>OZ038517.1:53586787-53601787 GCA_964036315.1 Acanthosepion esculentum | reverse complement strand
CGCCTTCTAGGCGAAACTTATTAAATATCCCGCCCACTATTCCTCCACTCCCATCCCTCCCCTTTTATCATGGAGAAGAAGGAAAAAAAACCGCCTTCCTTCTTAATTACTAAAAAGAAGACTAATACGCTCGCTTCCCTCAGGAAATCTGTGAGGAAGCATCTCTTCAACCCGAAAAAAGACCCGCCGGATAAAGACAATACGGAGGAGTACCCGGCCCTCCCTAGAACACCTACAAATGAAGAAATAGTAGATGTTTTAAAAAAGGCTGCCAAAGACAGGGTAGCCAAGGAAATACAAGAAAAGACCGAGAAAGAGAACTCAAATGTGATTACAGAGGTCGGGGATTCGCCCTCTTGTTGGAAGTCCCCGCCGAAATGCATCATCGATATCGCGGAGTTCCTGGAACGTGCCAAGGGTTACGCTCACCTCGTGGTGAAAGACGGGCTCTTGGTGGATCCAGTCGAACTTAAGAGAATCGAAAAAAGAATTGTGTCAGTTTTTGTCGTCGACAAGCGTTCGCGCAAAATTTGTCGTTCGACTAAAGACACAGTGTTGAAAGCACTGGAGTCCCTGGGGTTCAAGCCCCAAAGAATTGTGAAAGGCAAAGGGTTTTTCATGTGGGACGTACTGCTGCCCACTGCCGAAGATTGTATCAGAGCCACGCGGAGGGATCTGATTACAAAAGATCTGATCCTTCGTACGGAATACGAGGGTCGGCGTAGGACCAGGGTAGCCGTATACGAGGTCCCTCCTCAGGTTATCGGAGAACACCTTGCCGCGTTCTTGGGCCAATTCGGCGAGATATTGGCCGCTTCTTGCGATAGCCTGACTGGGGGATGGAGCTTCGATATGATGCTGGACAGAAAGGCCTTCAGCTCCGTCCCCAACTGGATTGACGTCTGTGACTTGAAGCTGCCGGTCATTGTGACCGGCCGTAAACCAGCCTGTTGGAAGTGCGGAGTGATTGGTCATCTCTCCTCTTCCTGCCCAGAGAAGAAGGCCTCTGGGACTCAGGTCACTAACGACCAAACTCCCCCTCTGACCGAGTCTACTAAAACCGCCACGCCTGTAATGGGCATGCCAGCTGCCGGGACCGGAGAGGTTGTTCCCCCGGTTGGGTCACCATCAAAGCCCCCATCCCCCGAAGAGCCCTCTTCCACCGCTTCTGCGGCTAAGAAGGGGGAAGAAGGGGAATGGCAGGTAGTTGGCAGGGTCAGGGGGAAGCGTCAGCCAGCGGGTCCTCAGTCCCCTGAAGCCTCGGGGACGAAAGACACAGACAGTCCCACTCCCTCTATCAACAGCAAGGGCGACGCCCCGACCTCTTTACATGATCAAAAAAAGAAGTATGAGCCATCATACGAAAAGGCTGAGAAACTAAAACATCTGAAAAAACAACTAGATGAGAAGAAAAAAACAAAAAAATCCCCGGCAAAAAACCCCCCCTCAGTACAGTCATCTCAACCTGCTTCTCCTGATAAGTCCCCCCCTAAAAAGAAGGCCACCCTTTCCACATCCTCCAGCTCTATTCCTCCTACCCCTCCCTCCAGAGTGAAGCCTTCTCCGGCCACCCCTTCCACTTCTCGTGCCCAGTCCCAAATCCCTCTCAGTAGAGATCCCAGCCCTTTCAGACAACCCAGCACTCCTCGTCACTCTCCCAGTCCTTCACCCTCTAAAGCTTCTATGCCCCCTCCAGTTACAAAAAGGCCACGAAGCCCCACCCATGAGACTAGCGACAAAAAAAAAAAACCAAAACATATTTACAACCACGGAACTGACATTTGCAAAATCTCCCCGCTTCAAGATGAAAAAGCCAAAGATTATGGGAATAGGATTACTAATTTAAAGTACCTATTATCAATAAAGCAGTTCGGGGATAAGAACATTGATAATCCTCTCAACTTTCCCAAGGCACAGAGGGTGTTAAGCGTGATAAGAGTGCATTCTGGATCGACACACATTTGGGCCATGTTGGAGGAGGCGATAACTTCTTTCAACATGACCCCTCCTATAGCCATCACTGAGAGCGATACGCTTCGCAAAATGAATTGTTTTTGTGCTGGGAGGGTCCCGGTTTTTGTTCACCCCTCCCTCTATAGAGCACTAAAACTGACGTTCCCGTGGGATATCGGCGGAATCTCCCAAGACGGCACCATCAATACTGAGATGGGCCATGGGTCAATGGGAGAGGCTGTCGGTATCCTTACCCCGGCCATGTTTAAAGCAGGTAAACAACTCTAATCAGGTTTCACAATGGCTCTCTGGTTAGCTACTTTGAATGTCCGGGGCCTGAGGTCGGAGTCTCGCAGGGCGAGGCTCTCTCGTGACCTTCAGCGCCTCGGGGTGGATATCTGTTGTGTTCAGGAGACCCGGTTTTCTTCTCATGATCGTGAGGCCGTGCTGTCTAGGGGGTTCGCCCTTTATTCAGCATGTTTTGATGGTCGTTCGAGGGGTGTCTCTTGGCTAGTGAGCAGGTCTTTAGACGCTGTATGTACTCTTGTTTTCGCAGATCCGGCGGGCAGGCTTTGTGTGCTGGACGTTACCATAAAAGGTAAGGCTTTGCGTTTCATCGGCGTTTATGCGCCCAATATCCATGCTGAGCGACCTGGTCTGTTTCGGCAGATCGAGCCGTTTTTGACGACATCTCGTCGGGTAGTTTTAGCGGGCGATTGGAATGCCGTCCTTGACCCCGATATAGATCGTATTGGGAAAAAACGGGCTACTAACAATCCTGATGTGAAACCATTTCGGGACTTTATCGACGGGTTTGATCTCGTCGATAAGTACCGGAATGAGCATCCTCGGGATATAGTTTGGACTTGGACTAATAGTGGCACCTCGGATCGTGGGACGCTTGCGAGCTACCTCGACCGGGTCTTAGTTAAGAGAGTCGATGTAGGGCTCTTAGGCTGTCCAAGTTTCCATTATATAGTTTATTCGGATCATAGGCTTGTCCGGGTCCGTGTAAACTTAGATAAGCCTAGGGTTAGGTTGGCTGGTTACTGGAAATTCAACTGTTCCCTTTTTGGTGAGCAGGGATTTCGGGACCAGCTGGTACTAATGATACAACGGGAATTGTCGGGAGCGGTTTTTGGGAACGCCTGGTGGGGTAAACTTAAATCCAAAATTAGAACGTTTGCTGCCGATTTTAGTCGTCGACTCAATCGAGATAGATTAGCGGCGCAAACTGCTTTAGAAGAAAAAGTTGATCGGGCCGTGAAATCCCGTGTTAGTGGGGATGTAGCCTTAGCTAAGGCGGAGTTGGCCTCCTTGCTTATCAAGAAGGATCAAGCTCTGGTAGTTAGGGCTAGGTTAAAAAGAATGTCCTCTGAGGCGACGAACATGGCCGCTGAATTACGTGCAGAGGAGAATAGGAGTGCGTCTCGACGACATATCGCGTGCGTCACAATGCCGGATAATCGGACCGTGACTACAAACGCGGGCATATGTGAGGTCTTCCGAGATTACTTTCAGGATCTTTTCACCAGGGAGCCCGGTCTGAGCTCTGCTCAGTTCGACTCCTATTTAGCCGACTTTCCCTGCCTCGAGGCAGCTGAAGCGGCTGGGTGCGAGGGTCCCATAACAGAGTCTGAGATCTGGGATGCGCTGAAGCAGGCTGGCCTGGATAAGTCTCCGGGACTCGATGGTTTGCCCTACGAAGTGTACTTGAGGCTGTCGCCCGTTTTTGTTCCTTTGCTGGAGCTGGTTTTCAACCACTGGATGAAGCAGGGGTCTATACCCCAACGCTTCACCAGGGGTGTGATCAAGTTGCTGCGTAAGGACAAGAACGGTGGGGATGGGTTAGGGAACTTTCGCCCTTTAACGATGTTAAACACGGAGTTAAAGATTTTGGCGAAGATCTTAGCCAACCGTTTGCAGCTTGTCCTGTCTAGTCTGATTGGCCCCGAGCAGACTTGTGCTGTGAAGGGCAGGACTATTCAGGATAACCTGCATATGGTACGCTTGATCTTAGAACAAGTCGACGGTGAAGCCGCGCTGATCAATTTAGATCAGTCCAAGGCCTTCGATAGGGTTGACCATCGTTTTCTGGAGGCTGTCCTTTCGGCGGCCGGTTTCGGAGCCGACTTTCGCTCCTGGATCCGACTCTTGTATGCGACCCCCGGTGCGCTGGTGGAAGTGAATGGAGTAAGATCGAAGCCTTTCGTATTGTCTCGCTCTATTCGTCAGGGTTGTCCGCTCTCGCCTTTGCTGTACGTTCTTGCGTTGGAACCTTTCCTTCGCAAGTTAAAGGCGAATCCGGTCCTGCGTGGAATATCTCTGCCTGGGGCTACCACCTCAGCAAGGTATTCTGCCTATGCTGACGACGTTTCGGTTCTTGTGTCGAGCAGAGCCGAGATTGACGAAGTCAGCAAAGTGGTCAGTGGTTATGAGATGGTGACAGGGGCCAAGATCAATCGCGATAAGTCTGTGGGCTTGCGATTGGGTGCGTGGAAGGGAGTTTCTCTTCCCGGACCTTTCCTCTGGACGGATGGGCCGATCAAGATACTCGGCGTCTGGTTCGGTCCGGATCTCCAGTTGGAAATGAATTGGTCGGAGGTACGAGGGAAGGCCGAGATCGCGGTTGGTCTGTGGTCTCGGAGGAGGCTTTCCCTGAAGGGAAGGGCGGAAGTATGTGTTTCACACATATATCCTATTCTCGTGTACCGACTCTCTGTACTTCCACTTCCGTGTACCGCACTAATTTTATTAGTAAGGCTCTTGTTCTCTTTCTTGTGGAGAGGCAAGGCCTCTATGGTATCTCGGGAGATCTGTTGCCTTCATACCGCTGAGGGCGGCCTGGGAATGCCAAGCATTGAGATTCGTCAACATATGCTTCGCATTGCATTCCTGGACCGATTGTGTCGCGAACCGGACGAGGTGGGAGCCTTCTGGAAGGAAGATGCCCGGAAAAATTTCCCGTCCCTGAGAAGTGTGCACTCGTGCGAGGGGGAGGCCCGCCGTAGACCCCGAGCCGAAAGCTCCTTCTATCTCGAATGTCGTCGCGCTCTGAAATGCCTCTTACGGGCGTCGGAAGGCCTCTCCAACGTCCAGGCGTTGTCTCGTAGGGCATTGTATCAAGTGTTAGTTCGGGGGTCCGTTCAAGATGCTCTGATTGGCGAGCTCGGTCTTACGAAGCAGCAGGCTCGCTCAATATGGCCTTGGGCGCCAGGGTTGAAATGCCTCAATAACGATGAGGCATCACTCACCTGGCGGGTGATTCGTAGAGCCCTCTGGGTCGGCAAAAGACTTTGTGCAGCGGGCTTGGAGAATTCTCCAGACTGCCGCCGCTGTGTTGGGGAAGTCGAGACCATTGGTCACGCCTTCTTTCAGTGCACGGTGGTAGTGCCGTTGTGCAAGTTTGTTGAAGGCCTCATGGTCCGCGTCTTGCGGAGAAAGACCTTTGTCCTGGATGTCGTTTCTGTTTGTAGCAATGTGGTGCCGCAGATGTCGAGGGCTGAGAATTATGTGTTCTGTTGCTTACTAGGCGTTATGAGAGTCGTGATTTGGACGACGCGTCAGAAGGAATTCTATGGTGGCGAGAAGTTTGTTTCTTCCGAACTGATCTTGTTCTTTAGGCATCAGCTTAAAGTCAAGATTAGGGCGGAAAGGCGGCGACTCACATCATCTGAATTTGGCGAAAGGTGGGTGACTCTTGCGCGTTTGTGCCGTGTGAAAGGGGCTGACCTTGAGTGGCATTTTGATGCCGGTTAGGCATAGAATATTGTTTACCTGGGTTGAACTTGGGCAACCCATCCATGTTTAGGTTAGAGTAGTTTTTTGTTGTGATTTTTTAGTTTGCTTGTATTTATGTAAACTTAGCTAAGGTGTGTTTGTTTCATTGGCCCCCTTTTTTTTCTGTCCCCTTTTCTTTTCCTTTAGTTTAACTCCCCATCCCTCCCCTCTTTAGGTGCTCAGTGATTTCAGTTCTCTGGAGGATGCGGGACGCCTTTCGTTTTTCGTGTGTGTGTTCCTTTTCGTATGTTTGAGTGTGAATCAGTGCGTGTTTGTGTGAGTGGTTGCGATGGATAAATGTTTATCTATAATTTTTAAAGTCCCGTGTCGATTTCGCCCAGTTAATTGATTTTACTGCCACATTTAGGATTTGTGGGGGGTTTTTAATTACTAACATGATTTTGTTTAGTTTCGTGTATATATTTGTATTCATTTTGTATATATTCATTGGGGATTATTTTTATCAAATTTTTACGCCCGCCCCCCCACAGACTTTATTGTACATACGGGGTTATTTAGGATTTTCATAGAGACAATGATGTATTTTGGTGGTTGTAGAAAGAATGGTATGTATGAATGTGATGTTTTGGTGAAAGGAATATTGTTTTGTATGCTTGGGTCAGTGCTTGCGACTAGCTAAGTTTAAATTTAAGACAATTGATGACCTTCCTTTCCCAACCCCCATTTTTGGCCTTGTGCCGCATTTACTGTGTAATTTTTTGACAGTAATAAATATTGTCGCCTGACGATTTTTTTGAAATTTGTTGTCATTTCCCGACCGTTGCTCGTGAGCGCTTGACTTTTTTTTTTGTTCCCGTTTGGACCTCAGCGTTTTTGTTTTTGAAAATACAGTTTGGTTAAGTTTCATTTGAATTTTTTATTTAACGACTGTTTTAAAAAAAAAAAGTCTCTTTTGTTTTTTCTTTCTCTCCATTTTCTTTTTACCCTCCTCTTATTAATTTTCTTTCCCTTTCTTTTATTCTAGTTTCCCATTTAATTTTCTTTTTCTCCCCTCTTTAATTTTTTGTTTTTACCACTTAAGTTTCTCTCTCATTTCTTTTATTTTATTTTCCTCTTAATTTCCATTTTAGCCCCCATTAAGTAATTCTTGCTTTCCATTTTTTCCCCTTCTAATTTCTGAACGCTTTTTCTTTTATTTTTTCTATCCTTTTAATTTTAATTTTCCTTGAATTCCTCTCGTAAATCTATCTTCGTTTTATTTATTTTGTAACCCTTGTTTCGCGTTTATTTTTTATTAATACCTTGTTTATTTATTAATTTGTTTCTGTTCTAACTTTACGTGTTTTTCGTTTTAATTTTTCGTTACTAAATTCGTTTGTAACCGTTCTACGTTTGTAATTTATTTGTTTTATTTTCTTTTGTTTTTGTTTGGTTCGACTCGCTTGTTTTAGGGTCGGCCATATTTAATTTTTGTATCTAGCTTTACCTATTTTCCAAAGTTTCGTATTTGGTGTCGACTAGTGTCGGCCATTTTGATTTTTTTTACTAGCTCGGATTTTTGAAAAAGTTTAGTTCTTTATTTGTTTACCTGTTTTGAACGTTTTATTTTTATTATTTAGTGTTTTCTTTTTAATTGTTTTCGTCTTTAATTGATATTTGTTTTTAAGTTTTACGTGTTATTTGTATTAGAACTGTAATTGTATTTGTAAATTTAACTGTTTATTTTTTACTTCGTGGTTCGACTAGCTACTTAGTCAGCCATCTTATAATTTTTTTTACTAGCTCGTTTGTTTTATTTTTGCCAAAGTTTAGTTTTTTATTTGTTTACCTTTTTGAACGTTTTCTTTTTGTTATTTAGTGTTTTCTTTTTAATTGTTTCGCCTTTAGGCGATATTTGTTTTTAGTTTTTTTTACGTGGTTTGTATTATTTTTGTAATTGTTTGTATTGTTTAAATTTAACTGTTTATTTTTTTACTTTTTTGTTCGACTAGTTTCTTAGTTTTCAGCCATCCCATTTTTTTTAACTAGCTTCGGCTAGGGAATTTAATTTAATTATTTTATAAATAATTTTCTTTTTTTTTCGCCTTCTAGGCGAAACTTATTAAATATCCCGCCCACTATTCCTCCACTCCCATCCCTCCCCTTTTATCATGGAGAAGAAGGAAAAAAAACCGCCTTCCTTCTTAATTACTAAAAAGAAGACTAATACGCTCGCTTCCCTCAGGAAATCTGTGAGGAAGCATCTCTTCAACCCGAAAAAAGACCCGCCGGATAAAGACAATACGGAGGAGTACCCGGCCCTCCCTAGAACACCTACAAATGAAGAAATAGTAGATGTTTTAAAAAAGGCTGCCAAAGACAGGGTAGCCAAGGAAATACAAGAAAAGACCGAGAAAGAGAACTCAAATGTGATTACAGAGGTCGGGGATTCGCCCTCTTGTTGGAAGTCCCCGCCGAAATGCATCATCGATATCGCGGAGTTCCTGGAACGTGCCAAGGGTTACGCTCACCTCGTGGTGAAAGACGGGCTCTTGGTGGATCCAGTCGAACTTAAGAGAATCGAAAAAAGAATTGTGTCAGTTTTTGTCGTCGACAAGCGTTCGCGCAAAATTTGTCGTTCGACTAAAGACACAGTGTTGAAAGCACTGGAGTCCCTGGGGTTCAAGCCCCAAAGAATTGTGAAAGGCAAAGGGTTTTTCATGTGGGACGTACTGCTGCCCACTGCCGAAGATTGTATCAGAGCCACGCGGAGGGATCTGATTACAAAAGATCTGATCCTTCGTACGGAATACGAGGGTCGGCGTAGGACCAGGGTAGCCGTATACGAGGTCCCTCCTCAGGTTATCGGAGAACACCTTGCCGCGTTCTTGGGCCAATTCGGCGAGATATTGGCCGCTTCTTGCGATAGCCTGACTGGGGGATGGAGCTTCGATATGATGCTGGACAGAAAGGCCTTCAGCTCCGTCCCCAACTGGATTGACGTCTGTGACTTGAAGCTGCCGGTCATTGTGACCGGCCGTAAACCAGCCTGTTGGAAGTGCGGAGTGATTGGTCATCTCTCCTCTTCCTGCCCAGAGAAGAAGGCCTCTGGGACTCAGGTCACTAACGACCAAACTCCCCCTCTGACCGAGTCTACTAAAACCGCCACGCCTGTAATGGGCATGCCAGCTGCCGGGACCGGAGAGGTTGTTCCCCCGGTTGGGTCACCATCAAAGCCCCCATCCCCCGAAGAGCCCTCTTCCACCGCTTCTGCGGCTAAGAAGGGGGAAGAAGGGGAATGGCAGGTAGTTGGCAGGGTCAGGGGGAAGCGTCAGCCAGCGGGTCCTCAGTCCCCTGAAGCCTCGGGGACGAAAGACACAGACAGTCCCACTCCCTCTATCAACAGCAAGGGCGACGCCCCGACCTCTTTACATGATCAAAAAAAGAAGTATGAGCCATCATACGAAAAGGCTGAGAAACTAAAACATCTGAAAAAACAACTAGATGAGAAGAAAAAAACAAAAAAATCCCCGGCAAAAAACCCCCCCTCAGTACAGTCATCTCAACCTGCTTCTCCTGATAAGTCCCCCCCTAAAAAGAAGGCCACCCTTTCCACATCCTCCAGCTCTATTCCTCCTACCCCTCCCTCCAGAGTGAAGCCTTCTCCGGCCACCCCTTCCACTTCTCGTGCCCAGTCCCAAATCCCTCTCAGTAGAGATCCCAGCCCTTTCAGACAACCCAGCACTCCTCGTCACTCTCCCAGTCCTTCACCCTCTAAAGCTTCTATGCCCCCTCCAGTTACAAAAAGGCCACGAAGCCCCACCCATGAGACTAGCGACAAAAAAAAAAAACCAAAACATATTTACAACCACGGAACTGACATTTGCAAAATCTCCCCGCTTCAAGATGAAAAAGCCAAAGACTATGGTAATAGGATTACTAATCTAAAGTACCTATTATCAATAAAGCAGTTCGGGGATAAGAACATTGATAATCCTCTCAACTTTCCCAAGGCACAGAGGGTTTTAAGTGTCATAAGAGTGCATTCTGGATCGACACACATTTGGGCCATGTTGGAGGAGGCGATAACTTCTTTCAACATGACCCCTCCTATAGCCATCACTGAGAGCGATACGCTTCGCAAAATGAATTGTTTTTGTGCTGGGAGGGTCCCGGTTTTTGTTCACCCCTCCCTCTATAGAGCACTAAAACTGACGTTCCCGTGGGATATCGGCGGAATCTCCCAAGACGGCACCATCAATACTGAGATGGGCCATGGGTCAATGGGAGAGGCTGTCGGTATCCTTACCCCGGCCATGTTTAAAGCAGGTAAACAACCCTAATCAGTTTTCATAATGGCTCTTTGGTTAGCTACTTTGAATGTCCGGGGCCTGAGGTCGGAGTCTCGCAGGGCGAGGCTCTCTCGTGACCTTCAGCGCCTCGGGGTGGATATCTGTTGTGTTCAGGAGACCCGGTTTTCTTCTCATGATCGTGAGGCCGTGCTGTCTAGGGGGTTCGCCCTTTATTCAGCATGTTTTGATGGTCGTTCGAGGGGTGTCTCTTGGCTAGTGAGCAGGTCTTTAGACGCTGTATGTACTCTTGTTTTCGCAGATCCGGCGGGCAGGCTTTGTGTGCTGGACGTTACCATAAAAGGTAAGGCTTTGCGTTTCATCGGCGTTTATGCGCCCAATATCCATGCTGAGCGACCTGGTCTGTTTCGGCAGATCGAGCCGTTTTTGACGACATCTCGTCGGGTAGTTTTAGCGGGCGATTGGAATGCCGTCCTTGACCCCGATTTAGATCGTATTGGGAAAAAACGGGCTACTAACAATCCTGATGTGAAACCATTTCGGGACTTTATCGGCGGGTTTGATCTCGTCGATAAGTACCGGAATGAGCATCCTCGGGATATAGTTTGGACTTGGACTAATAGTGGCACCTCGGATCGTGGGACGCTTGCGAGCTACCTCGACCGGGTCTTAGTTAAGAGAGTCGATGTAGGGCTCTTAGGCTGTCCAAGTTTCCATTATATAGTTTATTCGGATCATAGGCTTGTCCGGGTCCGCGTAAACTTAGATAAGCCTAGGGTTAGGTTGGCTGGTTACTGGAAATTCAACTGTTCACTTTTTGGTGAGCAGGGATTTCGGGACCAGCTTGTACTAATGATACAACGGGAATTGTCGGGAGCGGTTTTTGGGAACGCCTGGTGGGGTAAACTTAAATCCAAAATTAGAACGTTTGCTGCCGATTTTAGTCGTCGACTCAATCGAGATAGATTAGCGGCGCAAACTGCTTTAGAAGAAAAAGTTGATCGGGCCGTGAAATCCCGTGTTAGTGGGGATGTAGCCTTAGCTAAGGCAGAGTTGGCCTCCTTGCTTATCAAGAAGGATCAAGCTCTGGTAGTTAGGGCTAGGTTAAAAAGAATGTCCTCTGAGGCGACGAATATGGCCGCTGAATTGCGTGCAGAGGAGAATAGGAGTGCGTCTCGACGACATATCGCGTGCGTCACAATGCCGGATAATCGGACCGTGACTACAAACGCGGGCATATGTGAGGTCTTTCGAGATTACTTTCAGGATCTTTTCACCAGGGAGCCCGGTCTGAGCTCTGCTCAGTTCGACTCCTATTTAGCCGACTTTCCCTGCCTCGAGGCAGCTGAAGCGGCTGGGTGCGAGGGTCCCATAACAGAGTCTGAGATCTGGGATGCGCTGAAGCAGGCTGGCCTGGATAAGTCTCCGGGACTCGATGGTTTGCCCTACGAAGTGTACTTGAGGCTGTCGCCCGTTTTTGTTCCTTTGCTGGAGCTGATTTTCAACCACTGGATGAAGCAGGGGTCTATACCCCAACGCTTCACCAGGGGTGTGATCAAGTTGCTGCGTAAGGACAAGAACGGTGGGGATGGGTTAGGGAACTTTCGCCCTTTAACGATGTTAAACACGGAGTTAAAGATTTTGGCGAAGATCTTAGCCAACCGTTTGCAGCTTGTCCTGTCTAGTCTGATTGGCCCCGAGCAGACTTGTGCTGTGAAGGGCAGGACTATTCAGGATAACCTGCATATGGTACGCTTGATCTTAGAACAAGTCGACGGTGAAGCCGCGCTGATCAATTTAGATCAGTCCAAGGCCTTCGATAGGGTTGACCATCGTTTTCTGGAGGCTGTCCTTTCGGCGGCCGGTTTCGGAGCCGACTTTCGCTCCTGGATCCGACTCTTGTATGCGACCCCCGGTGCGCTGGTGGAAGTGAATGGAGTAAGATCGAAGCCTTTCGTATTGTCTCGCTCTATTCGTCAGGGTTGTCCGCTCTCGCCTTTGCTGTACGTTCTTGCGTTGGAACCTTTCCTTCGCAAGTTAAAGGCGAATCCGGTCCTGCGTGGAATATCTCTGCCTGGGGCTACCACCTCAGCAAGGTATTCTGCCTATGCTGACGACGTTTCGGTTCTTGTGTCGAGCAGAGCCGAGATTGACGAAGTCAGCAAAGTGGTCAGTGGTTATGAGATGGTGACAGGGGCCAAGATCAATCGCGATAAGTCTGTGGGCTTGCGATTGGGTGCGTGGAAGGGAGTTTCTCTTCCCGGACCTTTCCTCTGGACGGATGGGCCGATCAAGATACTCGGCGTCTGGTTCGGTCCGGATCTCCAGTTGGAAATGAATTGGTCGGAGGTACGAGGGAAGGCCGAGATCGCGGTTGGTCTGTGGTCTCGGAGGAGGCTTTCCCTGAAGGGAAGGGCGGAAGTATGTGTTTCACACATATATCCTATTCTCGTGTACCGACTCTCTGTACTTCCACTTCCGTGTACCGCACTAATTTTATTAGTAAGGCTCTTGTTCTCTTTCTTGTGGAGAGGCAAGGCCTCTATGGTATCTCGGGAGATCTGTTGCCTTCATACCGCTGAGGGCGGCCTGGGAATGCCAAGCATTGAGATTCGTCAACATATGCTTCGCATTGCATTCCTGGACCGATTGTGTCGCGAACCGGACGAGGTGGGAGCCTTCTGGAAGGAAGATGCCCGGAAAAATTTCCCGTCCCTGAGAAGTGTGCACTCGTGCGAGGGGGAGGCCCGCCGTAGACCCCGAGCCGAAAGCTCCTTCTATCTCGAATGTCGTCGCGCTCTAAAATGCCTCTTACGGGCGTCGGAAGGCCTCTCCAACGTCCAGGCGTTGTCTCGTAGGGCATTGTATCAAGTGTTAGTTCGGGGGTCCGTTCAAGATGCTCTGATTGGCGAGCTCGGTCTTACGAAGCAGCAGGCTCGCTCAATATGGCCTTGGGCGCCAGGGTTGAAATGCCTCAATAACGATGAGGCATCACTCACCTGGCGGGTGATTCGTAGAGCCCTCTGGGTCGGCAAAAGACTTTGTGCAGCGGGCTTGGAGAATTCTCCAGACTGCCGCCGCTGTGTTGGGGAAGTCGAGACCATTGGTCACGCCTTCTTTCAGTGCACGGTGGTAGTGCCGTTGTGCAAGTTTGTTGAAGGCCTCATGGTCCGCGTCTTGCGGAGAAAGACCTTTGTCCTGGATGTCGTTTCTGTTTGTAGCAATGTGGTGCCGCAGATGTCGAGGGCTGAGAATTATGTGTTCTGTTGCTTACTAGGCGTTATGAGAGTCGTGATTTGGACGACGCGTCAGAAGGAATTCTATGGTGGCGAGAAGTTTGTTTCTTCCGAACTGATCTTGTTCTTTAAGCATCAGCTTAAAGTCAAGATTAGGACGGAAAGGCGGCGACTCACATCATCTGAATTTGGCGAAAGGTGGGTGAGTCTTGCGCGTTTGTGCCGTGTGAAAGGGGCTGACCTTGAGTGGCATTTTGATGCCGGTTAGGCATAGAATATTGTTTACCTGGGTTGAACTTGGGCAACCCATCCATGTTTAGGTTAGAGTAGTTTTTTGTTGTGATTTTTTTAGTTTCCTTGCATTTATGTAAACTTAGCTAAGGTGTGTTTGCTCATTGGCCCCCTTTTTTTTCTGTCCCCTTTTCTTTTCCTTTAGTTTAACTCCCCATCCCTCCCCTCTTTAGGTGCTCAGTGATTTCAGTTCTCTGGAGGATGCGGGACGCCTTTCGTTTTTTTCGTGTGTGTGTTCCTTTTCGTATGTTTGAGTGTGAATCAGTGCGTGTTTGTGTGAGTGTTTGCGATGGATAAATGTTTATCTATAAAAGTCCCGTGTCGATTTCGCCCAGTTAATTGATTTTACTGCCACATTTAGGATTTGTGGGGGGTTTTTAATTACTAACATGATTTTGTTTAGTTTCGTGTATATATTTGTATTCATTTTGTATATATTCATTGGGGATTATTTTTATCAAATTTTTACGCCCGCCCCCCACAGACTTTATTGTACATACGGGGTTATTTAGGATTTTCATAGAGACAATGATGTATTTTGGTGGTTGTAGAAAGAATGGTATGTATGAATGTGATGTTTTGGTGAAAGGAATATTGTTTTGTATGCTTGGGTCAGTGCTTGCGACTAGCTAAGTTTAAATTTAAGACAATTGATGACCTTCCTTTCCCAACCCCCATTTTTGGCCTTGTGCCGCATTTACTGTGTAATTTTTTGACAGTAATAAATATTGTCGCCTGACGATTGCCCTAGCATGAAACAGACTGTCACCTCTAAGTGCTGACTTCCATGTCCACTTTTATATTTACACACGCTCTATCTCTGATATTGAGAACTTTACCCCATAAATATAGCACACTTTAAGACTATATTTCTGCATATATGTATGTATATATATATATATGTATGTATATATATATATATATATATATGTATGTATATATATATATATATGTATGTATATATATATATATATGTATGTATGTATGTATATATATAAATATGTATATATATATAAATATGTATATATATATAAATATGTATATATATATATATATGTATGTATATATATATGTATGTATATATATATGTATGTATATATATATATGTATGTATATATATGTATGTATATATATATGTATGTATATATATATGTATTTATATATATATGTATGTATATATATATGTATGTATGTATATATATGTATGTATGTATATATATAAATGTATGTATATATATATGTATGTGCATATATATATTTATGTATGTATATATATATATGTATATATATATATATGTATATATATATATATGTATATATATATATATGTATATATATATATGTAGGTATATATATATATGTACGTATATATATATATGTATGTATATGTATGCATATATATATATATATGTATACGTATGTATATATATGTATACGTATGTATATATAAGTATATGTATGTATATATATATATATGTATACGTATGTAT
>OZ038517.1:53574287-53581787 GCA_964036315.1 Acanthosepion esculentum | reverse complement strand
AAATAGTGGCACGCCGAGAGTGCGAGACGTTCCTGCTGAGCTAGTTATAGACTACTCAGGCGATTTCTGTACCTTTGTACCAACCTATTAAAACCCTTTTTATTGTTACGTGTTATTTGTCGTTTGTCTCTACAAACCCCAAACAAACATCATAACATAAAGTAAATAATATTTGTTTCAAATCAGATTAAATATACTTTAAATCGGCAAATAGTCCTGAAATAAAATTTCAGAAAAGTATATTTTATTTTTGAAGACTTTTTAATAAAGTGAATTTCATTGCGATGAAAGACGACTAAAAAAGGCGCTAATCAGCTATTTTAGCAACAAAAAAATCCTCATTCCAGTTAATTCATATTAGTTTTTGAAATAAAGTATTTCGCTTATTGAAAATATTAAATTTAATATATTAGCTTGAAATTAAAACTAAAATAAAAGCTTCAAGAAAGATATTTTTCATTTTCAAAAAAATCCTTTTAAACTTTAAGTATCGCGTTTTTTTTTGTTTTGTTTTTTGTTTTTTTGTGGAGGGGACCTTTACTCCGAAGTAATCCGAAACAACGAAATGCGACACACGAAAACATTTTCCCACTTTGTCATAGATTTTCCTAAAATTGTTCTGTTTTTTTTTTGTTTTTTTTTTAAAAGCAATTCACCCAAGCAAGGCGGGAGTGCCGTTAGCGCGCAATGGGTTTCACAGTGTAGAGGGCAAGAGTAAAGAGGCGTGCTTGTGGAAAGCATACAGAGAAGGACAGGGAAGAAGCTCAGGGTGTCAGATGTCGATTGGCATTACACTTGAATATTTGAAGATCATAGTCATCGGGGAAGCAAGTAAGCGGAAGGGAGTTCCACAGACGGGAAGTGCGAGTGAAGAAGCTGTTTGAGTAGAAGAGACGGTTACATTTAACCGTTTTGACAGTGAAAGGGTGGGACCGAGATGCCAGTCTTGATATATAAAAAGTTATACATAGTTTTGTACATCTGTGTGTGTGCGCGTGTGCGTTTTACACTAAGCACAGATCTGATCTTAATAATTGAATACGCCAATTCAGCAGAAGGCCGAATAAAAAAAAGGGACGCGAAGATGTTGCACGGTCTCGAACCGGGAGCTCTTCTTTCATCTTTGTCAGCGCGTAGAGATATTCTGATCGGAGACTAAACAATCCTTCGCATTGTGTTTTTTTTTATTACTATGATCGTATACGGCTACACACAGATAATGTAAAAGGTTAGCGGCTTGGAAAGAAAATTCGGCAGGCCGGGTTCGAATTCCATCCAAGTTTGTTAGGTTTATTTTCGCACGAATAGCCTTGGGGAAGGTAAGAATCCAAATCTCTTCTCTTTTCCACCATCAGTTATGGGTAATTCTAGGGCAGACGAGGCTCATCATCTTTAGTTGGAAACCATTCTTGGGGTGGTAACACGATAAAAACATTCATTCCACAGCAGCTTAGGTCACCGGTTATATCGGCCTGTAAAAAAAAAATTCACCTTGATTGAAATAGTATTTTCAATAGTAGGTGTTAGTATGACTGTCAGCCTCGTTTGGAGTGAACAGTTCTACTCGATTCGACCCTCTGTGTGTGTGTGTTGTAGAACACCTACGGACGATAATGGGTATGTCCCCGTTCACATAAATACAGTAGTAAATACTGTATGATGTTCTGCAGTCTCCAGTTGTGGTGGTCAAAGTCTCGGCCCCAGGGCAGTGAGGATCCCCAGACGAGTCTATGTCGAAGGGCAGCGTCTCATCTCTGGAAACAACTACCCGACCCTGTTTTATACGGGGTCTAGGGGGAATTTTTGGCCGAGCCTACTGGCTCGGATACCTCATATTTAATTCGGCCTTCTGCTATATCTGACCGCGTAGGGCGGTTGGTAGATATCTTGCAGTTGGAGATTCGTCTCCAGTTGTGCTGGTCAAACTCTCAGCCTATGTCGAAGGTCAGTCTCGTTTCGTATCCTGCAGTTGAAGATTCATTGTGGAATCCACTTGACTCACTTCTAGCAATTGACTACCTCTTCTACGCGATACTGGCGAATCTTATATGTGTTGTTCTTGTCCTAAGTATTATCGTTCATAATAGCAACCTTCGTGTGATTATTCTATTCAGTAACCTTCCCTAGGTTACAACTAATATATATATATATACACACACACACACACACACACACACACACACACACACACATATATATATATATATATATATATATATATATATATATATATATATATATATATATGCGGTACTTATTGGAAGCGCTCAATATCAGTGATAGAGCTAACATATTTAGTTGGACTGATGTGAGTTTGTGACCCTGGGTTTCACGCCCTTGGGATCGTCAGAAAAACGTTTGTTTGTCTCAAGATCGCCATGACGTGAAACCCAGGGTCACAAATTCATATTAATCCAACTAATATATATATATATATATATATATATATATATATATATATATATATATATATATATATATATATATATATGTAAGCAAATGTGTGGATGTAGATCCGACGGTATGATGAAAATGTGGAAAAGACAAAGCAAAATCCGAATATGTGAGTTTACTGTTTTTATTGTTAACAATTTTTAACAAAAACAAAAACAAAATAAAAACAGTAAACTCACATATTCGGATTTTGCTTTGTCTTTTCCACATTTTCATCATATATATATATATATATATATATATATATATATATAGATAGATAGATAAAAAGAAGACAGTTGGAAAATAATAAAATTTTTTTAGTCATTGCCGACGCGTTTCGTCAGTCTGACTTTATAAGGCAAGATTAAAAGCGAAATGTTTTTATTTAAAAAATATCAAAATATTAAAGCTGGAACGCTGTTGTGCAAGCCTCCTTCTGGATATTGGGAACTTTTTTTTTTTTTTTTTACTAAGAATTTGTCTTAGTTTCCATACCCACATAATGTTAAATTTACACAGGAGCATTCCCATTTTAATATTTCGTATTTCATGTAACTAAAAACATTTCGCGTTTTGACTTGCCTTGATGAAGCTGAATTGACGAAGCGCGTCGGCAATGGTTAAGAAATATGTTTTCAATTGTCTTCTTTTTAATCCAAATCTTCTTTTTAATCCAAATTGCACCCATCTTCAGAATTATTATGAGAAATCCAGCATGAATTTAACTCGTATCAAAACTTACACCGCTTCCTGTTTTTATTTGCCAACTTCCCCTCCATTCTATTCTTCATCGTTTTTTTCCCCTGTTTTTCGTTCTTTCTTTCCTCCCCTTGTCTGTTCTTTTTTTATTTGAAAATTTATCATCCACTGTTTGAAAAATCCTGTGAATTTAAATTTACAAGGTGAAAATGATTATTTACATAATGATATTCCGATGGTATGAAATATATTGCTCTGTTTATTATGAAAACTGTGTGAACCAGTTTTAATATTTTATATTGTGATAATAGGATTCACTTGGATTATATACCAACAGATTACTATATATATATATATATATATATATATATATATATATATATATATATATATATATATGGTGTCCCAACAAAACTGACATAATTTAAAATGTGAATATCTAAGTAACTACATGTTCCCGGTAAACGAAATAAAGTAGGCTTCATGTGGAACAATAAGATATTTGTTAAAATTCTGACCAGATGACATTCAAAGGGATGTAAATTTTATAACCGATTTCACAAATGTTCACTATGCACAACACCTGTGACACAACACATGTCAAGTCGGTAGTCCAGCTCCTGCCAAACACGCCGTAGCATGTCTTGCGTAACATTCTCCAGGGCCTCAGTGATTCTCTGCTTAGGTTCATCTAGGCTTGTAAGAATAGGGGGATATGTATTTCACATAGCCCCATAGAAGAAACAAAGCATAAGGTGTCAAGTCAGGCGAACGTGGTGGCCATTTTAATGGCTTATTGTCACTAGCATGCCAGATCCATCATTAGCATGTCAGATCCATCACTAGCATGCCAGATCCATCACTAGCATGTCAGATCCATCACTAGCATGCCAGATCCATCACTAGCATGCCAGATCCATCATTAGCATGTCAGATCCATCACTAGCATGCCAGATCCATCATTAGCATGTCAGATCCATCACTAGCATGCCAGATCCATCACTAGCATGTCAGATCCATCACTAGCATGCTAGATCCATCACTAGCATGCCAGATCCATAATTAGCATGCCAGATCCATCACTAGCAGGCCAGATCCATCACTAGCAGGCCAGATCCATCTTCCTGGTAGATTCTCATGGAGATAAGTCTGCGCTCAGGCGCTGAAGAATGTTAGCAAGAAATAATTTTTTTAATATTTGTCCCCGTCGATGTCAATGATAGTCGAGGGTAACCCCTTTTCACAATGTCAGGTCTATTTTCTTTTCGTTGTATGTGCCGTGTCCTTTCAGGACGTAGGCAATCATGGCTCTCCCTCTGTCCCTTGCAGCTCTCAACAAGTTCCTTCTCTCTGCCTCCTCCACCAAACCACGTTCTGTCATTCACTTGCTTAAACCCGCCAGGTATGTTACGCGTTGTTTTTTTGTTTTCTTTTTGTCTCTCTTTCCCTCTGTTTGACCCGTGAGTATCAGATTCTCCAGGCCCTCCTTCCTCGTTATGTGTCCCATAAATTTCAGCTGCCGCTTCCTGTTGTTAAGTATAAGCTTCCTCCTTGTTTGCATCCTCTCTAAGACCTCATCGTTGCTCACGCGCTCAGTCCATGATATCCTTAGCATCCTTCTGTAGAACCACATCTCCATCGCCTCGAGTCACTTCTTCATCTTTGAGGAAATCGTCCAACATTCGCTGCCGTAAAGAAGGACAGATGTCACGTAACAGTTCAGTATTTTTTCTTTGTTACAATATTTTATTCTATTAATATTTAAGATTAATATTATTATTTATTATTAATATATTAAATTAATATATATAATATTTTTTTGTGATGTAACTTCCGTTAGGTCAAAGAATGCTCGTCATTACTTCCGAAATTCTCGTTGTAGACGAGACTTTGTAAATGCAGATACTGGTAGTAGTAACACCTTCAAATGATACTCGCGCTAATAATGCTTGTTCAAATAGTAATCGCCGAATAGTAATTCGTATAATGATCAGTATAGATAAATAGTATAGTGGATAGAATCGAGAAACACGATCCGCATAGCAATAGAGGATAGGGTAGAGATGGTGATTGCTTAGACGTCACGCTACTTCCTATTTATTCGTTTTCTTTATGATCACGTGATCTATTTAATTAAGTAATAGAATCGATCGGGTTTGCTCACTGGCGATCTATGTTCAAACTACAGTATCGGCAGCGACAATTTACTCCTATACAACAATCTTGATATAATTTTCCTTTACATATATAGGGTTTCCATAAAGTCGCTTTACAATTTAAAAAATGTATTACAAAAGCTTATGAATAGACAAATATGTGGAAATTGTTAAAATATGAAGAGTTTTTTAAAATAATTTAATACACCATTAGTTGCACGAAGTACATCAATACGGTACTCTATTTCTTGCCATGTTCCCTGTAGCATAGCTTCATCAATAGTGTCAATGGCATCAGTGATCTTTTCTTTTAGATCAGTGACGTCCCGTATCTTTGGTCGATAAACGTTATCTTATAACATAACCTTATAGAAAGAAATCTAGAGGAGTGATATCTGGTGAACAAGGTGGCCAGGGAATGTGGCCATCCCTTCCAATCTACCTGTCTGGAAATATTAGGGGTTCATTTGTTGGTCATCCTAATATAAATAGTTATTGTTGGTCATTTTATTATAAATATGTATTGTTGGTTAGTTTACAATATTAGTAGGTATTATTAGTCAGTTTATATCAACCTCTATGAGTTACAGGACTTAATCTGGCCCAGGAGTACGACTCATTCGGGTTTCTGTCTACAGACGGTACTCAATTTCTTGACATGTTCGTTGTAGCATAGCCTCATCAATGGTGGTAATGGCATCAGTGATCTTTTTCTTTAGATCAGTGATGCCCCGTATCTTTAGTCGATATATTATATCTTTAACATATTCCCAGAGAAAGTAGTCCAAGAGTGAACGTGGTGGCCAGAGAATTGGACCATCCCTTTCAATCCACCGGGCTGGAAATATTAGGGGTTCATTTAACAGTATCTCTTTCATCAACAGGGTACCTGAAATACACAATTGCAATGTGATTAAAAACTTTGGTAACTACTGAGTGTATAGAACAAATCTGATTAAGATATCTCATCAATTGTCTTTGTAATATATGTTTTTAAATTGTAAAGAGACTTTATGGCACTCCGTATAATCCTTCCTTTGTATATCTTTCCCAGTTTTTATTCAACTTTTACAATCAAAACACCCGGTAGAGTAAAAGAAACGCTAACTTACATCGCTTGATCTCGTTTTCTGCTAGTTTCAGAATATTTTTTTTTAATTTTTAATATTTTAATATGGAGTAAAATACTGTAGAAATTCTAATTCTCAGTTGTAATAACAACCATACCGAGGTGAAATCACTCTATAGATTATTAAAATATTACAGTGAACCCCCCAGTTTGCTATTTTTTGTGTGGATTCCCAGTAATGTTACATGCCCTCCAGGGTCCATACCGGACCCCAGTTGAGAAACATTGGCTTAAATAAAGCAACTGAATTTATTAACAGATATATACTACTTTAAAAATGTTGCATAAAAAAGTTCATTTTTGACATATACTTCACCTTAAGGAAGGTATTACGTGACTTAATCTTATCTGAAGTATTTCGAGTGTATTAGAAAAATTTATAGTATTAGATAATTTTTCCGCTATCAAAAGAAATTCGTATAATGAAAATAATAAACAGAGTAAATGTTGCTAATCACTTTGTTGGGGCAAAAAAGTGTGTGAATTTTGAATTTTTTTTTTAATGTTTTTCGGTAAAATAAGAAAATGGAGAAAAATTAGACGCATCTTCGTTATTTAACGGAAAAACATATGTGCAAACAGCAAAAAAACATATGTGCAAACAGCAAAAAAACATATGTGCAAACAGCAAAAAAACATGTGCAAACAGCAAAAAAACATATGTGCCGTTTTTGGAGATACTGTCATAGTGGACAGTACCGTTCAGAAGTTGAAATTTAGATCTGGGAGACTGGGAACGTTCTAACAGGCCTGTAGACATTGATGATGGCCCAATGGAAACACAGGTTACACGACGCGGGTCATCGCATAGATACTCCACATATCTTTGAGCGTTGTAAGGTGTTTAAAATACTTAATAAGACACGTGAATCACTACGTTGTTTGGCTGTTTCAAGATTTAACGAGAGAAAAAATGAATTGGCCGCATATTCCATCTGCGATTCTCTGCTAAAACGCAATAAAAATTATCTATTTTTTAAACGAATGATCACAAACGATGAAAAATTGATTGTTTACAACAATGCCAAGCGAAATATATCCGCAAGACCTCAATTTGTATCCGAGGAATGTGATGCTGGG
>OZ038517.1:53464287-53569287 GCA_964036315.1 Acanthosepion esculentum | reverse complement strand
GATTCTGCCAGTGTAACGTCTTTCTTCAATTAAAAAAAAAATCATGCATATGCGTTGAATGCGTATCTCGTTGCTTGATATCTCGTTGCTTGATATCTCGTCGAGTCACGCAGTGATAACCCTCGATAGACATACTCGACAATGATATAAATATGAACAGAGTGGTCACTATACTTCAAATCTTTACTTTCAACATGATTTGGCACCGCCACCTTTTTGCTCTCGAAGTAAGAAATTCTCTTGGCGCAACATTTCCAGGAAGATGGCTAGGATGTCGTGGCCTCCTTGCTGACCAGATTTGACCCCGACGAATTTCGTTATATAGGGAATTATCAAATTATGATCCCGTTTTGTCAAAGAAACAGAGAAATGTCGATTACCTCAAGCAATTTATTCGAGATGCATTTGCAGATTTAAGCAGTCAGAACCATTTGTGTCGTGACATTTGTTGAAGCGTTCTATCAAGTTTGTAGGGAATGCATTGAAGCAGGTTGCTTGCAGTTCGAAGAGTATCGGTCATATCGCGGGAAGAAGCTGTCCGAATGGAACTTACTTCTTGCCAATGGAATACGGAGGGAATGTAGCTGGTTTGTTACAATGTGAGTGGCATGGCGAGCCCTTGCTGTGAAGGTTAGGCTTTCTGTGAAAGTAGCGATAGGCTTGAGAGAGAGAGAGAGAGAGAGAGAGAGAGAGAGAAGTTGGAAGGTGGAGAATAATTCGTCACCCACAAAGTCACCTTTGATTTTATCGAGCACAGCTCTCGTGGTGACTTCCTTGATGTCTACAATGATAATAAGACAAACGTAAGACAACTATTTATAAATATTCGCTAAAGTACAATACGCACTGTTTAAAAAAAATAACGCACCGCGTATTATACTGCTCTTTAATTACAATAGATTAAATAGAAGCACTCAAAACCTAGCATGTAACAGACTGTCGCCTCTGGGTGTTGACTTTAATTTCTACTTTTGTATCCAGGGTGGCAATAAAGTCAACTATACAATTACTTATAATAAAAAAGCAAAGCGTTCTATCAAGTTTGTAGGGAATGCTTTGAAGCAGGTGGCTTGCAAATTCGAACAGTATCGGTAATTAATTTACTATAGTTTACCATAGCATTTTATTGTTACTAACCAGAATTAACCAGAACCATTTTAAAAATAAATTTATCGATTGTTGATTATTTTTTTTGTCTTAATTGTTATTGTAAGTAACTCTATAATGACTTTATTGCAAACCTGTATACAGAGTATATCAAAAATACGCGTACAAACTTTGGGGGCGGATTTCACCCACCAAAATAAGCACAAAAGTCGATATAAACATATGTCCGCAAATCCTTCATTCTTGAGTTATTAAGTTTAAAGAAAGATTACGGTAGATGGCGCTGTGTTGTCATGTAGACTATTTGTCAATTGTTTAAATTTGTGGTTAGACTGTCTTCAATGTGTTAACATGTTAACATTGTTTGTCAATTGTTTACATTTGTGATTAGACTGTCTTCAATGTGTTAACATGTTTAGTAGTGAGTGTGAGAAGTGTTTTGTTGAACAATGTCAGTATATTCATATCGTGAGCAGGTAGGTATGATTTTTACATACGGCCGCACAAATAGTAATGGATACGAGGCTGCACGGCTGTATCAGATTGCGTTTCCAGACCGAAGGCAGCCGAGTCATCCAACTCTTGCTGTTTATCGATGCGTTGTAACCTCGTCTACATAACAATACAGCGACAGCCATCTATCTAACTATATATATATATATATATATATATATATATATATATATATATATATATATATATAAACTGATTCTCCGTAAATTTACATTGAGCACTGTTTTGTCAAAATAAAAATATCAATAAGAACACCGGATCTTACTGTTCTTCCTTATTTTTTTTTTACTATAATATATATATATATATATATATATATATATATATATAATTTCGACATGGAAACCCATAATCCGCAACACCACTCCCTGGATGAGTCAGTGCCACGCTCACTTTCCCCTAAATTTTAACAGCCAGCACCCCACTTACACATTATATTTTATGTTCTACCACCTATGATTTCCTTCATGACACACTAGTCAGCAAAAGAAGGATTGTCCTGCACAATGAGGGCAACTCTCCAGTCACCGTTTTTATACCATCATTGAATCTATCACTATGGCTCTTTTACATATAAGCTTATGTAAGGAGAGTGGGAGGTTAGTGAAGATACATATTAATTTATATCTATACGTGTATGGTGATTCATATGTTTGTGTGGTGGCTTGTGTATATTTACACACTGTCATGTGCACTTATGTACGCATGTGCATCTATATATGTACGCGTTTTTCTCTCTCAGATTTTCCTTTATTTTATTAAACCCTTTTTTGTTAACAGCAAATTTCCAATTTGTTATCAATATTTTTTTACCTTTACTTTTTCTTTTCATTTTATTTTATTTATTAATATTCTATTATTATATATCCTCCTTCTCCTCTTTTCCCCTCACTTGCTCTTTCTTCCTTTTCATTACATGAGATAGTTGAGCTTGACATTTTCTTCGAATATCTAACCATAGATTCCGTCTTTCAACATTTTGCCACGTGATCTGCCAATTTTTGCTACAACTTGCTACACGCGTGATGTCTTTCCCTCTCCCCAAACCCATGACTCTCTTCATCAATGTTTACAATCTCACTCCTCCACGACATACACTAGTAACTATAGACTTGCCTGACACTTTTACACCTGTCAACATTTTAAATTTATTTTCATAAAATGTTTCGCACATCGAGGAATCAGACAGTGATCTGGTTTCTGCTAATAATACGATTTCTACTGGAAAATACACAATCTACAAAAATATTTGTCTGCTAGTAATTCCCAGTTCTCTGTTTGTTCCTCGAACCGTTGATGAAGGATACAGTCGTGTCCAAAAATTCCAGACCTGAAACCTGTCTCTCCGTGCTATATTTCTGTTATATGGTTAATAATAAATGCCTTTCATACTAATTATGTTGGTACTCTTTCGTTTGTTCTTGTTTTATTAACCAACCTATCCACTTTACATGTTATAAGAAGCATACGGAGACCACTTTTTGTTTTTATTATTATTATTATTATTATTATTATTATTATTATTATTATCGCTACACAAAAGATTTCAAGTTTCAATACTTTGATTGTACTTCTTCAGGCGATGGTAAGTAAATGGTGATGAAATGAATTTTACGTAAATTTAAAAACAAATTGTTATCTCTTTTCCAAAATGTTGAAACTTGACTAATGCATGGAATAATAATGCAACACAAAATGTACTTAGAAGAAAATGTATTTAAACAAGAAAGTGTACACAATATTTACATATAGTCTTTTGTATCTTCCTGGGAAGACCGTTCCTGGAGAACGTGTTGACTATGTCGCAGTCGGGCAGAGTCTCTAGTTGAATCTCTTGATTCGCCTCCCTGTCTTCCCGGTACCAACCATATTTATATAGTCAGTACTCCACTATGCAAATTAGGTGGATCCTACCACAACACAAAAGTTAAAAAAAGGAAAGAGGTAACAATTTCTTTTTAAATTTCCTTAAAAATCATTTCATCACCAGTTACTTAACATCGCCTGAAGAAGTACAATCATAGTATTGAAACGTGAAAGCTTTTGTGTAGCGATTTCAACATGTTTTATTATAATCTCTTGTAATAAAAACATAATACAATAATATATTGCTCTACTTTGTATTGAGCCCTTTTTAAAAGTAAATGCCCCGAACTGGATTTTTATTCCATTTGTTCTTTCTATGATATATATATATATATATATGAAATATACCGTTAGAAAATACAAAAACAGCCCAAATTCTTTAAATCTTAAATACTGTTTAAAAGACCTGAGAGCAGTGAACCTTACGATAGGCAAACCTATCTACTCCTATTGAAGAAAAAATAAATAAATAGTAAATAAAATTTCAGAGTTTAGGCGGGGACATTAGAAGTATAGAGTTGAAAAATACTAAAAGGAACCGGAGCCCCAATCCTAAACAGGAACAAAGCGATAGACCTCTACTCCTGTTCAAAAGGGAGGAATCTTAACCGGGCGACAGGCGAACCTATATACTGCTATTAAATATTGATTTATTTTTCTGTTTATTATAATTTAACATTTAATGAGATATCTGAGTATGACATTTTTTTTTTTCGAATATCTTTTTTGCAATGTCGACAGGCATACTCTTAAATCTTCCTCCAAGGATTCTAACTGTGATCGATTTTTGTTTTTAATATTGTTTATTGCAGAAAGGCTGGCTTCGCATAAACGTGGCGTTGAAGACGGAAGAAATATATATATATATATATATATATATATATATATATATATATATATATATATATATAATTTTTTTTTTTTTTTTAGGAATAGTTGGAAATTCATCCTTAAGAATTTAACCAGAATGATGGAATATCTGATGATTATTTTAATTGCAATCCACAGTCATTTGTTATTTCTTGTTAACTCTTCTTCCTCTGTAATATTTACATTTTCTAACGTACACAGACTTAAAACATCGACTTGCAGGTTAACCCTTACCCCGGCGTAGACGTGTATATACGTTTTTACCGAAAATGTTTTTCAGACACGGGCGAATGAACAAGTCCAAAACATTACATTCAAAAACCAGCTACAGACGTGTTTATATCTTTTTATACCCTTCTGAGCTTGAAACGAACCGAATTGTCAACTCATACGTCCGGTAGAAGTGTTAGCCACGGCTTGGGTACTTCAAGTTGCCTAAATTTTTTAGTTACTATATTAAAAGCAAATAAAAATGAAGGGGTTAAAGCCAGAAAACATTTTTAGATTGTAATAATTTTCTTTTTGAGTTAACAATGGTTTAGTTTTACAAGTCTTACTAATTAACCCATAGCGTGGTGGGGAGAAGGTGGCTTCATACGTTTCCCAGGGGTACTTACGCGTAAGTGAATATAACGAACCCAATAAAATTGGAACTCACCTCTCCGATTAACCTTGTATTTACAAGCGGTTACCCATATCGGCCAACGTTGTTTAAATTTGGTGATCGTACGGGAAAAGGTGTTTCAACATGATCCAGTCATCAGCCCCTTTACTTTGAGTGGCGTTTGTGTATTGTATTGGATGAACATAATTTTTAAAACCATTTGCAGTATGCCTTCAAGTCGAAAGATCTCTGATTATGTTTTTAAATATCTCGCACTGTGTTATCAGTAGATTTTTTGAGAAATGTGATATAAACCTGAACGTAGATTTCTTTTGTTTTTAAGAAAGGTGAAATGTAATATGAACCTGGACGTAGATTTACCGTGAAAAACTCAGAAATTAGGGTACATTCTATATATTTTCGCCTTATAAAATTAACTTTTTATTTTAATTAAAACTGCGATTTTTTTTCAAGTCTAAAATAATGTCAGATACATTGCGATGAACTACTAATGTCTTGAATATTTTGCTGAGTCGATATTCTTTTTTAAATTTCACCATCAACATTACCATAGACTGACGCTACCAAATCGTGAACAAAGAGCTTTACCAAATAAAAGTCTACGTCATTTCCAACAACAGTAATATCTATAATGAGTAGCACATACAACTATTAGGTTGGTGCATAATTATCAGGCATTTTTAAAACGATATTTATTATGAAAAAGAAACATAACTGCTCAACAATAACATTTTTAAATGATTATTCCGGAGCTTATGATTATTGACACGCATTTTTATAACCTGAAAATATGTTTTTATTAAAAAAAAGTAAACAAAACAGCAATTTTTATTAACAAAAAACTCGCCTACAAAAACGCCTGATAATTATGCACCAACCCAATAGAAGATAACATAATTCAAGATGTTAACTTTCCACACTACTATAAACAAAAGATTTGGAAGGAAACTCCCGTCAATACGAGAAACAGCGATATCTGGAGTTGAGAATTTTAATTTCCTGAAAAACTGTTTTAGAGGAGTAGACAGGTTCGCTTATCATCCGGTTCACTCTTCTTGATCTTTTGAACAGGAGTAGAGGTTTGTCCTTTGTTTAGTATTGGGTTTCCGGTTCCTTCTAAATTTTTTCATTCTCTTTCACTCCCCGTAGCCCATTGCGTCTTAGTGGCATTATCGCTTTCCTTGGAGTGAACTGTTAAAAATAAAATGTCGAACACAAAATAATAAGTAATTAGCTTCCAAGGCTAGAGAGCTCAATTTTTCTATTTTTTTTCTCTTCAATAGGAGTAGATACGTTCGCCTATCACCCAGGTTACTCTCCTCCCCCGTCTTTTGAACAGGTGTAGAGGTTCATCACTTGTTTCCTGTTTAGGTTTGGGTTCTCAGGTTTTCTTCTAAAGTCTCCTCATTCTATTTCACTCTCAGTACCCTCTTGCATCTTAGTGGCATTATTGCCTTGCTTGAGGTGAATTGATTAAAAAAGAAAGAAAGAGATTTTAAACGTTTCAACCGACAGCCACTCTAACTCAACGGCCAATGAGTGCCTAATGTTTCCTATATGGAAACAGCTCTCTCGCTATTGCCATGAATATCAAACAGCGTTCTTGTACTCTCTCTATATGCTGTTGCTACTCTGCTTAGTTTGATACAAGTATGGAATACACATTGAAGATCGAACTCCTTACAGAGAAGTACTGATCAACCAGACTAGCTCGATAACTATTACCGGTGCAAGAACTTTTTCAGCACCCTCTTGTACTCTTTAAAAAAAAATCCGATCTTTGTGTCCTTGGTCTAAGTTAAGTTTAAAGTTTTAAGAATTATCTCCTCGAATGGTATTCGAGAATACTTCTCAGATAAGGTAACCAAAATATTCAACCTGACTTACATTTGGGTTGGGGTTGTTGATAACGAGAAAGCTATGAGCTTTGCTGATAAGGTTTCTGAGAAAATTTATTTAGTCTTACTGTTGAGATGCAATGCATGTTGGCCATCACCAGTCCGGCACCCAGTAATACGGCACAAGCGTTCCCCCGAAAGCAATTTCAAATTTTCAGGAATGTTCTACAGACCTGTCACTTCTTTCGACGGCGCCAGCTGTAGCATTATCAGTATTTTTGAGTACTTAGTTACCTTTAACATTTATTTGACCCTTTTTTATCATTTCACCCTAAGCAAGACAAACAACGACGCTAAGAGAACAAAAAAAAATAAACCGAAGAAAAACAATGAAAAAGCAGAAAATAAACAACAGTAAAAAAAAGAAAATGATATTATTAACAACAATAACAATAAACTAGATAATTATTGACACTATTTACATTGTTCGGACTATTGCCCGCATCTTTGTCATATTCACGACGTTTCGGCTGTTGTATGCTCCGGCCTTCTTCAGGATCGGTCTATATTTCTGAGATGAGGTATTATGATTATTTACACTATTCACTGTTGAGATGAGGTATTATAATTATTTACACTATTCACTGTTGTCCTCGTCTTTTCTGTCATATTCTCGACATTTCGGCCGTTGTACGCTACGGCCTTCTTCAGGATATGTTTATATATCTGAGATGAGGTACTGTAATTATTCAGACTATTTACATTGTTCGGACTATTGTCCTCATCTTTGTCATATTCACGACGTTTCGGCTGTTGTATGCTCCGGCCTTCTTCAGGATCGGTCTATATTTCTGAGATGAGGTATTATTATTATTTACACTATTCACTGTTGAGATGAGGTATTATAATTATTTACACTATTCACTGTTGTCCTCGTCTTTTCTGTCATATTCTCGACATTTCGGCCGTTGTACGCTACGGCCTTCTTCAGGATATGTTTATATATCTGAGATGAGGTACTGTAATTATTCAGACTATTTACATTGTTCGGACTATTGTCCTCATCTTTACTATCACACTCACGACATTTCGGCCATCTATATTTCTGAGGTGAGTTATAACTATTTTCACGATTTACATTATCCGGTCTCATCTCCATATTCACGACGTTTCGGACGATTTACGCTCCGACCTTCTTCAGGATCTGTCTATATCTCTGAGATGAAGTATTGTAACTGTTTAGACTATTTACATTGTTCGATCTATTGTCCTCGTCTTTATTCTCATCTTCACGACGAAAACTATTCTAACTATTTACACTATTTACATTGTTCGGATTGTTTTCCTCATCTTTGTCATATTCACGACGCCTCGGCCTTCTTCAGGATATGCCTATATTTCTGAGATGAGGTATTGTAACTATTTACATTGTTCAGACTATTGCCCTCATCTTTATTGTCATATTCACGGCGTGAATAATATAATGGATCCGAGTGGAATTCGAACTCGGCTCTCCGATTCCTCAATTCGAACCGCTATCCATTACTCCACCGTGACTCCCCGTTATAGGTAGATAGATAGATGGATAATGATATGAATAAAGACTTATCTTAGCTGACGAGTTTACTCCTCAGATGCAAGCGGTAAGTGAAAAAAATGTCAGAAAACGAAAAGCATTGTTAAGGAGAGAGAAAAATAACAGAACAGGAATTAAGAAGTCAAAGATAACGCTTTACATTGCATTTAAAGTTTTGAAGGTCAAAGTTAACTGGAAAGCAGGAAGCCGGAAGTGATTTCGCCCCAAAATGAGCGAATAAATTGTTAGCATAGAACTTACGGTTACATCTTACAAAAAGAAGAGAACAATTGTAAAATCGAATAGCCAAAGAAAAATTTCCACGAAAATATTTATAAAAATTACACAAGTAAGTCATATTACCGCGGCGAGTATGTGACTGAAGCTGAGATGCCACGTCAGGGCCAATAACATTACTGCTCCTTCAGAAGAAAGAAAGAAAAAAAGAAAGTGGAAGCTATCAGTGGTTAACGTCTGCTTGAGTGAAATGAAGGAAAGAAAAGGAACGCTTATTTTGATAATTATAAAATTGTTAGAAATCTATTTTTAAACGAAGAATATCGAAACAAAATAAGATTATGTTGAAATAAAATCTATACTAAATTGAAACAATTACATTTATACGACCTGCTATTGCACAAGATAAAAATTGGACCATTTCGTTTCGATTACGAGGAACGATGGAAGAAAAAGTTATACGAGACGCTATCTGGTATTAATGAGAAAAAAGAAAACAAACATAATGAGAAAGAATGAAAGAAAGCGGAGGCGATGCGTTTAACGTCTGCTTCAGTGATATGGAAAACCTTGTCAATCTAAATTTATTATTATTATTGTTATTCTTCTTCTTCTTCATCTTCATCTTCTTCTTATTCTTATTCTTCTTATTCTTATTCTTATTACTATTCTTATTCTTCTTCTTCTTCTTATTATTATTATTAATAATAATAATAATAATAATAATAATAATAATAATAATAATAATAATAATAAAATTTGCCTTTTCGAAACGAATACCTGAAAACTGTTCCATCATCCATCTACTCAATCTCACCCTGTATATTATGCTTTATTTTCCTCTCCCCCGCCTTGCCACCAATCTGTCCTGTGAATGTCAAATTTTGCAAGCCCTCTTTCCTCATTACGTGCCCTAGAAATTTCAACTGCCCCTTCATGATGTTAAGTATAAGTTTCCTTTTTGTTTCCATTAATCTCTGAAACGTCTTCGTTACTTCCATGTTCCGTCCATGGTATTTCTCGCGTCTCAAGCTCAAGGATGTCCAGCATTCACTGCCATAGAGATGGATTCTATGTGTCATGTGCCTTCAGGATGTGGGCGATCATGGCTATCTGCAAGTTTTTGTCCTTTGGAGGTCATTTTCTATTTTTTTTTTTTTTTGCTATCTCGCATTGTTCTGTCATCCATTGACACAGGCTTGTTATGCACGGTTTTCCTTTTGCCCTCACAATATGTCGCGTGAGTGTCAAATTTTCCAAGCCATCTTTCCTCATTCTGTGCTTTAGGAATTTCAGCAATCTCTTTCTGATGTTAAGTGTAAGTGTCTGTTTTAACATCTTTCTATATTTCTGAGATGAGGTATTATAACTATTAAACTATTTATATTGTTCGGACCATTGTCCTCATCTTTATTGTCACATCCATGACGTTTCGGCCGTTGTACGCTCTGGCCTTCTCCAGGATCTGTTTATATTTCTGAGATGAGGTATTGCAACTATTTACCTTATTTACATTGTTCAAACTGTTGTCCTCATCTTTATTGCCATATTCGCGACGTTTCGGCCGTTGTACGCTCTGGCCTTCTCCAGGATCTGTTTATATATTTCTGAGATGAGGTATTGCAACTATTTACCTTATTTACATTGTTCAAACTGTTGTCCTCATCTTTATTGCCATATTCGCGACGTTTCGGCCGTTGTACGCTCTGGCCTTCTCCAGGATCTGTTTATATTTCTGAGATGAGGTATTGCAACTATTTACCTTATTTACATTGTTCAAACAGTTGTTCTCATCTTTATTGCCATATTCGCGATGTTTCGGTCGTTGTACGCTCTGGCCTTCTCCAGGATCTGTTTATATTTCTGAGATGAGGTATTGCAACTATTTACCTTATTTACATTGTTCAAACTGTTGTCCTCATCTTTATTGCCATATTCGCGACGTTTCGGCCGTTGTACGCTCTGGCCTTCTCCAGGATCTGTTTATATTTCTGAGATGAGGTATTGCAACTATTTACCTTATTTACATTGTTCAAACAGTTGTCCTCATCTTTATTGACATATTCGTGACGTTTCGGCCGTTGTACGCTCTGGCCTTCTCCAGGATCTGTTTATATTTCTGAGATGTGGTATTGTAACTATTTACATTATTTACATTGTTCAAACTGTTGTCCTCATCTTTATTGCCATATTCACGTTGTTGTCCCAAAGGACCCATGGCCCCAGGGGGTAAAAGTGTTGGTTGAAGTAATCCAGTGACTTGACCCAAAGCGTTGGGAGTTCAATACCTGGCTACAGCAGAGGTGAACAAAAACTTGGAGAGTTGAGTTACTAAAGGGAAATAACTGGAACCAGATCGGAAGAGAGGTCAGCTGCCGAACTCTGATCGTCAAGAGTTTTAGAGGTGCGCCCTTATATCGCCGTACAATCGACATAGATGTTTACAAGTGACATGAGTATATTCCTAGGCACATCATTTATGTAAGGTCAAAAGATGGTTGTTCCGATTAGTGACGCCTGCATTGACCGCCAGGGCTCCGGAGGACCGGCCGTTAATAACTATCTCCGGGGATCCACTTGTTAGGAAGGATTTTATAATTGAGAAAACCCTTCCAGTGATTCCAGAGCTGAATGGGCGTTGAGCTACTAAAAGGAAATAACTGAGATACCCAGAAAAGACATGGCAAGGGGAACGAGAACAATTTACCCCGGTGGACGAAATAATGGTTTCGGTTTGAAATTTCAAAGTATAACACCTGAAGAAGGCCGGAGCGTACAATGTAAATAGTTATAATACCTCATCTCAGAAATATAGTGTTATGGTAATTTACCCACGCATGGATTCTACCAGCTATAAATAGGAGCAGGTACTACCTTTTAGAAAGGGAAGTTTCCAGCAGTCATCTCTGACAGTTGGACCGAACATTCTTGCTGGAACACTCTCGATTGTATATGTTTGTGTTACTGTTTCTGTTAATATATTTGTTTAACTCAATTCCTCTTTTGTCTCTTTATTTCTGACCCTAACAAGGCCACAACATATAAACAGATCCTGAAGAATGTCGGATCTTACAACGACCGAAACGTCGTGAATATGACAAAGATGAGGACAACAAACCGAACAACATAAATTAGTCTAAATAGTTACAATACCTCATATCAGAAATATAGGCATATCCTGAAGAAGGCCGTAGCTTAAAACGGCCGAAACGTCGTGAATATGACAAGAGAGATGAGGCCAAAAGTCCGAACATTTTCAATAGTGTAAATAGTTATAATTCCTCATCTCAGAAACATACACAGATCCTGAAGAAGGCCGGAGCGTACAACAGCCAAAACGTCGCGAATATGACAATAAAGATGAGGACAACAATCGGAACAATGTAAATAGTGTAAGTGTCCTTTTTGTTTAAATTTTCTGTAAAACTTCATCGTTGCTCACGTATTCAGTCCATTCATGACCATCAAGAAATTAGCTAGTGCCCTTGGCCAATTTCACAAATGTTTTCTTGGTCACCAAACTTTAATTATGGTTTCGGGCCACGACACATCACAATTATTAACCATATCGTTATAGTAGTCGCTCTGGGTGGTCAGAGACAGATTTTAAGAGGAGTGTCAAATTCCGAGTTTTGGCCTTTTTCACGAAACAAAGGGGTGAAAAAATAATCATTTTACACCAAGATAAAGAGCTGGGGCTAGCATTCGTAAAAATGCGTTTGGATATTCTTAATAGATCTAAAATTTCAACTGGAGAAATTAATGTAAACGTCAACAATAAAGACAATGACTTGTTTTATATTTTTTATTCTAGAGTGTTCAGGGATTGGGCTAAAGAACCATCTCGTTTTATTTAAATGATTACGGCAGAGATAAGTTTCATGGGGGCAGCAAATATTATTATTATTATTATTAAATCACGCCAACAAAGTCACATTGGGGTACAAATATATAAAGCTCAATATACCCATAATGAAATCCTGTCTGATACGGTTATATTAGGCACACGTATTGCAACCGTTTAGCGCTCAAGATATATATATATATATATATATATATATATATATATATATATATATATATATATATATATATATTTTGAATTGGACATAGTCCGACAATTTATTAAAGACATTTTTGATATGTTTAACGTTCTTTTTATAGATACAAGTATTTAAGCAAATGCTCTGTTTTATAATAAACAGTATTAAATAACATTTACCGGCCTGAATGTCCGAGAAATTTTCATAGAAAATTTTTGTTCTCCGACAGGAATCGAACCTGTATCGTATACGGAACCGTCATTTCGCGTGACGTGCCTTAACCTTTCGGTCACAGAGAAGCGTCTGGTTAGCAAGGTCGATTTTACGATTCCTGTCGGAGAACGAAAATTTTCTATGAAAATTTCTCGGACATTCAGGTCGGTAAATGTTATTTAATACTGTTTATTATAAAACAGAGCATTTACTTAAAATACTTGTATCTATAAAAAGAACGTTAAACATATCAAAAATGTATTTAATATATATATATATATATATATATATATATATATATATCAACTGATAAAACTAGTGCAAAAGCATTTAACAAGGTACGGCACAAGGCTTAAGGATCTATTTAATCTGCTAGAGAAACTCGATTTACTTGGAAAGAATAATAATCCAGAACTTAAATTAGAAAATAAATTGAGTAGCTACACGAAAATAGAAAGGGGCGTGAGACAAGGACGTGTCTTCTCCCCAGATTTATTCACCCCCTACAGTGCCGCTATCCTAAGGGAACTGTCGACCTTCTGTTTTTTGTTGTTGTTTTTTTCTTTTGTTATTACACCCTCGAGGTAGAGGGTTATAGAGTAAAAGGCTGTTCATTCGGATAGGAGGGGGAGATAACGGTTAACCCCAGACTCGGACAGGGCAGCTTCGTAGCACCCGGGAAACATTCCACCCTGTGAGTCGGTTCCACAGAGCAGTGGTTGCTCGAGTACTATCTGCTTGTCACCGATGGAATACGGAGGCGGATGTGGGTGGTTTGTTACAACGCAAGTGGCATGATGGGTCCTAGTGATGAAGGGTAGAACTGGCGGAATGTAGTTCTTCTGAGCACTTTCTACGTCCGTAGCGATAGATCAGTGAGAGGCTCGCCACATCCCGTCTGTGAAAGAGAGGTTGGAGGGTGGAAAATAATTTGTCACCCACAAGGATTCGGAAACGCTTTTGGGTTCTATCGAGACTGGAAAGTTAGGTCTGGGCAGTTTCTCCTATAAGGATTTATTACCTATGAGTGTAATCTTAACAATATAAGATTTGCAGATGACACTGAGTTGGTGGTCGATTCGAGAAGGAAACTACGGGACCTCCTAGACGAAGTGGTCGAAGAAAGCGAGAAAAAAAAGCACTAACCAACAGCTGCAAGAAGACAGAAGGTATGGCCATCAGCAAGAGAAAAAGCCCAAGATGCGAGTTACGAATTGGAGAGATATAAACATCAAACAGGTGCAGAAGTTTAAATATCTAGGAAGAGCTCTAAGAGAGGATGGAAAATTGACATCGAGATCAGAAGACGCATTGGACTAGCAAAAGATGCCTTTCAAAAGCTAAGCAAATTGCTGAGAAACAGAAAAAAATTGTCAGAAAGAAAGAAAAGAGTGCTGGATTGCTATATATCCTCTTATATGGCAGTGAATATTGAACAATTTCCCCACTGATAAGGAAAAGTTTCGAGGCGGCAGAAATGTGATTATAGAGAAAAATACTGAAAATTCCATGGACGGATCAATTAGCAACGAGGAATTCTTAAAGAAAATGGCAACAGAAAGAACGCTTCTTCTCAGAATCAGGAAAAGACAGCTTTAATTACTTGGACATATAATGAGGAAGGAGGGCTTGGAAAACTTGACACTCATGTGACCCACTTACCCAATGAGCTCGTTGAATGGATGGCGGAAAGGGAGAGAAAACTAAGAGCCACTTGAGATAGGAGGTTGTGGAGAGCCATGATCACCTATGTGAAGAAAAGAAGTGTAGAAATTTTCTGGTGAAAAATACTTTCAAGTCGGGTAACCTAGTCCGCTCAGACGATTTCCGATTGAAGATGTTCTCAAGTATCTAGATTTGTCTTCCATGTCGCCTTGTCTGCCTCGTCCTTCAAACTTAAAATACCCTGATACTCTCTTTTCATTGACCGTTAATGAACAGAGATCCAGAGATCGTCAACCCCCAGGGCGACATACCCAAATAGTTATGGCCAGTCAACTGACAAGCAAATCTGAGGCACTGAACGGGATTATTTACTCAAGACTATCGCTAGAGGTAGTTTCGCCCAATACCGCAAATTTCTACAAAACCAAAACATCAGCCTGAAAACTTGAGTCTTGTTCTTAAATAGCCCCGTCAGATCAAGACTTTTATATGGATGCCATGCATGGCGTCAAACCTGATCAGAAATACGACTAGCTGTATAAAATCGCTTTCTTAAGTCAATGGTTAAAAATGTCTTTGAGCGAGTGAAGCCTATAAATCTTGAAGACCGCATACGGTGAATCTTGTGAAATGGTGCTACATAATCCGAAACAAAGAACTGCACCAAATAACAGAAACCATATCACTTGAGAACGACCAACAGCAGCAACAACTAAAATGGATAGCACATGTTACTCAAATAGAAAATAATAACATAATTCAAGATGCTGATTTTCCACACTACTTCAAACAAAAGGTTTGGAAGGAAACTCCCATCAATACTGGAAAGAGCGATAACAGCTACTGGAGTTGAGAAACCTATTTTTCTGAAAAATTGTATTAGGAGAATAGTTTATGAATTTCAATCGAGAGTAACACTGACTGTTCAGTTAATAAATGCCGAATTGTTGTGTAGGATCCACCTAATCTGCATAGGTGACTACCAACTATATAAATAGTGGTTGGTACCGGAAGACGAGGGAGAAGGAATCACGAGATCCAACTAGAGACTCTGATCGACTGCGACTAGTCAACACATTCTCCAGGAACGTCTTCCCAGAAATATACAGAAATACTATATGTACTTATTGTGTACACTTTCTTGTTATAATACATTCTTGTTCTAAGTACATTTTGTGTTGCATTATTATTCCATGCAATAGGCGAGATTCAACAATGAGTCAAGACTCAACACGAATGTTTCCTTATAGGGAAACGGCTAATATTACCATTATCCTATTATATAAAGAAAAACATGCCCATGTTAATACTTCCAACCAATTAAAGGCTGAAACCTTAAGAGTCCTTATAAAAACGTCTTTTAGAAATAATTGACCTTGAATAACCTTGAAAATCTTTTTGAATATTGACCTTGAATAAAGCTACTGCTTTCTGGTTACGACGCTTACAACTTTTTGTTGAACATTCAGGCAAACATTATGAAAATCTACGATGATTGTTCAGTTTGTGCATGAATTATGATAGCTAAATAAATTTCTTTCTGAATTTAGCGCGTTATTACTGCACACCCTGTACATAAACACTGGCTAATATGCGAAATAGAAATTAATACAATTAGATTGCATTAGTAAATCTTTTATATAATTCAAAGGTCACTAAAACCTCGTTATTCGTGGCGAATAAGCAAAGTTGTATTCATTTTTCTGTTTGATCAGTCAGTTATGTGCCATGCGTGATACACACTTAGGCGATCATGTATCTTTCGATACATGACTAAGCAGATTTTTAGCCGCAGTAGGTTGCCATTTCTTTCTGTCCTAATATTTACCCATAGCTGGGGCGAGAAGAGGATTCATACCTTTCCCAAGTCTATTAGCACGTAAGTCAATGTAATGGATTTCACTGGAATTCGAACTCGGCTCTCCGATTCCTCAATCCGAGCTGCTACCCAATACTCCACCGTAAGAAGGAATCAAATTCTCAAAACTTTTACTCCAGTCGAAAATTGAATTTTTTTTATTTCTATTTTTTATTTTTTATTTTATTTAACTTAATTTTTTTTTTTTTTCACATTTTTCCTTTTTGTTTTCCCAACACATGACATGGCGGCATGATAGCGCCTTCGGCCTTTATAGCGCCCCAGGCCACTGCCCGAATTGCCAGTACCTTGAGCCGGATCTGGCCGCAACAGAGGTGAAGGCTTGAATTCAGTCTTCCTTCCTGAGCAGCTGTCGTTCGAGCTACCAGAATAGACACTGATCTTAAATTCCACACCCGACCATCAGAGGAAGTTGGCTGCGTGCAGAATTGAACTGAGATGACTCCCAGCTGGTAAGAGCAGTGTGGAGATATCTGCGATTTACCGGCTGGCAGCCGTGATATCGAGAGGTGAACACACGTGATCAAAACTGCGCCTGATATGTGCGCATATGAGAAAAACTGATAGAGATATAAAACAGAACTGCTATTTTTAATCAACATAAACCTTTCTTGCTTTTCACCAGCTTGCCTGATGCTAACTTCCAGGAGAGCAACTCATTGCATCTTATTGGTTCCACGTTTTTTCAAGTTGACATGAAATGCACTGATTATGTTAAATCAATTGCCATATCTGCTGCTAGGAAAGTTGATTCACTGTGACGTGCCAAAAGATTTTTCTCGGGAGAATACATTTTGCACATTTATAAATCTACCATTCGGTTGTGTATTGAATATCACTTCTGCTATATGTCTTGAGAGAGAGTGTATACTGTGTGGGTGTAGTCTTTCATACACTAGACGGAAATATAAAGTCCACATGTCAGACCAGAAGCAATGGGATCGCTTTACACCAACACTGCTTCAGTACGTTACCCACCGCCGTAACTTAGCTTCCCTTTGCCTTTTCTTTAAATACTCTCATGGTAATTATTCTGGTGTATTTTCCCCTTTGACACCGAGACTTTATGAATTTAAATGCAGTTCCAGATTCCCCGCAAGGTTTCATCATTTTACAGTTAAAAATGGCTATATGTAACCGTAAGTTCTATACTAACAGTTTCTTCTCTTGCTCTTCTTGCTTATGAAACTCTCTTCTGGTTTCTTGCTTTCCAATCAACATTGATCTTCAAAAAAATCAAATGCGGTATCAATCATTATCTTCTATCTTCTTAATTCTTGTTCATTCATGTTTTTCTTCCTTCTATTCTCTCAGACTCAGTAACTCTGTCTTAGTGGCTTTATTGCCTTGCTTTGGTGAAATGGTTAAAAAAAACTGGCCAAGAACTATTGAAGAAGTCAGAAATTTAAAACCTAAAGTAATGAAGATTCAACTTAACTTTTATCATTTAATCGGTACACCCTCTTCATCACAAAGGCAATCAGTATACATTGCTATTTAACCCACATCTGGAGGAACATGGATTTATATTTGGTTTTGTTTTTTGTTTTGTTTTCTTTTTCAGACCATTCTCCTGTGCACTGAATATTGTTGTCCTATCTGGTCTGTTTCTCCGGCTATATATCTCGAGGTTCTTGACAAAATTCAAAGAAGGAACAGATTTGACATCGCGACTTCAGTTACTTTCCAACTCTTGCTACGTGGCTTCCCTCGATCTTTTCTCTAAATATTTTTATGGCAGTTATTCTAATGAGCTAGCCCTTTTCGAACCTGAATTTAAGCTTACTACTCGATGGAAAACAAGGTCTCATCTTATACTTTTTTACTGTTAGATTATTGTAATAGTTTTTTCCTAATCGCACTTCTCACCTGTGGAACTGTCTTCAGGTTTCTTGCTTCCCTGTTGTTATACACCTATTCCAATATTGGATGTGAACGCTAAGAAAACAAAACCCAAAATAAAATAAAAAAGTCGTCCTATGCGCATGGGACCCCGTGCATCACATCCGGCCTACAAAACAAATCCTCTCAAAAATATAAAATAACAACATAAAATAAGCACGAACGTTGTCGCCAGAGAAAAAAAAAACATGGACAGAAGATGAGCTCAAGAACCTCAACAATGAGCTTTTACGAAAGCTGCTCGTAAACGACTGGGGCAGAATCGCGGCGAATGGGCTAACTGCCGACGCCTGGCAAACTCTCGACTTCATGATCGTGATCTCGGTCAATCGATCCGACACACGTATCCACTCGAGACCCAGCCTCCTCCGAAAATACCATACCTTGTTCACATGGAGACATTCCGCTCACAACCTCAGATCGGCAAACACAGATTCGCGGTGAACAGGTCAGTCGTCGATGCCGGCAAGCTCTCAGCATCACCACCTCATCTCGGAAATATAGACAGATATCCAAAAATATTCTCCTATGGATCATCTTCCTTCAGGTTTTCTCCATAACTTCCTGTTTCTGTTACCAACACTTCAGAAACATACGAAGTAGGTTACCCGCTGTTTCCTCCTGTTTCTCTGGCATTTAATAGGTCCTGTACATGTTAAATTTTTTTGAGTCCTCTTTCTTCGTTATGTTGGCTTGAGAAAAGAGTAATTCTTTTAAGAAAAGAGATATTTGAAAAATCCAGTGAGTGAGTTAATATTTTGGGAAGAATCTATAGCTACACTCTCAGAAACATTTAGTCTAAATATGTTATTTTTAGTAAAGTTTTCTTTTTTTGCCTTATTCATAGTTTCTAAAGTTGTATTTTATTTAGATCTGAATTTTTACAGACACGTTAGGCAGGTTACCTGCAGTTTCCTCCTCCCGCTTGTTTGGTCTTCAGTATGTTCTGTAAGGCTTACATTTTCCAAAACCGACTTTTCTAAAAACACGCAGATCTATACGGCAATTTTCCATGCTTCCTACCCTGCTGATCAGCACATCTCCATTGAAGAATCTCAAAAACCTAGGCCAGAAACGACTTCTCACACAAATGTTCAGTAAATGCTATATATATATATATATATATATATATATATATATATATATATATATATATATATATATATATATATGATGAAAATGTGGAAAAGACAACGCAAAATCCGAATATGTGAGTTTACTGTTTTTATTTTGTTTTTTGTTTTGCTGTCAACGTCAGACGTTTCGGTCTAATAGACCATCTTCAGGACATGGTTATTGGAGACATATTTATATTAAATTTAAGTTAAAATGAAGAGACGATAGATACAGGGCGAGTCAGAAACAGAAAAACTGAAATTTCAGTTTTTCTGTTTCTGACTAGTCCTGTGTCTATCGTCTCTTCATGTTAACTTAAATTTAAATATAAATTTAAATATAAATATGTCTCCAATAACCATGTCCTGAAGATGGTCTATTAGACCGAAACGTCTGACGTTGACAGCAAAACAAAAAACAAAATAAATACCGAAAAATTCTCCTTATTTATTGAATGACTCTCGTGTATATATATATATATATATATATATATATATATATAAGTGAAGAGATGTTTTTTCAGTGTTTCGGGCGCTTAAAAGGTAAGACATATTCAATTTAATATTTGATTTTAATCTTTTTAATTCCAAATCTGTTTTCTGATCAGCTAATTTAAGCATCAGCTGAGAGAAAGAGCTGTGTACTTCATTGCGAGTAACATAACGTGGTAAGATTTTGGTTAACAAATAGCAGAACATAGAAAGGACTTTTAAGAGTCACCTGTTACAAAACACATACAACATATATCTCGATCAAAATTCTACAAATGAAGCATGCCAAGTGTTCTTTTGCAAAGAAGTGACAATCAAGTATGTATGTTAATACGATAGAGCGAGATGAGAGAATATATACGAGAGATTGTACGTGTTTGAAACAACATTAGAACTATTCTTAGGACCGTCAGTGTAGTCGGAAGCTGTATTTACGGCGTTTTCGGTGAGTAACTTTGGTAACAGGGGACCGCCACGCACAGCCTGCGTCACGCGACGCGAAAGCATCTAGTAGGTGGAGGTCACCCATTTGTTTATTAAGTGTTTGTGATGTGCAAGAAATAACGTCATTTCTTTTCTTTCTTTTTTTTCTCTTTTATTTTTTTGTTTTTTAATCTTTCAGTGAAGTCTGATTGGCTTGCAATCGGTCAAAAAGAACTGAAAGACTCACTACACGAGAAGATAAATGAAAATATTGCGAAAAACGTGATCTTCTTTTTGGGCGATGGCATGGGAATCAGCACAATCACAGCGGGAAGGATCTACAAGGGAGAGCAAAAAGGGGTAGACCCTGAAGGATACATGCTGAGTTTTGATAAATTTCCTCACCTGGCTTTAGTCAAGGTAACTTACTTTTTATTTCATTATGATGATAACTGCTTACTAATTTATTTAGTACTATTTGTCCATGTTCCACCCCCACAAGAAAAATAAGAAATTTGGTACAGTTTAATTGTTGCAATCTTTGTTACAGCCATTTGAAACAAAAGCAAAGAACAGAAATTTAGTAGCTTAAAACAGAATAAAAACACAAATGTTAGATGCAGCGTTCAAGCTCTGGCAGAATTTCTTGGCATTTTTTCCAGTCCCCCAAGTTGGATGTTCTTTCTTAAAGAGTAGAATCACCTCGCGCTGAAAATTTGATAACTGCACCATCTTGAAACAACAAATGGTTAAAAAATTATGTTAGTTATTTTTTTAGTTCATTCATATACTAAAATATATAGGTTATTTTTTGTTAATTTTTTTCATCATATAGAAAATCTAAAATTTCCTTGGGTTTTTTTGTGGGAGCACCCTGTATATATAAAATTCTGTGACTTTCGTTATCCCGTCCGTCCGTCTCACCCTCTAAAATAGCCATACAATGCACGATCAAAACCAAATTTTGGGGAGAAGTGAGAACAGGTAAGGAGGTACAAAGTACACTTGGTTTTACTAGGGTGCATAGCTTAGTACAATAAATTTTCATTCATTTTTATAGAAAAATTAAAAGTTTTATTAATTAACATACAAAATATTCTTAATATTTTAAAAGTAATTTAATGATTAAAATACAAATACATATTTAATAAAAATGATAATATTATTTTTTGCATATCTTTTCTTTAATTTTTTATTTATATATATATATATATACAAGAATCCAGTTTCCAGTTCGCCAGAAATATAAACAAATCCCAAGTTGGAATTTGACTCCAGAAAGAAATATTTACGCATGGCCAGTTGTATGTTGCATGCACAAGAGTAAGAAATCCTAAGAATTTATTCTTTGATGTTAAAAAGAAAGAAAAGAAACTTTCTTAAAAAAATATTATTTACCATGAAGTCCTATAAAATTAAGTTAATGAAATTATTAAACCGTGAAATAGGGTTTTTGCCAAAGTATTTTTCTAAAGAAATCAGCTTATTCAAATTTCATTGATTGGTTTGCGAAATTGAATGAAACGCAGAGTTTGTAAATCTCGGCAAAAAAACATTGGCGATAACTTCAACAATACGAAATACTGGGAGGATTTCAACAAAAGAAATTCTAGTAATAAAAATGGTGCAGCTGCAATTCTGTATTCCACGTCCTTTTCCCCGCATGTGGAACGCGGAATTGAAGCTACACACAGAACATTTAGAACGCTGATCTCAACGCGTCTTCAACAACAAGGATACTGACTTAACAACAAAAATTATGGTCTATAATACTGTTGTCATTTCAGCTTTGCCATTTGGCTGCAAAACCTGGACTCTATATCGTCGCGATATCTAAAAATTAGAACGCTTTCACCAGCAAAAGAATATCAAATGCAATTACTATGTGACCAACACCGAAGTCCTGCAATGAGGTCACATTGAATCGCTGGTCGTGAAACACCGTCTTCGATGGTCAGGACATAGAGTAAGGATGAAAGAGTCATGGTTTCCACAAGTCTTATTTAGCGAGGGAAAAGACCATCGGGTTCGTCCTTTTCGAAGACACAGAGACCAACTCAAAACAATACTAAAAACCACTGGACTTGAGCCTAAATCGAGAAAGTACCAACAGGCGGTGTTCATTCAGTATCGGAACCAAAAACTTCGATGCCACCGGAAGAAAAACGACACGAGAGACAGACTCGACAAAATCGACCTCGTCAGATGACATAGACTACATAATAATGTTGGTGGACAATATTATTCTGTGGTCAATGTCATCGGCTCTTCCCTGCTCAACAAAACAAGAGGTTTCAGATAAATAGTATATTGAACAGTAAATACAAGAGAAATGTGTTACACGACTTGAGAATGTGTATCGGTTGATAAGCGTTCAGTCTATATCACCGTTAATATTTAACAGCCCCCCACCAGGCATGTATGTGGCACAAGAACGAGTTTAACGTGGGTCATCCGAGCCCGTAGGTTCGGTCAAAAAATCACCGTAGAACCCGCATAACAGGGTTCAGGTCTATCTATCTCCCCGGACGAAACACTGCCCTTCAGCACAGCCTCGTCCGGGTTCCTCTCTGCCAAAAGCAGAGAGTTCGACAGGAGCTGCGAACAGCCTCAGTAGAACAGTCTATATCACCGTCCCCCCCCCGAGGCTTACTTTCCTACTACTTTATAGTAAGTGGAAGAGTACACAATAGCCTCATTAAAGGGAAGACACCACAACAAAACCTTCATCATAATAAAGGAAGCGATCAGAAAAGAAGAAATTGAATTCTTGGGTACGTGATAAAGCCGACTACTCTTCTTTGCAATATAACTTTTGACTCACAAATCGTGTCCGTAGAATATAAACTGTAGAAACAAATTGCATATTTATCTATGAACATTACTTTTACTCGAAGGCATTGATTTGAAATAGTCTGACTTTCATCAATTAGAGAATTGAAGTGTAAATGTTTGAGACGTGATTTTGTATAAAATAAAAACTTTTGTTCGATATTCACAGAAAAACCTCAAATTCGATACTCAGGCCTACAACAGTGAAAACGTAATGACAAAACAGGCAAAAATATTTTCTTAAGTATGGGACATTACGTTAAAAAATATTATAGTAAGGATTTATCCAAGTTGAAATAGGCAAAGAACAAATCTGAAAACAAACAAATATTTCACTTGCTACTTTGACTTCTACTTGACATAGTCGCCAAAACTACTTAACAGTAAATTAATGTACTATTTGTTTTTTTTTAGAAATTCGTTTCTAACAAGAAAAAGCTGAAATTGATATAAAGCTCAAATCCGGGGTGAAGGACATCCCCCAGGCAGTACCTCCTCTTCGGTTTATTGTCCAGTAGCAAGAATGGAAAGGTTTCCACGTCAAGTCTTATTCAGCGAGCTCACTTCATGGAAAAGACCACGGGGTAGCTCAATCTGAAGATACAAGGAACAACACTGAAAGACGGCGGGGTTTCTCAATCCGAAGATACAAGGAACGACACTGAAAGACGGCGGGGTTGCTCAACCCGAAGATACAAGGAACAACACTGAAAGACGGCGGGGTTGCTCAACTCGAAGATACAAGGAACAGCTCAAAGCAACACTGTAAGCTACTGGATTGACCAAAATCGTTTGAAGCACAAACACGAAATTTTTCCAACTGGTCTTCCTTCGGAACCAGAAACTTCGAAACAACCAGAAGAGAAAGGGAAGAAGTCAAACGACAAAAGAGAAAGGGAAGAAGTCAAAGACAAAAGAGAAAGGGAAGAAGTCAAAGACAAAAGAGAAAGGGAAGAAGTCAAAAGACAAAAGAGAAAGGGAAGAACTCAAAAGACAAAAGAGAAAGGGAAGAAGTCAAAAGACAAAAGAGAAAGGGAAGAAGTCAAAAGACAAAAGAGAAAAGGAAGAAGTCAAAAGACAAAAGAGAAAGGGAAGAAGTCAAAAGACAAAAGAGAAAGGGAAGAAGTCAAAAGACAAAAGAGAAAGGGAAGAAGTCAAAAGACAAAAGAGAAAGGGAAGAAGTCAAAAGACAAAAGAGAAAGGGAAGAAGTCAAAAGACAAAAGAGAAAGGGAAGAAGTCAAACGACAAAAGAGAAAGGGAAGAAGTCAAAAGACAAAAGAGAAAGGGAAGAAGTCAAAAGACAAAAGAGAAAGGATTGAGAAAATCGAATTCGTCCTCCACCAACATTACCATACAGTCAATTCCATCGTCTCTTCCATACAAGAATTGGTCCAAGACATTGTCGTCAAAACGGTTCTTTGTTGCCACTGTTGTGATGACAACGTATGCTTACTCGATACTTCTTCTATGCCAGCGTAGTAGAGACTTTGTAATCGCAGATACCAATTATAATACGCCAATGACTAATGCTCGTATCATACGTCCTTAAATAATACTCGTAATAATAATAGTACTTCGTACAGTGAGAAGAGAATAGCAATCCGAATAGTATATGGGGATAGAGGAGAAATGACGAATACGCAGTAATGGAGGATAGACTAGAATAGCAAACACAACTAGACGTCACGCGACTTCCTCTCTCTCTATATATATATACGTTTTCTCTCTGGTCACGTGATCTAACTAGTTTAATGAGATCGCATGCGTTTGTTTACTGGGGATCTACGTTCAAACAAAAGTGTCATCAGCGGCACTTTATTCCTATACAACAGACATCAACCCCATCATCTTATAGAAAGTAATCAGAGGAAGAGGAAATTAAATTCTTGGATACGAGATAAAGCTGGCAACAACGGGTTGTCCATATAACGGGTTGACTGGTAGCAGAAGACAGAGACGGCAAAATATTAGTGAGGCGATTCTGAGAGAATTAGAAGTCCTAACAGTATTCATTATTGGCGGCCACAATCTTAACCACATAAGATATGCAGGTGACACAGTTTTGATAGCAGACGCAGAAAGAAAACTACAAGAAATCTTGTAGAAGGTAGTGAAGGAAAGCGAGAAGAAAGGACTAACCATCAATTTCAAGAAGGCAAAATGTATGGTTGTTAGCAAAAGGGACAGCCCAAAAATGCAGATTACAAATTGGAGACACCAAAATCAAACAAGTACAAGAATTTAAATATCTGGGAAGTGTAACAGTTTAGTACTCGTTTCTTGGTTTCTACTGAAATTTTTGTATTATTTAATACTCTGCTTAGCTTTTGGAAGGCATCTTTGGCCATTCTAATGTATTGTTTGTAATGAGCCTCATTATTTCAAATAATGGTCACTATTTATTAAAAGAAAAAACATCCCTCTCTTTCCATATAGATTCTGAAGAAGGCTGTATAACAAAAAATGTCATGTTAAACCTACTGTTATTATCATTGAAAGATAATTGTAGTAGACATATTGTAAGCAATATATGATGGCTACCTGTAGCCTAATTAGTAAGGCACATTTAGTTGGAAGAAATAAAATAGAAACTACTGTATATACCTGTGTATAAGCCAAATTCATGTATAGTGTGATCCCTGGACTTTTTCTTTGCATGGATTAAAACCCTCCGGAAAAAAATTTGCCTGAGTATTTTCACCGGGGGAAAAAAAGGGTAGAAAAGATGAGACATAAACTGCAAGAAGATAGAATGTATGGTTGTTAGCAAAAGGGTCAGTCCAACTTACTGCAAATTACAAATTGGGGATACCAAAATTAAACAAGTACAAGAATTTAAATATCTCAAGTTTTTTGACAAAATATAGGAAGTGCGACACTGAAATCTGAAGATACATTGGGATAGCCAAAGATGCATTCCAAAAGCTAAGGATGGTTTTAAGAAACAGAAAAAAAAATCGTTAGAAACAAAGAAAAGAATATTGACCTGTTACGTAATATCAGTCCTCCTATATGGCAGTGAATGCTGGACAATCTCCTCACGGCTGAAGAAGAGACTTGAAGCAACAGAAACAAAGAAAAGGGTACTGAACTGTTACGTAATATCAGTCCTCCTATATGGCAGTGAATGCTGGACAATCTCCTTACAGATGAAGAAGAGACTTGAAGCAACAGAAACAAAGAAAAGAGTACTGAACTGTTACGTAATATCAGTCCTCCTATATGGCAGTGAATGCTGGACAATCTCCTCACAGATGAAGAAGAGACTTGAAGCAACAGAAACAAAAATAGAGTACTGAACTGTTATGTAATGTCAGTCCTCCTATATGGCAGTGAATGCTGGACAATCTCCTTACAGATGAAGAAGAGACTTGAAGCAACAGAAACAAAGAAAACAGCACTGAGATGTTACGTAATATCAGTCCTCCTATATGGCAGTGAATGCTGGACAATCTCCTCACAGATGAAGAAGAGACTTGAAGCAACAGAAACAAAAATAGAGTACTGAACTGTTATGTAATGTCAGTCCTCCTATATGGCAGTGAATGCTGGACAATCTCCTTACAGATGAAGAAGAGACTTGAAGCAACAGAAACAAAGAAAACAGCACTGAGATGTTACGTAATATCAGAAAAGAAAATGAATACAAAAAGCTCACTTATAAGACAGTTGAAAAATCGAGGGCAGATAAGGAGAAAAGAGGATTTGGAAAATTCTTGATACTCACAGGAGGCCAGAGGGACAGAGGAATAACCTACAGAGCGAATTTTAGTAAATGAATGGCGGGACAAGGAATAGGAAAGATAACAAAAAGACGAAAATTATTAAGAACTACAAAGGACAGGAAATTGTGGAGAGCCATGAACGTATGTCCTCTCGGGGAGACACAGTGCCTTGAGGGAATATTGTGCCTCAAACTCACACCCGACCTCAAGTGGAACTCAATACGACCCATCACTAAAGATGCAGGTAAAATGGTCCGCTCCAGCAAGTACCTGACTCCTCATGCTATCCTCTACTTTTACAAGAGCCAGACCAGGCCGAAAATGGAGTACTGTTGCCATTGTTAGGCGGGAACTGCACAGTCCTAACTTTCTAGATAGTTCAGAATCATTTCTGGAGAAGAATTATCTTCCACCCTTCAACCTCTCTCTCTCTCACAGGCGGGATATGGCAAGCCTCTCGGTGCTTTATTGCTACTTCCCATAGAAAGTGCTAGGACGAACTATATTCATTGGTTCCACCAGTTCAAACCTTCACGGCAAGGGCATGCCCTGCCACTTACATAGTAACAAACCACCTACATTTCCTCCGTATTCCATCGGTGAGAAGTAAGTTTCATTCAAACAGCTTCTTCCCGCGAACCACTGCAATCTTAACCTGTTTATGTCTAGAGTTAACTGTTATCTTCCCATCCTTATCCATATAAACTACCCCCTAACGTAACCCTCTAACTCAAGTGGTTCCCGGGCCTTGTATAAGATTAACCTTATTGTAAAAAATGCCCTGGAGGGAAACGTCACATAGAAGAAGTAATATATACGCGTAACATAGCTGCGAGCAATTTAACGCAAACACTTAAGTTGGTTAATCCGATGAGAAAATTGAACTTTTTAAAAATTTATTATCACGTTATCGGCGTGTCGTGTTTTAATTCTGACCGAGATCGTAGCATTTATTTTCGAATAAATAGTCTTGTTACATTCCTTACTTCTACCAATTTCAGACCTTTACAACTAAAACCATCTGCACGCGGGCGCACACACACACACACATACATACATACATACATACATACATACACACACATATATATGTATATTATAGAAAAAAGACAGCAGTAAGATATGTAATCCGGCGTTCTTATTGATATTTTTATTTTTACAAAACGGTGCTCAATGTAAATTTACAGAGCATAAATATTATAAATTAACTGAATTAAAAAATTGTTTCATCGCTACACAGGAATTACCATGTTTCCAAAAACTTCAAATTCAATTATATTAAATTAAAAGCATTTATTAACACTAGGATGGCCGAGGTGTCTTTTTCGACACCTTCAAATTTTCAACAAATTACTATGGAATAACTAGTTTTGGTTCGATGCTGAGGCTTATGGACAATTATTGAATTTTAGCAAAGATGCTTAACAGGCTTAATTCTTTAAAAAAATATTCAGTGGAATAGCTGATATTTGAGGTTTTACCTTGAATGTCCGAGGTGTCGTTTTTGACACCTAGGCTTTTTATAGGGTAAATGCATTGAAATAATATCATTACATGACAAATGTGCAAAGGATGAAACTAGGGTACTGTTAGTAACATGTAAAGATTGTGGAATCTAAGATATTGCTAAATAGTTGGTCCTACAGGATTGTAGAAAGAATGTTATAGCCTACTTCAAAATGATGGCTAATGTTGTGTAATAGTAATATTCTTTAATAAACTATGTATTGCAAACATATGAGTAATTTCATTAACCATGTATGAATATTTTTCATGCGAAATATTAAAAAACAATCATAAGGTGTCGAAAACGACACCTTGGCCATTTTATATATATCAAAGGAGCTGGCCATCCTAGTGTTAAAACCAATATATATATAGTGTGCGTGTTATTAGTATCAGAGATTAAGCGGTCATGTAAATTGATACACTACATTGATTTTTGTAAAGGATTTAGTTGTGTGGTTGTAGGGTTATTAGTGTATATGATGGCAATTGTTTTAAATTTTTTATAATATATAATGAGCTTAAGTTGTTTATTATTATTAATGGGTTTAACATTTTTACCTATTATGTTTTTGAGTGTTGTTATATATATATATATATATATATATATATATATATATATATATGTAAAGACGAAAGGAAAATTTATTCATAATGTCTTCACACACACATTTTATATATATATATATATATATATATATATATATATATATAATGTGTGTGTGTGTGTGTGTATACTAGACTACTCGTGACCCGTTGGGTCACTGACGGTACAGGTTATAAAACATTGAAGTTGATTTTAAAATTTAAAAAATTGTGTTTAAAGAAAGTTGAAATAAAAATTCTTAGTGCATAAACAATTCGTATTTCAAAATCTTATTCACTTAAAATATTTTTTTAAATCAGATTAAGTTAAAAATCATTTTTAATACGCCAAAAAATATGTTAAAATCATATTCACTTGAAATTATTTTTTAAATATAGCAAAAAATATTTTTTAAATATTTAAAATATTTTTTTTTAAAGAAAGGTGAAATGTAAATAGGCATGCACGCAATCACAGAGAGGTGGAAAGACAGAGAGAGAGAGAGAGAGAGAGAGAGTTGGAAAGATAGAGGAAGTAAGAGAAAGAGGTGAAGAGGTGAAGAGTGAGAAGGTAAGAGAGAGGAGGAAAGAGGTGAAGAGAGAGGAGGAAAGAGAGCTGGATAGAGTCGAGGAGGTGCGTGAGAGAGAGGTGAAGAGAGAGGATGTGAGAGAGGTGAAGAGAGAGGATGTGAGAGAGGTGAAGAGAGAGTATGTAAGAGAGAGGAGGTAAGAGAGCTGGAAAGAGGAGGTAAGAGAGAGGAGGTAAGAGAGCTGGAAATAGAGGAGGTAAGAGAGATAAGGTAAGAGAGGGGGAAAGAGGGGGTAAGAGAGGTGGAAAGAGAGAAGTGAAGAAAGAGGAGGTAAGAGAGGTGGAAAGAGAAAGTGGAACTGGTTTTGTATTGGTGGCGAGATAGGATATATAGAGTGAACGAAACCTACATTAGAAAATATAACAAATATCTGATGAAGGACGGTAAATAGTCAGTCGAAACGCAGACCTCAATGAAACAAATGAAAGGGTACTCATCGAAATAAACTATTTAATAATGTAAACGTTTCGTCTCACAATGTTATCAAGCATATATTGTTGTGTGGACAGATGCTAGTGTTTATTAATCTTGCAACCCAATCTGACGTTCACCAGTTTCAAGTTAAATGTCTTTTTATTAAACAGACTTATTGCGAAGACAGAATCACACCTGATTCGGCAGCTACAGCTACGGCTTATCTAAGTGGAGTCAAAATTAACAAAGGAGTTATCGGCCTTGATGCTCGGGTAGCTTACGGAGTTTGCGATGATAAAATTACTCAGAGCAAAGTACCTTCAATTCTGGTATGGTCGCAGAAAAAGGGTGAGTTTTACTTTTATACCAGCTTTTATTTCTTCTTGTATACAATGATATACTGCTTAAGTGCGAACTACTGTCCTCAATTTTGTCCTTGTTATCACAACGTTTCGACCGCTGTGCCCTCCGGCCTTCATCAGGTATACACCGATCCTAGTAAGGTACAGCGAATTTCGAACAGTCCGCTTTATTTAATGCACTGCTGTAGACTGTTCCCGTTCCACTTCCCGGATATCTCATCCAATTCCTACTTTTAGTACTGCTCAGCTGAGACCAATTACGCACTGTCCGGCCCAGGGATTTAACAAACTATTACTACCTCAGTCAGTCAGTTATGTGTCATGCGTGATACACGCTTAGGCGATCATGTATCTTTCGATATATAGCTGACGAGGCAGATTTTTTCCCCGCAGTAGGTTGCCATTTCTTTCTGCGGTAGACCAGTTGCCATCCAAGGCTATAGAACCCGGTCTGTCCTGCTATTTAGCTGGGGGGAGAAGCAAGAGTATTCATACCTTTCCTAATAAGTATTAACACGTAAGTGAATGTAATGGATTCGACTGGAATTCGAACCCGGCTCTCCGATTCCTCAATCCGAGCCGCTACTGCTGAGGGGTAGGATCTCTGATGCCAAATCAGTGAGTTTCGATCGCGGCTTGAAGCAATCGGACATCTTGTCACACTGAAGACCTGTGATACAGCGCAACAGTCTGTCTGTGGACTACTATCTCGCCTTCTTATCTGCACCTTCTTAAGCTAAATTTTTCTGCTGACATGAAGTGGAAAGATTACATTGAATCAAATGCTAAGTTTGCTAGTAGGAAAGTCAGTTCACTGTGTCGTGTTAGACAATTGCTCTCACCAGAATATCTCTTACGCATCCATAAGTCTACCAATCGTCTATGCATAGAATATTGCTGCCACATCAGGTCTGGTGCTTCTGCTATGTAATTAGAGATTCCAGATAAAATCCGTAATTTTATTGGCCCTGACCTGGCATCTCAACATCAGTCACTTTTTCACCGCCGTAACTTCCATGCGTCTTTTCTATAACAATTTTCATGTTGATCATTTTTGACTAGCTTCGTGTAGATCTTTTCTTATCCCCGCCATGTTGTCCGAAAGTTTTAAAGGGTGAAACCAAATTTATAACTCGTTTTTAAGACCACCCAGAGATCGTTTGAAACTGTTATTAATTAAAATTTTAACAGTTAATAATATGAATTTTTCGTTTCTGCTGTCTGTAAATATAATTGTATTGTAAGTACAAAGATTTGTTCTTTTTATGTTCTATGTCCTTTAAGGACGTGGGCGATCATGGTTCTCCACCTCCCGCTATTCCTGCAGCTCTCAACAAGTCCCTCCCCTCTGCCACCCCCCAGACCCCGCGTTGTTTTCCCTTGTCTCTCTTTCTCTCTATTCGACTCGAATTCTCTAAGCCCCCCTTCCTCATTATGTGTCCCAGAAACTTCAGTTGCTCCTTCCTGACATTAAATATAAACCTCGTCCTTGTTTACATCTTATCTAAGACCTCATCGTTGCTCACACGCTCGGCCCATGATATCCTTAGCATCCTTCCGTAGAACCACATCTCTGTCACCTCGAGTCTCTTTGAGGAAATCGTTCAACATTCGCTGCCGTAAAGAAGAACAGATGCTACGTAACAGTTCAGTATTCTTTTCTTTGTTACCAAAGAAATCCTCCTGTCACGCAATACTCTGCCCAGCTTTTGGAATGTGTCCTTGGCCATCCCAATACGTCTACGGATCTCAGTGAAAATATTTCGTGTTAAATGGCTGGGAAAATTCTCATAGAACTTCAAAAACTATTACAAGTGAAAAAATTTTATTTATTATTCTCTTTCGTGATATGTATTATAAAATAAAGTTTGTCTTTCTGATTTCCATGAACTTCTAGCGTTGTCGTCTGTTTCTTTGAATTTTCTCAACCTTCATATCTCGGACTTACTTAACATCCCATAAGCGTTCTCGATCGCAAGCAGTCGACTTTTCAACCTCATTTTCCGATAGTCTAAGAATATATATTCAGTGTAAAATTCTGAACCTGAGACCGCTTATTTTGAACCTGATCCAAATTTCTTAACTTTTCCTCCGTTTCAGTTAACATTTTAATTGTTTACATCAGTGCAAGTTTTAAGGTTCAAAGATATTTCAAATGGGCGTCGCTGGGGGAAGGAAAATAAAATAAAAGGGGGCTCTTTGGTAAAAAAAAAAGAAGGTTTGACGACCCCTGGTTTAGATGGTGGGGGCTATATATTCTAAAAGCACTGAGATAAAAAAAACAAAAAAACTATGATTATACCGGTTTTCATTTTACTATGTTTATGATGGGATTAAAAATGTTTTTTTATTTATTTTATTCATTTATTTTATTTTCGATATGAATTAGAATTCAAAATATATCGATTTCCTGGAATGTTGTGTAATCGAATTGTCTCTCATATATTTTTTAAATGTATTTTTGTTCTCTCTATCCAGGCAAATCGGTGGGTGTGGTCACCACTACAAGGGTGACTCATGCGACACCCGCTGGAACATACGCTCACACACCAAAAAGAGAATGGGAAAGCGACGCTGATATTCCGAAAAATACGCCATCATTATGCAAAGACATTGCTCGACAGCTGGTGGAAGATAATCCCGATATCCAGGTACGTTTAAAGGCTTTTATATGTTTTATATAATCCTTTATAACTCTTGGGAAATCTTCAGTCACACCTTTATAGTATTGGGTCAAAACAAAAGTTTATAGTGTTTTTGACGGGAAATGTAAATATTAATGATCTGCCTAGAGACACTCTCACCTCAGTCGTAACTATAGGGGATGGACAGAAAGGTTCATAGGCTGACTATGAAGGAGGGGTGCTAGAGCTGTGAAATAAACAATACATTTACTAAGAAGTAGACTTGAAATTAACGCATGAAAGATTTCACAGCTCTAGCATCAGTCGTTCTCAGTCAGCCTGTTAGCTTTTCAGCCCACCCTCCTACAGGGACAAAAACAATACAGTTATTAAGAAGACTTGAAATTAACGCATGAAAGATTTCACAGCTCTAGCATCAGTCGTTCTCAGTCAGCCTGTTAGCTTTTCAGTCCACCCTCCTACAGGGACAAAAACAATACAGTTATTAAGAAGACTTGAAATTAACGCATGAAAGATTTCACAGCTCTAGCATCAGTCGTTCTCAGTCAGCCTGTTAGCTTTTCAGCCCACCCTCCTACAGGGACAAAAACAATACAGTTATTAAGAAGACTTGAAATTAACGCATGAAAGATTTCACAGCTCTAGCATCAGTCGTTCTCAGTCAGCCTGTTAGCTTTTCAGCCCACCCTCCTACAGGGACAAAAACAATACAGTTATTAAGAAGACTTGAAATTAACGCATGAAAGATTTCACAGCTCTAGCATCAGTCATTCTCAGTCAGCCAGTTAGCTTTTCAGCCCACCCTCCTACAGGGACAAAAACAATACAGTTATTAAGAAGACTTGAAATTAACGCATGAAAGATTTCACAGCTCTAGCATCAGTCGTTCTCAGTCAGCCTGTTAGCTTTTCAGTCCACCCTCCTACAGGGACAAAACAATACAGTTATTAAGAAGACTTGAAATTAACGCATGAAAGATTTCACAGCTCTAGCATCAGTCGTTCTCAGTCAGCCTGTTACCTTTTCAGTCCACCCTCCTACAGGTACAAAACAATACAGTTATTAAGAAGACTTGAAATTAACGCGTGAAAGATTTCACAGCTCTAGCATCAGTCGTTCTCAGTCAGCCTGTTAGCTTTTCAGCCCACCCTCCTACAGGGACAAAAACAATACAGTTATTAAGAAGACTTGAAATTAACGCATGAAAGATTTCACAGCTCTAGCATCAATCGTTCATCAGGCAGCCTGTTAGCTTTTCAGCCCACCATCCTACAGGGACAAAAACAATACAGTTATTAAGAAGACTTGAAATTAACGCATGAAAGATTTCACAGCTCTAGCATCAGTCGTTCTCAGTCAGCCTGTTAACTTTTCAGCCCACCATCCTACATGGACAAAAACAATACAGTTATTAAGAAGACTTGAAATTAACGCATGAAAGATTTCACAGCTCTAGCATCAGTCGTTCTCAGTCAGCCTGTTAGCTTTTCAGCCCACCCTCCTACAGGGACAAAAACAATACAGTTATTAAGAAGACTTGAAATTAACGCATGAAAGTTTTCACAGCTCTAGCATCAGTCGTTCTCAGTCAGCCTGTTAGCTTTTCAGCCCACCATCCTACAGGGACAAAAACAATACAGTTATTAAGAAGACTTGAAATTAACGCATGAAAGATTTCACAGCTCTAGCATCAGTCGTTCTCAGTCAGCCTGTTAGCTTTTCAGCCCACCCTCCTACAGGGACAAAAACAATACAGTTATTAAGAAGACTTGAAATTAACGCATGAAAGATTTCACAGCTCTAGCATCAGTCGTTCTCAGTCAGCCTGTTACCTTTTCAGTCCACCCTCCTACAGGGACAAAAACAATACAGTTATTAAGAAGACTTGAAATTAACGCATGAAAGATTTCACAGCTCTAGCATCAGTCGTTCTCAGTCAGCCTGTTAGCTTTTCAGCCCACCATCCTACAGGGACAAAAACAATACAGTTATTAAGAAGACTTGAAATTAACGCATGAAAGATTTCACAGCTCTAGCATCAGTCGTTCTCAGTCAGCCTGTTAGCTTTTCAGCCCACCCTCCTTCCGGGACAAAAACAATACAGTTATTAAGAAGACTTGAAATTAACGCATGAAAGATTTCACATCTCTAGCATCAGTCGTTCTCAGTCAGCCTGTTACCTTTTCAGTCCACCCTCCTACAGGGACAAAAACAATACAGTTATTAAGAAGACTTGAAATTAACGCATGAAAGATTTCACAGCTCTAGCATCAGTCGTTCTCAGTCAGCCTGTTAGCTTTTCAGTCCACCCTCCTACAGGGACAAAACAATACAGTTATTAAGAAGACTTGAAATTAACGCATGAAAGATTTCACAGCTCTAGCATCAGTCGTTCTCAGTCAGCCTGTTACCTTTTCAGTCCACCCTCCTACAGGTACAAAACAATACAGTTATTAAGAAGACTTGAAATTAACGCGTGAAAGATTTCACAGCTCTAGCATCAGTCGTTCTCAGTCAGCCTGTTAGCTTTTCAGCCCACCCTCCTACAGGGACAAAAACAATACAGTTATTAAGAAGGCTTGAAATTAACGCATGAAAGATTTCACAGCTCTAGCATCAGTCGTTCTCAGTCAGCCTGTTAACTTTTCAGCCCACCATCCTACATGGACAAAAACAATACAGTTATTAAGAAGACTTGAAATTAACGCATGAAAGATTTCACAGCTCTAGCATCAGTCGTTCTCAGTCAGCCTGTTAGCTTTTCAGCCCACCCTCCTACAGGGACAAAAACAATACAGTTATTAAGAAGACTTGAAATTAACGCATGAAAGTTTTCACAGCTCTAGCATCAGTCGTTCTCAGTCAGCCTGTTAGCTTTTCAGCCCACCATCCTACAGGGACAAAAACAATACAGTTATTAAGAAGACTTGAAATTAACGCATGAAAGATTTCACAGCTCTAGCATCAGTCGTTCTCAGTCAGCCTGTTAGCTTTTCAGCCCACCCTCCTACAGGGACAAAAACAATACAGTTATTAAGAAGACTTGAAATTAACGCATGAAAGATTTCACAGCTCTAGCATCAGTCGTTCTCAGTCAGCCTGTTACCTTTTCAGTCCACCCTCCTACAGGGACAAAAACAATACAGTTATTAAGAAGACTTGAAATTAACGCATGAAAGATTTCACAGCTCTAGCATCAGTCGTTCTCAGTCAGCCTGTTAGCTTTTCAGCCCACCATCCTACAGGGACAAAAACAATACAGTTATTAAGAAGACTTGAAATTAACGCATGAAAGATTTCACAGCTCTAGCATCAGTCGTTCTCAGTCAGCCTGTTAGCTTTTCAGCCCACCCTCCTTCCGGGACAAAAACAATACAGTTATTAAGAAGACTTGAAATTAACGCATGAAAGATTTCACATCTCTAGCATCAGTCGTTCTCAGTCAGCCTGTTACCTTTTCAGTCCACCCTCCTACAGGGACAAAAACAATACAGTTATTAAGAAGACTTGAAATTAACGCATGAAAGATTTCACAGCTCTAGCATCAGTCGTTCTCAGTCAGCCTGTTAGCTTTTCAGTCCACCCTCCTACAGGGACAAAAACAATACAGTTATTAAGAAGACTTGAAATTAACGCATGAAAGATTTCACAGGTCTAGCATCAGTCGTTCTCAGTCGGCCTGTTAGCTTTTCAGTCCACCCTCCTACAGGGACAAAAACAATACAGTTATTAAGAAGACTTGAAATTAACGCATGAAAGATTTCACAGCTCTAGCATCAGTCGTTCTCAGTCAGCCTGTTAGCTTTTCAGTCCACCCTCCTACAGGGACAAAACAATACAGTTATTAAGAAGACTTGAAATTAACGCATGAAAGATTTCACAGCTCTAGCATCAGTCGTTCTCAGTCAGCCTGTTACCTTTTCAGTCCACCCTCCTACAGGTACAAAACAATACAGTTATTAAGAATACTTGAAATTAACGCGTGATAGATTTCACAGCTCTAGCATCAGTCGTTCTCAGTCAGCCTGTTAGCTTTTCAGCCCACCCTCCTACAGGGACAAAAACAATACAGTTATTAAGAAGGCTTGAAATTAACGCATGAAAGATTTCACAGCTCTAGCATCAGTCGTTCTCAGTCAGCCTGTTAGCTTTTCAGCCCACCCTCCTACAGGGACAAAAACAATACAGTTATTAAGAAGACTTGAAATTAACGCATGAAAGATTTCACAGCTCTAGCATCAGTCGTTCTCAGTCAGCCTGTTAGCTTTTCAGCCCACCATCCTTCCGGGACAAAAACAATACAGTTATTAAGAAGACTTGAAATTAACGCATGAAAGATTTCACAGCTCTAGCATCAGTCGTTCTCAGTCAGCCTGTTACCTTTTCAGTCCACCCTCCTACAGGGACAAAAACAATACAGTTATTAAGAAGACTTGAAATTAACGCATGAAAGATTTCACAGCTCTAGCATCAGTCGTTCTCAGTCAGCCTGTTAGCTTTTCAGCCCACCATCCTACAGGGACAAAAACAATACAGTTATTAAGAAGACTTGAAATTAACGCATGAAAGATTTCACAGCTCTAGCATCAGTCGTTCTCAGTCAGCCTGTTAGCTTTTCAGCCCACCCTCCTACAGGGACAAAAACAATACAGTTATTAAGAAGACTTGAAATTAACGCATGAATGATTTCACAGCTCTAGCATCAGTCGTTCTCAGTCAGCCTGTTAGCTTTTCAGCCCACCCTCCTGCAGGGTAAAAAACAATACAGTTATTAAGAATACTTGAAATTAACGCATGAAAAATTTCACAGCTCTACCATCAGTCGTTCTCAGTCAGCCTGTTAGCTTTTCAGCCCACCCTCCTACAGGGACAAAAACAATACAGTTATTAAGAAAACTTGAAATTAACGCATGAAAGATTTCACAGCTCTAGCATCAGTCGTTCTCAGTCAGCCTGTTAGCTTTTCAGCCCACCCTCCTGCAGGGTAAAAAACAATACAGTTATTAAGAAGACTTTAAATTAACGCATGAAAGATTTCACAGCTCTAGCATCAGTCGTTCTCAGTCAGCCTGTTAGCTTTTCAGCCCACCCTCCTGCAGGGTAAAAAACAATACAGTTATTAAGAAGACTTTAAATTAACGCATGAAAGATTTCACAGCTCTAGCATCAGTCGTTCTCAGTCAGCCTGTTAGCTTTTCAGCCCACCCTCCTGCAGGGTAAAAAACAATACAGTTATTAAGAAGACTTTAAATTAACGCATGAAAGATTTCACAGCTCTAGCATCAGTCGTTCTCAGTCAGCCCGTTACCTTTTCAGCTCATCCTTGTACGTGGATAGAAAATGGCTTGTAACATTTAGTACCTCCAAAACCAATTCAGTAATCTTTACTCATCGCAAAGGAAACCTTGAGTTTTTTCCAGTCATGACGAACATATGAACTCGTATTTAGACTCAGTGACTTGTACGTCTATTGCGACTCAAGCTTATTCCGAAGTTCAAAAGGAACTCCTTTATGCGATCCATCACTAAAGATCCCGGAAAAATAACCAGTTGGAAATTTTTTTACCAGCAATACATTTTTTTTTAAATTACCAGTAATACATTTTTGAAAAAATATTACCAGCAATAAAAATCTTGGTTTGGTTTGATTCGTTTTGTTTTACGGCATATCAACTTCAATGAGTTATTTAATGCCAAAAAAGATTTTTATTGCCGGTAATATTTTTTTTTCAAAAATGTATTGCTGGCAATGTAAAAATCTATTGCTGGTAATGTAATATGTAAAATTCTTTTCTTCAAAAATTAATTGCTGGTAATTTTATAACAGAAACATATTACTGGTATTAAAACCTATTTTTACACTTTCATAGTGTCTATCTGCCAATAGATGCGCCCCTAACATGTGTTACCACCCCGGGTCAGGGTTGACGCATGAACAACAGCAACTAAGAGGTGGTTCCACACTCCTCAAAGACTCCTGATCCTGTTGAATGTAGTTTATCGTCTTACCCAGGACGCGGATATAGTTTATCGTCATACTCAGGACGGATCTTGTCGTCATTAAATAGCCCATTGAAGTTGATATGCCGTAAAACAAGACAAGACAAACCAAACCTTAAAACAAAACGCCTCGACGCTATCCTGTTTACGATTAATATATAAATACATTTTTTTATTCATTTCACCTCAAGCAAGGCGATAAAAACCGCTAGAATACGGTTATTGAGAATGAAGGAAACAGGACATGAAAAAACAGGATTTAAGAAGACAGAAGACAACGACTGAAATTTTTTGAGGGTCGGAGGTGACAGGAAAGGAAGCGTTTCACAAGGGAGAAGAGCGAGAGAAGAAACAATATATATCAACTAAACGTCTGGTTTCTTTAACACGCTGTATCGACGTAACACTGTTTCAGGTTTGCTTATAACTGATGCACCAAGTGGAAATAAAATTACTAGTAGTTTCTGCGAAACTTACACATCTTTTCTATTTTAATTTTCTAATAAATCATAATCCTTACGTTAATAGTGATTTTCTAAGCTTAGCTTAGATGTGTCACAAGGCCGAAAGTATGGTCACCAGGTTAGGATCGAATACACTACGACAATAAAAACAATCGTAGAAATTCCCCTATTGCATCGTTAAATATTTGAGCTTAACGGGCTTTAACGAAATGCTGCAATAACAATCCTAAGCGTGAATGCGGGTCATTATCTAATGAAGTAAGTGGGTACAAATGAAAAGATTCACAATTGACAAGGTTTTTGCATTTCACTGAAGCAGACGTAAAATACATGACCTATTCAAACACCTTTTCTATCTATCTGTCTTCTGATTATTATTGTGGTGATTTTCTAAGCTTAGCTTAGATGCGGCACAAGGCCATGGGTAATGGGTTACGCAGTGAGGATCGAACTCACGACTTAATCGAAATTGTTCTAGCGATATAAGCTTGCTAACCATTATACCACATCGAAGTGCCCAAAAGTTACCCAGTAAGGATCGAACTCACTACGACTTTAACAATATATTGCAATATATTGCAAGAGTAACCCTAAGCATAAATGCGGTCATTATATAAAGAAGTAAGAGGATACAAATGAAAAGATTCCATATTAATATGATTTTTCATTTCACAAAAACAGATCTTAAACACATGTTATCACCTGTTCAAGCAAACCTTTCTTTCTTTCTTTTTCCTTCTTTCTTTCTTTCTTTCTTTTTCCTTTTTTCTTTTCCTTTCTCTTTTTATTTTCCTTTCTCTCTTTTTTCCTTTCTCTCTTTTTTCCTTTCTCCTTTTTTTCCTTTCTCTCTTTTTTCTCTCTTTTTTTTCACTCTTTTTTCTCTTTTTTCTCTTTTTTTTCTCTTTTTTTCTCTCTTTTTCCCTTTCTCTCTTTTTTTCCCTTTCTCTCTTTTTTCCCTTTCTCTCTTTTTTCCCTTTCTCTCTTTTTCCCTTTCTCTCTTTTTTTCCTTTCTCTCTTTTTCCCTTTCTCTCTTTTTTTCCTTTCTCTCTTTTTCCCTTTCTCTCTTTTTTCCCTTTCTCTCTTTTTCCCTTTCTCTCTTTTTTCCTTTCTCTCTTTTTTTCCTTTCTCTCTTTTTCCCTTTCTCTCTTTTTTTCCTTTCTCTCTTTTTCCCTTTCTCTCTTTTTTCCCTTTCTCTCTTTTTCCCTTTCTCTCTTTTTTCCTTTCTTTTTTTCCTTTCTCTCTTTTTCCCTTTCTCTCTTTTTTTCCTTTCTCTCTTTTTCCCTTTCTCTCTTTTTTCCCTTTCTCTCTTTTTCCCTTTCTCTCTTTTTCCCTTTCTCTCTTTTTCCTTTCTCTCTTTTTTTCCTTTCTCCTTTTTTTCCTTTCTCTCTTTTTTCTCTCTTTTTTTCTCTTTTTTTCTCTTTTTTTCTCTTTTTTCTCCTTTTTTTCTCACTTTTTTCTCTCTTTTTCCCTTTCTCTCTTTTTTTCCCTTTCTCTCTTTTTTCCCTTTCTCTCTTTTTCCCTTTCTCTCTTTTTTTTCCCTTTCTCTCTCTTTTTCCCTTTCTCTCTTTTTATTTCCTATTATGTATGTTTTTTCTTACTGAAGCCTCTAAGCATCACTGATATATCTTTATATTTTGTCTTTTCTTGCAATCAAAACAGACTGTCTAAGGAGAATCAATCAAATCTGTCGAATCTTTTACATACCTCGGAAGCGAAATAAATTATTAAAACCTGGGCCGCTATGAATAAAATATATATAATCTGGTAATTTGATCTACGAAACAACCTCAAACGGATATTCTTTCGCGCTACTCTAGAGTCGGTTATTAATGTATGGTGCCACCTGCTTGGGACAGTAACTAAAACCACACTTGAGTCTAAGCTTTTGATGGAACCTAGGCTCGGATGCTCGGCGACAACATCCAACTAAATCACAGGTCTATGTACCCCACTCCTGATAGTTCTACAATCTTAAGAGAACGCAGAATGCGCTTTGCAGGACATTGCTGGCGAGCAAAACAAAAACTCACGAGTGATCTACTGCTCTGGACACCTAGCCATGGAGCCAGACGTGTTGTACCCTGTAAAGCCGGGCCCAGACTATGGTCATTAGGCCCTATAGTAGAACTGCCATTTAATTGATAACACTTTTCTTAGTATATGGGATGTTCCAAGTCTGGGCAACTTGCATGTTGAGGTTACCTGAGACACTGTTAGCAAAATTGTCCATTCCTTTTCTCACCAGAGCTCCGATTACTATTGGTTCAGTCTAAGTCTTCATTCCCCACATCCTGTTAATCTCGTTTTTATTATTATTATTTGTGTATGTTATGTTTCCTGCTTTGAATCCTGTTGAACCGGGTCCAAACTATGGTCCTTAGGCCCTAAAGGAGAATTGTCATTTAATTGATAGCACTTTTCTTAGCATATGGGATGTTCCTAGTATTATTAATTCCTTGTGTTTCTGTTGTATACACATTTTCTTTCGGATTCCAACTAGAGACCTGAGGCCAGGAATGTCATAATGACATTTTCCGCTGAGTATTTACTTTTGTTAAAAAACAAAACAAAAAAGCAACACATTTTACGTAGATAAAGCCCTTCGTAATGTATGAGCTGCACTTCTGAGTATAAATTTGTTGTATTTCTTTAAGACGTGGACTAACGGGGATCACTTCAACGAGTCTGTCAGAACCTTTTCCAATCAAACCGAGATCTTTAACAAGATTTGGATTTAATGAGGTCCTCGTGTACCATATTTTTGATATTTCCACTTCGACATCCTTGTATTTTATTAGTTTTTCGAAAATCTTCAAAGATATATTATAATCTGCAGGGACTGCCATATGTCAATAACAAAGAACTTTGTGTTTTTGTGGCTTTTGATTGCGATGTCTCGGTGATTAGCTTTATTATGTTTGAGTGTATTTAAAGTCCCATAAAATTGTTACAGTTCCTATCTCTGTAATCGGATCTGAGTGATGTTTATACCAGAGTTTCTTGCAGTTCCCTTCCCGTAATAGTTGTATATTTTCCAATGCACATATTTCTCCACTTTATCATACTGAGTTTTATATTCAGTTGGTGCCAATACCACACAAACTGATATAAGATGGTCAATTGTTTCTGGATATTTATCACGGAATCTGCATTTCGAGTTGACAGGATTTTTTAGTCTGTGTGTTTGGTAATTTCTAGTCAGCGAGCATTGGTCCTGTGCAGCAGGAATAAAACCTTCGGTTTCAGCTTTTAACCCTGCACCACGTAACCACTGATGGGTATGGGTTTTGTCTACATCAGCTTGTTTGGTACGGGCAGAGTATTGACCATGAAAAGGCTTATCTTGCCATCGTTTCTGAATTTGATACATCTGCGTTCCTTTTTTAGGTTATTTGCCACTTTAGTAGGTGTATTATAGTTTATTTTCACTTCTTTAAACACTTGAAAGTTGTTATTGTTATTATTATTATTATTATTATTATTATTATTATTATTCATCTTATAATAATTATTATTATTGTTTGTGTTTTCTTAATATTTTTCTTCGTTTTTCTTCTTCTTCTGCTTCGGCTTCTTCTTCTTCTTCTGCTTCTTCTTCCTGTGCTTCTTCTGCTGCTTCTTCTTCTTCTGCCTTTTCTTCTGCTGCTGCTTTTTCTTCTTCTGCTTTTTCTGCTTCTTCTGCTTTTTATTCTTCTTCTGCTTCTGCTTTTTCTTCTTCTTCTGCTTCTTCTTTTTCTTTTTCTTCTTCTTCTTCTTCTTCTTCTTCTGCTTTTTCTTCTTCTTCTTCTTCTTCTTCTGCTTCTTCTTCTGCTTCTTCTTCTTCTTCTTCTTCTGCTTTTCCTTCTGATTTTTCTTCTGCTTTTTCTTCTTCTTCTTCTTCTGCTTTTTCTTCTTCTTCTTCTTCTTCTGCTTTTCCTTCTGTTTTTTCTTCTGCTTTTTCTTCTTCTACTGCTTTGTCTCCTTCTTCTGCTTTTTCTTCTTCTGCTGCTTTTTCTTATTATTATTGTTATAGAAGTAGTCGTAATAATGTCGGAGTAAAACAGCCATAGAAAGGCAATAAATGTATTTAAGATCTAGTCAAAGTGACGCTGGATGGCAAATATACGAAGCCCAATGTACATATCAGAGCACCCAGACTGATAAGGCTATAGCAAACCCATTCGTCACAAACAAATCTACGCAATATGGTGGCATATTTCGATAAAAGCAACGCATAACCTTTCCCAACTGGTTAAGTTCAGGCAGCTAAGAAGAAATGCCTGCTTAGAAACGAGATATTTACTCTATAGCCGGGTTTTTTTTGTGAGATAGTAGTCATACACATTTAGAAAAAATTCTTATCAATATCATATATATATATATATATATATATATATATATATATATATATATATATATATATATATATATATATATGTAGCAATACTCCTTTCATGCACGTTTCGTTGAATATGACAGACAAGGTGCTTTGATTTACTTTTTTATACAATTTCTCATGTGATCGTAGAACTTGTTTTCTTTTCGCTAGATAAATTCTATAAAATCTCTCCAATTCTTCATTCTTTCCGAACGCTTTCGGCTATACATTTAGACATTTTCAAGTTTGAAATATATTAACTGTTAACAAGAAATATTTTGTGACATGTATGTATTTATATAATGTTTTCATTTTTCAAAACACGGTCAAGATATTGTGTCCATGTTCATATTTGATATTATTGAGTGTTGTTTTTTTTGTTTTATTAATAAGGCTTCCATTATTTTCTATTTTATTAAATTTTGCTTTTACACGATTTGGGCAATTTTGCTGTTACACACTGTACATATGTATAGGTGGCCACTCGTATTCCAAATTACCCGTCTTTCTTTCAAATATATATATATATATATATATATATATATATATATATATATATATATATATACATTCTTAAGATCACCGAAATGTAAGGAATCTCGAGCTTGGTCATTACCTAGTTGGGTGACAGCTTGGGAATACCAGGTGCTGTAAGTTAGGATGTGCGGATGGTGTAATAGATAACGGTTAGAAATGAGAAATCGGAGAAACGAGTCCAATTCCAGTCGGGTTCTTTATATTCACTTTCGCGCAAACAACCTTAGGACAGTTATTACATTCACTTCGTCCCCCGTCCGGCTATGTGTTAATTAGTACGACTTGTATCAGTAAATCAGTATTATCTCCCCAAAATTCTTATCTAAAACTATTATCTGGCTTTAAATAACCTGCAAATGCAAATGGATGATAAGCCTTAAAAACGAAATCAATTAATCTCTCTCTCTCTCTCTATGTTACAAAATAATTTCATACTATTATTTTTTAGTTGAAGTGTAGTTTGACTCGGGTCTTCTGAGGCTGACCCTTGAGGTCAGACCGCTGACAAAATAGGGAAGTTCATTTTGATCGGGTGAGCCGAACGTGGGAATGAGTTATAGATTAAAGTTTTTTGGGGGAGTTGCTGTTTAGACGTCAAGCTCGCTAGAGGTGTTAGACTGCGTTCGTGCACCCCCACCGAGGGAAGAAGGATCTTTCGAGAGTTGGTTGTTACATGTCAAAGGAAATGAATGTGTGAGATTTTCGTGTATGATTTGCTGTTTCCTAATAGGATTTTAGTAACCTCCACTCGAGAAGATGTAATTGTCGACGTGATTAATAAAATGATAGTTAAGTTAAAAGTTCTGTTTGTTGGTGTCTTTTGTCTCTGAACCCAAAGAACATTTCGCGACACCGATCAATAGAAGATGATTGAACTAAAACGACTAGCGATAACCAGCCAGACGATCATCACCTCCCCAATGAAGGTTATACAATATATATATATATATATATATATATATATATATATATATATATATATATATATATATATATATATATATATATAATGATATAATAATATTATTATTACTTTTAAATATTTTAGATATAATAATACTTTTAAATTTTGTTTCAATTCAAAATGTTTTTCGATGTTATTTTATATATATATATATATATATATATAAATATAAAAGTGGACATGGAAGTCAGCACTTAGAGGCGACAGTCCGTTTCATGCTAGTGCAATCGTCAGGCGACTAGTGCTGTTATTTTTCTCGGCTATTTATATAAGGGCCAGTGGTGCATTATGGGTAGTCTATTTTGGCGGTTACTTTTACCGGAAGTCGCTTATTTGTTTATTTATTTATGTCAAATTATTTTGCTTGTTTTTTGTTTGTTTTTTATTTTTATTTTTTATCTTATATATTTATTTATTTATTCTTTTATTTTGATCGGTGTTTTTGGTTAACGTAGTAAAAATTTGTTTATATAGCTTATTGTTGGTAGTCTATAATGGCCGTCATTTACCAGAAGTCGCTTGTTCGCTTATTTATTTGGGTCAAATTGTTTTGCTTGTTTTTATTTATTTTCATTTTTATTTTTTATCTTATATATTTGTTTATTTGTCATTGATTAAATCTGTTTGTTGAATTTTGGGGTGTGATGTTGTGGTTTTTTCTGACTATTATTTAGGTGGGAACAGTTTTTAATTTATCTATTTAGGTTGGTTATCTTTATTTGTTTTTTTTTTGTTTTTTAACGGCTAGTTTATCGTAATCGGTTGTTAGTTTATTTATATATTTGGATGTATTTAGATCGATTTATTATACTTGTTGTTATTTATTTGTTACACTATATATTTTTGGCTTTCGGTTTTTAAGTAACGTAGTATATTATCTTTTATTAATTTTTTTTTTATTATTAATTTTTATTTGTATAACAGTTATAACTTTCGTCCGTTCTTTTGTTTTGATTTTATTTCGTATATTCTAACAGGTGTGGTTTTGTGATTTGTTTGGAGTCATTTATTTTGCTTATTTTATTGTTGTTTGTTTATATATTTATTTATTTTTCTATTTTAAGTTACGTAGTAAAAATTTGTTTTCATGTCTACATTTTGAGATTAGCTCGGATCTTTTATTTAATAATTTATTTTGATCTGGGAAGGTAATGATAGCTATTTTTTCCTCCAAGCAAAGTTTGCAAGTTTTTGATAGGTTGTTGTAGGCTGATGATTTTTTCCTTATTTTCCAAGATATTTTTGGTGTGGTGTGTGTTTTGTTTTTTATTTCCCAGATATACTTAGAAAGCATTGTGCTGTTCGCATATTATATATATATATATATATATATATATATATATATATATATATATATATATATATATATATATATATATATATATTCAGTATGTTTTTCGATATTACTTTAGTTTTTCTATGTTATTTAAAAAAATTTAGGTTGTTTTATATTTAAATTTTAATTTATGAATTTAAAATTTTAAACTTTTTTTACTCAGTCGCTATTAATATTAATATTTTTCATTTATTCACATTATATTTTTTCTTAATTTATTTTGTTGAGAATTTTTAAATTAATGTCAAACTTTAACTGCAAAAGATATCATTCTGTATTTTTGAAATTAACCACAATATGGCTATATATCTTAATTTATTTTCCTTTTCTTCTTTCCGAACTTTATTCCTCCCCCACCCCTGCTTCCATATTTGTTTTCTTATATCTTTCTTCTTTTTTCTCTTTGTCTCATTTCCTATGAGATGACTTATTAAATAGGTCAGTGTCTAGTTCTTAACCGCCCTCACTTACTCTGATCTATTTTAATAAAAACAGATTTAAAATTATTCCTATCTCTCCCTTCCGTCTCTTATTTCGACCATATCTGCCGCCGCTCCCTCTCTATCACCTATCATCAACTTAAACTACCCTTCAAAAGTGTATAAAAATAATTTAAGTCTAAAACCATTTTTTATGCTTGGAAATGTGATCTGATGAACCAGGAAAAAAACACCTTCCTGGGGAAATAAAATATAATCAATGGACCCTTAAGGTTGTCAGTTTTCTAATTAAATATATATATATTAGGTCATCCAACAAGTTCTGTACGACTTTTAACTTTTTGTTAAAATGAACGAAATTTAAAGAGCATGTTATAATGTCTAATGGGGCTGAACATTATTTTTATGTTTAGATGCATTTAAACTGATCAAATTTTATTTCAGAGAACAATAAAATTAAATTTTGTTTGATTAAAACCCTGCTAACATGGAAGTACCCAAGAATTATTTGAGGCTCATAATGCTTTATGAGTTCAAGAAAGGAAACTCAGCAGCCGAAGCGGCTAGAAACATTCACTCAGTTTATAGAGAGGAATGTGTGAATGAAAGAACTTGCAGAAGATGGTTTGCAAAATTCAGAGGTGGAGATTTCACCCTTGAAGATGAAGATCGAACCGGACGTCCAGTTGAGTTTGATGAAAAGGTTCTTGAAGCAGCCCTTGAGGGAAATCCTGCTTTATCAGTTGAGGAATTGGCAGTGGTTCTCAGTTCAAACCATACAACTGTTCATCGTCATCTTCAACAACTTGGAAAAGTTCCTAAACTTGGAAAATGGGTGCCTCATGAATTGTCTGAAAACAACCTCAAATCTCGAGTTGACATCTGCTCTTCTCTCCATTCTCGCCAACTTGTTTCACCTTTTTTGGATAGACTTGTGACTGGCGACGAAATATGGAACTTTTATCGAAATGTTAAGCGTCGTAGACAGTGGCTTGGTAAAGGGGAAGGACCCCAGCCACAGCCGAGAAGGGAACTTCATGGGCAAAAGGTTCTTCTTTCAATCTGGTGGGATTGCCAAGGAATAATCCACTTTGAATTCTTACCACCTAATGCAACAATTAATGCTCAAATATACTGTCAGCAATTAGAGCGTTTGAACCAAGCTTTGAGGAAATTAAGACCTGCTCTAGTGAATCGAAAACGGGTGAGGTTTCATCAGGACAATGCTCGACCGCACACAGCAAGAATCACGTCACAAAAGATCGAAGAACTTGGTTGTGAGAAAATTCCTCATCCACCTTATTCTCCCGACCTTGCTCCTTCCGACTACCATTTGTTTCGTAGCTTACAGAATCATTTGGAAGAAACCGCTTTTGTAACACAGGAAGAGGTTAAAACTGACATTTGTGAGTTCTTCGAATCAAAGCCAAAAGTATTTTACCGTAATGGAATTAGTAAGCTTGTTAATAGATGGAAGGAAGTCATAGATAATCAGGGAAAATACATTGTTGATTGAATCTGTAATTAAATGTAACATTTGGTCACTTGTTTTCTTTATTCAAAATTCGGACAGAACTTATGAGATGACCTGATATATATATATATATATATATATATATATATATATATATATATATATATATATATATATATATATATATATATATATTATAGGCTAAAGATAAACATGTTTCACTTTTATTTAAGCTTCGTCTTCAATTTTTAATGAAAGTTAAACATAGATTGAAAAATATTTTCTATTTGTTCTTTATTCTATCATTCTGTCGGATTCCGGTCCATATACAGGGTTTATGAAAAAAAAACTTTTACCAACTTTGTGGACGTGTTCATACGACCAAAACAAGGACAAAAGTCTATCTAAACATATGTCCGCATGCATATATATATATATATATATATATATATATATATATATATATATATATATATATATATATATATAATATAATATAAAAATTGTCGCTTAGCTACTAGATGTTATATTCAGCACATCACTCCCGAGTTCTGGACAAACGAAATTATTCGTTAATACTCAGTCCACTCAGCAGGATGTACGAGCGTTTGAATGACAATTTTTCTCATTTTGATGTAATATATATTAAAGTTTTAAATTAATTTTTAAAGGCACTATTCAGACTTTGCTTTGTTATTGTCGTACTCCGTAGCCGAGAGGTCACAGGACGTCAGATCTAATACGGTTTCCCTCCGAGGAACGCAGGTTCAAATTCTGGCGGAGAACGCGTATTTTTCTAATGACATTACTTGCATATTCATGTCGGTAGACGTGTGTGTGTGTGCATCTCTATCTCTCTCTCTATATATATATATAGAGAGAGAGATCCAATATTTATCAATTTATATATAAAATTCTATGATTTCCGTTCGTCCGTCACACCCTCTAAAATAACCATACATGGTCCGCTAGGAAATTTTAGGGGAGAATTACAAACTTAGCTTAGTAAAATAAATTTTCTTTCTTTTTTTTAAAATTAAAAGTTTTTATTATTTAACATACTCATACTAATTAAAATTTAACATACCCCCACTATTTAAAAACAAACGATTTAATCATTAAACTAACAAATACTTATTTAATAAAAATGCTATATTGTTTTTTTTGCATATCTTTTAAGTTTTTATATATACAAGAATCCGGTTTCAGTTCGCCTGCGATTGCTAGAACTATAAACAAATCACAGGGCTAAACCCTTCAAAAACTTGGAATTTGGCTCTAGAAAGAAATATATACGCATGGCCAGTTGTATGTTGCATGCTCAAGAGTAAGAAATCCTAAGAATGTATTCTTTGCTGTTAAAAAGAAGAAAAAAATTTTTCATAAAAATATTGCTGACATTGAAGTCCTATAAAATTAAAGAAATTATTATAACGCGAAGTAGGGTTTTTGACACATCAGCTTATTCAAATGTTATCGATTGGTTTGCGAAATTGAGCGAAAAGTAGAGTTTATAAATCTTGAAAACAAATCTTAGCGATAGCTTCAACAATACTAAATACTGTGAGGATTTCAATTAAAATTCCAGTTTAGAAAATTACCAAACCTAATAGAAAATAATGTCTGTAAAAATAAAATTCAAATTTAAAATTCACTTTTTCTTTAAGGTTATACTTGGTGGTGGCCGTCGAAATTTTCTTCCACGAGAAACGGCCGATCCTGAATATAAAAATAAAACTGGAAAAAGAAAAGACAAGAAAAATTTAATCAAGGTAATTAAAATCTATTTTATTTTTTCTAAATTCAAGTGTCTGTTTTGAATATGTTTCTTGTACTACAGGGTGACTAGTAAAAAAAAAAGCGGCAAATTTATTCGTCGAGAAAATACACCATTTATATATATATATATATATATATATATATATATATATATATATAATGTCATTCACAGACAGTACTGTTTCGCTGTATCACAGCTCCTCAGTGCGACTAGACTTCCGAATGCCTCAAGCCAGGATTGAAACACAACTAATTTGGTGTCAGCCAGAGCTATCTTCACTCGGTAGAGTTACACAACTAAATCTAGCGTATTGTTTTTACAAATGTAAACAAATGCCAATCAGCCAAAGTGCTCCATTCATTTTACTGAAGAGCTTTGCATTAGTGCAGGTGGCTGTTGTTTATAGAATTAGCTTATCACTCAACAGTGCTCAATTGAAATGTATTTTCAAAAAGTGAACATAGAAGTCAACACTTAGAGGCGACAGTCTGTTTCCTTCTTTGATGCAATTGTCAGGCCACGACGATTGCATCTAGCATGAAACAGACTGTCGCCTCTAAGTGTTGACTTCTATCTTCACTTTTATATTTACACACGCTCTATCCCATAAATATAGCACACTTTAAGACTATATTTCTTCATATATATATATATATATATATATATATATATATATATATATATATATATCCGAGGTTTGATCAAAAGTTATCGGGAATATTGCTATAGTACCGATGCTGAAGTACGCAGAGTAAATCTGTTTCATAAAGATAGATCTTTAACTCTCGCGCATACACACGAAGTTATAACATTCTTACTCACTTACGTTGCTTGGAATGAAGGTGTGTAGAGTGTTTTCGCCTCAGCACACGACAGATCATATTGACCATGGCTTGAGCAGCACTTTTTGGCCAAGCGTCAATAGTTTCCAATGTCTGTGGGTCACGCTTTTTCAATTAAAGGGACACAACTCTCAATAGCTCATCTTCTATATAATAAATACCAATGTGAGTGTGTCACTGCTTCATACTTTTTGCAATTAAAGGGATATAACTCTCTAACTTTCAATTGCTCATGTTAAAGATATTTGGATGCTCAAGTTTTCACTACTGCGATTGTTTTCGGTGATTATTATTTTATTTTTTTTACGTTATTTTTTGCGACGAATTTTTTGTACGATAACAATTTGTATAACTTGGAAATAAATTTGGAAATAATCGAAATTAATTGCGAAATCCGGCGAAAGTCACCCATGAAATAAAAAATAATTGTTTTTACGGAAAGTGAGGACCTACATACATCAAATTGTCTTTAAATTAAGTGGCCGCAGAAGAATTATCGCTCTCAACTTTTAAAAGGTAAGCTTAAATATTAATGCAATACTTAAATGCATCGATCAGTTTTGAGTTCTTCTGTAGTTTATTGTTGCCTCGCAAAAAGAAATCTCCGCCAACAGAAGACTAGATTGCAATTAAAAGAGCCAAGGCGGCAGCGAGGAAAAGAAAGTCCTATGCAAATTAAAAACCCAGATCAAAAGGCAGGCAGGCAGGCTTCCAATGCTGAGAATATGCAAAGGTTTAGGGACTGTCAAACTCCTGAACAAGATGAAGGCCCAATGAAGGAGCTCGTTTAAATGCCGCACGATATATATATATATATATATATATATATATATATATATATATATATACACACACACTACCCCAACAAATTAAACATATTTACTTGGAAAGCGCACCAACCTCTGCATCACAAATGATGGAAATCATATTGAAAATGTTATTTGTTAAGATTCCAATTCATGAAAATGTTGAAAATTTACTTTCTTTAAAATGTATTTTTGCCTGTGTCCTGACTTTAGAGACACACACATACATATATATATATATATATATATATATATATATATATATATATATATATATATATATATATATATATATACCGAGTCTTTTCTCTCACTTTCACTCTCTGTAACCCCCTGCCTACTACTGACATCCCCGCCTTGCTTGTGGTGAAATGATTACATAATATATAGAGAGACACAATATCTTGACCGTGTTTTGAAAATGAAAACATTATATAAATACATACATACAACAATCTATTTCTTGTTAACAGTTAATATATTTCAACCTTGAAAATGGCTGAATGTATAGCCGAAAGCGCTCGGATAAAAAGAACCATTGGGCAGTTTTTATATAATTTATCATCTGAAAAGAAAGTTTTTAGCGCACATGAGAAATTGTATAAAAAAACTAAACCAAAATGAAATGTGCATGAAAGAATGATTGCTGTCTAAATACACAAATTTCAAATATCTATATCTATATCTCTCTATCTATCTATATCTGTATCTATCTATTTATATCTGTATCTATCTATCTATATCTATCTATATCTGTATCTATCTATCTCTATCTCTAATATATATATATAATATATATATAATATATATATAATCTATATATAATATATAATCTATATATAATATATAATCTATATATAATCTATATATAATATATATATATAATATATAATATATATATATATAATATATATATATATATAATATATATATACAGTGTAACACGGATATAAGAGAAACCCGGATATAAGAGAGATTTTATCTGGTCCCAAATTAGAGCCTGTGTTAATGTATATATACATAGACCAAACCCGGATATAAGAGAAACCCGGATATAAGATACTTCTTCTCCGGTCCCGACAACTCTCTTATATCCGGGTTACACTGTATATATAATATAAGTGTGTGTGTATGTGAAAAACTTTCGTTATCGAGCCAGTCTTTTTCTTCCGATAATTCTTGGACGCGCATTATCACCAGTCAGCCGGCAAGTGATAGCTAGCCCCTTTTAAAATATTTATTTAGCCCCGTCTCTTAAGGGGCCAGTCAAAATTGACTGGGAACCCCGCCCCTCTCATTATAGGGATAATAACCAAGTGCATACGAATAAGAAATCTGCAAAATGCTGAGAGAACTTTACTAACAAAACACAAATATCAGGACCGGATGTCTGGAGGGTCGGAGTTTTGTACAAAGGCTCCGACACTTTATTAATGCCATAGAAAAAATGTATTTCATTACCACATTTGAAAATAGAAAATTAAATAAATCTGACAAGTCTTCACAGGGCTCAATAGGTGCAAACTGTTGAATGCTTTCTTTTTAGGGAGGCGGACGGAAACCTAATTAGAAACATTCAGTCAGTTATGTGTCATGCGTGATACACATTTAGGTGATCATGTATCTTTTGCTACATGACTGACGAGGCAGATTTTTTGCCGCAGTATGTTACCATTTCTTTCTGCGGTAGATCAGTTGACATCCAAGGCTATAGAACCCGGTCTGTCCTGTACCCATAGCTAGGGGGAGAAGAAGAGGATTCATACCTTTCCCGGCGGTATTAGCACGTAAGTGAATGTAATGGATTCGATTGGAATTCGAACTCTGCTCTCGGATTCCTCAATCCGAGCCGCTATCCATTACTCCACCGTAGCCAAGTAAAATGCCATTCGGCCGTGCGGGGATTATAGCTGATCTGTAGAAAACGTTAGGGTTGAACTGCTGGACATGGTTTCGCATTTGTAAAAATGTTAGAGTTTAATCATATACTTACTTTGTTTAGTTTACCAGTAATACTTTCTGACCACCGACAATTGCTTTTTTATTCACCATTCCCTTCTATAGTATTACCAATGTTGTTTTATAGTAAAAAAATTAGTTGCAATTAATAACCCTATTCTTTCAATAACACTTTGTTTATATGGGAATAAAATGTCGCTGCCGACACTTGAGTTTGAACATAGATCGCCAGTGTGCAAAGATGGGCTATCCCATTATTGAATTAAGTAGACCACGCGTGACGTCTAATTGATCGTTATTTGTATTCTGTCCTCTACTTCTATTCGGATCGCCATTTCTAGTCTATCCTCTATTACTATACGGACCGCGAGTCTCTACTCTATTCACTATCCTCTTTCTCTATTCGGATCACTATACGGAATACTATTCGAGCAAGAACTATTAGTGCGAGTGTTATTCGAAGGCGTCTGACACCAGTATTGTTCAACGGCGTTATTATAAGTTGTATCTGCGATTACAACGAGCATGACGAAAGTGACAACAGGTATTCGTTGATATTACAAAAGTGGCAACGAGTGTTCGTTGACATCATAAAACACTTTTAAACTACTGATGGATTGATTTTTTACGTCTTATCAACCCTTTGCGGGTTATTCAAAGCCAGAAAATAGTTTTTGATTGTAAGAATTTTGTTTTGCAGATAATAATAATTTACTGATACATATCTTACTAATTAACCCATAACTGAGGAGAGGAGAATTGGGTTCAATCCTTGTCGCGAGGGTATTTGCGGTAAGTGAATACAATGAACACAACAGGTAATCGGCTCTCTGATTACCAGTTCGGAATCATTATCCAGTACAACACTCGCACATAAAACCTTTCAGCACCTGTTATTCCCAAGCGGTCACCCATTTAGTTACTGACCAAGTTGCTTAACTTCGGTGATCGTACGAGAATCGGTGTTTCAACGTGATATGACCGTAAACACGTTACACCACTCGCATATTGTATCTTATGGCACCTGGTATTCCCAATCGGTCACCTATCTAGATACTGACTAACCTCTACGTTGCTTAACTTCGCTGATCGTTTTGATATGGTTGTAAGAAAATTGCACCTCCTCACATCCAAGCTTGTGTTCCTAATCGGTCACTCATCTAGTTACTGACCAGGCTCAACGTTGCTTAACTTCGGTGATCGTACGAGAATTCACGCGTTATGGCCTTAAACGCATTACACCCGCACATTGTAGCTTATAGCACCTACTATTTCCAAGCGGTCACCCATCTAGATACTGACCAGGCTTGACGTTGCTTAACTTCGGTTATCGTAGCAGTGCATATACTAGTTACTTATTTTTTTCAAATCGTGGAATTTTGCTGTGTAGAGAATTCTGCTATATAGAGATTTCTGAAAGAAGAATCTGCAATGTTATTAGTGTTAACCTTGCATCTCGGCTTTTCTCGCTCACCACCACCACCACCACCGCCGTAACGTAGCTGCCCTGTGCCTTTGCTATAAATATTTTGATGATAATTGTTTTAATGTACTTTCTTCTTTAGTACCTCGACCTCATGAATTTAAGCGTAGTGCTAGATTGGCAGATAGGTCTCATCATTTTACTGTTGGAACTGTTAGATCTAATCATAAGTTCTATGCTGGTAGTTTCTTTTGTCGTATTTTTCGCTTGTGGAATTCTCTTCCGGCTTCTTGTTTTCCTATCAACTACGGTCTTCACATATTTGAATGCATCGTCAATGGTCATTACTTTTTTCCTTGAAACCTGATCAGTGTTTTCTTAGGTTCTTCTACTCTCTGTAAACGTGGGGTGAAATGATTTTTTTTTTTTTAAAGTGTCTGTTTCGACGGCTAAACACTTCCAAGGCTATCAAACATATATTTGGTAAACCAACGATTTCAGTCGACGCACAGACAGAAATAACAAAAGCACATTCACTGAAAGTAAATATGCTATAACAGTTGTTCCCAACCGATTTTGGGCCATGCCCCACTTTGGTATTTCTAAAATTCTGGTGCCCCCGTGTAATATTTAATTCTTACATATTGAAAATTTTACTGCAATTCACGTGAAGGAAGCTTAAAGGGCCATTAACTTGGTCTCTAAACAAGCCTTCAAAGACCATGGTGTCCATGAAAGAGAAAAATTTAAAAAAACAAAAAGACAGTTAAATATAGTTTCAAAACATATAATAGAGAACTGAAAGGCAGAAATATAAAATATTTAAATGAAAGCTTATTCTGTAATATACTTTGATCATTTTAATCATGAAATAATAATGCAAAATGAAATCTGAGCTCACTAGAAAACAATTCACTGTTAACTCATTCTCGAATTGCCCCCTTATTCCGTTGGTATAGTATAGTGGAACTCCCTTCCGTTCATTTGCTTCCCTGATAATTACAATCTTCGAAAATTAAAAAAGAACGTCAATCACCATCATCTATCTTCTTGAACCCCGTTCAGCTTTTATCCTTTCCTCTGTCCCCGCTATATCGAGTCTTTTCACTCTCTGTAAGTCCTCTGCGCACCAACTGCATTCCCACCTTGCTTGGAGTGAAATGATTAAAAAAATAATTTCATATCACACGCCTCATTCAGTTACACTCTACCTTGAGTGGCTCTTCAGCATTGTCTAGGGAGGACATTAGTCAGAAAAAAAATAAAAAATATTTGTTTAATTTTATGATTTTTTCATTTCCCTGTCTTTGTCTTTTTTTAATTGCTTAAGCCACTCTGATATCGGAAGTACACTTGCTAATTATTTATTCAAATATTAGTTGCTAATTAAAAAAAATCACCGTTAAACATTTTAACCCTTTCTTTCTTCTATCCATTTTAACTTTTTCTTTTTTGTCTTTCTTTCGCTAAACATTTTAACCCTTTCTTTCTTCTTTTTTAACATTCCTTCTTTTTTAGCCTTTTTAACTTTCTTTTTTTCCGTAAACATTTTAACCAGTTCTCTTTTCTATACTTTTAATTTTCTTTCTTTTTTCTTTCTTTTTTCCTCTTTCTTTTTTCTTTCTTTTTTCTTCTTTTTCCTTTTTTCTTTTTTCTTCTTTTTTCTTTTTTCTTCTTTTTTCTTTTTCTTCTTCTTCTTTCTTTTTTCTTCTTCTTTCTTTTTCCTTCTTTTTTCTTTTTCTTTCTTCTTTCTTTTTCTTTTTTCTTTCTTCTTTCTTTTTTCCTCTTTCTTCTTTCTTTTTTCTTTTTTCTTCTTTCTTCTTCTTTCTTTTTCTTCTTTTTTCTTTTTCTTCTTTTTTCTTTTTTCTTTCTTTTTTCTTTTTTCTTTCTTCCTCTTTCTTTTTTCTTTCTTTTTTCTTTCTTTTTTATTTTTTCTTTTTTCTTCTTTTTTCTTTTTTCTTCTTTTTTCTTTTTTCTTCTTCTTTCTTTTTTCTTTTTTTCCTTTCTTTTTTCTTCTTTCTTTCTTTTTTCTTTTTTCTTTCTTTTTCTTTTTTCTTTCTTTTTTTTCTTTTTCTTTCTTTAAACATTTTAACAATTTATTTCTTCTAACCTTTTTCACATTTTCTTTCTTTCATTTTTGCTTTCTTTCTTCTATCCTTTTTAACGTTCTTTCTTTCTTTTTTCTTCTAACTTAACTTATTTTTCTTTCTTTCTCCTATTCTTTTATCTTTCTTTTTTCTTTTTGTTTGTTTCTTTCTGTAAATATTTTAACCCATTCTTCCTAATTTTTTAAACTTTTTCTTTCTTTTTTTCTTTCTTTCTTCTTACCTTTTTAACTTTTTCTTCTATTCTTTTTAATTTACGTTATTTCTTCATGTAAATATTTTAACCCATTTTTTTCTTTTAACCTTTTTCCTTTTTCTTTCTTTCTTTTTTCTTTCTTTCTTTCTTCTATCCTTTTTAACCTTCTCTCTTCTAATCTTTTTAATTGAAATATTTTAGTCTAAAAGTTGACAAACATGGATTTTTCATTAGGTATTTTAATGTAAGAAAATATAAATCGAGAATTTACCGTGCCGGATATAATTAAATACCAACAAAAAGGTGTATACAAATGATGCAGGCCTTCCTTTATGCACTGTAAACAATAACCGACCTTATCTTTGTCGGACAGAAAAAAAAATGTTCATAAAAAAAAAAGCATAATTTCTATCTCGTACCACGCGAACGCAACGCCTCTCATGCCAGTCACACAAAAAGCTGCTTTAATATGAAAAGTAGGCCAGGTCTATTCAAACATAAACTCATTCTAAATAGTCTGAACCTTACAAATCCGGAAAAACTGACGTCGGGCAATTGCCGGAGTAACAGGTTTTCGAAACTAGTGAAGTGTAGGGACACAGAACGATAAAAAAATACATACTAAAACGGGAACCTGCGGATATTTGCAATTTTTCTTTTCGCGCTGATTTATCATGCAGAAATATCCTGGCTTGTAATTCAAAATTTAGACAGTTTTCTATTTCACTGATGCAGACGTTAAATGCACGAAAACATTATCGCATCATCTAGCTTTTCTTCTTTCTTTTTTCCTTTCTCTCTTTTTTCCTTTCTCTCTTTTTTCCTTTCTTTCTTTTTTCCTTTCTCTCTTTTTTCCTTTCTTTCTTTTTTCCTTTCTTTTTTCCTTTCTCTCTTTTTTCCTTTCTTTCTTTTTTCCTTTCTCTCTTTTTCCTTTCTTTCTTTTTTCCTTTCTCTCTTTTTTCCTTTCTCTCTTTTTTCCTTTCTTTCTTTTTTCCTTTCTTTCTTTTTTCCTGTATATCCCCTCTCCATACATACACATTGTCTCACTACGAGGAATCAGTGAACTTATCTGTACATACACAAATACACAAACACACACACATATACCGTCCCATTACAAGGAATCCGTACATACACACATACGTACATATACATACACCCCAAGTTACATGGAATCAGTGTATATATATATATATATATATATATATATATATATATATATACATACGTACATATACATACTCCCCAAGTTACATGGAATCAGTATATATATATATATATATATATATATATATATATATATATATATATATATATATATATATATATACACACATACGTACATATACATACTCCCCAAGTTACATGGAATCAGTATATATATATATATATATATATATATATATACACACACATACGTACATATACATACTCCCCAAGTTACATGGAATCAGTATATATATATATATATATATATACACACACATACGTACATATACATACTCCCCAAGTTACATGGAATCAGTATATATATATATATATATATATATATATATATATGTGTGTATATATATATATATATATATATATATATATATATATATATATATACATACGTACATATACATACTCCCCAAGTTACATGGAATCAGTATATATATACACACACACACACGCGCGCACGGGCGTACACATATACACACATACTTCCTAAGTTGTGTGTGGTTTTTGTGCATGCCTGTGAGTAGTTCTCCTGCTTTTGTCAATATGTGTATATGTATACATTCGTGCCCTACAGACATCCGCATGTGAGCATGCGTGCATGTATGTGAGTGGTTTGACCACTGTATTTGGCCATTCTGAGTGCATGTTGTGTGCTTTTGCGTGTGAGGTTATGATCTATTTAGTTCTGGTTTAAATTTGTTTATGAAGTTTTTTTCTTGTATTCGTAGGTAAGAGTAATTGTCTGTTTGATATATTGGCATAATTTAAAATTTTCCCTGGTTACAATTTGAAGATGTGTTGTGATACAAAAAGTTTTCTGTTATCTGGTAATTTTATGTTGCTTTTGTGCAGGGAGATCCTGTTATTCATTTGTTGATTGACTTCTTGCATTTTATGCATTCTAGTACATAAATCACATTTTTGGAGTTGCAGTTTAAGTTTTTGTTTATTACGAATGTCATTTTGGGGTTTTCAAAAGTGTAGGAGTTTCCTTCTATAATGATGTCACAAACCCCACATCTTTTTTTGTTTCATTTTGTGACTCCCTGTATTGTGTGTTGGTTAAATTTGGATCAGATTAGTATGTGTTTTAGGTTTTTAGATTGGCGTTTGCTTTTAAATTTTGGTTGTTTTCAGTATATTTTTCAGTTTATTATTCTTGCTAAGTAGGTCTAGATTTTTTGTAATTTCTGTGAACAGTTCTCGGTTGTTTTTGTTGTATGTTGAGACATATGCTAGAGTTGGTTCGACGTTACGTTTCTTTTTATTTATAATTTGGTCTAGAGAAATTTTTTTTTGCGAGTTCAAAACCTTTGTTTATTAGTGTTGTTGGGTAGCCTCGTTTTTTTAGAGTTTTATGTAGTTCTTCTAAGCGGGTTTTTTGTAGGTGTTTATTAGTCACTATACTACAAACCCTACGTGCTAGAGAATAGGAGATGGATTTTAGGCAGCTTTTGGGGTGATGGCTCTTGAAATGAAGATATTGTTGGGAGTCTGTAGGTTTGTGGTAGATGTCTGTGATTATGTGGTTGTTTTTATTTCTAATGAGTATATCTAAAAATGGCAATTCTTTAAAATTCTTGCGTGAATTTTATTTTCGGGTGTACGTTTTGAAGTAGTGTGGAATTGGTTAATATCACCCCATGAGGATTTCCAGAAAATGAAGCAATCATCTAAGTATCTTTTCCAAGATTTAGTGAATTGGGTTTTTATATTTCCCCAATATATTTGTTCTATCCTTTCATAGAGGTTTTCCTCTAGGTAAGCTAATGTTAGGTTGGCATATGTTGGTGCCATTTTTGTTCCCATTGAAGTACCCAGGGTTTGGATATAGTTTTTGTTGTCAAATTCAAAGGTGTTATTGTTTAGAATTAGGTCTATACTATCAATAATGAACTCTTTAGTGAATCTCGGATGTAGTATTTCTGGATGTTTTTCAATCCAGAATGAGATTGCCTTTTTACCTAGTTCATGGGGTATGTTGCTGTATAGGCTACTAATGCCAAAAGTTGCCATAAGTGTTCCCGGATCTACCTTTTGTGGTATGCAGCTAAGGAAATGAATATCGTCTCTGATGTGGCTTTTAATTCGCTTAGTGAATGGTTGCAATATTATGTCTATTAGGTTACTGAGTTTGGACAGGCTGGTCCTGCTATTATTGGTCTGAATGTAAGGTCAGTAGGGTTTGGGATGTTAATGTATTCAGATTTTTGTGTCTGCCTAGCTGCTTTTATTTCACTCGATTTGTGGATTTTAGGTAGTCCGTAGAAATTGTTTTTTTTTGTTTGTTTTTTTGGTACAAAGTTTATTAGTAAATCCTTCTCTTTATTTTGTTCATATTTTATTATGTGTTGTGCAGAGTTTTGCAATTTTTGATATAATGTTTTGTCTATTTTAGTGTCAATTAATTTGTAGTTGTTCCTATCCTCTAGTGTTTCTAGAATGTTTGTTTTAAAGTGTGTTCTCTCTATGATTACTATAATGCTGCCTTTATCTGCTTCTTTTATAATTGTTATTATTTTTGCGGATGTTCTCTTTTAAATGTCTCCATGCCATTTTTTCGCCTGCTTGGACATCCGTAACCTTATGCGACGTAAATGCGCTCTCAATCCCGCGGATAGGATTAAGAAATTTATTTTTTTAATCTACTGTGTACGCTGCCATTGCTATGCAAAATATAAGCTCTGTTAGTATACTAAAAATTTACCCTTGACTGTCATGTATGATTGATTAGTAGTCAGGGTGATACATTTTATTGCTAGTAAGTTTGAGAGGAAGGGAGGTATGTTGCATTAGGTTAGGCCGTTTTTGGAACCGTGCTATTGCCCTCAATTTGAAAGTTGGGGTCTGACATGATAAATAATGACGTAAAATATTTTTTCCAAGTCGTTACCGTTTTTTTAAAAAAAGAAGTTTAAGAGATTAAGTGTAGCGTTGGCATTTCATTCCTGTGATCAGTGAAAGTAGCACAGCCTTATAATATTTATAATTTGCTGAAGCTTTACAAATTGTTTATGGACAAGATACACGGCACAAGCACATTATTACTAAATCATAGTGCCATCAAATAAGTCCTTTATTTACTTCAAAGGCAAATTATACTGAACAATTTAGCTATATTATGATGTAATATGTTATACAGTGCAGTGTGATTTTCAATAAACAATGCAAATTTAAAACATTATTCTTATAATGTGTGTCCAGCAATATTATGGTGTTATATACACTTTTATCTAGTTTTTGTTTTTATTAATTATGGTCTAACAAATGATCTCACAAATCTTATTCATTGAGTAGACTTTTATGTAATCTTTACAATTTTTTACACAGTTTTTATTTATCCAATACAGTAAAAAAAAATGAATATTTTACTTGTGATTCATAAATAGAATTCTGGTTTGAATATATTTTCCATTCAATGTACAGTGTAATCCGGATATAAGAGAAACCCGGATATAAGATACTTCTTCTCCGGTCCCGACAACTCTCTTATATCCGGGTTACACTGTATCTAATACAAAAAATATCAACTTTATTTGGATTTATTCTTGAAATAGAAAAATTTTGAAGTCAGTTTATAAGCAAAATTGCGGAAATTAGGTACAGTGTAACCCGGATATAAGATAAACCCGGATATAAGAGAGATTGTCTCTGGTCCAAAATTAGAGCCATACTTACCTAAACAAAATAGACCAAACCCGGATATAAGAGACTTCTTCTCCGGTCCCGACAACTCTCTTATATCCGGGTTACACTGTATTTCTGTACATTTTTTCAAACGATATTTAAAATAAAATGCTCAAAAATTAATAAAAACTCTGAATGGTTTCAGTACTTATATGAAACCACAGCTTTTACACCGAGTGCAATTTTGATTTTTTTTTAAAGAAAAGTAAAAAATCGACCTGCCCTAGTGTTGCCTGATAATGGACGCAAATGTACCTTTCGTTTCTCTAGTTCAACTGCCGGTGTGTTAACGTTAATTACTGAATTTGTCTATCAAGCTTTAGATAAGAACGGCGAGGCTTGGGCTGTGGCTTTAGATATCTCGAAGATATCTTTGATAGAGTTTCGTATGCTGACCTTCAGAAGCTGAAAAGCTATTGTGTTTCTGGCCAAATCACCATTTATTCAGTTAGTGCATTTTCTCGCCGCTGTGGTCACCACTCATAGTGACGTTCAAAGCGAAATAGTGCAATGCCTTGCCGATTCCTTTTGCACCGGGGATGTTGAGGCTACCCCGTCTTTCCTCTCAGATGTTCCGCTGCCCACTCTGGCTAAATATTTGACTTAATCCAATCATTCTTAACAAATCGTCTACGTTGAACGGCCACGTTTCTAGATCCTTTCGCATTAATTCGGGTTCCCCCACCCTGGACTATATCGTTGGACCTACCTTGTTTCTTATCGACATTAACAGCTTTCCGACATATTTCAGTTGGCCAGGATGATTACATTGTCATTACGACTGGTTCCCCAAGACGGAAATTACTTATGACTCAACCTAATACACATTTCACATGGGATGTTTGAAACCCCCACATTACTTAGACCCCGCAATGCTAAAGGTGGGTTACAAATACAGCCTGCTCCTATCCTTTTTTGTTATTCTTAAGTATCTAATACAGAGGATGAAGCGTTTTAATATTTGGTGGAGTGGGGGGGCAAGATGTTTTTTTTCTCTCTGCGGAGGATCTTCATGAAAGTGGGGTAGAAAAATCATTTTAGAGCCAAATATTGAGAATATAATAAGCGGGTTGTCGTAATAAGTTCGGGCAGTCGGAAAATTTCTGAAAAAAAAAAAAATGTCACTCCTGTTTATTAATTATTATTTTTTTTTTTATTACTACCCACAGATCCATTATTAGTTATTTATAAAGGAAGTGCATTTCCAAAACTTAGAAGTAATCGTTATTTCGTTCGTGTTTTTCTGCAATCCGTGGATACTTACCATACGTCCGTGACGTCACACACATTTTAATGCGGACCACAGAATTTGACTTGTACCAGTTTTAGCTTGAAAAGGTTTAACGGATTCAAATACCCACCGTTTCATTTTTTTTTTTTTTTGTTTTTCGCAGATCTGGCAAGAACAACAATCAAAGAAAAATCGATCGGCAGAATATGTCTGGAATATGGATGAATTTAAAAAAGTCGATCCTAAAAAAACAGATTATTTGCTCGGTGAGTTAAAACAATGCCTAACCTTTTCATTGATTCCCTTGTTTTCACTCAGCAACCGCTTGCTATGAATTTTTTTTTTACTGCCCACAGATCCATTATTAGTTATTTTTTAATCTTATTTTTCTACTACCTACAGATCTACTATTAACTATTAATAGTATTTTTTACTACCCAAAGACGCATTATTACTTATTCTTATTTTTTATTACATTTTTTACTACCTACTAGTACATTATTAGTTATTTATTAATTTGAGGGTTGCATAACAAACACAGACTAATGAATAGCACGTGACTTTCATTTTGTCACTTTTATATTTGCATTTTATTCCACTCCAACACTTCATCACTTTCCCCAGGCCATTTTGTGTTGCGACTTCCGCGAAGCTCTCAACCGGGCGTGGACCATACAGTTTCGTCTACGATGTCCGGGAGACTGTTCAGTTCATCTCTTTGACACTTGTTTATATATCTGTCTCTCATGTATTCTCGTTCGAACGCTTTCAAGACCGGGTGCAGCTGTGTGGATTCAGGTGATTCGGTGGCCGGGAGTTCACCCTCAGCAAATACAGGTCACCCAGTGTGGATCAAGTACGCTATTCAGTAGAAATTACCTGCTGTGAAACCGGCTTTCTAATTATTGCATGCCATTGAGGTCCTGTGTCAGTTTATATATATATATATGAGGCACGGTAGAATAATGGATAGTGGCTTGGATCGAGAGAGCCAAGTTCGAATTCCGGTCGAATCCATTACATACACTTATGTGCTAATAATACCCCTGGGAAAGATATGAATCCTCTTCTCCTCCCTCTAGCTATGGGTAAATAGCAGGACAGATTGGGTTCTGTAGCCTTGGATGGCAACTAGTCTAGGAGAAGGACAACGTTTGGGGACCTTGGTGCATGTATACACAGGTCTCTTTATTTGGGCTTTCAAAAAGTGAGGATGGTTCTGTACAAAACCTTCACCACTATAATCAAATCTCATGTGCTGGGTATCGGGCTGTAGGAACTGATCTGCTTGACCCTCATACGTCGAAGTTGATGGGAGAGTCGAGTATATATATATATATATATATATATAGTAAAGTTAACAAATCCGTTGGTATATAATCCAAGTGAATCCTAGTAATATAAAATATTAAAACTGATCCACAAAAAGAGCTCAATGTATTTATTATTACAGAGCAAATAATGAATAAAAATTAAGGTCCAAAATCACCTCATATGAGGAAAAGCGGTCGGCTGTCTTGTCAACCCCGGTATGCACTGGGTTTGTGTCAGAAATATAAATTTAACTGTGAAAGCTAAACAAAAAATCTGAAAAAAATCTTGGGGCATTTCCAGCCCCAAGAATTTCGGATGAAGAATTCTCAACATGTATAACACTGTTACAAACTTTATTTACAATTTCATGATCAATATATTTGTAAACTTGTAGTCAGTTTCCTCTGGGTTGTAAGCAACTCTCGTAATCTGTTCCCTTCCAGCAACATAGTAGCGGTACGAACTTAAGTCAAACAACTTCTGAAAACACTGACCGCTGCACGTGTCTCGTGTTCACTGCCGCAGTCACAGTTTTCACTGTTACCTCTTTATGCACTTAAGACTCTCTCGCGAGAGTTCTATCCGACTCTGAGATCTCTTTCAAATGTATTACTTGTGATGCTGTCACTTCCAAATTCGTTTTCGTCATGAAAGTAAGACATTTTTTCTAGTGTTGTATCGACTGTTGCAAAATAAAAAAAAGAAAAATGTATGCAACCTTGGTCTTCTTTCCCCTCTGCAGTCGTTCACTACAGAAATATTTATTTCCCTTTGTTGAAATAGGCAATTAGAAAAATATCACCTGTTTGGTAAACAATTAATTCAATTTAACTCGATTTTGTCTATCTTGAGTCCTGGAAAAATGGGGTTGATTTCTAAACTACAGTATAAGAAACAATTTTGAAAGAAAAAAAAAAATTACGTCTTATGCACACAGAATTGCGATATATACGCGGGTGAGTCAAAAAGTAATGCAGTTTGTTTTATTATATAAAAAGTAACAAACGCAATCCAACATATCAAGTACATCAAGATACAGCTATACATCACAAGTTCACTTCCCTACTTCTCAATATAGTCACCATTTCTTTCAATGGCAGTGCTTCAACTATGAATAAGGGCATGTATAGCTCAACTGGCCGTTGATGTGGCCAATTCCTTATCGCAGTGTTTACTTCTTAATCACCTCCATAAGGTTTACCCCTCATTGCCTCATTCACTGGGCCAAAGAGATGGAAGTCTGAGTGGGGTAAGTCAAATACAAATGATGTAACTTTTTCGTCTCTCTTTCCTTCTACTCTAAATAGAATTATTTATCTGGGGTAACAGCAAGGCGGAACTCGTATACTTAATAACTTTCAGAGAAACTAATAGAATTATAACTAGTTTTCCTATTTCAATTTTTTGATGAATCTTTTTCTTCAGTTAATGATTGAATAAGCTCATGGTGAGCTCTACGACCATAAAATGTCCGGAGAAATTCCCCTTTTACATCGTTGAATATTTGAGCTTAGCAACTTTAACAAAATATTGCAATAATAATTATAACGCCGGTCGTTATTTTAAGAAGGGGGTACAAATGAAATGATTTGAAATTGACAACTTTATCCATTTCACTGAACGGCTGTTAAATCTTTCTTTCTTTCTTTCTTTGAAACCAAGTAGTCTTTTCCACGCGATCAAAACGGTCTGTCCTTTTTACTCTTCTCTCTCTCTTTTCCCCCGTTCGATTGTATTCTTTCTTTCTTTCTTTCTTAGTTAGTTAGTTAGTTCTCTCCCTCCCTCCCCCTATCTCTCTGTACAAAGTTTTCCTCTCTCTCTCTCTCCCTCCCCCTATCTCTCTGTACAAAGTTTTCCTCTCTCTCTCTCCCCCTATCTCTCTGTACAAAGTTTTCCTCTCTCTCTCTCCCTCCCTCCCCTATCTCTCTGTACAAAGTTTTCCTCTCTCTCTCTCTCCCTCCCTCTCCCTATCTCTCTGTACAAAGTTTTCCTCTCTCTCTCTCCCTCCCTCCCCCTATCTCTCTGTACAAAGTTTTCCTCTCTCTCTCTCCCTCCCTCCCCCTATCTCTCTGTACAAAGTTTTCCTCTCTCTCTCTCTCTCTCTCTCCCTATCTCTCTGTACAAAGTTTTCCTCTCTCTCTCCCTCCCCCTATCTCTCTGTACAAAGTTTTCCTCTCTCTCTCTCTCCCTCCCTCCCCCTATCTCTCTGTACAAAGTTTTCCTCTCTCTCTCTCCCTCCCCCTATCTCTCTGTACAAAGTTTTCCTCTCTCTCTCTCCCTCCCCCTATCTCTCTGTACAAAGTTTTCCTCTCTCTCTCTCCCTCCCTCCCCCTATCTCTCTGTACAAAGTTTTCCTCTCTCTCTCTCCCTCCCTCCCCCTATCTCTCTGTACAAAGTTTTCCTCTCTCTCCCTCCCTCCCCCATCTCTCTGTACAAAGTTTTCCTCTCTCTCTCTCCCTCCCTCCCCCTATCTCTCTGTACAAAGTTTTCCTCTCTCTCTCTCCCTCCCTCCCCCTATCTCTCTGTACAAAGTTTTCCTCTCTCTCTCTCCCTCCCTCCCCCTATCTCTCTGTACAAAGTTTTCCTCTCTCTCTCTCCCTCCCTCCCCCTATCTCTCTGTACAAAGTTTTCCTCTCTCTCTCTCTCTCCCTCCCCTATCTCTCTGTACAAAGTTTTCCTCCCTCTCCCTCCCTCCCCCTATCTCTCTGTACAAAGTTTTCCTCCCTCTCCCTCCCTCCCCCTATCTCTCTGTACAAAGTTTTCCTCTCTCTCTCTCTCTCCCTCCCCCTATCTCTCTGTACAAAGTTTTCCTCCCTCTCCCTCCCTCCCCCTATCTCTCTGTACAAAGTTTTCCTCTCTCTCTGTGTCTGTGTCTGTGTCTGTGTCTCAGTCCATTCTGTTTTTTGTCGCCTTCTCTTCTTCCTATTCTCTTTACCTATTGAGACTGTGACAAAGGTAGCAAAAAGCTGTTACACTCCTAGTTTACCATGACAGGGTCCAATAAGATAAAAAGCCCTTGGAAAGTAAAACGGAAACAGAATTACAATAAAAAAAATATTTATTGTTAATATTTATCAAGTATAAAGTTGTTTTAAATAATGTCACTTGACTGGGTTGTGACAAAACAACAGCACCCACGACGAGAGTTCATACATAGGTGAGACGGTAAGTATAAAAGAGATGGCAAACCCGGATCTAAACCCTCAAAGGTGAAAGGCCGTGACCGTTTTGACAATTTGGGTCAACTGTCTTTTACCGCATGCATTTTTGTAAAGCAAGTTCACCCCAAGCAAGTTAGTAAAACCACTAAGACACAAGTGGTTTAGTGGGTGTGAAGAATTAGGAACAGAAAAAAATAATGAGCGGGAAGAGAAAAGAATAATCAGGAGGACAGTAAATAGTGATTGACATTGCATTAAAATTTTTGCAGATTAAAATTGGCTAAAGAGCAGGGAGCCGGAAGGGGGTTCCACAAGAGAGAAGTGCGAGAAAGGAAACTATGAGCATAGAAGTTACGGTTACATCTAGACAGCTCAACTGTATATCGATGAGACCTAGTTGCCAATCTAGTACTGCGCTTATATTTATAAAGTATAGCTTCCATAGGGAAGCGCGATATATATTTCTGCTATGTACAGAAAATGTGGCACAAGGCCAAAATGGGGAATGGGGGAAGAGACGGTCTTCGTCTGTCTTAACATTAAATTTAGCTAGCCACAAACACTGACCCAAACATCCCACAATATTCCTAACACCAAAACGCGGTATTCTTAGTTGCGTTTCTTACTACATCCACCATAATACCTCATGTCTCTATGAAAATCCTAAATAGTCCCCTTATGTATAATTCATCGTCTGTGGGTGGAGAGGAATAAAAGAACAGTTTAAACCCTAGCCCCAATGTGTATTTACAATATGATAACAAAACTATTTACGAGAAACTAAACAAAATAATGTTTATAATAAAACTCCCCACAATCTCTAAGTGTGGCAGAAACATCAGTTAATTGGATGGAATTAACGAGGAACTTTTAATAATATAAAAATCAGTCATTCATCCCAAACACTCATACAAACACACACTCATTCAGACACAACAACGAATACGAAAAGCACACGCGAAATGAAAGGCGCTCCGCATCCACCAGTGAACTGACATCTCACTGACCATCTATTGAGGGAGGGGATGGGGAATTAAACTAAAGAAAAATTCCATAGCGAAGAGCGATATTTATTCTGTATAAATTACAGAAATGTGGCACATGGCCGAAGGGGGGGGGTTGGGGAAAGGACGGTCTTCTTCTGTCTTAAATATAACTTAGCTAGCCGCAAACACCGACCCAATCGTACGAACAATATTCCTTACACCAAAACACCACATTCATACGTACCTTTCTTACTACAACCACCATAATACCTCAGTGTCTCTATGAAAATACTAACTAGTCCCCATAGCAAAGAGCTTATCTGAATAATTACCATGTAAGTATTTATAGAAAAGCCACAGGGAGGCAACCTTACGGTGGTGTGAAAGTGACTGAATCCGAGCCGCCAGATCAGGACAAATAGTATTGCTGATCCTTCTCTGGATTTTATCAAGGATCTCTAGATATAAAACAAGAGCTCCGGACCATATGTAGCAGCAATATTCTAAGCAGGGACGAATGATAAATATAGATGTGCAAGATAGATTCAAGAAAGAAAAATTGTCTCGCATGACAGTGAATCAACACGGATAGAAAATGAGTTCAGTAAATAAATAAAATAGAAACGGGTGTAAGACAAGGACGTGTCTTCTCACCGGATTTATTCAACCTATGCAGCGGTTCGCAGAGCATTAGAAGTCCTACCGGGATGCATTATTGGCGGTACACAATCTTATCAACATAAGATGCAGATGACACAGTGTGGATAGCAGACACAGGAACTCCTAGAGAAGGTAATAAAGGAAAGTGAGAAGAAAGGACTAAACGTAAATTGCAAGAAGACAATATATGGCTGTCAGATAAAGAAACAGATCATCTTGCGAATTACAAATGGGAGATACCAAAATCAAGCAAGTACAACAATTTAAATATCTGAGAAGTGTTTTATCAGAAGACGGAAAATGTGACACCGAAATCTGAAGACGCATTGCGATAGAGAAAGGTGCCTTCCAAAATCTAAGCGAAGCATTAAGAAACGGAAAAACTTCGTTAGAAACAAAGAAAAGTGTACTGAACTGTTACGTAATATCAGTCCTCCTATATGGCAGTGAATGCTGGACAATCTCCTTACAGATGAAGAAGAGACTTGAAGCAACAGAAACAAAGAAAAGAGTACTGAGCTGTTACGTAATATCAGTTCTCCTATATGGCAGTGAATGCTGGACAATCTCCTCATAGATGAAGAAGAGAATTGAAGCAAGAGAAACAAAGAAAAGAGTACTGAACAGTTACGTAATATCAGTCCTCCTATATGGCAGTGAATGCTGGACAATCGCCGCACAGATGAAGAAGAGACTTGAAACAACAGAAACAAAGAAAAGTGTACTGAACTGTTACGTAATATCAGTCCTCCTATATGGCAGTGAATGCTGGACAATCGCCGCACAGATGAAGAAGAGACTTGAAACAACAGACATCTGGTACAACAGGAAAATACTAAGAATACCATGAACTGAACATCTGAGCAACGACCAAGTTTTAGAGAAAATGGAAAAACATAAGAACATTTATGCATAACACCAGAAAGAGAGAGTTGAATTTGCCTGGACACATAGGGAAAGAGGACTTGGAGAATTTGTCACTCACGGGACATATTGAAGCCTAGAGGGAAAGAAAAAAAACAGTACATTGCATACCTAGCGAACTTGAGTAAATGGGTGGTAGAATAAGGTTTAAGAAAGATAGCAAGAAAGAATAGATTTAGCTTCACCCTATACATGGCCCGGGGGGCCACACGAGGTAAAGGGTTACTTTAAGAGGTAGTTTATATGGACAGGAGGGACGTTAATAGTTGACTCTGGTCTTGATTAGGTTAAGATTGTAGTGATCGGGGAGACATTCTCTTAGGAGTCTGTTTTACAAGAACAGTGATTCGCAGGAAGAAACTGTTTGAGTGGAATTTCTCGCCGATGAAATACAAAGGGAATATGAGTGATTTGCTACTATGTAAATGGAATGGCGGGTCCTAGCCGTGAATGTGAGACCTGGCGGATGCAAGGAACGTACCTTTCACGACAATATTCATTGTCAGGGCAGATGCAAGAGTGTCTTGCCCTCCCCCGAATCTATGATACGGAACTCCTCCCACTCTATTATATTTCAATTTTCATAAGGTAGTATTCATACCACCCCTGAATCTTGTATACGCCCCCCACTCTACTACATCTCAATTTTCATAAGGTAGTATATAAAATACAAATTTTATTGTAACCTAATTATGTACAATAATGGATTATATACAATATAGATGAACAATTCAACTAGAAAAATTGAAAATAAATATAATGTATCTAAATATAGTTTAGAGACATGTTATAAATAAATTATTCCATCTTAAATAAGTCAACAATATTTTGCGGCAATTTTCTGCATCGACTTGAGATTTTTCTTGATAAAAACTTGAATAATTTTAACGCATTCAACACTATAGATAAAAAATAGTGAATTTTATAGAGTTTTTTTTTTTTAAAATAGAACTTGAATCTCCGATTTCAAATTCCAATCCATTACCTATTACACCAACCACACAGCACATCGTATTTCTAAGTAGACACACCTTGAGGTACTGACCAGACTCAACATTGCTTAATTTTGGTGAATATACGAATTTTTTTGGACGATAACAATTTTAGAACTTGGAATAAATTTAAGAATAATCGAAATTTATTGTGAAATCCAAAGAAAGAAATAAAAATAATTGTTTGTACGGAAAGAAAGGACCTATCTACATGAAATTGTCTTTAAATTAAGTGGCGACAGAATTATCGTTGAACTTTTTAAAAGGATAGCTTAAAGATTAATGCAATACTCTTGAAATAAATTACAGAAATGTGGCACAAGGCCATCTGGTACTTGGAATGTGAGGAAAATATAAGTAAACAAGATATAATAGTGATCGGGGAGACATTCTCTTAGGAGTCTGTTTTACAAGAAAAGTGATTCGCAGGAAGAAACTGTTTGAGTGGAATTTCTCGCCGATGAAATACAAAGGGAATACGAGTGATTTGCTACTACTGGTGTCAATTCGGCGATCAATTTTGAGTTCTTCTGTAGCTTATTGTTGCCTATCGCATTTACTCCTCCCTAACTATTGCGACGAAGGCTCAATGAAGAGCCCTCCGCGGGAGCTAATTTAAATGCCGCCTGATAGGTCGCTGTCATTTCAGCCACGACGGTCCTTACATATATGCAATATCGGTGAACAATTCATCTACAAAAATTGAAAATAAATGTTATGTATCTAAATACAAATCAGACATGTCATAACAGATCATTGCGTCTTAAATAAATCAACAATGTTCTACGGCAATTTTTAACATCGACTTGAGATTTTTCCGGTTAAAGATTTTACGAATTTTAACGCATTCAACATTATGAATAAAAAAAATAATGGATGTTATTTAGTGTTTGTTTTTCTTTTTTCTTTTCGAGATTTATCATGAGTAAAACAAATTCACGGATTTTAGCGAGAAAAAAAAAGGCCCCAGACTGATGTAGAGGACGAGTTGAATGAGTTAAGTGATATCAGAAGGTTTAGGTTGTTAGATCGATGTGTTCTTTACATTCATCCTCAACAATATTAAAGTTCAAAAATATGGAACAAACAAGGCAAAGAATAAATTGAAATACAAACATTTATATACAAACTGAAGAATATTTACAATTGTGTTTTTTTATGTTGCCGGATGTTCGATATTAGAAGTAGTGTAGTATTGGTTTAAGTCAAGAAAAGTTGCGTACCCTTAACTTAGTATATTTGTACCTAAGCTCATATTAGAAGTAGATTGTACTTGCGTAAGTGTCGCAAAGTTCTTTACTTATTTAGTAGTGAATGTTCTGTTCACTTTGGGTAAGCAAAGTTTGTTTTATGTTCGAAAGTTCTTTAACGTCTGACTGCGTTAGTCAAAGACGGGAGTCCCATGAGGGTTACATTTTGGTAATGTGTTGAGCGGTCGAAATTTGTTGATCTGATCTGATCTGATCTGATCTGATCTGATCTGATCTGATCTGATCTGATCTGATCTGATCTGATCTGATCTGATCTGATCTGATCTGATCTGATCTGATCTGATCTGATCTGATCTACTCGGTGTGACACGTGTTTCCCGGTCTTTTTATAACGTCGCATCGGCTCCGGGAAGAATGGCGCGTAACATGATCGTGCGCGTGGAAGCGATCTGATTGGTCGAAACTGACCAATCAGCAAGCCGGATTTACGGTGATCGACCAATGGATACAAGAAGAGTGCATTTCCAGCGGAGGGTAGACTGACTGTCGTTGAAGATTCCACACTGACGTCAAAATCCGCGAATTTTTTTCATTCTTTGTGCTTAATTTGTAACATACATAAAAGTAGACAGAAAAAGCAAATGTTGGTAAGATAGCGCTGGTCACAAAACACGGTGATCGCAATCAGCACCCATCCCCACGATCGAGGGGTTTGGTGGTACTAAGCACCGGCCCTGCGTATGGTGTGTGTAAAATGCTAATTTTTTAGAGACTTACATTGGAGAAGAGTTTGTTAGTTACCAGCTCAGGGTATTTGTATGATGTGTTGTTTTATACACCAAGTGGCCCGCTGGGGACCAAAAAGTCCCACGGAGGAAAAAGAGACACGACTTATCCCTACGGCATCCTATAATTAAAAAGCAAGAAAAAATCCTCTGATTGGCTTGTTCGCACCACCGGCAACCAATGAAAATAATACTTAGTCTCAATCCTTCAACTGGCTCTGTCTCTCTGCTGGTCCACATTTCAAAAGCAAGCGTTCAGCTCGTCTACCTTTTGATTCGACCTCCAGTGTCCAAAACGTGGCGAAATCCACGACGACAACGCTACAAAACTGCACTAATATCTCACGAACATTCAGTACACTGTCATAATAGTCTTAATCGTGAAGGGATCCACTTTAAAGCTATACCGACTATGACTTGCCCGCCTCGTGCTTCAAATATGTAAACGATAATGCAGGGTTGCCAGATTGGGCTAAATGCACCGCTGTAGGCGGAGCTGAGACATTCAACACTCCATTTTTCTATAACAATTAGCTAAACAGGTGATTAAATATGTCCTCTTGGCCTCAATCTGTAACAGTCCTATTGTATCATTACTGCCATTAATTTTCAAAATAAATCATAAAAATTCACGGCTAACCACAACTTCCTCTTGTTTTTTTTAACTCTTAGCAATATTTGTCCTCTTCTATTTGATATTCTGGCATCCACTTAAACTCTTTGGGGGGGGGACTACTTTTGTTCCTCTTACGTTCAATATATCCTGTGAGTGTTAAATTATCCGAGCATTCTTTCCGTGTTGTGTCCCAGAAATTCCAACTGGTTATTTCTTAGGAAGTGAGACCATGGTCGATTTGTCAGGTGACTTCCTGGTGTTATCGGACTGGAGAGGTCGATCCTAGCGTGAATGAAATTGGATAGATAGCTGTGCTAGCACGAAATCGCAAGTCATCGTGGCCGAGGGATTGAGCGTGCTGGCCTTGTTCAAATTGTTGATCACGCTAGATAACACGCTCTTTCCTAGAAACTGTAACTAAGGTCTGCTCAGCATAGTTGCAGTATTAACCGTGGGTGGGCTCTGTGGGTGTAGAATAAACACAAATGCGCCTGAGAAAGCGTCTGCAACAGAGATTGGCTAACCGCCGTAGTAGACGGGTATGCTCGAATACGAGTGGCCAGCTATACATGCGTGTATCAATACACCTCTGTTGTCGCAAGTCACCACTTCATCTACGAGGAAATTCACTGTTATATAGTATAACATATTGGGCTGGTGCATAATTATCAAGCGTTTTATAAAGAATATTTAAAAAAGAAACATAAAAATTCAACAATAACATTTTTAAATGATTATTCCGGAGCGTATGATTATCGACACGCATTTTTATAACCGGAAAATAAAATATTTTTATTAAAAAAAAAGGAAACAAAACAGCAATTTTTATTAACAAGTAACTCGCTTACAAAAACGCCTGATAATTATGCACCGACCGATATATGTATGCATGTGTGTATGTATGATAAAAATATAGTTTAAGTTATGCTATATTTAAGGCTAAAAATATTGAAGATCACACACACACACACACACACACACACACACACACACACACGTGACTGCGCACGCATGTATATATTTATATATTGGGTTGGTGCATAATTATCAGGCGTTTTTTAAACAATATTTATTATGAAAAAAGAAACATAACAATTCAATAATAACATTTTTAAATGATTATTCCGGAGCGTATGATTATCGACACGCATTTTTAGAGCCTGAAAATAAAACATTTTTATTCAAAAAAAGTAAACAAAACAGCAATTTTTATTAACAAGTAACTCGCCTGCAAAAACGCCTGATAATTAGGCACCAACCCAATATTTGTATTTACTTAACCCTCACGAGGTCAGGTTGTGACACAAGATCGGTTTAATGTGGGGATCCCGAGCACGTACGCCCGGGCTAGAAACAAAGATTGTCCGATTGCGCTGGCTTCGGTGCGAGCATCGATTCCTCTCTTTAGTGCAATGAGAGGGTGCGCCCTCGGGCAGCTGCTCCAACCAACCCAATATTAGTTCAGCAGTCTTTTCTTTGTTTCTAATTAAACTTTTCTTTTTCTTAATAATTTGTTTAATAATAAGTTTAGTTTCTGGAAGGCCTCTTTCCTTGTTCCAATGCATCTTCTGTTATAACACTTTTCCGTACTCTAAATGAAGCCACTTGCCTTGAAACGTCTATTTGGAGTCAAGTTCACTCCAAGTCTTTTTTTCTTTTTTTTTTTTTTTTACAGCAAGATTCACCATGTACAAGGCCCGGGAGCCACGCGAGGTAGAGGGTTACGTTAGGAAGCAGTTTGTATTATAGGAGTGGAAGATAATAGTTGACTTGAACCGGTTAAGTGATCGGGGAAACATCCTTTTGGGAGTTGGTCTCGCAGAGCAGTGGTTCGCGGGAAGAAGCTGTTCGAGTGGAACTTAATTCTCACCAATGGAATACGGAAGGAATGTGGGTAAAAGTTAGGCCTGGCAGCGCAAAGGAATGTAGTTCGTGCGAGTACTTTCCGTGAAAGTAGCGATAGAACAGCGAGGGCCTTGCATCTCGCCTGTGAGAGAGAGGGCGGGGAGTGGACAAGAATTGGGCAGGGGTGGAGCAGATGCTTTCCAAATGAATAAAATCTGAACCTCTTCACCGTTATCTATCCTACGTATTCTTACAATCTGCATTTACTTCCTCCTCTACTTCTGCCTACATCGACCTCATTCAATAAATCTCTACCTTGAGTAGAAAGTAGCATTTCTAATGAGTGAACATTTAGAAAAAGAATAGCTACATTGGTAACTAACTAGATTGACCAGGGATTCCTCTTTATAGGGGCGTCAGTTGCGAATATATCAGGTGACACAAGACTCTGTTTCCGCTATGGGAAGTGAAAATAATTCGTCACCCACAAAACTCAGAGACGCTTTTGAATTCTATCGAGGCTAGAAAGTGCGGTCTGGGCAGCTCCAGCCCAAATATGACAACGGTACTCCGTTCTTGGCTTGATCTGGCTCTTGGAAAAGTAGAGGATAGCAGAAGGAGTCAGGTACTTACAGGAGCGTTACAGGGAGCCGACCATGCCTCTTTAGCAATGGATCGTATGTACGAGTTCCACTTGAGGTCGGGTGGGTGTTTGAAGCCCAACAGTCTCTCAAGGCACGGTGCCTTTCTGAGGAGACATCCCCGTTCATCGTGACTGGCGATAGTTCTCAAGTGGAACTCATATATGCCTAAAGATTCTGGAAAAATGGTCAGTCCTTTGCGCTCCTTCAGAAAGTAACTAACTCCTTCCGACGTACTATAACTTTGTAAAGATCGAATTAGACCAAAAATGGAGTATTGCTGCCATATCTGAGTTGGAGCAGCCCAATCCTCAATTTCCAGCCCCGACAGGGTCCAAAAGCGTTTACTCGGCCTTGTGGGTGATGAACTATTTTCAACCCTACAACCTCGTTCCCACAGACGAAACGTCGTAAGCCTATCAGTACTCCATCGCAATTTCCATGAAAAATGTTCAAACTAGCTATATTCATTAGTTCCGCCAGTTCAGACATTTACATCTAGGATACGCTATGCCACATCCACATGGTCGAATCATTCTCATTCCCTTTGCTAAGAAGAACGTTTCTCATGGACAGATTCTTCTCGTGAACCGCTACTCTGTGGACGAGATTCTCGAGAGGAAGCTTTCCAAATAAATAAAATCTTAACCTCTTCACCTTTATCTATCCTACATATCCTTATAATCTGTATTTACTCCCTCCTCTACTTATACCTAGTTTAATCGCATTCAATAAATCTCTACCTTGAGTTGCTCTTAAGTATTTTTAATGGGTGAACATTTAGTAAAAAAGTAACTACATTGGTAACTAACTCGTTTGCCCCGGGATGTCCCTTCATAGGGGCTTCAGTTGCGAAGACAGTTGCGGCCAAAATGTTCAGAACGGTATTGTTTTCGTCAGAAAAGTAGGTATAAGTTTTTATCAAAGTTATTTTATATTCTATAATTTTCACAGACAATAAATACGATATTAATTGTTATTGTCTGAGATTTTGGTGTAATTTGAGAGGATAATACAAAAGTTGTGGATGATTTAGTGATTTACTGCAAAATCCATGGCGGCCAAAATGATCAGAACGGTTGAAAAAATAACAAAATAATAAAAAATGACAGAAAATACTGGAATTATTTAATATTTAGTGTGAAGCCCTTTAGCTTCAATCACACTTTGACATCTTCGACTGCATGAGGAAATTAAATTTTCAATTTCTTGCTGGGTGATCTTATTCCATTCTTCCTGAAGGGCATTCCATAATTGCTCGGTTGTTTTAAGATTTCTGTCTTTCGAACGTTCTAGAATATTCCACACATTTTCAATAGGATTGAGATCTGGGCTTTGAGCAGGCCAATCCATAACAATAACCTTTTCAGCCTTGAGGAAGTTCATGACCACCTTAGCCTTGTGACATGGGGCATTGTCCTGCATGAATATGGGTGGTCGCTTAGTTGAATTTCTCAGCACAGGCAAGACATGATCTTTTACAAGTTGTTTATAAACTCCTGCATTTACCTTTCCATGTAATCGCACCAAAGGACCCAAACCATCTCCAGATATCATCCCCCAAAACAAACTAACTCGTTTGCCCCGGGATGCCCCTTCATAGGGGCTTCAGTTGCGAAGACAGTTGCGGCCAATATGTTCAGAACGGCATTGTTTTCGTCAGAAAAGTAGGTATAATTTTTTATCAAAGTTGTTTTATATTCTATAATTTCCACAGACAATAAATACGATATTATTTGTTATTGTCTGAGATTTTGGTGTCATTTCAGAGGATAATACAAAAGTTACCGTTCTGAACATTTTGGCCGCAACTGTATATTAGGAGACACAAAACGCTACTTTATGTGTCTCCGCAGTTTCCATCGAACACGGAATAATTAAGTCTCAGATGTCCAGTATGAAGGAGCTTTTTTGCATGATACCTATGCAGTTAAACGCCAGAAATCTGGTCTTTTAGATTCTTCTGTTGAGCACGTCCTACTGTCTATATCTTCACGGTAACCCTGGAAGAGGTGGCTTCTGGGTGCTATGCCTTGCCAAAGAGCAACCTGAGAGTTGGTCTCAGAGCCGCATATGGTCTTGAATTCAGAGTTGTCTTTCTCACAGACTATCTACCAGCTAGAGTCCAGTCTGTTCCACTATTTAACCCATAACTGGGAGAGAAGACATACCTTTTCCAAAGGCATTTGCGCGACGTGAATGTAACGAGCTTGGTTGGAATTCGAACCCGAGTCTCCGATTTCCCATTTTGAGCTGCTATGTATTACATCTCCCGCATTACCGTGTGTATATATATATATATATATATATATATATATATATATATATATATATATATATATATATATATATATATATATATATATATATATATACATACATATATATATATATATATATATATATATATATATATATATATATATATATATATATATATATATATATATATATACATACATATATATATATATATGTATATATATATTATTTGTTTGTTTTTAATCAATTCACCCGAATTAAGGCGATAATGCCGATAAAACGCAAGGGGCTACTTGAAGTGAAAGAGAAGAAGACGACTTTATAAGGAATCGGAAACCCCAACCTAAACAGGAAACAAGAGATAAATCTCTACTCCTGTTCAAAAGACCGGTGATGTGTTTTGCTTGGTTTTGGTCTCTCCAATTCGTAATTCGCCTTTTGGGTTGTCCTTTTTGCTGGGAACAATAGATGTTTTCATTAAAAGATCACCTGCTTCAACCAAAGCTGAAACATGAATCCTGACTGACAAAGGAATTTTCATGCTGGAAATACCGTTTTAACACAATTCTGCATGAATATTTACTTATTATAAGCGTGTCATGGCCTTTCCAATTTTTTCAAACTTTTTTTTTACGTTTGTCTATTGTGTGAACTCGGGAATGTGTGGTATGGTTATCTTGTTTAGTTGCTTAGTTGGTTGGTTCGGTTGTTTTTGTTTAGCGGTATATCAACTGCATAGGTTATTTAAGGCAGAAATCTAAATATAAAAATTCTAAATTTCCAGTCTCGATAGTAGTAGGTCAGAATGACGAATGGACAAAGTGTCGAAAGAGAGATTGACGAATGGACAAAATGCCGAACAGACAAATTGTCGAACGGACTAAATGGGGAATGAATATAATGTCGAAAAGACAGTTTCAAAAAGACAAAACGTTGAACAATGTAAAAACGAACATAATCAATTAAGCTATTCTAATTTTTTATTGCTTAGCGTTGGCATCATTTAATAAATAAATGATTTAGCTTCAATAATCATCCATTAGGGGTCAGATATTTTTTTCTTTTTATTACGCTCTATTCTTTTTCACCAAATTGAATTGAGAGTTTACTCATATATATATTCAATTAGGGATGATAAATAGATAACTACCTATGACTATTCAGTTTATTTATTTAATAAATTCAGTTATTCCTTCAAGATTTAACGTCATTATTTGGATCAATATTTTGCCATACTCTTCATAATGGAAATTATCAAGAGGCAAATGGAAGGAAAGGAACTCTGTTTTAACAGAGGTTTTTATATTAAAATATAAAATTTAAAAATAATTACTTAATGGCAAGATACTTGCATGCTCACTAAAAGGTATTCCACAGTAGACATATTTCTGACCTTTCGACTCTTTCATCCGACACTTTGTCCGTTCGACACTTTGTCCGCGCACGATTTCAACAGAGTCCCAGATCACCTTTGTAGGTGACAGATTATTTTCTCTCCTGCAATTCCTCTCTCACAGACGGGATGTGGCAAGCCTCTCACTACTCTATCATAGAAAGTGCTCGGACGAACTGCGTTCCTTGGTTCCGCCAGTTCGCCCTTTCACGAAACCCCTCACGCAAACCACCCTCATTCCCTCCGTACCCATTCGTGAGAAGTAAGTCGAGCAGCTTCTTCCCACGAACTACTGTTCTGTGGAACAGTCTCTTAAGGAGGTGTTTCCCCGATCACTACAATCTCAACTGGGGTTAACCGTTAGCTTACCCACCTATCCGTATAAAAGGTGCTCCTTACTCTGTAACCCTCTACCTCGAGTGGCTCCCTCACTGTAAAAACAATAATAAGGAGTGAAAACTTGTTTCTCTATACAAGAAATGAAATTAATCATAGCAAATTGTTTTTTTAGGTGGTTTTTGACAAGGCTTGCCATATCTTCAATTTTACTATAAAAGATATTGATTTTCATTTTACTATGAAAATTTATTGTTGGTAATTTTTTTTTTTTACAAAAATATATTGCTCGTAAATTCACTACGAAAATGAATTGGTGGTAATTTTTTTATATAAATATATTGCTGGAATTTTTACTATAAAAATGTATTTTTATACTTTCCTAGTTTCTTTTTATTTTTGTTTGGAGGTTCACTATTTGCCCATAACTGGGATCCTAACAGGTACTACCACTCCGAGTTAGAGTGGGCCCGAGAACAACAGCATTTAAGAGGTGTTTCCACTCTCCTTCAAATCTCCAATCTCCCGATCAGAGGCCTTGCTACCGGGTGTGGTTTATGGTGATACCCAAAAAGCAAGGGGACACCGAGTGTAGAGAAGACATGAGAAACAAACATTATTAAGGAGAGAAGACAATAAAAGAACAGGAATTAAGAAGATAGAAGATAACTGTTATCCTCATCTTTATTGTCATATTCACGAAAATTAGAAAAATTATTAAGTTATAAAAGAAATTAGAAATGTATATACTTCTAACAGATTAAACCTGATGAACAGAATTAAAAGTGAGTTAAAAAAAAATGGCTGATTTTACTGAAATAGCTCGCTAATTTTGGATATCCTGTATATCAAATAATTTCACCCTAATAATAATCTTACAAAATCAAACAAGTCGTGAAAACTTTTTTTTTAGTTTTGTGTGTGTGTGTGTGTGGGGGGGGGGGGTCACTATAAAAATGTATTACTGGTATTTCCACTCTCATTCAAACACCCAATCACCCGGATGTAGTTTATGGGCATACCCAAAAGGCAAGGGGATACCGAAGACATGAGAAACAAACATTATTAAGGAGAGAGAACAATAAAAGAACAGGAATTAAGAAGACAAGATAACTGTTGTCCTCATCTTTATTGCCATATTCACGAAAATTAGAAAAATTATTAAGTTATAAAAGAAACTAGAACTTTATACACTTCTAACACAGATTAAACGTGATGAACAGAAATAAAAGCGAGTTTAAAAAATGTCCGATTTCACTGAAATAGCTCATTCTGGGATATCTTTTTAATTAAGCAATTTCACCCCAAGCAAAATATTGTCTCTAAGGTGCCAGTGTTTGGCTGTTTTTGTTTAGCGACATATCCAACCGTCTGGGTTATTTAATACCAAAATCTAAATATGAACGTTCCAACTTTTTAATTAATTCAAGTGAATGAAATGATTTCCTGATTAAATTATAATTACCATGCCTCATTTTTTTTTTACTTATAATCATAATATAATCTTACAAAATCAAACAAAGCGTGTAAACTTGTTTCTTCTTACACGTAATGAAATTAATGTTAAGAAATTTTAAGTGTTTTTTGACAACGTTTGTCATACCTTCAATTTTGCTAAAAAATGTATTCGTTGTCATTTTGCTTAAAAATGTAATTCTACTATAAAATGTACTTCTGGTTATTTTGCTATGAACATGTTTTGCTAGTAATTTTATTATAAAAGTGTATTGTTGGTAATTTCACTATAAAAATGTATTGTTGGTAATTTCTTTTATAAAAAATGTATTGCTGGTACTTTTACTATAAAAAATGTAATTTTATACTTTTTTAGTGTTTTGATTTTTATTAGGGTTTTCACTAACAAGTGCTACCACCCCGATTCAAGGGGAACCTGGAAACAACATCAATTAAGAACAGGTTCCACGCTCCTCAATCTCCCGATCAGGGGCCTTGTCACTGAATGTAGTGTATTGTCATACTCTCGACGGGGATGTGTTTTTTTGTTAAAAGCGACTAGGCCGGTTGATGTATGAGCGGTAATTTTTCTGTTGCTATTTACATAAGAATTAAGGGTTCAACGAAATCCTTATATCTCTTTTTCTTTCTTATGGAATGTGCACTTGAGTAAGGTGGAAGAATGCATCTACCAAAACGTAAAAGTAACAGCAACCAATAAATAAATAAGAAAATTTTTTTTTTTGTCTGTTGTTAATGGCTATTTTGAAAATTATAAACTGCAGATTTTATGCCGATCAATAAAAGCACTAGGAAAACCAGATTTTCCTGTTTCGTATCTTGAGATTTGCGTTTAATGTTTCGGCACGTAACACGTACACAATTACCTTGGAGATCGTAGTTTATACAAGATTTAAGCGCAGAACGAAGCTAAAATTAAATACAGTCCAAAAGGAAAACTAATATCAATGCATTTACATTAACCATCTAAATGCCTTTTCAAGAATGATTACCTTAACTCTTGACCACTGACAATCCCTTTCGGCTTGATTTCTAATGCATACCTATATTAAGACCATTAGCAATGTATTTACATTAAAGCATATAATAGCCCTATTGTATCAGTAATGCTTGCATTCATTCCTGACCACTGACAATACTTTTCTGATTTATAAGGCATTTTACAGGAAAATTATTAGCAGTGCATTTACATTATACATATAATAGCCCTATTCTATCAGTAATGCTTACATTCATTCCTGACCACTGACAATCCCTTTCTTCCTCATTTTCAATGCATTCCTATAGTAAAATCATTAGCAATGCATTTCCATTATACATATAATAGCCCTATTCTATCACTAATGCTTGCATTCATTCCTGGCCACTGACAATCCCTTTCTTCCTGATTTTCAATGCATTCCTATACTAAAATCATTAGCAATGCATTTACATGATACATATAATAGCCCTATTCTATCAGTAATTCTTACATTCATTCCTGACCACTGACAATCCCTTTCTTTCTCATTTTCAATGCATTCCTATAGTAAAATCATTAGCAATGTATTTACATTATACATATAATAGCCCTCTTGTATCAGTAATGCTTGCATTCATTCCTGACCACTGACAATACTTTAATGATTTATTCAACCTTTTTCTATTCATGACCCCCTTTTGATTAATGATTTTTTATCACCCCTTCCTAGCTGTTCACTTTAATAATAACTCATTTTACAATTTTCGGATCATATAAACGGTAATGTTTCTCCATATCATCTACAAAACTGCCGGTTTAAAAAAACAAACCGGTTAAATCAAAGAAAACTTTAATTCCCCCCAAAAAAAAAAGTCTGTGGATAAACCTACGCACCTATAAAATAAAACTATACAAAATAAAAAAAAGTCCTGCACATAAATTTTACCCAAATGAACACTAGTAACATAAAAAAACACTTGAAAGTTATTTGATAATATATAGTTCATGCATAAAGCAAATGCAAGTCATTTTGTAAATAAATCTCAAAACTATATTTCAATAACCTACTTTAAGTTTATTAGAACTAAAATATAGAGGGAAGCAGGGTTGTAGCATTGTGACCCCTTTAATTGGACGGGTGCCCCCCACTAATTCACAAAATTGTGCTATGGCCACCATAAAATTTACCAGGGCCTCCTTGTGCCCATGTTGCCCCCGGTTAAGAGACATTGTTCTAGACAGTAAAAGTTAATGCCATAAGAGCCTAAAAACTAGTTGGTGCGTATAAGATTATTTAGGTGTCAATTATTGTTCCTGAATCTCCAGTGAGATCTTGTCTTCTATGATTTCCAGCACCTTCCTCAGTATTCTTGCTAACTTGTGATTCGGGCAGTCTCAATTTTCCTTCAGATCGATTTTTCTTTTTAGGGAATCTTCCAAGTGCGCAAATTATTACGGATACTATTTCGTATGGTCTACAATTTTTTCCGGAACAGAATCCTGGTATATTTTTTATTTTCCTTTGTTTTGTTTTCCCCATGTGGTCTGCAGGTAGATTTCGATTCTTTGATATTATTATTATTGTTGTTGTTGTTGTTTCTGTGTGTTATGTTTTCTGCTTTATATCCTGTAGAACCGGATCCAAACTATGCTCTTTAGGCGCTATAGGAGAATTGTCATTTAATTGATAGAACTTTTTTAGTATATAGGATGTTTCTAGTAGGGCGATCTTCTGGGCAACTTGTATCTTGATGTTACCTGTGATACTGATAGTAAAATTGTCTTTTTTTTTCTCGCGAGGTCCAGACCTCCGATTACTATTAGTACAGTCTCGGTCTTCATTCTCCACATGCTGTTAATCTTGATCTCTTGGTTCTTGTATTTGGCCACTTTCTGGATAATTTTCATGGCGGTGTTTCTCTCAGATCGTACCGCTATATCAATGATCATATACTTCTTCAATTTCTTGTCTTTTATGATAATATCAGGTCTCTTGGCTTTTATTTCCCTAACAGTTTGAATCGGCATGTCCCAGAGGATAGTTACATCGTTATTTGGGTACTGTGTCTGATTGGTGCTTATACCATCTCTCAGTGATTTCGATTTTGTGCTTCTTGTATATCTTCCAGTGCGCATATGTCGCTACCTTATTATGTCTGTGGGTATATTCATTTTTTGCCAGTTCCGGACTTCTTCAGATAATATTGTCGACAGTTTCATTATATTTTCCGCAGATCCTGCAATTCGGTTTAGTTCCATCCTTCATTATGTGCCAGTGATAGGATCTGGTTGCGACACTTTGGTCCTGAGCTGCAATAATTAGGCCTCCTGTCTCGGCTTTCAACACAGTTCTCCTCAGCCACTGATGTGTTTTCTGTAGGCCCACATCTGCTTCTTTCGTTCTTTTTAGGTATTGGCCACGCAACGCCTGTTCCCCAGTTTTTTCTGTAATTTAATTTGGCCAAGTTTTATTATTATTATTGTTATTATTATTATTATTATTATTATTATTATTATTATTAAACAGAATGATTGACGTAACTCATACAGTATTCTGCAACACTTACGTGATTTAAGAAAAGGTTGATTTGTCTTTTACGACTTATCAACCCTTTGCAGGTAATGTAAAATATTTTGAGATTGTAAGATTTTTTTAGGTAATAATGATTTACTGATACAAGTCCTACTAATTAACCGATAGCTAGAGGGAGAAGAGGTGGATTCATGCCTTTTCCCAAAGGTATTTGCGCATAGGTGATTATAACGAACCCGGCTAGAATTGAAACTCTGCTTTCCGATTTCCAATTCCGAGACGTTATCCCTAACACCACCCGCACATCCAAGCTTGCAGTACCTGGTATTCCGTAGCGATCATCCATCAAGTTACGACATTGATTAACTTCCGTGATTATACGAGAACTGGTGTTTCAACGTGATATGGCCGTAAGCCTTAAGAAAAGAAAAAGGAAAGAAAAGACACAGTATTTAACAATATTTAATAATATTTAGATATAAGGTTATAGGATTTAGATATAAGGTTATAGGATTTAGATATAAGGTTATAGGATTTAGATATAAGGTTATAGGATTATAATATAAGATAGTAATTAATATAAGACGGACATACTTTTCTAAGTGTTGTAAAATATTGAAAAAGTTACGTCAGTCATTTTGTTTGTTGTTGTTGTTGTTATTATTATTATTAATAATATTTGACAATATTAAACAATATTTTAACAGAATATCTGTCTTCAAGTTATATTTTTAAAAACTTTTGAAATATAAAAATATATAAATCTACAAAAAAATAAGTTTCTACTGCATGACTTCACGTTGGCGGCATTTCATTCGTTTTGAGGCGTTGATTACCAGTACGTCCGTTTTTTTTTTAATTACAAGACAAACAACTTTGTAGAAAGAGCTTTTTTTGTAGATTTATATATTTTTACACTTGAAAATTTTTATTTACATTATTTACATTGTTCGGACTGTTTTCCTCATCTTTATTGCTATATTCATGACGTTTCGGTCTTTGTACGCACCGGCCTCCTTCAGGTGATTGGAATTTCGAACAGAAGCCTTTATTTTCTCCACCGGGGTAGATTGTTCTAGTTCCACATGCCAGGCATTTTCCAGATGTCTCAGTTATATCCCTTTAACTCAAATCTCAAGTTTTTGTTCACCATTTTCAGTAGCCAGGTATTGAACTCATAACTCTTTGGTTCAAATCACTGGATCCAACCAACGCTTTTATCCACTGAGACATGTGTCTTCAAAGGGGTTGTAAGTTCAATACCTGGCTAATGCCGTGGTGAACAAAAACTATGCAATCCTTCCAGAAGACCATGCAAATTTGTTTTGTTATACTTGTACGCATTCTAATTTTATGTATAACTTGAAGACATACATGCAGTCGAATTATTATTTTTATTATTATTATTTCCTTTCATTTCTGTTGTATACTTATTTTCTTTCGGGTCCCAACTAGAGAGCTAAGGTCAGAAATGGTATCATGACATTTTTCATTGAGTAACCTAAGCTCACACACATTTTACATAGATAAAAACCCTGTGTGAGCTGTACTTGTGAGTACAATTTTTGTACTTTTGTACTTGTGAGTACAATTTTTGTACTTTTGTACTTGTGAGTATAATTTTTGTACTTTTGTACTTGTGAGTACAATTTTTGTACTTTTTTAAGGCATGGACTACCAGGGATTCCTTCAATGAGTCTGTCGGAACTTATTCCAGTCAATCCGAGGGTTCCAACTACAACTGATGTTCTTATATGACACATTTTTGAAATTTTATTATTATTACTACTACTACTACTAATAATAATAATAAAATTCTACAAAAAATCCAAAAGAAGGCGATTTCCAGAAAAGTGGGTTTTCCAGGAGAGCTTGTTTTTCAGAAGAATGCTATTTCCAGAAAGACACGATTTCCAGAAGAGTGCGATTTCCAGAAGAGTGCTATTTCCAGAAGAGTGCTATTTCCAGAATAGCGCAATTTTCGGAAGTGTTCGATTTCCAGAAAAGAAAAATTCACAATGCAATTTCTAAAGAATTCATTGATTTATTTTTAATCCGCCATTTTATTAAATCAAACTTCATATTTTAGTGGACATTTCTTGTAAGTGGACATTTCTTGTAAGTGGACACTTCTTATTTTAATAATGTCCAAAGTAATAGAAACGTCGGATTAAGAATAAATATATTAATTCTTTAAAAATTGTTTTGTTTACGTTTCGGTACAAAACCCGTTATGAGTAAAAAAAAAAAAAATTGTCCGTCTATTTCAAATAAAAAGGATCCATTAACACTTAAAGTAATAAAATAGCAATATTTCGAAGAGTATGTCATTTTCCAACACTTCCAGAAGACAATATCATTTTTTATACTTGTACGCATATATAACTTGAAGACAGACGCACAGTCGAATTATTATTATGAATATTATTTATTTATTTATTTATTATTATTAGGTCTGTTTGAACCGAGTCATCTCCAGTATGAAATGTACAGGAATGAAACTGGCAACACAGATCCGACCTTGGCGGAGCTCACCGAAAAAGCTATCCAAATTCTACAGAAAAACGACAAAGGTTTCTTTTTACTCGTAGAAGGTAATGAAACATTTATTTTTGTTCAATTAAAATCTGTTCACGATTGCTAATAAAAAAAACTGCATGGTTACGGTTTCAAATAACATTATTTTTCTCTTACGACACCAAAAGCCTAAGCAGTCACCGGAAACACCGAATTCATATTTAGACATGATCCGACGTCTGAGGTGGACATAATTATGGAAACATTGTTCGAAAAACAATCATTCGAAAAACATTTATTCGAAATGTAAATTATTTGAATAAAAATTAATCGAAAGGACAATTATACTAAATTAGCTTAAAAGCCTCCCTAGGTCTCATCATTTTACAGTTGAAATGGCCAGAAGCAACCGTAAGTTCTATGCTAACAGTTTCTTCTATTACCCATCTCGCTTGTGGAACTATCTTTCGGCTTCTTGCTTCCCAGTTAGCTTTAATCTTCGAAATTTTAAGGGCAGTGTCGATCGTTATCTTCTGTCTTCTTAATTATTATTATTATTATTTTATTGTTCTTTCTCTTTAATGGTATTTTCTCATATTCTTAAACACTCTGAAACGTCTTGCACTTAGTAGCTTATCTTCTAATGAGTACTTTTCAGTAGTTGACTGGGTGCAATAGCATATAACAAGCTTATAAGGATTTTTTCTTACTAAATTGTTTAATTAACAATATTTGTATTTCGAATAATTATCATTTGTGTATTTCATCTTTTAATTTTTACATTTTTATTGCAATAAAACATCCTGTGTCTACATTGAATCTATAGTGTTTTAATATCTTAAGTAGCTTACCTTACATTTGTCCGCCTATTTTTAACGGTTTTCCTTAATTTTCTTATATTGGTAAGAAAACCAACTTTTTAAACATTGCCTACGTTAAAATTAACGTAGGCAATGTTTATACATTGCTTGCCTTACTTTTTATTCTGCTCGCCTTACATTTTAAAAATTGCTGAAGTTTTGTACGCTGTTTATCTTAGCGTTTAATTTGCTCGCCTTAATTTTTATACATTGTTTACCTTGCTTTTAATTTTGTTCGCCATACTTTTTAAACACCAGTTAATTTTTATAAATTGTTTGACATACTGTTTACTTTGTTCGCCTTCATGTTAAAGAATTCTTTACGGTAATTTTATAGATAGTTTACCTTACATTTTACATTATTTGCCTTACGTTTTAACAATCGCTTGCTTCAATTTTATACATTGATTACCTTATTTTTAATTTGCTACTGATACTTATTTAACATTGCTTCACTTAATTTTTATACATTGTTTACCTTACAGTTTAATTTGCTTGCCTTAGTTTTTAAAATACTTTGACTTAATTTTTATAGATTGCGTACCTATTTATTTTACTCACCTTATTTTTTAAACCCCACTTGCATTAATTTTTATACATTGCTTACCTATTTATTTTTATCGCCTTACTTTTAAACATTGCTTAATTTTTATAGATCGTTTGCCATACCGTTTAATTTACTAGCCTAATTTTAAAAAAATAATTTGCCTTAATTTTATAGATTTTATATACCTTTCTGTCTATTTTTCTTGTCTTACTTTTTAAACATCGCTTGTATTAATGTTTATACATTGCATACCTTACGTTTTATTTTGTTCGCCTTACTTTTTAAAACAACGCTTGCCTTACATTGCTTACTTTGTATCTTGCTTGCCTTACCGTTTAAATATCGCTTGATTGCATGTTTAAACATGGCTTACTTTATTTTTCTTTTGCTCGCCTTACTTTCCTTAATTTTTATACATTGTTTACCTTACTGTTTAATTGGCTCGCCTTAATTTTTTTTAAATGCATTGTCTTAATTTTTACATTACTCATCTATTTATGTTGATCACTTTATTTTTAAACATCGTTTCATTTTTAAACATTGTTTATCCTACTGTTTAATTTGTTCGCCTTAAAACATCGCTCGCCTTAATTTTTATACATTCCTTATCTATTTATTTTGATTCATTTACTTTTAAACATCGCTTATTTTTATAGATTGTTTACCTTACATTTTAATTTACTTGCCTTACTTTTTGAAACGTCGCTTGTATTAATATTTATACATTGCATACATTACGTTTTATTTTGTTCGGCCTTACTGTTTAAAACAGCGCTTGCCTTACATTACTTACTTTACTTTCTATTTTGCTCGTCTGTTTAAACATCGTTTGTTTTAATTTTTAAACATTACCTTTTTATTTTGTTCGCCTTACTCTGCGAATATTTTATGGATTGTTGACCTTATTTTTTAATTTCTTCAGCTTACTTTTTTAACATTGTAAAATTATTATAGGGTGTTTGCTTTACTATTTAATTTGCTCGCCTTAATTTTTAAAAATCATTTACCTTAATTTTATAGGTTGTTTACCATACTATTTATTCTGATCGCCTGACTTTGTAAACATCGCTTGCCTTCATTTTTATGTATTGTTACTGTTTAATTTGTTCCCCTTAATTTTAAAATATCATTTGCCTCAATTTTTTACAGACTGTGTACCTAATTTATTTTGCTCGCTTTACTTTTTAAATATCACTCGCCTTAATTTTTATACATTGCTTATTATGGAGAATTTGACACTCACGTGACATATCGAAGGCAAAAGGGGACATATGAAAGGAGCAGGCAACCCTCTCTGACGAACATATGTGAATGGATTGCGTAATGAGAGTGGGGGGGATGGCAAGACGAAAAACGTTACGAAGAGCTACAAGGGATAGAAGTTGTGGAGAGTAATGATTGCCCACGTTCTGAAGCATGAAGATGCGCTTAATATGTAAATAGAAAATATTCTGGAACCAATAGGTGACAGTTGATGTTTGCTTGATGTCTCTATGAGGAACTTTTTTTTCTTTTTCAGGTGGTCGAATTGATCATGGTCATCACAATAATATCGCTAAAGAGGCGCTAACCGAGACCGTTAGTTTTGATGACGCAATAGACAAAGCTCTGCAGATGGTAAACATAGAAGAGACATTAATAGTGGTCACTGCTGACCATTCGCATGTCTTCAATATAGCTGGCTACCCTCCACGTGGAACAAAATTATTGGGTTCGTAATCAAACATACTTTTTGTGCGATTATTGTAAATCTACCACAAACAACTGATTTCACTTTAGCATTAAATTAATGAAAAGATGCGCTGTTGGTGTAATGGATAGCGAACCGAACCGACGAACGCATCAACCCCACTCCTTACTAACTACAGTTTTTTTTTTCAAAAGCCACCTCCCTTGCCCACATTAGAGACATTCCACTCACAATCTCTGTATTGGCAACACAAAGAATTTTCTAGTAACAATTCTTGTTTTCTTATCGCATCACATGCGGTACTTGTTGTTTCGTTTGGTCTTTCGTTCTGTCACACGCGTGTTTATAAGACTGTCAACTCTATTCTTCAAAAATTTAAATGCCTCGTCAATCGCCATATCCTACCTTCCTGAAACCTGTTATTTTATTAACCTTTCTCCCCACTAAAGTCTTAGTGGCATTATCACCTTCCTTACGGTGAAATGATTAAAAGAACTAGATAAATAAAAAAAACAAACTAAGTAAGAATTTTGAACACAGTACGTTGATTCCCCTTCCTACAGATGTGACGCGGCTTCCCTCCTGGTGAGCTTTCCGCCTTGGTACCTCGACTGCGTGAATTTAAGCGTGCTACTAGATTGGCAATTAGGTCTCAACATTTTATTATTGAACTTACTAGATACAACCGTCAGTTCTAGTCTGACAGTTTCTTTTCTCGCCTGTAGAACCGCCTTCCGATTTCTTGCTTTCATGTCATCTGCAATCTTCAAAGATTTTAATGCAACATCAATCGCCATCTTGTCTTCCTGAACTCCGTTCTTTTATTGCCCTTTTTTCTCACTAAAGCCTCCCCATTCTCTTTCACGCCCTTTGCGTCCTAGTGGCTTTATCGCCTTGTTTGGGATGAAAAGATAAAAAAAAATTCCTTAGAACAACATTGATTTTTTAGATACAAATCGTGCTAACTAACCATAAAAGAAAATTTGAAAAATACCAGGATCTCATCTGAGAGGGTTGGAAATCAGGAATGTGACTGTCTATGGAAATGCTATCATTTTATGCAGACTGACTGCGATTTACTATGTGACATGCAGGGCCGAGAAAGATATAAACACATCAGAATGGAAGAATAAATGGGGGTAGATAGGTTGGGGGGGAGCAAATATAATAATACACATAAATAGGTTATCATGAAAAAAAGTGAGGGCGAAAGATATTAAAAAGGGGACAAGAAGTTAGATAAAGAGAGAAAATAATTATTTCACTCCCCCTAACTCATTGCGTCTTAGTGAAAGTATCGCCTTACTTGGGGTGAAATGAGTAAATAATGAAATAAATATCACAAAGATAAAAAAAAAAATAAAGTATAAAATAAAACACATTAGAAATTTTTTTTAAAAAGTTCTCTACACTGACAAATCCCACCTGTAATTACTGATCATCCACAATAAATTTACATTCATCAGTACGACAAAACAAGTATGGTCTCAGGTTCAGATACAGTTTCAGAGTCATTTTAGTGACCTATAATTTTTTCAGTGTCTTCAGTTTGTTGATTGTTATGACAATGTCGCACGATAACTCTCCAATTCATAACGAAATGCCTTACTAGATTCGCTACTAGTTGGTCATTTTTAACACCTTTATGGGTTATTTAATGCCGAAATCTAAATATTTTGTACGCAATTCTCTTTAGATAATAATGGTTTTAGCGATACAAGTCTTACTAATTAACCCATAGCTGGGGGAGAAGCCGTCTTATTAATACCTTCCCCAAGGATATTTGTGCGTATATGAAAATAACTAAACCAACTAGAATTGGAACAACAATTCTGAGCTATTATCCATTACACCACCCGCACATCGAAGCTTAAAGCACCTGGTATTCCCAAGCAGGGCAACTAGCTCTCATCGTTTTACTGTTGAACTAGACAGACTCCTTTCTTATATTTTGTTTCCCTGTCACTTACAATCTTGAAAAAAAAACTAAATGCAACGGCAATTGCTGTCTTTCTGAAACCCGTTCTTTTATTGTCCTTTTTCTTCACTAAAGTCTTTTCATTTTTTTCGCTCGCAGTAACCTGGCATTATCTTCTTGCTTGGTGTGAAACGATTGAAAAATAAAAATAAATCTTTAAGAACAAGCCAAAGAGTAATTATGCCTTCTTATTGCTCAAAAAGTAGAGACCAATAGTGTTATAAAAATCTCGGAGAATTCCAGTAAGATACCTTTAATCATTTCTAAGATACAACGGTTCAAATATTACTCTAACAATTGGACAATTTTGGTATTACACGATTTGGACAATTTTGCTGTTACATCCGGTATATATATATATATATATATATATATATATATATATATATATATATATATATATATATATATATATGTGTGTGTGTGTGTGTGTGTGTGTGTGTGTGTGTGTGTGTGTGTGTGTGTGTGTGTGTATGTTTGGTTGAATAAATTACAGACATTATGTCTGCTAATTTTTAACAAAATCCGTTTATATTCACGAAGAAACTTCCGTGTATTGATGTTGGGATGAGGATGAGAAAAATGTGATTTTGCTGTTTAAATTTCTTTTATTTTCACTTACCAAGTACTTTCGATCTTCTTCCAAGATTATCTTCAAGGGTGCAAGTGGTACAAAAAAATTGACCATGACATAACAGGAAATAAATTCCATAATGGATAATTTTTTCACGTTCTAATGAGCGCTCACCACATTGTCAATCGTTTTGCATTTAAAAGCATAATGAAAAAAATTACAGTAATAAATAACGACGCACAACTTTGTATAAATACTTGTACTAATGAACAACACATAGTTTAATACTATATATATATATATATATATATATATATATATATATATATATATATATATATATATATATATATATAGGGAAGAGGTTATAGTTGTTCCAACGAGAGAAAAGTGTATATTTTAAAAAGAGAGAAACCGCAAACGTTTTTGGTTATAATGTGTATTTTTTAAATATATATTATTCTTTATTTTCCATTATTTTACATCACGTGTTTCGGGTCTCGAAACATTCTTTTAGCAAAGAGTGGGTATTTACACATATCATTAAAATGAATTAATTTTCCTTATGTTTTTCGATGTTAAACATTCTCTTTTCTGTGTGTTAGTGACACAAATGTCTTTCTTGGACTGGCGGTGAGAAAATTTTTCTGCTTGAAAACTATTAAGATTGATCCGAGAAAGGGCGAGGAAAGATATCTGTATTCTTATCTTTAAGTGCCGCCTGTGTGTTCTTAGATCTAGTTCCATTTTTTGTATTCTGTGTGTGTTTGCTAGTATACGTATGTATATTCTATCTCCATACATACATACGTACATATTGTCTTATTATAAGGAATTAGTATACACACATATACATACACATATATATGCGGTTATATTAGGCCGATGAAAGACATTCGGGAGATAAGAAAAAGAACAGCAGTAATAATAATGATGATAAGAAGAATAAGAGTATTTGATGTATTTTCTCCAAAATATTGACCCCAAAATAAAAATAGTTTATATTTACAAAAATTCACAACAAATTCTCTCAGAGCGTAACCCTTCCATTGCATTCTGGTTGGGTTGAGCTTTGCAATCACCACAAATGTGAGCGATTCGGGTGCGCTAGTTCTAAGTGTGGGGGTCAACGTTCGCGCTCACCCCGATAAACAAGCTGAAAACATTTTTTATTTTTTTTAATTGCAAAACAGTTCTTGTAAGTACTTCGAATACCATCCGTACTTACGAAATATGAATAACTCCTTGATTCTTGGGGTGAATTAATATTTGCGATAAGTTACTTTACATTATTTGAGGCGGGGGGTGGGGGATAACAGAAATGATCCTGAATATTTATTGTATATAGAGGTCTTATGATCAAATAGAAATATCATGCATTGAGTGGCTGGGGCTAATAAAATATTGCTTGATGTATAATGACAGAAAACTAATTTGTATTACTAATAATAAGCATTTTCCCTCAGCGGTAGGTAGCACAACGCTGAGTTTTATGCATGGTGCAATCGTAGGATCTGATTATAAAACTGATCGTTGTAAAATGAAAATATGTCTATTATAATTATTTCGTTAGTTCGTTAGCTCCCTAGTTCGCACGATCATTACGCCCTGCCAGTATTTCATAAATAATGAACTATTCCGTTTTGAACGCGTGAAAAGACGGAACTAACATATAAGAGACGCTACTTGGTTTCAGTGAGAAAATGAATGAAAGAAAGAAAGTGAGGAAGAAGAGAAGATAGAAGTGTTTAACGACCATTTCACAGTGGGTTACCAAGTGGACATATCGAATTTTGACAACTTCCTCAAATGACTTTAGGACATGGAAAAATGAAAAGTTCAGTTTCTGTAGTATCAAAAAATGGTCTTATTTGTCTTCTAACTCCAATTATTTCTCAAGATATGCCCATTTGAAGCTCGTGAATTTCAAGTTTTCGATACATCCTGGAAACATAAGTTTTTTTTCTAAATATGTCCCATAAGCCCCTAAGATAAGGCCAAATGCCCAAAATTTGATACAATATAAAAAATTGGGTATATGGACAGGTTTTTGACATATTTTTATGAGTTTTCCACAAAATTTACTGTAAAAGTGGGCATTTTTTCCATCAAAAAAGCCCCAAAATTGGTCCCCGCTGATAAATTGTGATGAAAAATTGCAGAAAAGCCCCGAGATGAAATTTTTCATGCTTCACATATAAGAATCTAGACATGTAGGGCTATCATAATCCATTTGGGTTAAAAAATTCACTCTGGGGAACCATTTTAATTCTTTTATATTGAAAAAATTTGGGCTAGCCTAAATTTCCCGTCATTTGGGACAACCTTCAATTCCCTTTGAATCCCAAATCCGGATAATTTATGTAATTCTCACTCAAATTTCATGATCCAGCCCACTTTTCCCATGTTTTTTGGGGTGCTGAATCCAAATCTGGCATCAGAACACCATAAAACTGCACCATGCTCTTGTTATAAGTGATTAACTTTTTTTCAGTAATCTTTGTGATAAGTTGTAGCTGTATATGATTTATTGTTCATTTTTAAACTTGAATATTTGAAATGCTCATTGTCTGTAGTGTCAAAAAATGGTCTAATTTGTCTTCTAACTCCAAATGTTTCTCAAGATATGCCTGTTTGAAGTTTGTTCGTAAATGTCGGATTTCCGCAAAATTTCTACCCTTCTATCTTTTGGCCCCAACTTGGATTTTTGAGCCAAAAACTCATAAAAAATCATATCTCAGTTCTTGAAAATCAATTTTTTTGCATACCACACCCTAGAATTTGTCTAAAATGTACTTAAGCACCTGAAGCAGGTGCTTACCGTATGTTATTGTCATATGTCCGCTTGACCCCCATTTAAGCCCACTGTGCATTTCGGTGAAATGGAAAACGTTGTCAATTTCAAATCTTTTCATTTGTAACCCTTTATAAATAAATTTATTAATAAGAAATCTTTACAAGACAGATTTTCGGCTAGTATTTATTTATTTATTTTCTTTGATTTCTGGTGTATACTCATTTCTTTCCGGGTCCCAACCAGAAACCTAAGGCCAGAAATAGAATCCTGACAAAAAAATAAATAAATAAAAAGATCGCACACATTTACATAGATAAAGCTCTTCGTAATATTTGAGCTGTACTTGTGAGTACAATTTTTTGTATTTCTTTAAGGCTTGGTCTACCGGGGATCTCTCAATGAGTCTATCAGGACTTCTTCCAATCAAACCGTGGGCTCCAACTACAACCGGAAGTGTTTATGTCCTCATGTGCCCCAATTTTTAAATTTCCACTTCAAGATCCTTGTACTTCCCGGATACTTCCGGGAACATTTTACTTTTGATCTCTTCAAGTCAATAGTCGATCGTTAACTATCCTCCTTATTCATACAATCAGCCATTCCTACTACTTCTTTTTTCATTCATATCACACACTTCATTCATCATTACCATTTTGACTGAAACCTTGACTGGCTCTCGAGCCTTGTATTAAGTGAACTTAATATAAGATATTTATATTCGAATCCATTACATTCATTTACTTTGGGAAAGGTATGAATCCCCTTCTTCTCCCCCCAGCTATGGGTAAATAGCAGGATAGACCGGGTTCTATATTCTTGGATGGCAACTTGTCTACCACAGAAAGAAATTGCAACCTACTGCGGGTAAAAATCTGCTTCGTCAGTCATGATCGCTTAAGCATGTATCACGCATGGTACATAAATAAAAAAAATATATATCTTATATTATAGTGTTATGGATTTAGACTAGATACACTTACTGGTAATTTACAGCAATTCTATTTTCAATCTCATTGGTGTGCGCCGAAATCTGGCAGAGGGCCGGCCGCTGCTTGCAAGGTAAGAAGATTAATGACAAAGGCCAAAGAAATAAGGACGCAAATTCTGTTTTTCATATTATATACATGTTTTATTCAGGGCTTTGCCTCCTCGTCTGGATGGGTAGGTAGGTGATACTTGGGGCAACTTCTGCTATGTTGGTCTAACAGCTTGGCTCTTCTTCTACCAACTACTCATCTCTCTACTCATCCCGTCGTGGTAGGTAGCAGTACGAACGGGCTGTATAGGAACCACGTGATGAACAAGTCCTTCTGCCGCCAAGGGCGAAGCAGAACTCTCAACTATCCCAAGCATGACTGTTAATATAGGTCAGAAAACGGAGATACTATATTTCCGGTTTTTTGCCACTTGATCTCCAACAATCCTTCACCCATTCCCTTCTCGTTTTCCTCCTGTCAAAGTGGATGGCGCTTAGAAACCCGAGCTTCAAAAGGAATCATCTGCTGGTTCATTCAAACAGAAACAGTTGCGATCGTGATAAAACTACGGCTTCCTTTTTTTTACGTGAGTGTCCATAGTATCACTCTGGGATATGTTTTATTTATGACTTTCGAAAAAGGAGGGTAATATAGGTTTAACTTCTGGCCTGTGATTCTATATGAATGTTCACTTTATAATTTGGGAATATATCTTTTGGACTAATTTTGGTCCTTATCTGGCGTCTTGGCATCAATCACTTTCCCACCTCCATAAAGTTGCCTCCATGTGCCTTTTTCTTTTCATAATTGTTCCGATCAGCTCTCCGCTAGGGTACCTAGACATTTTTTTTTAAATTTAAGCGCAGTACTAGACTAGTGACAAGGTCTCATCAGTTTACAATTGAGTTGGGTAGATGTAACCGTAAGTTTCTTTTTTCGAATTTCTTGTGGAACTCCCTTCCGGTTCTATACTTTCCAGCCAACTGCAAAAATGTAAATGCAATGTCAATCGCTATCTACTGTCCCGGTTACTCTTCTTTTGTTCTCGCTCTTTAGTAATGTTTCTGTTTTTTTCTAGTTCTTCCAAACCTCTTGTGTCTTAGTGGCTTTACTGCCATCATTAAAGAAAAAAAAATCTAAAAAAATAAAAAATTGTATACGAAACTGCTTACCTCGTTTCAGCAAGTAAACTTCAGGTTTCTTTAAAGATTATGTCGATAAGCAAATTTTAAATAATTGATAAAACTTTATTCTTTCCATTCAGACAAAATACCTAACGATGTTGATGAAAAACCCCCAAGCGACAACAAGCCGATGACAATTTTAGTCTATGGAAATGGACCCGGATACAACTCTACTCGTGAAAATCTTACTGGTGTTGATACAAGTAAGTAACTGACGATTATTTATTGAATAGTCTTCCTTTCTTCTTTTTTTACATTAACCTTTCTCTTCGTTTATTCAGTTATTTAAAGCAACTAGGTACACAAATCATATTATTTCCTAAACTTGTCAACCGATTCAGTCCATGTTCAAAATACAAAAGACTTTACACAACCTGTATATATAACGATGTGATTTTGAATTACCTCCACCAAGTTAAACGGGGATTATATATTCACCTTTGTTTGTCTGTTTATTTTATTTTTTATGTTTTTGGCTTGATTCCTTGTTTGTCTATTATGTAAACATACGACGAGGTCCTCTCTCAGTCATTCGCCGACCGGACAAATTACCCCAATTCATATCTAGATTCTCATTCGCATTGGTGTGTACAAAAACTGGGAAAGGCCTGGTGCACGTTCAATAGGAAACGGTAGATGAAATTAACCCTATAGTGAGAAATAATTTTTAAAAAAGAACGTTTCCCATATATTTGAATGTTCATTGTGTAATTCACTTGCACGGTATGGTGGGTAGGTAGGTAACATTTGGGATATTTTCTGTCACGACAGACTAACGGACGACGTCCTTCCCGTAGGCTGGAGATAACACCGACTCTCCCACCACTCCTCTATCACTGTATATATATCTGACTTTTTGATACGCGTGGAAACACAAACCCATGTTTACTTTTTTGACATTCAGGCAAGCCAAATCTATATCTTTTTTACACTCATAAAAGTTTAAACCATGTCTACGTTTTTGAACGTCGAGCAAACCAATCCTATGTCTACTTTTTTTGACTCCCATGCAAGTCAAACCTCCATCTGCCATTTTAACACTTTTGAGTCTCCTTCAAGCCAAACCGGTGCCTATCATTTTGAACCAATCCTATGTCTACCTTTTTTGACTCCCATGCAAGTCAAACCTCCATCTGCCATTTTAACACTTTTGAGTCTCCTTCAAGCCAAACCGGTGTCTATCATTTTGAACCAATCCTATGTCTACCTTTTTTGACTCCCATGCAAGTCAAACCTCCATCTGCCATTTTAACACTTTTGAGTCTCCTTCAAGCCAAACCGGTGCCTATCATTTTGAACCAATCCTATGTCTACCTTTTTTGACTCCCATGCAAGTCAAACCTCCATCTGCCATTTTAACACTTTTGAGTCTCCTTCAAGCCAAACCGGTGCCTATCATTTTGAACCAATCCTATGTCTACCTTTTTTGACTCCCATGCAAGTCAAACCTTCATCTGCCATTTTAACACTTTTGAGTCTCCTTCAAGCCAAACCGGTGCCTATCATTTTGAACCAATCCTATGTCTACCTTTTTTGACTCCCATGCAAGTCAAACCTCCATCTGCCATTTTAACACTTTTGAGTCTCCTTCAAGCCAAACCGGTGCCTATCATTTTGAACCAAACCTATGTCTACCTTGTTGACACTCACGCTAGTCAGGCCAATGTCGACCTTTTTGATTCTTCTGCAAGCCAAACCGACGTCGACCATTTGAAAATACGTTCAAACCGAACATTTGTCTACCTTTTGAAACCTCAAGCAAACCAAACCGATGTCTACCTTTTTGACTTCCGTACAAGCCAAACCGATGTCTACCATTTTGAAACACGTGCAAGCCTAATTCGTGTATACCTTTTTGGCTCTTATGCAAGCTAACACTTTGACTTACCTATAAAACAAACTCTAACATTTTGACGTTCCTGTAAACGAAACAGTTGTCTACTTTTTTGAATTCCCTGCAAACAAAAACGATCTCCCATTTTAACACTCGTGCAAGCCAACCTATGTCTACCTTTTTGAATCTGGAGAAAACTAAACGTCTGTCTACTTTTTGACTCATGCAAGCCAAACCTGTTTACATTTTTTATTCGCCTGCAGGCCAAACCTGTCTACTTTTTTTTTATTTGCGTGCAAGCCAAACCTATGTCAACCTTTTAAAACTTCGTACAAACTAAACCTATGTCTACCTTTTGACTATCATGCCAGTCAAACTCATGTCTATATTTCTATTTAATAAAAAAAAACTGTTTCTGTCATCAAATAGCCTGGACAGAGATAATATGCCGGAAACTAAATCGAACCAAACCTATCCCATGTGGAAAAAATTCATTGTTTGTGTACACTTTTATTCCCTTCATCAAAACACATCAATCTGGTTTTCAAATTTTCACCCGCAATGGTGTCCTGGAGAATTACATCCGGTTTTTAACATAAAAGCCAAGACCTACCCCCGGTTGCAATTCTGGATAGTAAATTTTAGCTTCATTCTTCAAGTCGTGGCACATACGACATTTTGGAAACTGGTTCCAGCTGCTAATGTTCTGTTAATATTCGCTGGTATGAATTCCAGGACTAATTAGTCCATTTAAAAAAAATCTCATCAATAGTCTGACGACGAATTTCATTGACGACGTGGCGAGCTTTTCTAAATTTCCATCATACGGCTTGCTGAAGAATTGCCAGATCATTGTTGGTTCTCAAGGGACATTTCAGATGGTTTTAAGCTTCACCATTACTCGTACACTTGTGTTTGACTTAAAGGTGCCTTCCTTAAACGCTTTAAAGCATTAAAACATTTTCAACACCAATTTTCCCCCGAAAGAAGACAAAACGTTCACTCGCTGTTTGTCTTCGTTATCGCGAAAGTCACCAAATGATCTTGCAAACACCACAAATAGTCTGACGACGAATTTCATTGACGACGTGGCGAGCTTTTCTAAATTTCCATCATACGGCTTGCTGAAGAATTGCCAGATCATTGTTGGTTCTCAAGGGACATTTCAGATGGTTTTAAGCTTCACCATTACTCGTACACTTGTGTTTGACTTAAAGGTGCCTTCCTTAAACGCTTTAAAGCATTAAAACATTTTCAACACCAATTTTCCCCCGAAAGAAGACAAAACGTTCACTCGCTGTTTGTCTTCGTTATCGCGAAAGTCACCAAATGATCTTGCAAACACCACAAATCGCTATGTAGCAACCATATTGTTGACCTGTGGCGTAATATACAACTACGTCCAGTTCGCATGCCACATTCAAATTCCGTTGTTGGTTTTTGTTTTCGCTGTACCAGCTTCATGTTTATTTATTTAAAAGTCCTTGGTATGACGATAAACTACATCCGGCAGCAAGGCCTCTAATCGGAAGATTGAAGGTTTTGAGGAGCGTGGAACCACCTCTTAATTGCTGTTGTTCCCCGATTCACCCTCATCCGGAGTGGTAGCAACTGTTAGGGTCTCACCTATGTGCAAATTACTAACCACCAAATAGTGAATCCCCGTAACAAAAACAAAATACTATGAAAGTATTAAAATACAAATTTATAATAAAAAAATCAACAAAACATTTTTATATAATAAATTATCAACAATGCATTTGTAAAGGAAACAAAACGATCTATTCATTTTTATATAAAGATTATCAACAATACATTTGTAAAGCAAACAAAAGGAGAAATTCATTTTACAGTAGAATTACCAATAATACATTTTATCTTTGGTTGAATGGCATACAATTGCGTTTAAAATATACTGATGCCATAAAATTGCGTACAAAATATATTTAGATTTCGGCATGAAATAACTCATAAAGGTGTTGATATACCGCTAAACCTGCCAACCATTTTATTTAATCTTTTCACTCAAGCATGGCGATAATACCATTAAGACGTGGGGGGGGGGGTGTTTACTGAGAATGAAAGAAAATGAGAAAGTTAGTGAGGAGCAAGTACAATAAAAGAACAGCGTTCGGGAAGACAGAAGATGGCGGTTGATGTTGCATTTAAATTTTTGAAGATCTTAGTTGACAGGAAAGTAAAAAGCCGGAACAGGGTTCCACGGGTGGGAGCTATTTCTACCGTAAAATGGTGTGACCTAGCTGACAATCTAGTAATACGCTGAAATGTATGCTGTCGAGACACCAAAAGGGAAATATCACTAGAACAATTACCATGGAAAAAAGAAACAGGGAAGCTATGTTGCGAAGAAAGTGACTGAAGCCGAGATGTCAGGTCAGTACCGATAATTTGACAGACTCGTTTGGGGATTTTGTCAAGAATCTCTAGGTATATAACGAGAGCATCATACCAGATGTGGCAGCAATCATTTTTCTTTTAGCCTTTAACTTCTATATAATAAATGCGAATGTCAATGTGTCCCACATTATCAATTAGAGGGGCACAACTCTCCAATAGCTCTATTTACAAAAATTCTGGATTCCTAAGTTTTCATTACTGCGATTGTTTTCGGAATTTTTTTTTTTTTTTTACGTGATTTTTTTTTGTGACGAATTTTTTTTGAACGATAACAATTTTTATGGCTGGGAAATAAATCCTCTGATCGGGAGATTGGAGGTTTTGGGGAACGTGGAACAACCTTTTAATTTCTGTTGTTCTGAACCGGGCTTTTAGTATCTGTTAGGGTCCAGCCATGGATAAATAGTGAACCCCCAAACAAAAATCAACAGTACATTTTATACAATATTTATATTAGTCGGACTATTGTCCTCATCTTTGTCGCCATATTTGTCACAACGTTTCGGCCGTTGTACGCTCCGGCCTTCTTCAGGTGGTTGGAATTTCGAACCGAACCCTTTATTTCGATCACTGGGGTAGACTGTTCTAGTTCCATGTGCCATGTTTGATGGATGTCAGTTATCAGTTATCTCTTGGTAATTTTCCCTCTGAAAGTTCTCCACTGCCACTGAAGAAGGCCGGAGCGTACAACGGCCGAAACGTTGTGACAAATATGGCGACAAAGATGAGGACAATAGTCCGACTAATGTAAATACTGTACATAATACCTCATCTCAGAAATATAGACAGTACATTTTATACTAAAATTATAAGCAATACGTTTTTATAGAAAATGACAAGCACCATATTCTATAATAAAATAACCAAAAATACATTTTTATTGCAAAACACAACCCAAAAAAGAATTTAAAAATACACCTTTATTCTAAGCCTGCCAGCAATATATTTTTATAAAAAAATAAAAACAGTACATTTTTTAGTGAAATTATCAACAATACATTTTAAAAAACATTTTTAAAAAATACCACATATTATCTACAAATTACATATTTAAAAAAAATATGCTTTTACCCTGGAAGTATAAAATTGTGTACAAAATATGATGGTAATAGAAATATTGTGGGATTTAAATAATCACTTATAGTAATTCATCGAGTCTAAAAGAATCCTCAAAAGAATGCAGGAATCACTGGACGGCCGTTTCGTCCTATTTGGAACTCAACAGGTATTGGGGGTTTCGCAATGCTACTGAGTCTCCAACAGGACGAAACGGCCGTCCAGTACTTTCTGCATTCTACTGAGGATTCTTCTAGACTCGATGAATGTGTTTGTGTATATATATATATATATATATATATATATATATATATATATATATATATATATATATATATATATTAAAAAGAAGAGAGGTACCGCAAACTTTTTTGGTTGTAATGTGGGTTTTTAAAAAAATATTATTCTTTATTTTTCATAGTTTTACATAGTTTTATAACACGTGTTTCTGGTCTCACGACCGTCTTCAGGTAAAGGGTGGAGATTTCGACATATTATTAAAAATAATTATTAAAAATAATTAATTTTTTTCCTTTATGTTTTTCAATGTTAAATCTTCTCTATATGAGACATTCTCTGTTTTTGTGTTGGTCATTCCAATGTCTTTCTTTAAATGGTAGTGA
>OZ038517.1:53254287-53459287 GCA_964036315.1 Acanthosepion esculentum | reverse complement strand
TCTCATTTCAGATTTAGTCGACATTTGTGCGTGTTTTAACCCTTCGTTTCTGCCGTTAGGTACTGATGTTGTAATAATGTCTATCACAACATTAGTATAGTGGGTTTTCAGATACAGTGTAACACGGATATAAGAGAAACCCGGATATAAGAGATTTTCTCTGGTCCCAAATTAGAGCCTGTGTTAATGTATATAAATTAGACCAAACCCGGATATAAGAGAAATCCGGATATAAGAAACTTCTCCGGTCCCGACAACTCTCATATATCCGGGTTACACTGTACCACATTTAAAATATTATCGATATATCATTTAGTTCGTAATTTTCTTGTTATATATATTTTCATTGTTCTTTCTGTTTTTTCTTTCAGATAAATGAAAAATAAAATGGGTTTTATTTATTTTTTTTAACTGAATTTAAAGGCCAATATTAAAAAAAAAAACAAAAAAAAAAAACTGAACTTCTAACTTTCAAAAATGGAAGAGGCTATTTTGACGGTACTGGCAAACACGGTTTTAAGCTTATTTTACCGGTCTCGGTAAAATAGACCCCCAGGCTATTTTGCCGGTAAATATATTTCTTATGAAGGCAGGTAATGCTAAAAATAACAACACACAGATTTAACATAGATATTTATTTATTTTCACCATCAGTTTTTAAGATAAGTGGAAATCTTTTCCACCCACCAGACCACAAGTTAAAATCATTTATTCATCATCAATTCTTAAAAGAAATAGAGAAGTCTCTGAATTTGGCTCCAACTTTTAGCATTTCAGCTGCTTTTTCTTTGTCAGTTTGGTCTAGACGTTTTTGTGTTGGCAAAAGGTTGTACAGTGGCTTGAATATGTCTTGATTGTGGTCACTAACGTACTTTTTGATGAACCTCTCTCAATCCTCACTGGGTCTCAGTTTTCAGATAGTCAACCTTGGATATAGATTGGTTTGGTTGTTGGCCTTGGGATTTACTTATGTGTCCTTCTGCCACCATACACACAACTGTACCACAGCTCATAAAACTTGATGTCAGGATTGAACTGGCGATTCGGCATTCTCTTCTGAGCTGTAGCAATTGTTCTGTCGTCTCTTTTCCATAACTGCACATAGCGGATTGGTAACATGTAGATCGGACAGCAGCTCACGGCCTCATTATATCATAGCCCAGGCCTGCTCTCTCTTTTTGTCACACACGCACGCACACACACACACACACACACACACACACACACAGGCCGGTTAAAAATAACATGTTAAGTAATAAAAGTAAATCCATTATTCATATATATATATATATATATATATATATATATATAGATATATGTTAGTGCTATCACTGATATTGAGCGCTTTCCAATAAGTACCTTTTTTCATCAGGGTATACCACTTTTTTTTAGCGAGATAGTGGACATCCCTACCCAACGTTAAACATTAACTGTGAAATTTAAGGAAAAATTTAAATAGATATAAATATAAATATATGTAAAGATTTGAAAATATATGTGTAAGTATTGATATATGAATATACCTGTGTATATCGATACATGTGTATGTGGCTATGTGTGTAATTGCACATGTAAATGAACGTATGTATATGTGAGATTTGCATAAGTGTATGTGTGGTGTATATATATATATATATATATATATATATATATATATATATGTATATGATAAAACAAAATCTTTAATATTGCCTTCAAATATTACTCCATATTAATTTAAAACCTAAATTTTAAGTAAAAAAGATTACCCATCTAAAAATAGTCACAAATTACATTCATGAATTAGATTCAAACTGATAGAGATGTTACCTTACCAATCATTTACAATATTAAAAGATTACTATCAGTAAACTGTTATATTTTAAATAAATTTCTTTTAATGTACTTTCGATGAATGTGTTTTTAAATATACTATTTAACTCATATTAAATCTCTAAATTATTTTTAAAAGAGTTAAATATTTAAAGTGCTAGCAAACTTCAAATTAATTTCTTCGGTGATTTTTAAAAAAATTAAATTACTATCAAACATTAAAATATCTTTTTTTTTCCTTTTTTTTTTTCATAAATTGCTAAAAATTACCACTCCTCCTCTCTTCGTAAAACCTAATGACAGTTTCTTTCTCTTTACTTCCCCCTTCTTTCTTTCTTTCTTTCTTTTTTCTTTTTTCTCTCTTCTCCCCCTTCCCTTTCAATATATCACTTCCGTTAAGTTAACCGATTAAATGGGTCAATGTCTGGTCCCTCCTCCCCTAATACTAAGTATGATAGATAGAAATATTAAAATAAACCCTCTCTAAACTCGATCATGTCTATCACACCACTCCTCCCTACCCTCTCTGTTAAATTGCATAAACTTAATACTACCCGTCAAAAGTGTAAATGTTCATTTCATTTTTCTTTTGGAAGTGTAGTCTGATGATCCAGCGTCCTTTAAAACGGCTATGGTGAAATAAATTATTACATGGAGCCTTAAAGTGGCCTGTTTTTCTTTTTTTTTAAATTATATATATATATATATATATATATATATATATATATATATATATATATATATATATATATATATATATGTGTGTGTGTGTGTGCGTGTGTGTGTGTGTGTGTGTGTGTGTGGCGTGCAGCAGAAATACCTCCCACATAATGGTAAACCATAAGTGGCAATAGTGTCTTCATCTAGCAAATATGTTAGCATTGTTAGGGAAGTATTTGGGAGAGGTCTCTGTGTGTGTGTGTGCGCACGCGCACGCACTCGTACGCGTTGCTGATTTATAGATGTACGTTGTATAGATATTGAAGTCTTTTATCTTCATTCCTTTCTCTTATATTCTACTAGCTTTAATATTATTGGCTACAAAAACCAAAAAACAAAATGTGTGAATATATAAAACATGTTGAATATCCTAGATTTTGCAAGGATATTAATTTATATGTAATTATAGTACCAAAATTGATTTTTTTCTTTCTTCAGTCACTTATTCTAGTCTCGCAAAAAAATGTAAAGAAAAATAAACCAAAGTTTTTGCCCACAGGTCGAACGGAATCGAAATCCAAGCCATCTCAGACGAATTATCTTCAGAGTGTGTTTTTTTTTTTGTTTTGTTTTTTTTTGGGGTTGTTTTCTTCTGTATTTTAAATTCTGATTTTCAAACTCTCCCAGCTTCACAGGAATAATATTTTACGAAAATAAAATTCTGAAAGTTATTGACATCATAAGTTGTTTGAATTTTATCTTATTTAGTTACGATGACCGGTAAGAATATGTTTCTGTGTATAATACGCCATCTGCGCATTATATTTTATTTTTTGTCTGTAACGCTTCGCTGTACTAGAATCATCACTCTTACAGTGGTGGATCCAGGTGTCAGTATAATTGTTATGACAAAAGCCGACTGTTCCAAAATGTTTACAAGCCGGTAGATGAAAAGACCGACTGCGTGAAAGAGCAAAATAGAATTATGAAAAATAACTTATAATAATAGATTTTGTAATGACAAAAGTACGCAGGTGTAGGCTTTAAGAAAACATTATTCAACTGCGAATACAAGGTTCGCGTATAGTGTCCTTTTATAGTCCCAGTAAACAGAAATATCTCTTTCAAAGACGAGAGTAAGAACACAAGGGTAGACCACTCTTGATTATTCATGACTGACTGGTTGATTTGTCTTTTGTTGTTGTTTTTTTACGGCTTTTGTAGGTTACTTAAAGCCGAAACATATTTTTGGCTTGTAAGAATTTTATTTTTGCGAGTGAATATTGTACTAAAATTTGGGGGGAGATAATAATGATCTTCAGATACAAATTCTGCTATTAATTCCATTATTTCTCAATTTTTTGTTTTTTTACCTATGAACCAGTTTTACTCTTAATAATTTTTGGTCGACCCCCATAACCATTCAATGAAAACAAAGCTTATTTTACTTTTTACAAATAGATAAGTTTAGGAATTGTATTATAGAAATAGTAAATGTATATACTTTATTTTGAAGTAAAAGTTATTTAATGAAAATAAATTTGTATTTAACAAAATTCTATGGGACATTCGTAAAATAACTCAAAGGAAAAGTAAACCATTTTAAAATAATTAATAATTTTCTACAAAGTGCAGCTTTATTCAATGAGATCCCTGTAGTTGATGCTGATCTGCGAAATTTTTTTGTTATATTTGTGAATCACCGATATCGGTGGAGTCAATGTCGAGTATATTATTATATTAATTAATTTAGATTAATATATTAATATTTTATTTTATTAATATTTAAAATTAATATTGTTATTTATTTTTAATATATTAAATTAATTTATATCATAATTTATAATTTTCATATAATTTTTCTTTTTATTTTATATATTCCTTTATATATCCTCAGTTTTTATTTTACTTTTACAATCAAAATCTCCGGTAGAATAAAAGGGGCGCTAATTTACATCACTTGATCTCGTTTTCTGTTCGTTTTAGATTTGTTTGTTTTTTCTATTTTTAGTTACAGTGTAACCCGGATATAAGATACCCGGATATAAGAGAAACCCTGATATAAGAGCGATTTTATCTGGTCCCAAATTAGAGCCATACTTACCTAAACAAAATAGACCAAACCCGTATATAAGAGAAACCCGGATATAAGACATTTCTTCTCCGGTCCCGACAACTCTCTTATATCCGGGTTACACTGTATTTAATATGGCGTAGATTACTGTAGAAATTCCAATTCTCAGCTGTAACAACCGTTCTGAAGTGAAATTTCTCTATGGACCACTAAAATATTACCGTGGACTTCCAGGAATATTATATGGAACCCAGTTGAGAATTTAACCCATAGCTGGGATATAATGATAATAATGACTTGACAGAATATTTAGTCATTTTTAAGCCATAGTAAACTCTGCCGTTTCACTTTAAAAATGAGAACGGTACCAATGAAAATGAAATAAAAACATTTTTAAAACCAATGAACTGGATTGGCAATATAAAACCTTTTTTCAAAAAAGCAAACATTCGCAATTCGTTGTTGAGAAGGGAGCAAACACCCAAAATTTGAATAAAGTAAGCAAAAGACTAGGATCAGTACGTCACCCCCCCCCCAATACACAGTGAAAAGAATCGCCAGTGTTCTGTTAAGGGATGGAGGCAATTTTCCACTGATAACCAGTAAAAAACACGACAAAAACTCGCTGAGAGGGGGGCATACAAAGGGGAAAATTGTTGTGAGAGAACTGAAAAAGTTAAGTATTAATCCTCTTCTTCACTGCAAGAAAAAAAAATAGTGTAAAAATAAAAAATGGGGAAGCGTTAATGAAGGGAAAGGACAATAAAAGAACAGATTTCAGAAAGACAAAAGATGGCGGCTGATTTTGCATTTAAATTTTTGTTGACGATGAAGCAACAAGCCGGAAGACAGTTTCACAAGCGAGAATTTTTCTTGAATGAAAATTCTTGTCTTAATTATATATACATCTTTCTGAATATGATCTTTCGCGTCAGGTCCTGCTTAGAAATAAAGGATTAGACCAATGATTTTCAAACATTTTTTTATCTCACAGCACGCTTGAACCTAAAGTTAAACTTATTATAATGAAGAAAAAAAACTAAAAGAAAAGCGTATACTTTTCTAATTTATTTATTAAAATAAAACAGCCATTTTATATTGTCTATATAAGAGGATTTCCAATAAACATGAAAGCAGGAAGCAGCTAGGCATTTATTGTAACATTTCGAGAGAACAAGGCCAATTCAGAGAACATTTCTTAAGGACTAATGCAGCAATACCATCAAGTCCACATGCTTTGTGAGGATCCAGTTTAGAGATGATAGCAGAAATCAAGGAAGGAGTTATATGCATACCACGCAACAGACACTCCGTTATAAGTGGAAAGTCAGGCAAAGGTACTCTAGATGAGTCAAGAGTAGAATTTGAAGAGAATTTACAAGCAAAACATTCCGTCTTATCAGCAGAAGTTGTTAACACCACAAATTGAGTGAAGAGAGGAGGGACAGAAGACTTATTCTTATTTAACACATTATTGCAGAGCCGCCAGTAGTCACGAGAGCCAAAAAGTGATTCATGTGGTCCGTCATAGACCACAAGAATTACTTTTTCCAGCTGTACCAGCGTGACATCTCCGTTCGCAACATACGCTTATTGTAAATGTATTCTAATTGTAAACGTTGCAGCGGGGTTATAACTCTGGTTTAATAATTATAAAACCTTTTAACATTTATATATACAAAAATATCCATACAAATGAGAAACAGTAAGACGTAGAATCAACAAAACAAGTATTATTTATTATCCGGTTATTCTGTGGTGTTGGAGACACGAGAGACCGTAATACTGAGTAAAATTGTGGGTTTGGGGTCAAATGTAGATCAAATATGGATCGGAATCCAACAGAATGATAACAATGAATAAGTAAAATGTATATAGTTTTTCTCGAATTTTTTTTTATACATGTGTTTGTGTCCAGATAATTTAGTTAGAAAATAGGAGAAGTGTTTTTCTTACCTCGAATTTTTGTTGAGTGCTAAGAGATAAATGTTACTATTCTGGCCTGAAAAAGAAAAAGGAGCCGAAATTTTCGTTGACGCACGTGTTGACAGCCTGTCCATGTTGAGCGCCTGTCCGACAGTGAGAATGTCACGTGTTGGTGTGTGTAGAGGTGAAAAGTGGAGTCGATTCTCATTGTATAGAATGAGTGAATTAATGATAATTGTAATTGTTATAATTATTTTATTATAATTATTTTTGACACTTTAATTAATTTTTATTTATTTTTGAATACGACACAGTGACAGTCTAATTATTTTTTTTTGTTTCTGCATTTTAATGTGGACAGGAAATGGCTGATAGAATGAGGCACCGTATTGTCTCTAACAACTTTGGCACTCGTTATAATTTCCTGCTTGCTGGAAATCCTCCTCTATTGTTCCAGTCTTTAAGAACTCAGGTGAACCATCTGACGCCTCAAACTATCAGCCTATTAGCATTCTATATCTTTTTTAAAAAAAAGTACTAAAGAATATCGAATCCATTACAATCACTTACGTGCTAATACTCTTGAGAAAGGTATGGGTCCTCTTCTTCAACCCCAGCTATGGGTAAGTAATAGGACAGACCGGGTTCTATAGCCTTGGATGGCAACTGGTCTACCGCAGAAAGAAATGACAACCTACTGCGGGAAAAATCTGCCTCGTCAGTTATGTATCAAAAGATACATGATCGCCTAAGTGTGTATCACGCAAGGAAAATAACTGGCTGTCTTTCCAGTCGAATCCATTACATTCACTTACGTGCTAATACTCTTGGGGAAGGTATTAATCCTCTTCTTCTCTGCCCAAATATGGATAAATAGCAAGACAGACCGCGTTCTATAGCCTTGGATGGTAACTGGTCTACCGCAGAAAGAAATGACAACCTACTGCGGGAAAAATCTGCCTCGTCAGTTATGTATCAAAAGATACATGATCGCCTAAGTGTGTATCATGCATGGAAAATAACTGGCTGACTGACTACAGAATGCATGGCCATCAGTAAAATGATGAGCCTGAAATACGATTTACAGGTCGGGGACACTAAAATGAGGCAGGTACGGAAATTTAAATATCTGGGAAGTGTTCTGAAAGAGGACGGTAAGTGCGACGCTGAGATCCAAAGACGTATTGGGATGGCCAAAGACGCATTCCAAAAGCTAGGCAAAGTATTACGAGACAGGAGGATTTCGTTGGTAACAAATAAAAGAGTACAGAGCTGCTACTTGACAAGTGTCCTCCTTTACGGCAGCGAATGCTGGACGGTCTCCTCAAAGATGAAGAAGAGACTCAAGGCAACGGGGGTATGGTTCTACAGAAGGATGCTGAGGATATCATGAACCGAGCGTGTGAGTAACGATGAGGTTCTAGAGATGATGCAAATAAAGAGGAAACTTAACATCAAGAAGAGGCAGCTGAAATTTCTTGGATACGTAATGAGAAAGGAGGGCTTGGAGAATCTGACACTCACCGGTCGAATAGAGGGAAAGAGAGACAAGGGAAATCAACGCAGGACATTCCTAGCGGGCTTAAGCAAGTGGATGACAGAAGCTGGCCTGGGGAAGTAGCAAATGGACAAAACTTATTGAGAGCTACAAGGGATAGGGGTAAGTGGGGAGCCATGATCGCCTACGTCCTGAAGGGACACGGCACACAAAAAGAAAAGCCTAGAGGTCCGTAGTACTAGAGGTCTTCTTTCAGACAAGCAATACTGCTTTCACTTCTCTAGGTCAACAGCTGATATATTAATTATTATTACTGAAAGTGTCTATCAAGATCTAGATAAGAAGAGTGAATCTCGGGCTCCTACACTGGACATCTCGCTTGAATGAGCATAAAGTGGGGGATCGTTTTTATATTGTTGATCCATCAGAATGAATGCCTATAAATATAATTAAAAAACTATATTGAAAGTCTCACACGTGAAAATTTTAGTAAGGGTTTAATAAAATACGCCATCATTTTTGACAACATAAGTAAACTAGTATGAATATGAAATGTGATTGGACATAAAGTGGGGGATCGATTTTATATTGTTACTTGGTAGCATACAGTATATGTTGGTCACTTTGCTTTGAAAATTGTATCCTTGGTAGTTTTACTATAAATAGGTATTGTTGGTCATTTTACGATAAAAATGTATTTTTATACTTTCATAGTTTTTGTTTGGAGTGGGGGGTCACTATTTGTCCACAGCTGCGATCCTAACAGGTGCTACCACCTCTGGTCAGAGTGGACCTGTTAACAACAACAATTAAGAGGTGGTTCCATGCTCATCAAAACCTTCAATCTTCCAGGCAGAGTCTTTGCTGCTGGATGTAGTTTATTGTCATACCCAGGAATGTATCCGGGTCAGGTTTAAGGCTCTAAGTTTACTACAGCAAATTGTCCTATGGAACAATGGCCTAGCGGATAAAAGCGTTGGTTAGTGAGTTTGCTGACATAATGGATATGAGTAGGACCATTCACTGCAGTAAACTTGGAGCCTCGGTCGGGCAGTGTGTACTTGCACTCAGTGGTAACAGGCAAAAAGTACTAAATAAAAATGAGAACTAGACGATACCCCAGACAGGACCAGTGAATCGAGAACAGCTATTCCCGTATATTAAATAAAGTGTTCAGTTCAGAATTCTCTGTAGATCGATATATAACTGAGAGCAAAACCGTTCAACGGTTGTGATAACAGTAACAAAGATGAGGATAATAGTCCGAAGATAAATAGTGTAAATAATGTATTTACAATATGCAAGCAGAATATAGAGCTGATTTTTGAATTTGTTCTACTAAATTTATAGTATTGTATAAATATTTAGAAATAAATTATAATTGTTACAAATGTAGTAAAAGTATCATTAATAGTAATAGGCTATAGTAGACGAAGGAATACACACAAAAAAGTCCCTGAAAAGCACACCACGATTTGACTAAGCCTTATGAATGAAACTGGGGAGACAGAACGCTTGGGGGCCGTCGATAGCTGTGTCACAAGTCATCGTGACCGAGGTTTTGAGTGTTCTGGCCTTGTTCAGATTGTTAATCAAGCTAGATCTCTCCCAGAAACTGTAACTATGGTCTGCTCAGAATAGTTGCAGTATAAACCATAGGTTGACTCTGTGGGTGTTAAACAAACACAAATGTGCCTGAGCGAGCGTCAGCAATAGGGATTGACTAGCCGCCCTAATAGACGGGTATCCTCAAATACGAACGGCCAGCTATTCTTATTATGCATAAGGTATAATTATAAAGTATATTGATAAGGTATATTATGTATAAGGTATATTTAGATAGCAAAAATTATTAAAAACAAGTTTTATTAAATGACACCGATAACATCAGTCTATTCAACTTTTCTTTATTGGGATTTCTTGAATGTTCTTTTAATTGTATTTTCCAATTTCCGTCGGGTTTGAGGTTACGAATAAATTCCAGCAATCCAAAAACACCAGAACTGAATAAAAAGTGCCTGAAAACGGCGCCACGATTTGACCCAACTTATTTAAATCAATCACGATGTACAACACCTCATTTGTAAATTAGCAAAAAAAACAATAAAAAAAGGTTGAATAAACCAATGTAACCGGTGGTATTTAATAAAATTTGTTTATTAAACACACACACACACACACACACACACACACACACACACATATATATATATATATATATATATATTAGGTCATCCCATAAGTTCTGTCCGAATTTTAACTTTTTGTTAAAATGAACGAAATTTAAAGAGAATTTTATAATGTCTAATGGAGCTGAACATTATTTTTATGTTTAGATGCATTTAAACTGATCAAATTTTATTTCAGAGAACAATAAAATTAAATTTTGTTTGATTAAAACCCTGCTAACATGGAAGTACCCAAGAATCATTTGAGGCACATAATGCTTTATGAGTTCAAGAAAGGAAACTCAGCAGCCGAAGCGGCTAGAAACATTCACTCAGTTTATGGAGAGGAATGTGTGAATAAAAGAACTTGCAGAAGATGGTTTGCAAAATTCAGAGGTGGAGATTTCACCCTTGAAGATGAAGATTGAACCGGACGTCCAGTTGAGTTTGATGAAAAGCTTCTTGAGGCAGCCCTTGAAGAAAATCCTGCTTTATCAGTTGAGGAATTGGCAGTGGTTCTCAGTTCAAACCATATAACTGTTCATCGTCATCTTCAACAACTTGGAAAAGTTTCTAAACTTGGAAAATGGGTGCCTCATGAATTGTCTGAAAACAACCTCAAATCCCGAGTTGACATCTGCTCTTCTCTCCATTCTCGCCAACTTGTTTCACCTTTTTTGGATAGACTTGTGACTGGCAACGAAAAATGGATCTTTTATCGAAATGTTAAGCGTCGTAGACAGTGGCTTGGTAAAGGGGAAGGACCCCAGCCACAGCCAAGAAGGGAAATTCATGGGCAAAAGGTTCTTCTTTCAATCTGGTGGGATTGCCAAGGAATAATCCACTTTGAATTCTTACCACCTAATGCAACAATTGAGGAAAAAAATAGTGGATCGAAAACGGGTGATGTTTCATCAGGACAATGCGTGACCATATACAGCAAGAATCACGTCACAAAAGATCGAAGAACTTGGTTGGAAGAAAATTCCTCATCCACCTTATTCTCCCGACCTTGCTCCTTCAGACTACCATTTGTTTCGTGGCTTACAGAATCATTTGAAAGAAACAGCTTTTGTAACACAGGAAGAGGTTAAAACTGACATTTGTGAGTTCTTCGAATCAAAGCCAAACGAATTTTACAGTAATGGAATTAGTAAGCTTGTTAATAGATGGAAGGAAGTCATAGATAATCGGGGAAAATACATTGTTGATTGAATCTGTAATTAAATGTAACATTTGGTCACTTGTTTTCATTATTCAAAATTCGGACAGAACTTATATGTATATAGACAATATCTTCATTCAAGAATGTTTGGTTGAATAATCTAGAAACATGTCTGTTTATTTTATTTTAATTCTCTCAAATTCATGAATCAATTTCTTAGTGTTGTTATTAAACAGACTAAGATATACACCGTAGTTTTAGTTATTTCTTTTATTTTCCCAAGTAGTTTCAATCTCATCCAAGATCAGCTTCAGGGGTGAATTGCTAAGACAAAACTTAATTTAATTTATAGATGTGAATTGTTTTGTAAATGCGCATGAAATGGGCTCCGTTATAATCAATGTAAAAATTAACTGTTAACAATATCTAAGGAAGGTAACTTAATTTTTTATTTAATAACAACACTAAGAAATTGATCCGTGAATTTGAGAGGATTAAAATATAAATAAACAGACATAATATGTCTAAATTATTCAACCATATATATATATAGATATATATATATAATTATAATTATATATATATATATATAATTATAATTATATATATATATATATAATTATAATTATATATATATATATATATATATTATTATATTTATATATAAATATATATATATATAATTATAATTATATATATGTATATATATATATATAATTATATATATATATATATATATATAATTATATATATATATATATATATATATATATATATATATATAATTATATATATATATATATATATATATATATATATAATTTTGTATAATTTTATATATCAACAAACAGTATTTATAAAAATAGTATGATAAATTGGAAAAAAGTTTCATCCGTTAGGATATCATCGAACTGAGCTTTGTTGATTTTGCCATGTTTGCACATGCGCACGAAACGAGAGACGCTGGCAGTTTCAAAATTTTTGAAAGAATATTTTTTGAAACAATTTTTTTTTCGATCTAGCCAAATTCATCTGTATTCTTTTATCTTTTTTTCTCCATCACCTTTTACCCTGACTATCCAACATTGAGACAACAGAAAATCTACCAAGATATATGTATGTATTGCTTCAAACATTACAGTGGACAGTTATTCGAAGTAGATGCCCCACTTGTATTTATCAAACTGTGTGTATTACGTCTATCGACTTGCACATTCGAAAATCCCAATATAAAACAAACTGTCCTCCGGTAGGTATCGGCAAAGGAGGACACGGGTTCGATCTGTGCTTGAGAACACATTTCACATGACGTAATACACACTGTTTAATAAATTAAAAATCATCTGTTTCAAATAAGAAGTGTCCCCTATAATAATGTTTGATATAATAAAAATGTCGGAATAAAATAAATCCATTCATTCTTTGGAGATTGCTTTGTTTATATTTTGGATACAAAAACTGAGCAGATACGGGCTCAGATATGATAAAGATAACTCTAGTGAAGGAGATGTGGTTTCCTTAAATAGGTTTAAAAAGAGCCTTGCTTACCGTGAACTCCTTCGTGTCCGTGAGATAAAGCGTGCCGGATCAAACGGTAACTTCCCCTAGAAAAAGGAACGCGGATTTGATCCCAAACAGAGGACACATTTTCTTTATTGGGATTTCTTGAATGGTCTGGGATAGACGTTTAATAAATAAAAATTGGGCGTCTATTTCAAATAAGAAGTACCCACTACAATAACGTTTGAAGTAATAAATATATCGGATTAAAATAATTCTATTAAATTATTGGAAATATATATTATATATAGTGGTCTGTTTTTATTTTTATTTAAATTATTAGCTCTGATTTACATTAAGCTCTCAGGATTGTATCCTCCTTGGGTCTACCCATACGGATTACCTAGTTTTTCGTAAACTATATATATATATATATATATATATATATATATATATATATATATATATATATATATATATATATATTAGACCACCCATAAACCCGTTGAGTTCCTTTTAAAAGTAGATCATGATACAAAATGATGGCGTAACAATATTATCAATTTTCTTATTAATTACACATATTTACAATACAAGTTATTGTACTAATTATTATTACTCACATTATACAATACTACTTAGATACAATAATAAATTAGTAAGTTTTTTATTATACATACTTGTTTCTGCTTCACATTTATTTCAAAATACGTAACGGCGGCAAACCAACGTGCATATATTCATGTATTTACCATTTGACACAATTTTCCAGCCATACAGATGGCGCTTTACAATGACTCATCCACATAGCCTCTTTACCTATCACGTAGTTGCGAAACACCCAAGGTATTTGTTGATAAAAAAGTTTTAACATGGTGAATTGTATAAATATGTGTTGTGTTATGTATATTTCAATTTATTTAATAATGTTGTTATAATGTATTATGAATGATTATTATTTTTCACACGTATATGTTTGTATGCGCGGAATATGTATCGAAAATAAATACTAAATTTCCTATTAAGAATGCCGTAAAAACAAAAAAAAACTCTAGCTCAGGAACCCCTTGTCTACTTTTTTATAAATTTTTTATAAAAGTCGGTGGGGGTTCAAGGCAAAATATGTTCATATTTTACTGAAGAGCTTTGCATTAGTGCAGGTGGCTGTTGTTTATAGAATTAGCTTATCACTCAACAGTGCTCAATTGAAATGTATTTTCAAGAGCGAAATTATGTCATTCACAGACAGTACTGTTTCGCTGTATCACAGCTCCTCAGTGCAACTAGACATCCGAATGCCTCAAGCCAGGATTGAAACACAACTGATTTGGTGTCAGCCAGAGCTATCTTCACTCGGTAGAGTTACACAACTAAATCAAGCGTATTGTTTTTACAAATGTAAACAAATGCCAATCAGCCAAAGTGCTCCATTCATTTTACTGAAGAGCTTTGCATTAGTGCAGGTGGCTGTTGTTTATAGAATTAGCTTATCACTCAACAGTGCTCAATTGAAATGTATTTTCAAGAGCGAAATTATGTCATTCACAGACAGTACTGTTTCGCTGTATCACATCTCCTCAGTGCGACTAGACTTCCGAATGCCTCAAGCCAGGATTGAAACACAACTAATTTGGTGTCAGCCAGAGAAGTTGAATATTTAAATTGCTAACAAGCATTAAATTTATTTTCTTTGTGGGGTTTTTAAACATTTAAATCTGTTTTTATCTAAATTGCTAAAGCTATACCACCCCTCTTCTTCCTCCAAAAACCCTACGTACCTCTCTTATCTCTTTACTTACCCATTTTTTCTTTTCCTCTGCTTTTTCTCCTTTTTCCTTTTCCCATATCATTTCCGTTTTTGTTGACCAATTAAATAGGTCAATATCTGATCCTTACCCCCTCCTTCCTCAATATTATGTATTAAAATAAAAAGAAATATAAAAATAAATTTTAAAACTCTCCCTTCCCTCTCTAAACTCGACCATGTCTCTCATACCATTCCTTACCATATATAATTTCTCATGCGATCTAATATTTTTTCTTTTCAGATAATATATAATTTATATAATTTATCACCTTAAAAGACAAATTATTAGATCGCATGAGAAATTGTATAAAAAACTAAATAAAAGCACCTTGTCTGTCGTATTCAATGAAATGTGCATGAAAAAAGGATTGCTGACTAAATACACAAATTTGCACACACACACACACACACACACACACACACACACATATATATATATATATATATATATATATATATATATATATATATATACAGACAAACCTCTCATCAACGGTATAATAGGGTTGCCCGTTAGAGCTTATTATCCGTAGGTGGGAAGGAATTAGTTTATTAGTTATAAAACCACTTTATTAACAACTAGTAGTTATGATCACGTATGTATGGTATAAATAACTATATACTTAATATAGATATATTAATTAAAATAAAATAAAAATTATATTTCTCACAGCTACTTTCTCACGCACGCACTAATAATGTATCGTATTTTTCGTCTTTGTTTACAATTGTAAGACCCGCCGCCAAGTGGTGACTTTGAGAACTAATACGCTTCGTTCGGCTAAGCCCGCAAATTTCGAAATACATCGCTGAGGATTTGGAAGTTCTTTTTTCTGCAGATTTTTTTTTTATTTTGCCTGCAGATTTTGTCCGTTGTATCCAAATTCCATTGATGGAGGTCCGTATATGAGAAATTTTTCTGTATATATCTATATCTATATATATATATATAGAGAGAGAGAGAGAGAGACAGAGAGGAACAGAGAGAGAGAGGGACAGAGAGAGAGGGACAGACAAAGAGAGAGAGAGAGGGACAGAGAGAGAGAGAGGGACAGACAAAGAGAGAGAGAGAGGGACAGACAAATAGAGAGAGAGAGGGGTACAGACAAATAGAGAGAGAGAGAGAGAGAGAGACAGAAAAATATATATAGAGAGAGAGAGGGACAGACCAATAGAGAGAGAACGATATATTTAGACGGCAATCATTGGTTTAAACGTTTTATTAAATACAACAGTCAAGCAATGCTTGTTAAAACGAATGCTTCCCCAATCACTACAATCTAGGGTTAACCGTTATCTTCCTTGCATATCGGTATAAGCCAAGCCTCTTATTCAGTAACTCTCTACCTCGACTGGCTCTTGAGCCTTGTATAACGTGTATATCATTGTAAAAAAACAAAACGTTAGTAACTTGGGAAATAAAAGCGATTCTCATTGTTACAGTGCATTTCTTGCCTTATTCAATTGTAATATACAGAAAAATATTCGTGACCATGAAATGATTATAATAAAAATAAGCAGACATAATGTTTGTAATTTATTCAATTAGACATCTCTAAAAGAGAATTTGCTGCCTAAACACACACACACACACACACACACACACACACACACACACACATATATACATATATATATATATATATATATATGTAAAATTAACTTAAAAAGATTAAATTGCCAGCACTCCTCGGATGTGTGCATATGTAGTCGCGCTAGCATAACAAAATTAGTTCGATAATGTCCTAAAGGACGAAGTGCGTCACACGAAAACTTTTTCCGCTTCGTGATACATCCTCTCCCATGTATATTGTTGTATTCTTAAAGAGGTTACAAACAGACAAAAGTGGTACTAGAGTTAAGGAACACGCGCGTGGATGAAAGAAGAGAGATTTATTGTAAAAAGAAAGACAGGGAATCGGGTGGCAAGCCCCCAGGTATATTCTGTGCTCACTGTATATAGCTACTAATATAGTCAGTCCACACTAGCGATAGGGATTGTGGGACATTCCATTACAACATATATATATATATATATATATATATATATATATATATATATATATATATATACATATATATGAGAGAGAGAGAGAGAGGAGATGGGGGAGGGGTTGAGAGAATTAATGATAATGAACAGAAAGAACATACTGATATAGATAGATAATGAACAGAAATTTACCTTATATGGTTATTTTCTAAGCTTAGTTTCGTCTGGCACAAGGCTGCAAATGTGGAGCACTACTTAGACTCCTTAACCGTGTTATCTATCACCCCTATTCTTTTCCATCTATTTATCTATATATCTCGCTCTGTACATTAATCTATCTAGCTAACTAGCTATATATCCAGCAGTTACAATCTACATTTGTGTGAGTGTACACAGTCTACGTTTCATGATAGGTTTTTGTCCCAGTCGAAATGCTGGCCTTGAACTTGCTTGAATGCATAATTTAAATTCTGATGGCTTTACAAACAAACTCTTAATGCCACATCGTAGAACCGGACAAACTTCTGTGAAATAACCGGATCGATCTTTTTTTTCGCATTTGCATATCCATCAAGATAAATCTACTTCGACTTTTGTTATTACGGTTATCACTCTTTCACCTTTTCTTTTTCTCTTGATCCCCATTCTTCGTTTTTGTAACAAGGAAATCAGGTGAAAACAATATAAATGGAGGAGTGTGAAGAAGAAAGGAATGAGATAAGAGGAAAGGAAAAAAGGAACGAAAAAAGAAAGGCGTAGAAAGGAAGGAAGGAAGGAAGGAAGGAAGGAAGGAAGGAAGGAAGGAAGGAACAAAGAAAGTAGAGGAAAAGACAGAAAGAAGGAAACATGGAGCGGAAAGGATGAACGAAGGAAGAATGGAGTGGCAGAGGAGAGAAAAAGAAGGAAGAAAAAAAGAAAGGAGAGGAACCGACGGAAGGAAGGTAAGAGAGGAGAATAAGGAAGAAGGGGAAAAGGAGCGAAAAGAAAGAAAGAAAGGAAAGAAAGAAAGAAAGAAAGAAAGAAAGGGAAGAAGGAATGAAGGAGAGGAAAGGAAAAGAAGGAAGGAACGAACGAACGAAGCAAGGAAGGAAGGAAGGAAGGAAGGAAAGAGAAAAATCGGAAGAAAAGAAAAACAAAAGACAAGTGGGAAGAAATAAAGCAAAAAAGAAAGGAAAAGAAGCGAGCGAAGGAAGAAAAACCAAAAGGAAAAATGAGGAAAAGAAAAGGAAAGAATGGGAAGGAGGAAGAGAGAAATGGAAGGAAGAAAGGAAGGAAAGGATAAGCAGGTAAGAAGTAAATAAAGGAAGAAGGAAAGGAATGAAAGAAAAAAGAAAAAAAGGAGATAAAGATAAGTCATAAAGGAAGGAAGGAAGGAAGGTGATAAAAAGCAGGTAAAAAGAAACAAAAGAAGGAAAAGAAATGTAAGGAACGGAGGAAGGGAAGGAGAGAAAGAAAAGAGAAGAAAGGGGTGAAGAGAGAAATTAAAGAAAGCAAGGGCAAGGAAGGGAGAGTCAAACGGGCGGGAATGAAACAAAGGAAAATGAAATGAATGAAAAGAAAGGAAGATAGGAACGAAAGAACGAACAACGAAAGAACGAGCAACGAATGAACGAAGGTTAATAAAGGTAGGAAAATAATAGGAGCAAAAGAAAGATAGACGCGAGGATGCAACATAAAATTGTCGTGAATTCCTTTCATATACAATTCTATACAATTACTTTTATTATTTTTTTAAACTATTGTACAACTGTGTTGCGGACCGTGGTGTGAAGATGTGAAGAGATATCAGAAGGTTAAACTTTCCTGCTGGCGGGTCCAGCTCCATGAGAATGTCGGACTTTAATTAATTCCAAAGAAGACAAAGAAAACAAACAAGACAATATATAAATGGGTAAATAAATATATATTAATAACAAATTACAATGACATGAACAATTACATAGAGCTTGTATGGAGAAGTTATGTGTGTGTGTTGTGTTGAGTGTTCGTACGTACGTGTATTGTTCTTAGCGTGTTCCCAGAATTTGGGAAACGCTGTATCTGTGAGAGGTCACATATTGGAAAAGGGAGATTTTACCTCACCTCCAACGCGAGGTGGCGGCCCAAAGGCCTAAGTGGAAAAAGAGAGAGATTTTACCTCACCTCCGCGCGAGGTAGCGGCCCAAGGTCTGAGTCGAAAAAGAGAGAGAGGCGAAGGGTGAGCCAGTATTTATAGCCAGGGGAGAGAGACCCCTGTTGAAGGATTAAGGAAACTGAGGAGGAGCTAACTCCGACAACTGCATAGGTCAGATGATCAGATTTCAAATCTAAATTGTTTGTTCTTTTGAAATACGACATTTATTAGAAATATATTCAGATTGAATAAAGGCACCATAAAATTGCCACAAAGGGCCGTCCATTTCAATTTAATTCAAATTGTCTGTGTGTATATGTGCGCATGTAAATTTTAATTAAACTAGAATATTTGCAACACGCTAACACGTGTTGAAATCCTCAGTGTTTCGTATTGTTGAAGTTATCTCTAATATTTTTTATAGAGATTTACAAACTACGTTTCGTTCCAATTCGCAAACCAATCGATGAGAGTTGAATAAGCTGATTTCTTTGGAAAAAATACTTTGACAAAAAACCTACTTGACGGTTTAATCATTTCTTTAATTTAATTTAATTATATAGAACTTCATAGTAAACAATATTTTTTTAAGACAATTTCTTTTTTTTCCTTTTAACACTGAAGAATATGTTCTTAGGATTTCTTACTCTTGAGCATAAAACATACAACTGGCCATACATAAATATTTCTTTCTGGCGCTTAAATCCCATTTTTTTTAAAGCGTTTGACCTTGTTATTTGTTTAGAGTTCTCGCAAACGTAAGGCGAGCTGGAAACTGGTTTCTTGTATACATAAAAACTTAAAGAAAAAATAAACAAAGAACAATATTGCATTTTTATTAAATAAGTATTTGTTATTTTACTCATTAAATTGTTTTTAAGATAGTGGGAGTATTTTGTATTTTAAATGATAAAACTTGATTTTTCCAAAAAATTAATGACAATTTATTGCACTAAGGTATGCAACTGTGTAAAACCAACTGTACTTTGTATCCCTGTTTGCACTTCTCCACAAAAGTTACTTTTGATCGGTTAATGTACGGCTATTTAAAGGGGGTGACGGACGGACGGATCGAAGTCACAGAAATTTTATATATAGACAGACTTAAAAATATTTCTACAAAATTAAAGAAAAAACTTTAAGAACTAATTCTATTTATTACTGGATAATTCTGAAAAGTTCAACAAAATCTTACAATTACAGTGTAACCCGGATATAAGAGACCCGGATATAAGAGAAACCCAGATATAAGAGAGATTTTATCTGGTCCCAAATTAGACCCATACTTGCCTAAACAAAATAGACCAAACTCGGATATAAGAGAAACCCGGATATAAGATACTTCTCCGGTCCCGACAAATCTCTTATATCCGGGTTACACTGTATTTGATTTTTAGGTTTTAAAAAATAAAGTCTCCACTCTTCTATTCTATTTTATTATTCAGCCCAGGGTAGGGTTGTCCAAACTGAGTGGAAAGGTAGTTATATTATTCCAATGTCTTATTTGAAACTTAGTAAAACGTTTTGTCTCCCTTCCTCTCCGCTGCTCTCCTTTCCTTCCTTTACTTTCTTCCTTACTTTTTTTACAGTAAAGTTCACCCAGTACAAGGGCCGGGGGCCACTCGAGGTAGAAGGTTACGTTAAGGGGTAGTTTATATGGATAGGGGGTTTGAGAGAACGGTTGACTCTAGACTTGAACAGGTTAAGATTGTAGTGATCAGGTAAACATCCTCTTGGGAGGCTGTGCCACAGAATAGTGGTTCGCGGGAAGCTGTTTGGGTGGCATCTACTTCTCGCCGATGGAATACAGAGAGAATGTGGGTGGTTTGCTACAATGAAGGTTAGACCTGGAGGAACCAAGGAATATAGTTCATCTGGGCACTTTTCATGGTGGTAGCGATAGAGCAGTGAGAGACTCGCGGCAACCCGCCTGAGAGAGAAAGTTTGGAGGGTGGAAAATAATTCTTCTCCAATAGGAGTTGGAGACGCTTTTGAACTCTATCAAGACTGGAAAGTGAGGACTGTACTCCATTTTCGTCCTGATCTGGTTCTTGTAAAGGTAGAGGATAGCATGAGGAGTCAGGTACCGGAAGCCGATCATTTTACCTGCATCTTTAGAGAGGGATCATATGTAAGAGTTCCACTTGAGATAGGATGTGAGTTTGAGGTCCTGTATTCTCTCGAGGCACGGGGCCTCCCCAAGGGGACATCCGTTCATCGTGACCGGTCGGGGTCTGATCGGCGATCATGGAATGTAACTAGTTTTATTTTCGTGGCATTGAATCTAACCAGCCAGTTTTTTTTTCCCCCACTGGGAAATTAGTCCTCGATCTGAAGAGAGGCCAGCTGCCAATCTCTGACCGTCAATAGTTTTAGAGGTGCATCCGTACTTCCGTCTTTTACTCTCCTATCCTTCCTTCCCCCTTCCTTCTTCCATTCCTTCCGTCTTTGATCTCCTTCCTTTCTTCTGCTCTCCTTCCCTCCTATCCTCTCCCTCCTTCCTTCCTTCCTTCCGTCTTTGATCTCCTTTCTTTCTTCTTTTCTTTTTTCCTTTACTCTCCTCTTCTTCCCTCCTATCTTCTCCTTCATTGGTTCCTTCCTTCCTTCCTTCCTTCCTTCCTTGACCTTCTTTCTTCTTTTCCTTTCCTGTCTTCTCTTTCCCTCCTATCATCTCCCTCATTGCTTCCTTCCTTCCCTCTTTGATCTCCTTTATTTCTTCCTTTCTTCTTTTCCTTTACTCTCCCTCCTTGCCTCTTATCCTCTCCCTCCTTCCTTCCTTCCTTCCTTCCTTCCTTCCTTCCGTCTTTGATCTCCTTTCTTTCTTCTTTTCTTCTTTTCCTTTCCTCTCCTCTTCTTCCCTCCTATCCTCTCTTTCATTGGTTCCTTCCTTCCTTCCTTGATCTCCTTTCTTCTTTTCCTTTCCTCTCTTCTCTTTTCCACTTATCCTCTCCCTCATTGCTTCCTTCCTTCCATCTTTGATCTCCTTTATTTCTTCCTTTCTTCTTTTCCTTTACTCTCCCTCCTTCCCTCTTACCCTCTCCTTCCTCCCTTCCTTCGTTCCTTCCTTCCGTCTTTGATCTCCTTTATTTCTTCCTTTCTTCTTTTCCTTTACTCTCCTTCCTTCTCTTTTATCTTCACCTTCCTCCCTCCCTTCCTTCGTTCCTTCCTTCCCTCTTTGATCTCCCTTATTTCTTCCTTTCTTCTTTTCCTTTACTCTCCCTCCTTCCCTCTTACCCTCTCCTTCCTCCCTTCCTTCGTTCCTTCCTTCCCTCTTTGATCTCCTTTATTTCTTCCTTTCTTCGTTTCCTTTCCTCTTCCCATCTCTTAAATGGCACAAGAGCATATAAGTCACTTATGTTCAACACAGACATAAACATATGCGTTACATGCCCTCACACCGTAAAACACAAACAATGTAGAGCAAGCAGAGAATTAGTTCATCTTTTATGATATAGATGTTTACATGTTCAATGGATTTTCAGTCTTTTATCCTAAATAGCACAATGAATATATAAATACGACGTCTGACCAAAAAGTACCGGAACTCTTACTATGGTAACGGAGCTAAGGTACACAAAGTGAAGTCGCTTGGCATAGATTGGCCTTGAATTATGTCTCGTATAGACACTATGTTATAATGTTCTCAATATCTTTATAGCAGTGCTTGGAAGGAAAAGTGTGTAGAGTGTGGTCGTATCACAACACCTCAAACCTTCCATCAGCGGACATTGCTTATGCAGCAGTTTTTGGCCAACACAACATTCCCCAGGTACGAAACCACCATATTCCCCAGACTCCTCTCTTTGCGCACTTTTTCTCTTCTAAATTCAAGTCCCACTTGAAAGGAAGAAGATTTGAAGACGTCGAGGAAAGCCAAGAGAAGGAAAAGTGGCGATCCCAAAAAAGGAGTTCCAGGAATGTTTCCATCAATGGAAACGACGCTGGATAGAGTGTGTGGCTTAAGAATTAGCCTACTTCGAAGGAGGTTAAATGCTGAATTGATATATGTTGTAGTTTTCTTTTTATAGCACCAGTTGCGATACTTTTTTTATCAGATCTCAAATATAAATGAACAAATAACAAGTTCGACAAAGTAAAACTGGCAACTGCTCTTGAAAATGACCTCCAATCAATCGTTAACTGGTGCAAGGAACAAAACTACTTTCATTTAATCTCCATAGAGAACCGTTTCTGCCTGCCATCAGCATGGCTGATGCTAACCTCCAGTAGAGCAACTCTTTGACTAACGTTTCCTTGGGCAACTCCTTGGGCAAATTACTAGGTCTACTGCTAGGAAAGTTAGTTCACTGTGTCGGGCCAGAAAATTTTCTCCGTCAGAATCCATCTTACACATTTATTAATTTACCATTGAATGTATAGCTGGCCACTCGTATTCGAGGACACTCGTCTAGTAGGGCGGCTAGCCAATTTCTTTTGCAGACGCTTGCTCAGGCGGATTTGTGTTTATTCAACCCCCACAGAACCCACCTATTGTTTATACTGCAAATATGCTGAGCAGACCTTAGTTACAGTTTCTGGGAAAGTGTGTGTTATCTAACGCGATCTGAACAAGGCCATCAAACTCAAAGCCTCGGTATTCGTTGCTAGCACAGCTATCGACGGCCCCCAAGTTCCGTTTACCCAATTTCACTCACAAGGATTGGGTCAAAGGTACCGCACGCTGAGATCGATCCCTCCGGTCCGATAACATCAGGAAGTCTCCTTCCTGTCAAATTGATCATGGTGAGATTCGAACCCGGGTCTCATGGTCAAAATGCGAACGTTCTAACCACTCGGCCACGTACCATTGAATATTGCCGCGATATCTGATCTGGTGCTCCTGCTATATAAATCGATATTCTTGGCAATATTCAAAGAAGGGTCTCTTATATATTGGACCTTGACCTGGCATCTCGGTTTTAGTTACTTTCTCACTGATGTGAGGTGGCTTCACTCTGTCTTTTCTACAAATATTTTCGTGGCAGTTATTCTGGCGAGCTTTCCTCCTTTTCATTGACAGACACTGAATTGTAAATATGGGGACTAGTTAGTATTTTCATAGAGACAGTGAGGTATTATGGCGGTTGTAGTAAGAAAGGTACGTATGAATGTGTTGTTTTGGTGTAAGGAATATTTTTCGTACGATTGGGTCAGTGTTTGCGGCTAACTAAGTTATAATTAAGACTGAAGAAGAGCGTCCTTTCCCCAATCCCCCCTTCGGCCTTGTGCCACATTTCTGTGTATTTTAACAGAGTAAATATCGCTTTCCTCCTTTAAGTCACGACTGCATGAATTTAAGCTTGCTACTAGATTGGCAACTAGGTATCATCTTTTTACTGTTGAATAGCTACATTGAACCGTATTTTTTATTCTAATAGTTTCTTTACTCTCGCTTATCGCCTGTGGAACACCCTACCAATTTCTTGTTTCCCTACCACCTACAATCTTAAAAAAAGAATGAATGCAACGCCAATCGCCATCTTCCGTCATTCTGAAACTTGTTCTTTTATTGCCCTTTCTTCTCACTAAAGTCTTCTCATTCTCTTCCACTCTCTGTAACCCCTTGCGTCCTAGTGACTTTATTGCCTTGCTTGGAGTGAAAGGATTAAAAGAAAGACTATTGTAAGTGCTGATGTCTTACGTTTTGTGAAAAAGAGATCCAGGTTGTCATAGGTACGTGCTGTGGCGATATTAAAATTACCTCTGATTACACAAAACAAAAAAATAGACTAGACTTAAAAGACAGTGCTATAAAGAAGTAAAAAATGCAGCCGTAACTTTTCTTGCAACTTATTTACATTATTTACATTGTTCGGACTGTTGCCCTCATCTTTATTGCCATTTTCACGACGTTTCGGCGGTTTTACTCTCCGGCTTTCTTCAGGTGATTGGAATTTCGAACTGAACCCTTTTCTTTCTAGTTCCACATGCCTTGCCTCTTCCGGATGTCTCAGTTTAACGCAACTCCCCCAGGTAATGAACTCACAACTCTTTGGGTCAAGTCACTGAATCCAACCAACTCTTTTATCCACTGAGCCATGTATCCTCGAAGACACATGGCTCAGTGAGAAGAGTTGAGTTAAAGGGAGATAACTGAGACATCCAGAAGAGGCATGGCGCGTGGAACTAGAACAATCTACTATAGTGGACGATATAAAGGGTTCAGTTGGAAATTCCAATCACCTGAAGAAGGCCGGAGCGTACAACGGCCGAAACATCGTGAACATAGCAGTAATGATGAGGACAACAGTTCGAACAATGTAAATATTTCAAATAATTACAATACCATCTCAATATAGACAGTGTTGCAACTTGTTGCCTCACAAGCTGCGGCTTGTGTCTTGTAATTCTGTGTAGTGTAATAATTTAACAGCGAGAGCGGCAGTTAGGAGTCGGCAAAAATCGCCAAGAGAAAATGTTCACCGTTCGAAGCGAAGCGTTTCGCTGTCACTGGCAGCGCCTGCTGAACCCGTTGCGGCAGTCTCGCTTGACGCTAGTGGGATACTGTAGAAAAATGATGTTACACGAAGCGGATTCAACGCTGAAGCAGGCAGGCGTGCCCGCCACGAAGCTCGTCCGAGCCGCTTGGCTGGTGGTGGTCTGGTGGTGTACTGCCGGTCGTCTTCGTTGTCGACGACGACGGCTCATAGTCGCTCAATTTTCCACCACACAACCAGCAGGAAACAACAGAACAAATAGAGAAGCAGAAAGCGATCACCAAGCAAAATTACAAACCTTAATACAGACCCAACCACTAGTCACGTGCTAATTAGTGACATGCTAAGGAATGACAGTGACTAGTCTATGTAATAGATAAAGAGTTGGAAGAATCACTAATTGCGTACCCCGGGTACGAAAAGAACAAGATCAAGACTACAATCATTCCACAGTACAACAAATGACACGACCTTGTAAGTTAAAATAAATAGGTATATGCAACAGCGAAATATTTTAATGACGACTCGCAATTGCGTCCTGGGTATGACGATAAACTGCAACCGGCAGCAAGGCCTCTGATCGGGAGATTGGGGTTTTTGTGGGGCGTGGAACCATCACTTAACTGCTGTCATTCTCAGGTTCAACCTGACTCGGAGTTATAGCACCTGTTATGGTCCAATCTATGGGAAAATAGTTAACTCCCAAACAAAAATCAACAGTACATTTTATAATAAAATTACCAACAATACATTTTATGAACTGCAACTATATATCTAAAAGAACACTATTTACATTATTGTCCTCATCTTTGTTGCCATATTTATTACAACGTTTCGGCCGTTGTACACTCCCGCCTTCTTCAGGTAGTTGGAATGTCGAACTGAACCTTTATTTCGCTCGCTGGGGGAGGCTGTTCTAGTTCCATGCGCCATGTCTAATGGATGTCAGATATCTCCTGTTAATTCACCTCTTCAAGTTCTTTACAGCCTTAACCAGATATTGAACTCACACTGTCAGTGAATCTAACCAACGCCTTTAACGACTGTGCCATGTGTCCCTGAGGGCATCTGTGTATGAATTTCTGGGAGTTATAAACTTAATGTCTTCAGCAACCACTTTTTTACCAGTGTTCCTATTGCAATTTTTGCTGTTATCATTTCATTTTTTTTTACCAGAGCTCATATTGCAATTTTCGTTGTTGTTATTGCTTTTCTCTAGCACTCCTTATTACTGGTTCCCATATTATATTCATTTCTATGCTTGGTCGGCTCAGGAGGTTTTGTGGCCCAGCATATGTGCTGATTCCTTAAGTATACGAATTTTTCAATGATGTTCTTTGTCTATGATTTTAACCTGAATAATGTAAATAGTGTACATAATACCTCATCTCAGAAATATAGACAGATATCTAAATCAAGATACCTTTAACCTGAAAGTATAAAATTATGTACGTCTACAGGGGTAGATTGTTCTAATTCCACGTGCCATAAATTTTGGGAGGGGGTGGAGTGGGGGATATCTCAGTATTCAGTTAATTCCCTTTTCCAAGTTCATTTTTGTTCCTCCCAGCTGTGAACAGGTATTGAACTCACAACTCTTTGAGTCAAGTTCCTTTCTGAATTACTCAACCAACGCTTTTATCTACTGGGCCACTGGCAGTTAAGAGTCCATTACCTGGCAATAGCAGAGGAACACGCCAAAAAAAAAACTTGGCGGGTTTAGTCACTAAACTGAAAATTTATCCAAAAAGAGGCATGGCACGTGGAATTAGAACAATTTAACCCCGTGGACTAAATAAAGGGTTCGGTTCGAAATGCCAATGTATATCATCTGAAGAAGGCTGGAGCGTACAACGGCTGAAACGTCGTGAATATGACAGTAAAGATGAGGACAACAGTCTGAACGATGTAAATAGTGTAAATTGTATTTAGTGCTCTCAGCTAAATTTGGCCTTGTTCGTTCTTATATATATATATATATATATATATATATATATATATATATATATATATATATATATATATATATATTGGAAAAAATATTACCAGCAATATTTCTGAAAAAAGAAATATTACCAGCAATACATTTTTGGGAAAAAATATTACCAGAAATACTTTTTAGAAAAAAATATTACCACCAATAAAAATCTTGTCGGCATTAAATAACCCATTGAGATTGATATACCGTAAAAGCAAAGCAAAGAAAACCAAATCGTATATCAGCCTGAACTTAAATCTTGTATTTATTTGAAAGATAATAACCGAAAGTTAATCCGTATTAAGAGAAAAGTTAATTTCCGTATATAAATAAAGTTTTGGAGGATTTTTAAGATATTTTCATTTTGACTCGAACTGCTATTATAAACGAAAAATGTAAACAATAAATTTAAAATGCTGTTAAAAGATTCATGATTTGTCCTAGAGATATGCTTCGAAATCAAAGAAAGTTATGGATTAATTAAGTGGATTTTGTAAAAGTAATCCTTAATCTTTGGCTTTACTTACGTTTATTAGCGGACGTTAGCCCTTGGGGGTCAAAGGTAAATAACTATAAATGTCTCCTTCGATACTTTTCGCGCGAAAATATTTTTAAAAAATTAAAGAAATACCGAAGAATTCAACATGCAACATAGATTTTCATATTTTATTAATATTACTTTATTTTTTTTCTTGCCTGATACTCTTGAAAATCTATTTAATGCTTTCAGCTAAATTTTGTAATTCTTAGCGAGTATCTCTATAGTGGGTTATCAGTTATAGTGAAGTGTATGAGTGTTGAAGCTGATTAGTTTGATTTGGCCTTGTTAGTTAGATAGCCCACCATAAAAGGGGTATAAAAAAGAAAATCAAATTGTAAAGTGAAACAACAAATTTATATACATATAAATCATTTAAGGTCTCTACAAATAAAAAATTAATGTATTTTGGTTGATACAAGGTCTTCAAAATGTTCGTAGTAATCCTTGCAAGAATGAGTTTATGTGTACGTAGGCAGGAATCTATGTGTGTGTGTATGTATGTATGTATGTATGAGCGTTATCGAAGGGTAGGAATGTCTTTGAAGTAATCGTTCAGTCTTAAAATGTTCCGTTCGTTTATCAAATATAAAAGAGGTGAGGGAGAAAGGTAGAGATAATAATAACGATCGCTTGAAGTTTGTCAAGGGACGTGTTAATACACTCGTCTCCTTCTCTCTGGTGACAGGCGAACTTGCCCGTCTTTTATTTTGTGGGGCTTGAAAAGGTCATTTGGGAATTCACTCCCGGATATGATTCGGACCTTTCCATTGGACGACGAATAAACTTCTCGTCGTCTCGCGAAAAGGTCCGTAAAAGAATTTGGCTCTGCGAATTGAAGATTATTTGAATTTTGTTTTTAATTGTTTCCTAGTTTTCTATTGGCCGAAAAACATTTCGCATCAAGGTGTGAAATTTCACGAGTTTTGTTCTGGATTTGCTTTTGCGTGTGTGTTAAGCAAAGTTTGTAAATTCGAGTCATTTTAATTTATAACAAAATCAATGAGTCCGTGCTTAGCATTTGAATTTTAAATCTAGATCTTGTTTTGTTCACTACATCTCAACCTATAAATGAACTTTTTTGGACGTATGCCTTCCCTCAGATTATGGGGAGGAGTGGTTTATTGTGTGTTAGTAGGGGCGGATATGACATTCTTGTACGATCATATGTTTTGTTTTTTTTACTAACGTTTTCACCTAATACAAGGCCCAAGGGCCACTCATGGTAGAGGGTTAGTGTTTAGAGTTGTATTAATTTAAGAATCGGTAAGATAATAGGAAAGTTAGTTAATTCCAGACTTGAAGAGGTCAATATTTAATTTCTGAATAAAATTTCAGTGTTAAGGCGGAGACGTTGTGAGGATAGTGTTGAAGTAGAATTTAGAAGCAACCGGAAACCCAATCCGAAAGAGGAAACAAGGGAAGAGCTCTCTGCTCCTGTTCAAAAGACCAGGAAGGAGTGCGAACTGGACGATAGGCAAATGGTAGTTTCATATAAGGAAATGTAACGAATCCGACAGGAATTCGAACTCAGTTCTCCGATTTCTCCTTCCGAAACGTTATCTATTACATCACCCGCACATTCAAGTTTTCTGCACCTGGCATTCCCAAGCGGTCACCTGTCTACGTACCGAAACAGGCTCGACGTTGCTTAACTTTGGAGATGCTTACGGGAACCGATGTTTCAGCGTGATATGGCTGTAAGCCTAACAAGTAATACAGATACACGATCGAGTATTCAGGTAAAAAAAAATTGGTTGTCCTGGTTACAAATTGTGAGAAGGTTTACTAAATTCAAGCAGTAAAGAACGTGAATGAATTCAGTGTCAAATATAAAAATGCCGATCTAATTATTACTTACATTGCAAACAAAATGTTTGCTTGGCAGGGTGTGTGCACATGTCCCTTTGTAAATATAATATCTTATTTATCAAAAGTGTCTCCAAGTGAAAAAACAAAACAAAAACAAAACAAAAAAGTCCATAGGAATGAAGTAAAAAAAAATGACTTCAAACACCATAAAGTTGAAATATGAAAGATAAGGATGTTTCGGTGAAGTACCTTCTGGCCATCGTCAAGTGTTTATTGCTTGCGCTGATGTAGGATAGCGACACTAACCCGCCATAATAAATGTCGAAATTCTTTGACTTTGAATACAAAAGGCTCCAAAAATACACTTGCCAGTCTAAATGCTATTTACATTACAAATAAAATGTTTGCTTGGCTGTTATCAGTGTGTCCCTTTTGAAATATATTTTAGTTATTAAGTATCTCCAAGAAATAAAGTCCAAATGAATGAAGTAAAAAATATGACTTCAAACAATTTGTCATACAAACAAAATCAGACGAGTGATTGATGTAAATAATATGTGACGCCAGTATGTGGGAGATGAATGGTGAATGTCTTCTTGTATGAGAATGACTTTTTTTTCTTAGAAATTTCTTTCCAGCATTAGGGTGCTCCTTCCAAGCCGCAAAATAGGTATTTGTCTTTTTTCTTTCTTTCCTGATACCATTGAAAATGTATTTAGTGCTATCATTTAAATTTGGCCATGTTCCTTCCCCAAAAATGTATTGCTGGTAATATTTCTTTTTTCAAAGATATTGCTGGTAATAGTTTTTCAAATTAGACGAAATTATCTTTTTAAGAGAGAATAGTTGCGAACTTACATAAAAGAAATATAAAAAAAGGTTTTATTCATAAATTTAGAAACATTTACTAAATTACTAAAATATGTGAACAAACTATAAGGAAATATACCACGTGGCCTTAGATAAGTTCTCCTATGAATTTCAACTGGTTTACACCCTTCAGCAACCAAAAACTTGATAACTGACCGCTGGATCATGCTTCTTGGTCGGCCATCTTTGTTAATCGCCAAAACTCTCAAAGTTTTTTTTTAATCTGCAAAAGAATTTAAATCCATGTGAAAAAGAAGTAAAACAAAAATAAAATAAAAAAGAGTAAGCTTCTATCTAGGGTCATTCAATAAATAAGGTGAATTTTTCGGTATAAGGACTTCTAATACAGATAGAAGCTTACTTTTTTTTTCAACGTAGTCTCCCAGCACTGTCACACACTTTTCCCATCTGTGCACAAGCTTCCGTATTCCCTCAGCGTAAAAATCTTTGGACTGATGTCTCAGCCACACTTCGATGTCTCATCGTCACTTTTAAACTTCGTGCCTCTCGTGAACGCTTTCAAAGGAACAAACAGGTGAAAGTCTGAAGGGGCAAGGTCTGGGCTGTAAGGGGGGTGAGGGAGCAGTTCCCAGCCCAGCTCGTTGATGGTCTGCACCGTTTGGGGCTGCTGTGTGAGGCCTTGCGTTGTCATGATGCAAGATGACTCCTTTTGACTGATGACCCCTGCGTTTGTTCTTTATGTCTTTCAAAGTCCTTGCAATGTCATCCACTGTCACCCTTCTGTCAGACTGAATGAGGTCATTGACTGATTCGATCACCTCAGGAGACCTCACTTCTGTAGGCCTCCCAAGCCTGTCTTCATCCTCCGTCCTTCTTTATACAATTTAACCCACTTGTAGACATTTTTTTCTGAAACATGTGGCACCATACACAGTTGACATTCTCCTATGAATTTCAACTGGTTTGCACCCTTCAACAACCAAAAACTTGATAACTGACCGCTGGAGCATGCTTCTTGGTCGGCCATCTTTGTTAATCGCCAAAACTCTCAAATTTTTTTTTTAATCTGCAAAAGAAATTAAATCCATGTGAAAAAGAATTAAAGCAAAAATAAAATAAAAAAGAGTAAGCTTCTATCTGTATTAGAAGTCCTTATACCGAAAAATTCAACTTATTTATTGAATGATCCTCGTATATATATATATATATATATATATATATTTGAATTGGACATAGTCCGACAATTTATTTAAAGACATTTATAATATGTTTAACGTTCTTTTTATAGATATATGTATCTATAAAAAGAACGTTAAACATATTATAAATGTCTTTAAATATATATATATATATATATATATATATATATATATATATATATATATATATATATATATATATATATATATATATATATATATATGTATATATATATATATATATATATATTGCTGGTAATAATGTATTGGTGGTAATAATTTTTTACAAAAATGTGTTACTGGTATTAAAATCATACAGCCATACCATCAATTATTAAAGTCAGAAAATTACGTTACAAATTGTCTTGGAAAATGTTGAGTAAATTTACACAGTAAGGAATTTGAATGGAATCAATGTCAATTATAAAAACGCGATTCTGGTAACCTACAAGGAATTCTAAACTAAACCCTTTATTTAATCTACAGGGCTAGACTGTTTTCGTCCCACTGCCGCCTATGTCTGGAGATAATTTCGTTTAATTCTTATTTTAATACTGCTTTGTCGTTATTCGCCGGGTTTCCATTGAGTCCAAGTACACATTGCCTAACCCAGGGATTGAACTCACAATGTCACTAAATTCACTGATTAACGCTTTAATCCACTAGACCATTGTTTTATAACAGATTCAGAGTGTTCACGGTTTTCATCCCAAGGTTTATCTTGAGTTTTTCAACACAATGGCCAAGTGGATTAAATCAATTGTCCCTGAATTCGGTGGCATAGTAATTGTGAATTCAATCCCTGGGCTGGACAGTGTGTACTTGAGTTCAGTGAAAGTAGTACTAAAATGAACCATCCCTAGACATGGGCAGTGGAACGAGAACAGTCTATCCACGTAGGTTAAATAAAGAGTACAGTTCGGAATTCCTTGTAGCTAAACCAAATCGATGTACACCTGATGAAGGTCGTAGGGCACAATGACCGAAACGTTGTGATAACGACAACCGAGGTCAGGAAAATAGTCCGAATGTAAATAGCGTAAATAACGTACGTACAAATTCAAGCATAAAATGCAAATCTAAATTACATTGCAAACAAAAATGTTTGCGTGACAGGGCGTGTGTAATTTGAGCGATGTCTCTTTTTAAATATATTTTATTTATCAAAAGTGTCTTTCTGTGAGAAAGTCCAGAAGAATGAAGCAAGAAGAAATAAGGCTACAAACAGTTTGATATTAAGTTTTTCATGTTTAAAAAAAAAAGAAAAAAAAAGAAGTCATTGTTGAATATGAGATGAATTGTCTGCTTTGGCTGTCGACATGTCTTTGTTCGACGACCGTTTAGAAAATATCTAAGGCCACGTGGTATATTTCCTTATAGTTTGTTCACATATTTTAGTAATTTAGTAAATGTTTATAAATTTATGAATAAAACCTTTTTTCATATTTATTTCTTTATGTAAGTTCGCAACTATTCTCTCTTAAAAAATTGACTTAGTTGCATTGAAAACATGGAAACTTTGGCAATCTTTAACCTTTGTGCCCGAAAAACAAAACACTGCCAAAAAACTGTTTTTCCCTTGACACCGCTATTATTTTAACTACGTTCACTCTTCGGTATTGTTTTAAAAAGCGATGATTAAAATTTTAATAAAACTTAAACATAAAATTTTCTTACATTTTCTTTCTTTTGAGTTTTAATAAGAAAACCCTATTTATTTATTTGATTGTTTATATTATTTATTGTATTGTTTATTTATTTATTTACTGTATTGTTTGTTTATTTATTTATTTTATTTATTTATTTATTGTATTGTTTATTGTTTATTTATTTATTTATGTAATTTATTTATTTATTGTATTGTTTATTGTTTATTTATTTTATTTTAATTATTTATTTATTTATTGTATTGTTTATTGTTTATTTATTTATTTATTTTATTTATTTATTTAATGTATTGTTTATTTATGTTATTTATTTATTGCATTGTTTATTGGAATGGTTGGCAAAACATCATTGCTAATTAGCAATTAATTCAAACTTTATAGAATGGTAAATAAAGATTTCCTTATAGCTGGTTTGAATATTTTGATAATTTAGTAAATGTTTATAAATTTATAAATAAAATACTTTTTCATATTTATTTCTTTATAAATTGGTTAATGATAAATATTGCATTGTATTAGTTTTAATTGTATTAGTTTTTAGAATGTTGTAAATATAAAATTATTCTTGTAAATAAACAATCTAATAAATAAATAATATTTAATATTTTTGTTTTAAATTCACAAGAACAAAAAGAAATCGCTTTTAACATATTTTTAGGTTTTATTACAATTCCAATCATCGCTTTTTAAAACAATAAACATTGCCGAAGAGTGAAGGTAAGTAAAATAAAAGCAGTGTGATAAGAAAAAAAAGATCCTTTTGACACTACGTTTTTTTTTTCGGGTACGAAAGTCCATCGTTACCAGATTGTCAATGGTGAATAATTGGAGTAGATAGGTTCGCCTATCTTCCCGGTCTTTTGAACAGGAGTTTAGTTTATCCCTGTTCAGGATTGGGGTTTTGGTTTCTTCTTCTTCAACTCTATATTTCTAACTTTTCCGTTTGAACTCTGAAACATTTATTTACTAATTATTGTTTTTTTTCCTCCTCAATAGAAGTAGATAGGTTCGCCTATCACCCGGTTCACACTCCTCCCCGATCTTTTGAACAGGAGTGTAGGTTTATCCCTTGCTTCCTGTCTAGGATCGGGTTTCCGGTTGATTCTAAAACCTTTTCATTCTCTTTCAATCTCAGTAGCCGTTTGCGTCTTAGTGGCGTTGTCGCCTTGCTTGGGGAGAATTGATTAAAATTTAAATTGATTTAAAGAAAAAAAAAACTATGTAACATGTTTCGTTCTTCTAAAACCGAAACGTCATATTTTTTTTTCATTTTGTCAATCAATTACCAACCATTAGTCTGATATTTTTTGCTTACAATGATGTTCATCCTGTACCAGATCTAAGCGCCACTCGAAGTAGAGGGCTACAGAATAATAGGCACAGTTTCTAGGGATCATCTTCACGGTTTATTCAGTTAGCGCATTTGTTGCCGCCGTGGTTACCACTGCCCACTGTAACTGTGGGTCATGATGACATTCAATGTAAAATAGTACAGTGGCTTGCCAGTTCCTTTTGCACCTGGGAAATTATGGTTACCTTGTCCCTCCTCACAGAAGTTCCTCCGCTCACTGGTAACGCCGTTGACCTCTGAGGCGTAACTCCTACGCCTAGGCTGGTAACTGGCCGATCACCACTTGGCACAGGTGGGTTGGGGAATGACGTTCCCCATTCACTGGTCGGGTTGGGAAACTCTTCCGACTACCCTCACGCAGTTTAGCCGGCAGGTCGATGCCAGTGACCAGGGTGTGATCATCGGCGTGCTCATATTTCTTGAAGTCATGTATGAAATTTGGATGTAGGCCGTGGACCATCACAGCTCCCCTATCCGAATTCACTTGAGTAAATTTTCGCTGTAAATGTATTACCACTGACGATACACCCTATTGAGATATGTGGGGAAAAGATAACTGTTTATCTTGAAAAGGTTAAGATTTTAGTGATAGGGAAACATCCTTCTGAGTGTTGGTTCGCGGGAAGAAGCTGTTCGAGTGGAACTTGCATCTCACCAACGGAATACAAAAGAAATTAGTGTGATTCGTTACAATATGCATGGCATGTCGAGTCTTAGCCGTGAAGGTAAGAAGAGGCGTAACTAAGGAATATAGTTCGTTTGAACAATTTCCATTGAAATAGTGATAGAACGGCGAGAGGCTTGTGACGTCTCGTCTGCGACAAAGGGGCTGTAGGGGTGGAAAATAATTCGTCACCCCCAAGGACACATAAACGCTTTTGGACTCTATGGAGACTGGAAAGTAAAGACTGGGCAGCTCTTGCCCATATATGGCAACAGAACTCCATTTTCGATCTGATCTGGCTCTTGTCAAGGCGGAGACACTTTTGGACTCTATCGTGACTGGAAAATGAAGACTGGGCAGCTGTTGCCCAGATATGGCAGCAGAACTCCATTTTCGGCCTGATCTGGCTCTTGTAAAGGCAGAGGATAGCAGAGACGCTTTTGGACTCTATCGTGATTGGAAAGTGAAGACTGGGCAATTCCGGCCCAGATATGGCAGCAGTACTCCATTTTCGGTCTGATCTGGCTCTTGTAAAGGCAGAGGATAGCGGAGACACTTTTAGACTCTATCGTGACTGGAAAGTAAAGACTTGGACAACTTCAGCCCAGATATGGCAGAAGTACTCCATTTTCGGCCTGATCTGACTCTTATAAAGGCAGGGCATTGCGGCGACGCTTTTGGATTCTATAGATACCGGAAAGTGATGTCTAGGCAACTCTAGCCTATAATGGCAACAGTACTCCATTTTCGGCCTGACCTGTCTCTTGTAAAGTAGAGGATATCAGTAGGAGTCAGGTACTTACTGGAGAGGTACAGGGAACCGACCATTTTTCCAGCATCTTCAGCGATGGATGAAGTCAATCACTCGACGGAGTGAAATTTCATTTAATTTTTTTTGGTTGAAGAATTGATTTAGTTGGAGAGATAATTTATTTAGAAAGATCGGAATTGTGACTGAAAACATTTCTATGCATAACCAAATTATTTTGCAGGTCAACTTCTTGGGTTCATAAATTTGTTTTATTTTAAATTTTTTGATGTTTTAGTTATATGTCTTGACGAACAACTCTTACAGTTTATTATATGTCTGCTTTAGAATTGATTCGTTTCCTACAGCCTATCAACGGTTTGCAGGTTATTTAAAGCCAGAAAATAGTTTTAGATTGTAAGAATATTTCTTGGAGATAATGTGTGGATATAAAGTGGGGGGATCAATTCTATATTATAATATTATATAAACTCATCCCTCACTTTGTGGTCACAAATAGTTTCTATACATTTATATCCCAGAGAATGTAAACAAATCCAAAAGACATGCTTGTGTAGCTAATCAGTGTTTCATTGATTGATTCGTTTTCTACGGCTTATCAACATTTGCAGGTTATTTAAAGCCAGAAAATAGTTTTAGATTGTAAGAATATTTCTTAGAGATAATAATGTGGATATAAAGTGGTGGATCAATTCTACATTATAATAAATATGTAAACTGATCACTCACTTTGTGGTCACAGTAGTTCCTATACATTTATATTCTAGAGAATGTAAATAAATACAAAAGAATGCCTGTCTAATCAGTATTTAATTGATTGGTTCGTTTTCTACGGTTTATCAACGGTTTTCAGGTTATTTAAAGCCAGAAAATAGTTTTAGATTGTAAGAATTTCTTGGTGGGATAATAATGGTTTAGTGATACAAGTCTTACCAATTAATTCGTATAAATCAAACAGGTTTTGCACAGACGCGCCATTGTCAAGGTTTTTTTTTTCTATCCTTACCTGTTATGACGTATGCACTTCACGCCACGAGACGCCCTTCCTGCATTCAGCGGTGGACATGACTGAGGCTAAATGTCAACAGGTTATAATAAAAATGCAAAAAGACAAATAGAAATGTTTAACGCTAGAAATTGCCTTCCAACCAGTTATAGATATTCCCACTAAGTTGTCAATATTTATAGATCGTAAGAGTTCTTTCTCATTTTCTGTTTACAGGTGCGGATTCCTACATCCAACAGTCTGCTGTACCCCTCAAATGGGAAACCCACTCTGGAGAAGATGTCAGCGTTCATGCCATTGGCCCAATGTCGCATCTTTTTAAAGGAGTCAAGGAGCAGAATTTCATTGCTCTCGCCATGGGCTATGCGTCCTGTGTTTACGGGGACACGTCCCATTGTCAAACGTCCGCTGCCAGTCGTTCACCACTTGTGGCGAATATGGCGGTCTTCTTGCTTTGGCAGACGATAATTCACCTCTTTTTATGGTGTTAAACTAAAAAAAGGGAGAGTATTGTTCACACGTTTCAAGCATAATATTTACATATTTCTTTCTTCAAAGAAGTATTTTAAGGCTTCTTCGAAAAAATCACTTCTAACCAAGATTTATCTCTGGCTAAAGAGCGTAACTTAAGTGTGATTTTCTGAAAAGGCTCTTTTTCCTTAAAACTATATTTTCAAATTATATATATATATATATATATATATATATATATATATATATATATATATATATGAAGAATTAATTTTAATTTTTTTAATCCGACATATTTTTATTACTTTAAACGTTAAACGGATTCCGGTGTTTGAGTTGACGATTTCATCTTTTAAATTTTTAAATTTTATTTTAAACAGTATTTTATTTCGTCTACAGGGCTACACACTCGAGCAAATCTATACAGCCACATTTTCTTTAGTAAGTTTTTTTTTCAATGTGCAGTCCGGTAGACGAAATAAAATACTGTATAAAATAAACGGTGCGTCAACTCAAATACAGGCATCTATTAAAACAACGTTTAAAGTTATATATATATATATATATATATATATATATATATATATATATATATATAGTTACTTTAAACATTATTTTTAGTGTATAGCCGTATTTGAAATAGAGGCCCAGATTTTATTTTAAACAGTGTCTGTCGGCCTGCGCACTCAAGGTAGTAAATGGGCGTTACTTAAAAAAAGAACTAGAAGCTTGTGTTGTTCGGTCCCCATGCCGGTTCAAACACCGTTTCTCCTACAAAGGTTAGCCCCGGTGCGAATCTTACAGGAGAGCGCTTTCTCTTTATTAAGAGTTATCGAGTGCTCAGGCCGATAGCTACAATACACACACTGTTTAATAGAAAAAAGGCTAAAAATAACATGTTAAGTAATAAAAGTAAATCCATTATATACATATATATATATATATATATATATATATATATATATATATATATATATATATATATATATATGATGAAAATGTGGAAAAGACAAAGCAAAATCCGAATATGTGAGTTTACTGTTTTTTATTTTGTTTTTGTTTTTGTTATTCTGTCGACGTCAGACGTTTCGGTCAAATAGACCTTCTTCAGGACATGGTTAATGTAATGGAGACATATTTATATTAGATTTAAGTTAGATGACGAGACGATATATACAGGACTGGTCAGAAACAGAAAAACTGAAATTCACAATTTAAGTCCTGTATATATCGTCTCTTCATCTAACTTAAATCTAATATAAATATGTCTCCATTAACCATGTCCTGAAGAAGGTCTATTTGACCGAAACGTCTGACGTCGACAGAATAACAAAAACAAAAACAAAATAAAAAACAGTAAACTCACATATTCGGATTTTGCTTTGTCTTTTCCACAATTTCATGATACCGTCGGATCTACATCCACACATTTGCTTACATATATATATATATATATATATATATATATATATATATATATATATATATATATATTCCGTTTATACGTTTTTTTTTATGGATACACTTTTTTGTTTTCTTTAATTAAACAGTAATAATTACATTTACCGGCCTGAATGTCCGAGAAATTTCGTAGAAAATATGCCTCCTCCGACAGAAATCGAACCTGTAGTCCCATACGGAACTGTCATTTAGCCTGACGTGCTATGACCGCTCATCCACAGAGAAACTGAAGTTTAGCAAAGCACGAATTACCGCTTTTAAACACACACCTTCGCCATTTTTTCGATCTATCATATCTGTTCTGAATTTGTAGCCTAACGTAAACAATGACAACATATTATATGAAATTATGATATTTAAAATATTTCTGTTTATACGTTTTTCATGGTTGCACTTATTTGAGCAAATACTCTGTTTTTCTACGAAATTTCTCAAACATTCAGGCTGATAAGTGTAATTAATATTTTTAAAAAAATAGAGCATTTACTCAAATAAGTAAAGAAACGTATGACATAAAAAGAATATATATATATATATATATATATATATATATATATATATATATATATATAAAAATTTGTCGGATTTAATCCATTTCATATATGTATATATATATATATATATATATGTGTGTGTGTGTGTGTGTGTGTGTGCATAAATATATATATATATATATATATATATATATATATATATAGTACATTTCCGCTGTAATCCTTATACATGTTTCATTGAAAGGAAAATCTTGTGAGTGTTTTATTCAGTTTTTTTAGTGTTATTGCAGTTTTTTACAATTTTCATATTTCTGGCTACCAGGAATTTGTTCCACATATCTGTTTCCTCTTCTTGATATAATTTCCCAAAGCCCCAATTAGCAACAGGTAATGCTGTCTTTAGATGCCATATTCAATTGATATCTATATCTCGAGGTCTTTGGCTTCATATTAGTTTCTCGGACGTTTCCAAAGATATGTTTTTGTTAGCTGGAGCTGCAAGACCTGTGTTTTCAACGTGATCTTTCACAATTACTGTATTTGACGGCATATAAGACGCACGGGTGTATAAGACGCACCCCAATTTCAGCAAGGAAAATCAAGAAAAAATTAGTGATTAGTAAAATTATTAGTAAATGGTACAACAGCCTAGGCTATATTTATGAGGTATTATTTTGGTTAAACAAGCCATGATTAAAATTAAACGAAAAATAATAGGAAAAAAAGAACACGATCCTATAAAAACTTTATTATATCCAAAGCTAAGAAAACAAAATAAAAATCAAGCAATTATTACAATTGGGCAAAACAGTACAGTTACCATTAAAATTTTATTCATCTTATGTTCCGTTGATAACTTTGCTAATGCCACACTTTTTAAAAGATTTCACAACAATTTCTGGTCTAATATTATCCCAAGATTGCTTCACTCATTCACAGACTTGTGCAATGCTGGGTCTTTTTATTCTTCCTGTAAGTGTAAGATCGTGATCAGGCATTGCCATCAACGTGTTCCATTGCGCCTTCATGTTTAAGTCTAAGCTAAGAGGAGTTGCCAGGTTGCTAATGTCGGCTGACTATCGCGAATTATAAACCTACATGATGCAGGGGAATTTTAAAAGATATTTTTAGTAATAAAAATGCGCCTTATATGCCGTCAAATATGGTATGTTTGGTCGACTTACTTCGTCTGAACGCGGAGGTTGCAGAAGTAGGAAAATTCATCATTATGTACAATTTATGGACGATGTCCCACCCATTCTCTTTTTTCTTTTTCTTTTTTTTATTATTATTATTAGTATTATTAATAATAATAATAATGAGAAGAAGAAGAAGAAGAAGAAGAAGAAGAAGAAGAAGAAGAAGAAGAAGAAGAAGAAGAAGAAGAAGAAGAAGAAGAAGTTCCTTGGGTTTCTGTTGTATACACGTTTCCTTCCGGGTCTCAACCAGAGACCTAAGATCAAAAATGGCTTGATGATATTTTTCACTGATCATTTTTGTAAAAAAAAAAAGGCCTCAGATCACAGACATTTGACATAGATAAAGCTTTCCATAAGGTGTGAGCTGTACTTGCGTGCACAATTATTTTGTCTTTCTTTAAGGCATGGGCTACCAGGAATCCCTTCAATGATTCTATCGGAACCTTTTCCCAATCAATCCGAGGGCTCCAATTACAATTACAATGTCCTCAAGTGCCACCTTTTTGAGATTTCCACTTCAAGGTTCTTGTATTTTGATAGTTTTTTTTTAAGATTTTCAAAGTTATTATTATTACTATTACTACTACTATTATTATTACTACTGTTATTATTACTACTACTACTCTTCTTCATCTTGCAATACCAATCATAAATATGTATAATAGTCGTTATTTAAGAAGTAAGAGGGAACCAATGAAAAGCTTTGAAATTGACGACATTTTCCATTTCGCTGCAATAGCCGTTAAAGATTTCTATTGTGCCTTCTTTCTTTCATTTTCTGACTAAAACTAAATCGTTTCTTTGATATGTCTTTTGTCTTCCCACGCGATCAAAATGGAGTACATTATTTATAGGGTCTTCTAGGTTTTCATTTCATTTCAATTCTTTGACGTTTTGTGGTCGCTCAGCAATATACGAAATCACGAAAGAAGCTTTTCTCTCAAGAATAAAGATATCTGAAAAACAAAACGCCCACAAGAACGAAAAAAGAAACAATAATCAAACGACCTGTTGGAAATTGCACCAGTTAGAGCGCTTTCAATATATTTCCGCGTTAGCTTTCTTTGAGTGTTTTTATTTTTAATTCTTTCTGACATGCGACAGTAAAGTTAACTGCATAGATGAAAATCCGGGATTACTCATATACGAGAAAATATAAATTCAATAGCAAAAATTACTTTAAAATATGTGCGCCATTTTTTTATGGTACAGGCATATTAGATTTCTTTGAATTTCTTTTGATTGACGTACACTACAGTGCAAACGTTTGAGGATACCTCTGGCTATTTTTTTAAATTGGACCCAAAAGTAGTTGTTTTGTACTTTAAATAACAGAAAACATTTAAATATAAAAAAAACGTGAGACATGATTTTTCATTAGAAATCTTATTATAAGAAAAAGAAAAAAAGCATTTTATGATTAAATTTTGCTCTCGTCAAAATATCCTCCTTTAGTCTGCAGCACAAATTTTTGGCATTTATTACAAAAGTTTCTCAAAGTATAAGTTTGATAATTGATTCCAATGTTTTCAATGACTCTAAGTGCTTTTTCATTCTTTTTTTTTTATTTTCACTCTTCTGTCAAGTTCATCCCATGCTAATTTTGTGGGTGGCTTCAAACTTTTGAAGTGTAGTGTACGACAATAGTGTTTTATAGATGCAGCAATATGGTGGGATACTTTATTCTGATTTTCTCAATGTAGGATTTTTAAGTTCATTGGTATAGACGCCAACGTTCCCAATGACAACTGGGACAGCAGTGACCTGAACGTCAGACATTCTGGCAACGTCTGTCCAGAAGTCTGGATTTCTTGAGTTTGTCAATTACTTTGGCTTTGCTATTATAGTCACCAAGAACAGACACGTCAATGATGAGGAATTTACTCGAGGTTTATTGCGTGAATATACAGCAATTGTAGCACAAAGCCAAAAAGTGGGGATGGGTTGAGGTTGGTCAACATTATCTTATACCTAACTAATCCGATTCATGACCCATTCATTCGTTACAATTTGCACAAGCACCACAAAAACCCGTGGGTCATCATTCACTCCTCCATATACTACAATGCCTACAAAAATCGCACTATGACATAACAATTCTTGAATATAAAACTATATATAAAAATTTATTGAGCAATGAGTCGGGAGAGAATGAACCCGAAACCAAACTAAAATATAACAAAACACACAAACTAAAAATAAATGATGTTAGTTGGACTCGTCCAAACCCCAAAGAAATGAGAGACCGCTGTATTCTGTCTACAGACAAAATCAAGAGGCTCTCTCGCTAAGGGAGAGGGCAAAATAAAATAAATATGGACAAAAGGAAAATAAACTGACCCAGTCGAAATCAAAATAGGGGCGAAAAACAAACTGGGAAGGTTGTGAATCTCGACTTGGATCATAACCAAAGAAGAAGCCAAGAATAGGCCAGGAACACTTACATTAACTAGGTACACAAGAAGGGTCTATCCTAACCAGGGGAGGAATCCACAGGAAACCGCCTCGATGTGATTTAGGGAGACTTAAAAAAGAAAACCAAGGCTGGCACCGTTCTCGCGAACCAAGCTTGCCGCTGTCACCCACCTTTCGCTAAAATCTATCAGATCTGATCTTCATCCTGAGATGATGCTCACAGAATCTGACTAGATCCTGATGAGAATAGCGTCCACATCGCAAGATTTCCTCCTTCCGTGGCTAGCAGCGACAGAAACACCATCCGTTTCACTCCAGAATACGGCGGCGACACATTGTCACACACGCGTATGCATGATCAATGAGCACGAGCTTTTTGGGAGCGATACGAGCCGTCAATAGGAGGCGTACCCGAAGAAAATGGTAGAAGGCGTGCACAGCCGCTTCCAGATGAGGAATTTACACATGAAGAAATTATAATAAATTCAATAGTAAAATTACTTAGACTAGTTTTAACCCTTTCAGATTTCATGGTTTTCCGATTTGAATTTTCTGATGAATCTTAATTCTTAAGTTAATGATTGAATAAGCACTTGGCGAGTTCTACAAAAATAAAATATCCATAGAAATCCCGCTATCCCATCGTTGAATATTACTAAGAACTAGAAGGGTCAGGAAGTTGTTGACAACCATGATCGGGCACGTACTGAAGAAACAAGGCAGAGGGAAGAACGAACTTATGTAAATGGATGACAGAACGGGGATTAGGAGAGATAGCAAAATGACAAATATTGCTAAGAGCTACAAAGGTCAGGAAGTTGTGGAGAGCCATGATCGGGCACGTGCTGAAAGGACATGCCACATAAAAGATATTAGTTGTATAGGGACGCATAGATAATGACAGTTTCATTGTAAGTAATGTAATTTCTATTCACCAGTTTTAACCCGTGCAAATTTCACGGTTTTCCTATTTTAAATTTCTGACTAATCTTAACTCTCGAGTTAAGGATTGAATAAGTTCATGGCGAATTCTACGACAATACGTACAAATGAAAAGATTTTAAATTGACAATTTTTTCCATTTCACTGAAACAGACGTTAGATACTTCTATCTTCCCTTCTTTTTTTCCCTTTTCTCTTTCTTTCATTTACTCGCTGAAACCAAGTAGTGTCTTTTCCCCTCTTTCCAATTCTTCTCAATAGAATCCTTCTGGTTTATAAATCCCGTGCGTGCACCGAATATTGCGGCCATATTTGGTTTGCTGCTATGTTTCCCGTGATCCTCGATAAAATCCAAAGAAGGCTCTTTAATGTTATCGGCCCTCACGTGGCATTTCGATTTCAGTTACTTTCCCGCCACATTCATATTTCAATGGGAATGATTCTAGTGAGCTATTACCGCTGATACTCCGACCGCGTGATTTTTTTAAGCGTACTACTAGGTCTGTAGTAACTCGATGTAACCGTAAGTTCTATTCTAATAGTTTCTTCTCTCGTACTTCTCACCTTTAGATCTCTCTTCCGGTTTCATGCTTTCCCGCCACCTTCAAAAATTTAAATGCAACATCAATCTCCATCAACTGTCTTTTTGAATCGCGTTCTTTTATTGTCCTTTCTCCTCACTAGAGTCTTCCCACTTTCTTTCACTCTCAGTAACCCCTTGCTTCTTAGTGGCATTATCGCCTTGCTTGGGGGTGAAAAAAGTAAAAAAATTACTACTACTCTCACACAAAATATATTAATAACGAAAGATTAATCCCAACTTAAAAATGATACTAGCCAAAAGCTCTTGGGACAATAATCACTATAGACAGTTTCTACACAATCTTCGCTTTCATAAGGACACAAGAAAAACTGAATTTAAGAAAAAAATTTACAAAATTTTCCTTATCTGTTATATTCAACTAGCCATGTATAAAAGAAGGACTGCTGCCCATAGGGTGTCTCAAAAACGTATACGCATTTTTGAAGCTTTTTCAAGAAATAATTCAAACAACTAGAACCAACTAATTTAAATAATGCATATGAAGACATTGTTTATTATAAATACATGCTCTTAAGATTTTGTCATCCCATATTTTCAAATTGATGTCCATTATGATCCTCGTCCTAGGTATGACGATAAACTACATCCGCGTCCTGGGTAAGACGATAAACTACGTCCAACAGCAAGGCCTCTGATCAGGAGGTTTTGAGGAGCGTGGAACCACCTCTTAATTGCTGGTGTTCCCAGGTCCACCCTAACCCAGGGTGGTAGCACCTGTTAGGGTCCCAACTATGGGCAAATAGTTACCGCACAAACTGATGTCACTATGAAAGTGTAAAAATAGGTTTTAATACCAGAAATACTTTGTAAAAAAATATTACCAGAGATACATTTTTGAAGAAAAAATATTATCAGCAATACATTTTTGAAGGAAAAAAAATACTACCAGCAAAAAGCTTGTCAACATTAAATAACCCATTGTGGTTGATATGCCATAAAACAAACTAATCATTATTATCCAGCCTTTGCTGACAACGCCACGCAATGCAATCCCAAGCAGTCGTCAACATTTCGATAGGTTTCTTGAACTTCTGTGAAAACTTTCTATCACCCTTTCTTGCTTCGCAGGGCGTGGTTGATATCCATGGTCTCCCAGAACGGACCTTGTGCACATTGTGTACAATACCATCAGCTTCAAACTTATTTCTAATTCATGAGACTCTAATCCGCGTGGATGGATCTGAATGAAACTTTCTTCGATACCGTCCTTTGAACTTCAACTGCATTTTCGTCCAGTAACATTTCAGGGTGAACTTTCTTTGTTCAAAGATTAGGCTGAATGACATTAATAATACTAACAGCAAATCTGAAAAGAAAGCCAGTTGACTTGAGCTATACACTGTAAAAGCATTTATACATTTTTGAGACACCCTATATTGATTGCTCTTTTTGAGGCTAACAGTTTGAAACTAATATTAAATCTGATATGTGTCATTCATGCATTTTGATGAGCAGACAATTGCGTCCTACAAAATGGTATCCCGGTAAAATACGTCTCGTTTATTGGCATCCCTTGACATTTAAACAATTTTGATATTTATCGATTGTGCAGCCTGGCTTACCTTACTTAATAATAACATATGTCATCGTTATAACAGGAGGCATTACTTGATACCATAAAGTAAATATGACACGTGTTAACAACGAAATATCTAATTTATATTTTTATTTCTTATGTTACGATTCAGTGGTCTGTGCACAATTTTACTTTTAATGATTTAAAAAGCATAATTCTTTCTGATGTGCAAAAATAAGTTGTATAGATAAACATTCTAGATTACTTATGAAGACAATAGAACCAACGCAATTGTAAAATTACTTAAATATGGCCTTCCTTTTCGACGATAGCTTTCTTTGAGTAATTTTAGTTTTATGTGGATTATCGCCACCTAGTCTGCCGTTAGGTGGAGCTTTTCAGAACGAGCATATTTTTTCTTTGTTTTTTTCCCCTCCTAACATGCGGTAGGCAGCAACACCGACACAGGATTTGTCCCTGCTAAGGATACCATTTTTCCCTCGGACAACTGAAGTTTTACACACACGTGCGTATCACGCATGAACAGACGCACACATTTCTTAACAGCTTTTTTTTTTTTTTTAGATGTGGACACACTAATATATATTTTCTCTTTCTGGTAATCTTTTATTATTTTGTATAAAAATAACAAGAAGATATCTCTGTGTAAAGATACGTTCATTCAACTCATTCCATTTCCTTTTTACCTCTGCAAAGAATGACTATTCGTCATTTACAATGGCGAACGGGCCCACCGGGATACCGGGAAATTTTCAATTATTTCTAAAGTGATGGTTCATCACTTTAGAAATAATTGAAAAAAGCAAAAACTAAAAGAAAAGAAAAATATTGCGTAGATGCTGGGAGGATTTAACATTCCATTTGCCTAAAAAAAACCTTTACTTTTATTTAATTCTTTTTAGTACGTTTTGGGATTAAGGGGGTCCTGTTGACTGGGCCATTTTACAAGTTTTCCCGATAGAAATTTTCGACCCAGTCCGCCATTGGTCATTTACATGTGACAATTTTAATTGCCACTGCTTTTAGTTTAGCTAGAAGCAATATCAGCAACACCCTTACAGATTTTAAAAGAAGAATTCTATTTGACATTCGACAATAGATTTGGTTTTCTAGATAAAAATCATAGATTACTCATGTAGAAAATATAAGAAATTCAATAGTAAAAATTGGTTAAATATGACCGCCATTTTTTATGGTACAAAGCGTATTAGATTCCTTTGGGTGATTTTTACTTTTAATTCTTTCCGACATTCGATAATAGAGTTAGTTGCATAGGCAGTAGTCAACACATTTAATGATTTTAAAAGCAGAATTCTTTTTGACATTCGACAATAGATGAAAATCCGAGATTACTCATGTACGAGAACATATAATTCAACAGCAAAAATTACTTAAAGATGGCCGCCATTTTTGATGACGACATAATTTTTCACATTTATCGATTTGCTTGAGTTTCCTTCTCAGTCTAAACGCGTTGGTACCAGAGGATGGTAGCCTTATTATGTACAATTTGTGATGGTTTGTTTCCACCGATTCTCTTTGCGGGAGTTATTGTTGCTGTTATTATTATTCATAGAGTAAATTAACCCTTTTCATTTCATTCTTCATTTGCGGTTGTTCAAAAATATACCAAATCGTGACAACTTTTCTTTCAAGAATAAAGATATCTGAAAAACACACACAAAAAAAAAACACGTTGTATATTTATACTATTTGGTGGAAATAGCATAATTTAGAGCACTTCCAGTATATTTACGCTTTAGCATTCTTTGGTTGTTCTTTCTGACATTCGACAATAGATTAGCTGCGTAGATGACAATATTAGATTACTCATGTGCGAGAAAAAAATAATGCAATAGCAAAAATTATTTAAATATGGTCGCCATTTTTATGGTACGGGCCACTTTCTATGCATATTTTTACGTTTTCTTTCTGAAATTCGACAATAGAGTTAGCTACACAGAGGAAAATCCGAGAAAATATAATTCAACAGCCCAAATTACTTAAATATGGCCGCCGTTTTTTATGTTGCAGGAATCCTATCTTTCTTTTGAGGTTTCTACTTTTTAATGCTTTTTGACAAACGTTAGATGCATAGATGAAACTACAGTGTAACCCGGATATAAGAGAAACCCGAACATAAGACACTTCTTCTCCGGTCCCGACAACTCTCTTATATCCGGGTTACACTGTATATGGTGGGATACTAAGCTTTATTTCGATTTTCTCAATAAAACGATATGTGATCAAATCATAAACGTGACCTCAGTCATAAAGGGTGTAATGACAAAAGTACGCAGGTGTAGGCTTAAAAAAAATGAACGCACACGTTATCTATTTAGTAAATTCTGAAAAAATATAAATATCGAACCGGTAACAGATGCCAGTTGACTCCTGGTTCAGTTGTCATTAATGGCTCTATCACAACCCCATCAAGGAAGTTAGAGCAAGTAATAAAGGGAAAGAAAAGATTTGCTTCCAAGGATACATGTATACAAAACAGATTGCAAGATCAACTATTATTAGATGGAGATAAGAGAACATCTTTTTGTAAAGGTACCATGCTCACCAGCCATGATATGACTGATCCGGTACTAGCTAAAAACTACAGTGTAACCCGGATATAAGAGAGTTGTCGGGACCGGATAAGAAGTCTCTTATATCAGGGTTTATCTTATATATATCCTGTTTCCCTGACAAATACAATCTCCAACTATTTTAGTGTAACGTCAATCGACATCTCCAGCTGCCTTGATCTATCCACTTCCCTTCTCCACATCCTTTCACCTTTCATTCCTATCTGCTCTCGCTCCAAATCTTCTGTAACCCCCTAGCCTTGATCGATCCACTATCTTTCTCCACATCCTCTCCTTTACCACTCCTATCTGCTCTTCCTCCAAACCTTCTGTAACCCCCTGTGTACTAGTGGCTTCCAGCCTTGCTTGGGGTGATATGCTTAAAATAAAAAATAAAAATATCGGGGTTTGGTCTATTTTGTTTTATTAACACAGGCTCTAATTTGGGACCATAAAAATCTCTCTTATATCCGGGTTTCTCTTATATCCGGGTTACACTGTATATACATTAACACAGGCTCTAATTTGGGACCAGAAAAAAATCTCTCTTATATCCGGGTTTCTCTTATATCCGGGTTACACTGTATAACTACGCTCCTGATTATGCAGCTATTGCATCCACAAAGAGGAAAAAAAATGTTGCCGTGACTACACTGAAGGAAGGAAAGATTTGGATCAGGTGTTAAGCGGCCTTGGTCACAACATAAGATTTCAGATTAAATTTTCTGCTTTTAAATGTAGATATAATTTTCTTTTTAATTTTCTAAATAGATAACGTGTGCATTTCATTTTTTCCCGTAGGTTTTTGCTTTGTGACATTTTTTCCTACTTTCCCACTTGTGCCATTACTACCTAAATTCGGCTATTTCAATCCAGAGGTCGTTGGATTTCTTGAGCTTGTCAGTTTCCTTGGTTTTTCTAATACGTTCACCAGACACTACTAAATTTTTGATGGTCTCTTCATTGGCCCTATTTTTTTTTTTTTAAGAAAAGCAGTCCCCAAAAGACAGTCATAGACTAAAACTGTATTCTGAATTTTCCAAATACGAAATTCAGTAGCACTAGCCTTTCAAAATTAGCGCATTCTGGCAATCCTGCTTAAAAGTTTATTTTCTAGAGTAATGTGTGGAATATACTGTGACAAAAGTGGGGGATCAGGGCATGATTTTGTTATGAAACAAAACTGATCCCCCATTAAATATCCAAATAGATGATCTACAATGTACAGTCGCCGGATTGAGCTGTCCAGTAAAGAATTCGGTTACATTTGAAAACCCAGTGCTACTAAATTTTGAAATGACTTTCTTCTCATGTGTAGCACAAATTAATAATCAGTAAGTTAAGTACCTTTCATGGTACATGCTTGGGCGATCATGTCTCTTTTAATTTGTGATTTTTCCCGCAGTAGGTTGCCGTTTCTTTCTGTGATAGACTGGTTTGCCAACCAAGGCTCTAGAACCCAGTCTGTCCTGCTTTTCAACCAATAGCTGGGAGGAGAAGAGATGGCTTCATACCTTTCCCAAGGGTAGTTGCATGTAAGTAAATGTAACGAACTCGACTGGAATTCGAACTCAGCTCTCCGATATCCATTACACCCCAACGCACATCTCAAGTTAAGAAAACTTGTTTGAAAAAGACGCCCACAAATGAGCAAACATTAAAAGTTTAGTTTAATCTGACAACCCAAAGTAAGGTTTCTAGAATAAAGAAATATATAGAATTTAATTTGGTAAGAAGTGGGGGATCAGTTTATGATTCTGTTATGAAGCAAAACTGATCCCCCACTTAATACCCAGTGATACTAAATAACTTTCTTCTCATTAGTAGCCCAAAGAGGATTACCGATTGTGCTACAAATACCGAATTAGGATATATTTGAAAGTGCAGCCCTACTAAATTTTAAATTGACTTCCTGCTCATTATTACCCCAAGTTAGCCCAGATAATTCTAAATGTAGCTTGCAAAGTCACAAATAACGAAATTCAAAATTTAGTAGTACTTCACTTTCAAAAGTAGCCCCTCAATTTGGCAAGTTTTCTATTATAGAGAAATGTATGATATTTAATATGGTAAAAAGTGGGGGATCGGTTTACGATTTTACTGCCAAACAAAAACGAATTATTTTTCTTAAGATAATGATAATATAGTGACACAAGTCTGATTATTTAACCCATAGCTGTGAAGAAAGAGGTGGATTCATACTTTTCTGAAAGGTATTTGTGCATAACTGACTATAACAAACCCAACTGGAATAGAAACTCGACTATCCGGATAATTCTGGTGCATTATCCACTACACCACCTGCACATCTAAGCTTACAGCACCTGTCATTTCCAAGTGGTCACTGATCTAGGTACTGACGAAACTTGACTAATTTCAGTGATCATACAAGAACCGGTGTTTCAATGTGATATGGCTGTAAGCCTAGAGAAATGTATAGAATTTAATATGGTAATAAGTGGGGGATTGGTTTATGATGTTGTTATGAAACAAACTGATCCCCCATTTAATATCCACTTGCTTGATAATCAAGTATCGATCATCTACAATGGAGATTAAGTAACAACAGATTAAGTAACAGATTAACGAATTGGGCTACTAAATTTTGAAATGCCTTTCTTCTCATTAGAAATGTAATGATAGCAAAATTTGAACATGACTTGTTGATTCCATTTTCTGTGCTGAAAACCTTTACATTATTTGCACAGCGCCAAAATACACGAACACAAGAACGGAATTGCTATAGGAACATTATAAATATCTGCTGAATGAATACACTTTGTTAAAAATGTGAATTGTCACAAGTAACTGAAGTTTCATTTAAAAATGTTGATCCCAAGTGAGTTTTGAATATATTTTTTGATTTGCTTACTTTTATGTTATAAAATTTTGATTAAATATTTTCACTGTTACCCTGTCCTGATTTCAATAAACCCTAAAATGTGATTCTTGTTTTTGTCTGTTATTTTGGGGAAAAAAATTTAATGAAAATTTGAAGTAATCTGTTTTTAATGGTATTGCATAAAATCCTGTAACCACCTGTGAAAAACAAATATTCTTCCATTTTCCTGATGGGAGTGAAAGAAAGAAAGGAATAAAGGAATAAAGAAATAAAAAAAAAAGAAAGAAAGAAAAAATAAACAAAGAGAGAAATAAAGAAACAAACACATAAAGATAGAAAGAAAGAAACAAAAACACAAACAAAGAAACAAACAAATAGATAACAAAAAAAAAAACAAATAAAGAATGCCTTTTTCACTGAACTTATTCAACCTCTACAGCAAGGCAATTCTGAGAGAACTAGAAGTCCTACCAGAATTCTTTGTTGGCGCCCACAATCGTAACAAAATAAGAAATGCAGCTGACATTTGATAGCAGACATGGAAATAAAACTACAACACTCATTTCATGAATTTATTTGTGATGTCAGAGACGAATCTCCATCTGCACACCAATGTACATTATTTACTACTGTATTTGCGTGTATTGGGACATAACCATTATCGTCCGTAGATATGCTACAACAGTAATCAAGAAGACAGTAGATAATGACTGACACTGAATTTAAAAATGAAGAGACCTAACTGCCAATCTAGTACTGCACTTAAATTCATCGTCATTTTTACTCATAAAAACTGTAAAATCATTTCAACTCTTCTTTTTTATAATAATATATTAGAACATTTTAATTAAATTACAAAAAATTCATTTATCAAATGAAGTAACATGGATATTTCAATGAATTTAAAATTGAAGAGACCTAACTGCCAATGTAGTAGTGCACTTACATTCATAGACATTTTATTCATAAAAACAGTAAAATCATTTCAACTCTTCTTTTTTATAATATATTACAGTATTTTAATTAAATTAAAAAAAATCATTTATAAAATGAAGTGACAGGGATATTTCAATGACATTGAATTTAAAAATGCAGTGACCTAACTGCCAATCTAGTACTGCACTTAAATTCATCATCATTTTACTCATAAAAACAGCGAAATCATTTCAATTCTTTCACTGCTCTTTTCTGTTTACTTTTTCCGAAATTTATCAAGTTATACAGTTGATTTTTTTTATCAGTTTTCAAAAGGTTGCATAGAAATTGGAGAAAATCGGAGAATATTCTGACCAAAATGCCATGCTGATCAAAAACCAACTTTTTTCTTTCAAAGATTTTTTTTAACATTTTCGTTCCATGAACCCAAAATGATTTTTTTACACTGCTTTTTGTCTTTTATCTGAGAGATTAAAATCTGGTTGCAAACAGCAGTAATATATCTTCAAATAAGTCGTCAGCGTTCATACAGTTTGTTCACAGCACGTTCAGCACTTCGAGATGCCTGTTGAATATGGTGCTGTAGTTCCTGAAAAGTACAACAAAAACAAAGCAAAATTTAAGATTTTAATAACTGAAACATTTATATATAATAATAATGATAATTTACTTTATCACTTGCAATAATTGCCACAAGGAATGTATCAGTACGAGAGTCATTCAATAAATAAGGTAAATTTTTCGGTATAAGGACTTCTAATACAGATAGAAGCTTACTTTTGTTTTAAATTTTCAACGTAGTCTCCCAGCACTGTCACACACTTTTTCCATCTGTGCACAAGCTTCCGTATTCCCTAAGCGTAAAAATCTTTGGACTGATGTCTCAGCCAGTCGCTAACAACACTTTTGACTTCATCGTCACTTTTAAACTTCGTGCCTCTCGTGAACACTTTCAAGGGACCAAACAGGTGAAAGTCTGAAGGGGCAAGGTCTGGGCTGTAAGGGGGATGAGGGAGCAGTTCCCAGCTCGTTGATGGTCTGCACCGTTTGGGTTGCTGTGCTGTTTGTGCTCTGCAGTAAGCATCTTTGGCACCCACCGGCAGCTGGCCTTGTGTGCTGTCCCAACAGATAAGCTCAAAGTCCTTGCAATGTCATCCACTGTCACCCTTCTGTCAGACTGAATGAGGTCACTGACTGATTCGATCACCTCAGGAGACTTCACTTCTGTAGGCCTCCCAGGCCTGTCTTCATCCTCAACACTGCTCCATCCTTCTTTAAACAATTTAGCCCACTTGTAGACATTTGTTTGGCTGAAACATGTGGCACCATACACAGTTGACATTCTCCTATGAATTTCAACTGGTTTGCACCCTTCAGCAACCAAAAACTTGATAACTGACCGCTGGAGCATGCTTCTTGGTCGGCCATCTTTGTTAATCGCCAAAACTCTGAAAGTTTTTTTTAATCTGCAAAAGAAATTAAATCTATGTGAAAAAGAAGTAAAACAAAAATTTTTTTTTAAAAAGTAAGCTTCTATCTGTATTAGAAGTCCTTATACCGAAAAATTAAACTTATTTATTGAATGACTCTCGTATTTAAATAAGAGATTATCATCATCATCATCTCCTTAACTTTTGTAGTTGGAGGTGGGGGGATCCGAATGCAGAAGCCACTTTAAATCTCCTCCACAACAGTCTATCAATGGCAGCCATCAGCAATTCTGGTATAGTCATACCTGTCCATTGTTTGACATTGTCCAACTAGGTTTTGCACTGGCATCCTATCCTACGTCCACCTTCAACAGTGCCTTGCATGATAGTCTTGCTCAAGCTGTCGTGCTTTGTAATGTGTCCAACCCACGCCATTTTTCTCCATTTGACAGTGGCAAGAAGAGGTTCCTGGTGGCCCACAAAACTTTCAACCCTTTTCTGCACAAATTCATTGGTTTTATGTTCCCAATAGAAGATGCCAAAAAGTTTTCTCATGCATTTGTTCTCAAACGCTTGGGTCCTTCGCACTGTTTCTGTCAACAGTATCCCTGTTTCATATCCATATAGGAGAATGGAGATGACCAGCGATTTGTACAGTCTGTGCTTTGTTTGAAAGATGATTTTGCTAAAAGATTATATGAACACCAAAAGTATTTCTAACAGACCAATACACTAAATTTTTTAAAATCATTTCACCTGAAGCAAGACAATAAAGTCATGAAAAAAATCACTATTAAGAAGAGAAAATAATAAAAGAACAAGAATTAAGAAAGCAGTAGATAATGTTATATTTTCATTTAAATTTTTGAAGACCAAACTTAACTGGGAAGCCAGGGGAGAGTTCCACAAGCAAGAAGTGCAATAGAAGAAACTCTTAGCATAAAACCTACGGTTTCATTTAACCATTTCAGCTGTAAAATGACGAGACATTGCCACCAATCTAGTACAGTGCTTAAATCCATAAAGTCTAGGTAGCAAAGACGAAAATTTATCAAAACAATTATGATGAAAGTATTTATAGAAAAGACATAGGGAAGCTATATTATGGTGGTGAAAAAGTGACAGAAGCCAAGATGCAAGGTCAGGACCAATAACATTGCAGATTCTTCTTTGGATTTTATCAAGAATCCCTAAATATATAGTAGTAGCACCAGACCAGGTGTAGCAGCAATATTCAAAGCAAAGATGAATGTGTAAGATAGATTCTGGTGAGGAAAATTCTCTAGAACAACATAGTGAAGCAACTTTTTTAGACTTAGAACTCTCTATACACTTTCTTCTTAGTAATTTGTTTTATTCTCTTAATTTAAACCAGCATTTTAAATAAAAGATTATACAAAACACAAAAGGGATCTTTTACAAAACAAAAACCGTCTTGGGAGGTCCACTCCATTAAGCTGACTTTATTTGCTAAGACAATAACTATTGAAACAATTTCCGTAACATCTTTCAGATGTTTCCCTTTAACGAGATATTGGCTGACACTGATGTTGCAACAGAAGGTTCATTTTTCAAAAATATCCAAGGCAAAACTAAAAATTTAATGTTCATATGGTAACTGTGATATTAGCCATTTCCCAATAAGGAAACATTTGGCATTCATTAACCAAGCAGCCACAATTGTTTTCATTTGAAAGTTATAAAATCTTTTTTCTGAAGCTCATTTTTAAGAAAACAGGTTTCTCTATACTAGTAGTTGTTATTGCTCTTTCCAGTATTGATGGAGTTTCCTTCCTAACCTTTCATTTCAAGTCATGTGGAAGGTTAACATCTTGATTATGTCATTATTTTCTCTTTGATTTACATTTGCTATCCATTTTAGTTGTTGCTGTTGGTAGTCCTCAAGTATTGTAGTGTTATGGTTAATTACAAATTATCAACTAGGTAATTATTAACTAATAATCTTGTAGATAAACAATTGAAAAAATTGAGAAAATAATGTATAAATTCAGTTACTTATAGTTTTATCAATGAATCCAGGACGTTTGAATCTGGAATCCTAAACATGGCTTCTCCAGACACAGGAGTATCTCCATATTATATGTAAAAACCTTTCCTTTTTGTTTCTCCTTACACTCTGCTTTGCTGTGTAGATATATTTTATCCCTTGTGGGGCACATTTATATATATGTCTATATAGTTTTGTGTATGTCTTAGTGGTATAAAAATCTCACACACACATAGAGACTGGTTGGTCACCAGATATTTACTCTTGTTGCATTTCCCAAGGCCAAAATAAAAACAAACAGACAGTGATGGAGATGGCCCCAGAACAGAACAGCCTAGGATTGCTAGTAAGACAGTAATCACTAAAAAGCACGCCTACATTTTCTGTGGCTAGAGCAGAAACACAGTCACACATATGAGAGAAGAATTGAATGAGAGTCAACTGGATGTTTATCACTTTGAAGAATTGAATAAGAATTGAATGGGTGGTTATTACTTTAGTGTTTGCTACTAGATTTCATCCTGCAGTCGAGAATAGAGACATTTTATAAACCTGTTGCTAGAGTTACCAACAGTGTTGCGCATTGCATGGAATAAGTTCTTCCGGATTCTCAAAGTAGTGTTAAGATGCGAAGAGACAAACGTTACCATGGCCACAAACAGGAATTACGGATTCTTGTCCGTGGTACACAACATAAACAGAGGGGTCCACAGTAGACGTCACTGTCAATCCCCAATTTTGTAGAGATTTTGAGAAACCTGAGATGACATACCAGCCCTAACTGGGAAAAGAAAGTCAGATGACCCATAAGGTTGGTAATAATCAACAAAGCTAACAACCGAGTAAAATGAGGAAGAGACAAAGAGACAGCGATGGAGAAGAGCGAGTTGTGTGTGTGTTGGAAAGGGTATAAGGATTACAAGACAAAATCTTGAACTTTGGATAGCTTATCTACAAATCTGTTGTATCCCTCCAGGATGTTGATAATCATGGCTCTCCACAATTTCCTGTCCTTTGTAGCTCTTAATAACCTTTGTCTTTTTGCCATCTCACCCAAACCCTATTCTGCCAACTGTTTACACAAGCTCATTCTTTTTCTTCTTTGTACTGTGTTCCTTCAGGATGTTGGTGATCATGGCTCTCCACAATTTCCACTCCTTTGTAGTTCTTAATAACTTTTGTCTTTTTACCATCTCACTGAAACCCTATTCTGCCAACTGTTTACACAAGCTCATTCTTTTTCTTCTTTGTACTGTGTTCCTTCAGGATGTTGGTGATCATGGCTCTCCACAATTTCCACTCCTTTGTAGTTCTTAATAACTTTTGTCTTTTTGCCATCTCACCCAAACCCTATTCTGCCAACTGTTTACACAAGCTCATTCTTTTTCTTCTTTGTACTGTGTTCCTTCAGGATGTTGGTGATCATGGCTCTCCACAATTTCCTGTCCTTTGTAGTTCTTAATAACTTTTGTCTTTTTACCATCTCTCCAAAACCTTGTTCCACCAACCATTTACACAAGCTTCTTTCTGTTTTTATTCTTCTATGTGCCATGTCCTTTAAGGGCATTGGCAATCATGGCTCTCCACAATTTCCTGTCCTTTGTAGCTCTTAATAACTTTTGGCTTTTTGCCATCTCTCCTAAATTTTGTTCTGACAACCATTTACACAGGCTTGTTCCTGTCTTCTTCTATGTGCCATGTGCTTTCAGGGTGTTGGTGATCATGGCTCTCCATAGCTTCCTGTCCTTTGTAGCTCTTAATAACTTTTGTTTTTTTGCCATCTCTCCTAAATCATGTTCTGCTATCCATTTACACAAGCTTGTTCCTGTTTATCTTATACTTCTATGTTCTATGTCCTTTCAGGGCATTGGTGTTCATGGCTCTCCCCAACTTCCTGTCCTTTGTAGTTATTAATAACTTTCTTTTTGCCATCTTTCTCAAACTCTGCTCTGCCATCCATTCACTCAAGCTCACCAGGTAGGTTGTATGTTGCTTTCCTCTGGCCCTCTTGCTTTTAATCTGTCCTGTGAGTATCAAATTTCCCAACCCCTCTTTCCTCATTATCTGCCCGCAAAATTTTAACTGTCTCTTCCTGATGTTAAGCATAAGTGTCCTCTTTGTTTCCATTGTTTCTAAAACTTTGATCAGTCAGTGGTATTCCTAGCATCCTTCAGTTGCTTCAAGTCTCTTCTTCATCTGTGAGGAGATTGCCCAGCAGTCACTGCCATATAGGAGGACTGATAATACATAATTCAGTACTCTTTTCTTTGCTTCTAATGATCTTTTTCTGTTTCTTAATTCTTTGCTCAGATTTTAGATGCCCTCTCTCACTATCTGAAAACGGCTTCAGATTTCCGTGTTACACTTTCTATCCTTTAACACACCTTCCAGATATCTAAATTATTGCACCTGTTTGATTTTGGCATCTCCATTCTGTAATTTGCATGTTGGGCTGCCCCTTTTGCTAACAACCAAGTATTCAGTCTTCTTGCAATTGGTATTTCTTCCTTCCTACCTTCTTGCTTTTCTTCACTACCTTCTGTAAGAGTTATTGTGGTTTCCTTTCTGTAGTCTGAGCAAGAAGCGATAAAAAAAAATCATGTTGGGTTATTTGGTCAGATATTGGGATGCAGATACATAAATCAACAGTACCCCCACCCCCCACACACACATTTTAGCCACTCACCTCATCTTTTTGGGCTTTCAATGCATCAATGGCTGCCTCTTTGAACTGAGAATCTTTGGAGGGATCGGCTGCTGTTTGAGGATCTGCAGATTTCTACCAATGGAACAACACAGAAAGTAAATTATTAGTATCTTTATTATTAATCAAAATGTCTGGTGTAACTCCTCCAGTATTTGAAAACATTTCTAGAAGAGCACAATTTCCAGAAAAAAAAGAAGAAAAGACACAGCATTTAACAATTTTGTGTCTGTCTCTCTTTTTCAGAAATAAAAAGAAAAATGCATATAAGTATAAAAACAAATGTCTAAATAAATTATCAATAAAAAAGTACAAATCTGATTTTCAAACAGAATGACAGGAGAGCTCCATAAGATTTATACTAAGCTGTTTGATTAATTCCCCTTAGTAACTAATCAATTAACAGAAAATTCCATATTATTCACATTTCGTTTGCATGCCTTCATGATGATAGCGTCATTTTGCCATGTTGATTACCAGTACAGCCATTTTCCTTAAGACAATGCTTGCACAAAGACTTATAATTTTGGGGCAGATTTTTTATATTTTTATACCTGTATACAATTTTTAAACATAACTTGAAGATAGACATACTGTTGAAATAGTGTTGAATATTGTCAAACACTGTCTCTTCTTTTTCTTAGATCATTCTCTTCTCTAAGTGTTGTAATAATAATAATAATAATAATAGCAACAAAGATTGTCTCTCGCAAAAAAAATAAATAAAAATATAGTTGACTAGTGTCTTTTAGGAAGATAAATCTTTTAAGGCCATAGTGTTGAAATCATAAGAATTGGGTGTGTGCATGTATATTTATGCACACAAATTCTGATTCAGTACAAAAACAATTGCACACATAAACACATTTGCTCTGACACTCATCTTCCGTAACCCCCCTGCCTTGATCGACCCTCCGTCCTTCTCTTTCTCCACATCCCTTCCTTTACCACTCCTATCTGCTCTTCCTCCAACCCTTCTGTAATCCCATGCGTGATAGTGGCCACCAGCCTTGCTTGGGGTGATACGCTTAAAAAAAAAAAAAAAAAAAAAACTCTGAATTTAACTTGGCAGAGATAATGGTCATTATGGAATGTAAGTGGTAATCTTTAGAACTGCTTGTGAAATTAGCAGGCAAGTTGGATGCCTGTTAATCAAAGTATCAACCAACAAAACATTGATTCAGAAAAGATTCATATTAGACATGAAATAAGTAATTTCTAAATTTCAAATACCACCTCACGTGGGACCATTAAGGATCCACCTTCTTTGTCTCTTTTTGACCAACAATAACACAGGCCACATTTTTCGGTGTTGGGCCTGATTAAAAAAAAAACATGGTTATCATAGATAAATAGGACTTATTCAATGAAACAAGTCTACCAGCAAACCATACCAGTATGTCAATCACAGTCAGCCATTACCCGTTACTGCCAAGGCCGAAAAGAGAATTGCTCTAGAATGGTTCTTGCTGCTAAGGAAAGAAAAGGTTTAAATGGACAACTGTCCCCTGCTCATAAATGCAAGATAAATAACTCGGTGTGTTCACTGTGCCTGTCAAAAACGAATAGGGACTGATTTACAAATGTGAATTGTTCACTTTTTTTAGAAGAAAGAGCTACCATTTCTGGTTTGTCGAATGATAGCAGACAGACTTTTTCCTTTCAGAAACAAACTTGTCAAGACTCATCAAAACGCAACAAAGTTTTTTTTTCAGTCACAACTTAATTGCAAGGATATGGGTGATTATCTCCCTTACGGGGAGATAAGTCAAATGGGTCATGTGCCAATCTTTTCCAAATTAATGTTTTATTGATTGATACAGTGACGAAAGTTGCAGTCAATTCTAGTTTGTCTACAGCTGCCAAACTGTGAAATTGCTTTCTTTAGCCCAAGCACCTCCATAGCATGGGCAGAAGCTAAATCTGCCTCCCCAGCAGCTTACAAGTCCATGGTGCCATTTCCCTTTAGGAATCTATCTTTCTTAGATATAGAATGAAACTCTAGCTTGTGGTCTTCAATTTGGGAAAATGCAAGACATGTTGTCCATTCTTGTAATATGTCTGGGATATAGATGAATCCAGGACGTTTGAATCTGGAATGGTTTCTCCAATCACAAGAGTATCTCCGTTAAGAATTTTCCTTTTTGTTTCTCTTTACACTCTGCTTTGCTGCGTAGATATATGTGATATATTTTTCTCTGTGGGGAACACATGTATATATATATATATATATGTATATATAGTTTTGTGTATGTCTTAGTGGTAAAAAAAATCTCTCTGAGAAGAAAGCATTTTTGTCATTCCTTTTCCTTTCAGCCATTCTGTTCCATCAATAAACTACAGTGTTATTATATTCCAGATATAATAATGCTCATAATGGGGGAAATGCAGATCAGAGAATAAATCTTCCTTCCCTAGCTTTATCCTCCTTATATCCTATTCCATAAGTAAAAATAGCCTAAAGACAGCTAGCCAGTAATTCTGTTGGTTGAAATTTATGAAATCTTTCTCTTAAAACTTTTTTTAGGGAAACAAGTTTCTCAAGTCCAGTAGCTGTTATTGCTCTTTCCAGTATTGATGGGGGGTTCTTCCTGACCTTTTATTTCAAGTCGTGTGGAAGGTTAACATCTTGATTATGTCATTATTTTCTCTTTGATTGTGCTATCCATTTTAGTCACTGCTGTTGGTCGTAGTCCTCAAGTATTGTATAGTTATGGTTAATTAGTAATTATTAACTAATAATCTTGTAGATAGATAATCAAAAAAAAATTTTTTTAAATGTATAAATTCAGTTTCTTATGGTTTTATCAAAATTCTAAAATTAAGTTTTGAAAACAATAAAAATTATCATGTGATAGTGGTATGAAGAGAAAAACATCCTTTTGACACTTCTATGTGCCTTGTCCCTTCAGAATATTGGTGATCATGGCTCTCCACAATTTCCAGGAAAACAGGTTTCTCAAGTAGTTGTTATCACTCTTTCCAGTATTGTTGGGGGTTTCCTTCCTAACCTTTTATTTGAAGTAGTGTGGAACGTCAACATCTTGATTACGCCCTTATTTTTACTTCGAGTTACATTTGCTATCCATTTTTGTTGCTGCTGCTGTTTCTAGTCCTCGAGTGATGTGCTTTCTCTTATTAGCTACGGTTATCTATGATTTTGTAGCACCAGTCCACGATGTTCAAAGAAGGACGGTCTTTGCTAAAACCCATAGGTTTCACTTGCTCAAAGTCATTTTTAACCATCAATTTTAGACTGCAACATTATTATTATTATTAATATTACGGATAAAACAATTTTACAAAAATGCATCAAATAGAATAAACAAACCTCTTGGGGGAAATACTTTGTATATGCATATTCCCAACGTTCAAGTGGACATCTGCAAGAGAATAAATTAAATTAAAATAAACTAAAAACAGATAAAAGTGTTTTATTTTATGACTGTAAAAGAACGTTCTAAGAGAACTAGAAGTTCTACCAGGATTTATTATCGGTGGACACAATCTGAACAACATAAGATATGCAGATGACACAGTGTTGATAGCAGACGCAGAAAGAAAACTGCAGGAATTCCTACATAAGTGACACGTCATAAGAGCACTACAAGTCCTACCGAGATTAATTATTGGTGGGTACAATCTGAACAACATAAGATATGCAGATGACACAGTGCTAATAGCAGACATGGGAAGAGAACTACAAAACTCCAACAGAAGGTAGTGAAGGAAAGCAAGAAGAAAGGACTAAACCTCAATTGTATGAAGCCAGAATGTATGGTTGCCATTAAAAGAGAGAGAGGGCACAAAATGTAAATTATAAATTAGAGATACCAAAATCCAAAAAGTACAACAATTTCAATATCTCAGAAGTGTTTTAACTGAGGACCGAAAGTGCGACACTGAAGTTTGAAGACGCTTTGGGATGGCCAAAGATGCCTTCCAAAAGCTAAGCAAAGTATTAAGAAACAGAATAATTTCATCAACAACAAAGAAAAGAGTAATGAAATTTTAGCTGATAGATAATAGTTGGTAGTGAATGTGGGACAAACTCCTCACAAATGAAGAAGAGACATGAAGCAACAGAAATGTGATTCTACAGAAGGACGCTAATACAATGGACTGTACATGTGAGTAACGACGAAGTTTTAGAGAAAATGGAAACAAAAAGGAAACTTATACTTAACCTCAGGAAGAGACAGTTAAAATTTCTAGGGTTCATAATGAGGAAAGAGGGCTTGGAAAATTTGATATTCACAGGACATATTGAAGGCATAGGAAAACAGCACATACCCAACCTAACGAGCTTGTGTAATTGGTTGGCTTAACACATATTTAGGCGATATTGCAAAAGGACAAAATTTTCTAAGAGCTACAAAAGACGGGGAATTGTGAACAATGATTGCCCACATCCTGAAGGGACGAAGACAAGAAGAAGAATATGAAATCAACAAACATTAAAAAAAAAGTATGAGGAGATGCTGAAAAGTTCTCAGCCTAGGATATTTTGCAAAATATGACCAAACATCAGAATGGTTGGTCTGAGAACTTGTCAGCTTTTGGCCTGTATGAGCATCCTCTTAGAAATTTCAACATTACAGCTTCTTTGATGGAATCAACCTGATTTTCAAAAAGACAAAGATACAACAACTGTCTGGTGGACATGAAAACATTAAAAGACACCAACATACTTATATTATTTTTTTTTTTATCAATATAAAGAATAAAAGTATGTATATATATATATATATATATGTGTGTGTGTGGGGGGGATATATATATATATATATATATATGTGGATATATATATATATATATATATATATATGTGGATATATATATATATATATATATATGTGGATATATATATATATATATATATATATATATATATATATATATGTGTGTGGGGGGATATATATATATATATATGGATATATATATATATATATGTGGATATATATATATATATATATGTGGATATATATATATATGTGGATATATATATATATATATATGTGGATATATATATATATATGTGGATATATATATATATATATATGTGGATATATATATATATATGTGGATATATATATATATATGTGGATATATATATATATATGTGTGTGTGTGTGGGGGGGGATATATATATATATATATATATATATATATATGTGGATATATATATATATATATGTATGTATGTATGTATGTGGATATATATATGTATGTGGATATATATATATATATATATATGTGTGTGTGGATATATATATATATATATATATGTGTGTGTGTGTGGATATATATATATATATATATATATGTGTGTGGATATATATATATATATATATGTGTGTGGATATATATATATATATATATATATATATATATGTGTGTGAATATATATATATATATCTATATATGTGTGGATATATATATATATATATATATATATATATATATATATATATATATATCCACACACACATATATATATATATATATATATCCACATACATATATATATCCACATACATACATACACACACACACATATACAGTGTACTGGGGCAGCAGATCATTATTTAAACATATATTGTTGAAGATAACAGACAATGAATGTCTATTATGTCTGATCATGAGCCATTCTAAACTTCGTATGTTTGCTTTAATTTCACGTGAAAATAAAGACAAAAATTATCCAACAATTGGATATTTTTTATTAAGTTGGTTCTTGATCTAAGCTTTCAGCTCACATGAGCCATCTTCAGGGTGGTTATACAGACATTTAAACAAAGATATTCAGCATTGAAGATGATATTTTGTTATGCTGACATAGAAGTTTGCTATGCGACGATAATGTTTGAGGAATAGCAGATGCAGTGCATAAGTTCAAGATGCTGTTCTATGACGTCATACCACATGAGAGTCCGAAATATTAATAACAGATGTTATTAATATTTATATATTTAATATATATGATTATATATTTAATAGATGTTATTAATATTAATTAATTCTAGATGCAATGTAATGTGTTGTGACTAGTTTGAAATGTAATTTTGTTAGATATTCATTGTCTGTTATATTAAACAATATATATATATATTTATATATATATATATATATATGTATATGTGTGTGTGTTATTATTATATTTTTACTATAAGAGAATATAATAAAAACATTTTAAGAATCTCTAAAAAAATTTTATAATCTCTTATAATAAAAATATAATAATAATTTTTTGCTCTTTGAATTAAGCACTTTTAAAAAAAAAGTAAATGCTATGAACTGTGGATTTTTACTCTATTGGTCCTTTCTCTCATTTGGATATATATATATATATATATATATATATATATATAGCAAGTGTAACAGCAAAATTGTCCAATTGTTTGATTAAGATTTGAACCATTCTATCTTAGAAATGATTAATTAAAGATATCTTACTGGAATTCTCTGAGGTTTTTATCACACTATTGGATCCTACTTTGAGCAAGAAAAATGTATAATTACTCCCTAAGCGTAAAAGAAGAATCCTGATGAAAACAATGATAAACAAAAATGACATGTTCATCATTAATTAATCATAGTTAAGGAACAGAGGCTTATGAAGTATTGAAATAAAGTTCAAATATATATATATATATATATATATATATATATATATATATATATATATATTATCCAGGATCATTTTCCCTCTTATTCAAGATGATCTTCACCCTCTAACCTCGTAGCTCTCTGTCCTAGAGTAACAAGGTGTCTCACAGTTTTCACATACAATTTCATTTCCAAGTCTTTTTCACTGCTCTTTAAACCGTCATACCTGAAACTCTTCTCTCATGCGCCAAATGTCATATGAATTGAGTTGGATCTTTTCTAATTGATCTCTTTAGCTCTAAGTTGAAATGATGATCCCTCTTCCTGTTGTGACCTCCTGATCCACTTTACTCTTCTTTTTTAAACTTATTCACCGTTCTCCTGATCGTTCTTCAATGGACTTTGAAGATGGAAGCCAGAGTATGAATATTGGTACCATTACTGAAGCCCTGAACGATCTTTTTTCTCTCGCCATTGCTCAGTTGGGAAGACATGGTGGGTCTGACACAAAACAATTTTAACAAAAAATGGTGTCAATATGGCTAAACGTCTTATCTGAAAACATGGAAAAATGAAACTCAATTAGTTTAGTGTTTTTTTTTAGATATTTAACATTTTGTAGGATGGATAATTATGTTGTTACATGATTTCGACAACTTTGCTGTTACACTCGATATATATATATATATATATATATATATATATATATATATATATATATATATATATGAAATATTACTAGACATATTAAAATACTAAAGCAAAGAATAAAAAGGGAAGCAACCGGTTTCACTCCCACTCTTGCATATTCTGTTTTTTAATTACATTAAAATCTCCCATAGAAGCCTGAAGAGCAGGAACGAAATCGTTTGCTTCCCTTTTTATTCTTTGCTTTAGTATTTTAATATGTCTAGTAATATTAAGCTTAACACCTTCATTTCAGTTATAAAATTTTGTACCTACAAAATATCTTTTTATATATATATATATATTTATTTAAAGACATTTATGATATGTTTAACGTTCTTTTTATAGATACAAATATTTAAGCAAATGTATCTATAAAAAGAATGTTAAACATATCATAAATGTCTTTAAATAAATTGTCGGACTTTGTCCAATTCAAAAATATGTGTGTGTGTGTGTGTGTGTGTGTGTGTGTGTGTGTGGAGGCATGGTGGAGTAGTGGTTAGGAGCTAGGATTGAGGAATCGGAGAGCCAAGTTCAATTTCCAGTCAAATTCATTACATTCGCTTACATGCTAATAACTTTGGGAAAGGTATTAATCCTCTTCTTCTCCCTTCAGCTATGGGTAAATAGCAGGACAGACTGAGTTCTATAGCCTTGGATGGCAACTGGTTTAGGAGAAGGACAACTCTGAATTCAAAACATGCGGAGTATCGTTTGAAGACCTTGTGGCATGTAGTGCACCAGGTCTCTGTGTTTGGCCTTTTAAAAAGTGCGGTTGGTTCTGCACAAAGCAAATCAAATCATATGTGCTGGTGCCTGGGCTGTCAGTTCCTAGGAACTGAGCTGCTTGACGCTCATATGTTGAATATGACGGGAGAGTCCACCATATGATATATATATTAAATAATAGAAGTAATAAAAATAAAAGTGATAAAATGCTAATTAAAATAAACTATGTTTAACATCTGCAAATGCTGGATGTAAGTACTGAACAGAAATTAGGAGACATTGTGAATGTTACAATGTATTATTTTTTTTTTTTAAATCTTTTTACATATATATTTATTTTTTTAAAATTATTATATAATTTTAGGAAAATTATTCATTATTTTACTATTTTATTTTCTTAATCAACTATTTAAAAAAAAAATTACATGGGTATTGATATCGTAAATAACTACATGAATTGAACAGAAGATTTTTGGATATATTCAATTTTTAACACCGATGATTGCCAATTCCGAATCATCTCTCAAGTTTCCCCTTTCTTTCTCTCGTTTACTTCCTCTTTCTTTTCTTTATCCTTTGCTCTCTTTCCTTTGTCTCTTTTCGCCTTTGAAGATACCCTCTCTACTTCACTTCTCACCTCCGGTGGAAATAGGCCAACCTGTCTACCCTCATCCACTATGATTCCCTTTCTTTATATATCTCTAGACAGACATATCTCTCTTTTCTTCCCCTTTCTCTTTCTTTCTTTTTCCATTCCCCCATTTTGAATCTATATTTTAAAACATAATTTATGTTTAAATATTTCATTTTGTGCCGAGTAAAATTTCAAATTCATTTATTGTTGGAACTGTTTTTGGTCTGATGAGACAAAACTGAATTATCAGTTTTGCAAAATAAAATATTTTCATGGATTTCTAAGGTCTCTACTTTCATAATTATATATATATATATGTATGTGTGTGTGTGAACTGAGATCAAATACATATCAAATATGGCTTGGAATCTGACAGAATGATAAAATAAAGAAAAAATAGGAAACATTTATCAATATAACATGTTCCATTTTTATTAAAGCTTCATCAGAGAATGTGATGTGGAGAAAAAGAAGTTAAAATTTTGATGTTTTTACTTTTGTACTGCTTGATTATTATTGGTTAATCAGGTTTCACATGCAGTCGACTTGTTAAACAACATTAGTATAATTTGTGGTGTTCCAAATTCAAGGAGAGATGACATGTCCTTTCGAAGTTCTAACAAATTAATTAATTCCAAGCCTAACTGAAAAACCGTAAATATTGCTTTATGTATGTAAGTGTATAATAATTTTACTTTGTCTATATGGGATTCAGATGATAGTGCGTTTATGTGTGTGCATGCATATACCTAGTAGACAACAGGTATGATGGTTTTTTGTATGTTGATTTGGGAAGATTTTTATATACACACATAATGTTTTAGATAAATATACGTTAGATTCTTTAAGAACAGATTCAGTAAAGGTTGGTGATGTAATATATTGCATTTGATGAGTGTTTATAATTAATTAAATATTTATTAGCAATTTCTCAATGTATATTTGACCTAAAGAATTAAGTTAATTTTTAATTAGGGTGGCATTTGCAAAATCAAAGTTATGGTCAGTTTTATTTTTTTGTATTATAAGTGAGTTTAAATAGTTGTCAAAACATAGATCCCATTTATGTTCAAAGATACAGCCTTTTACATTGTAAGTAATTTATTTTTCTCCATATCTCATTCTCTGATGAAGCTTTAATAAAAGTGAAAAATGTTAGGTTGATAAATGTTTTCTATTTGTTCTTTATCTTATCATACATATACATATATATGTATAAATTTTGTGATTTTAGACACTCACTCATTGTAACTTTCGTTAGGTCAATGAATGCTTGTTATCACTTCGGAAATGCTCATTGTAGATGAGACTTTGTAAATGCAGATGCTGGTAGTAGTAATGCCTTTAAATAATACTTGCACTAATAATACTTGTTCAAATAGTAATTGTTGAATAATAATTTGTATAATGATCAGTATAGAGAAATAGTATAGTGGATAGAATAGAGAACAGCGATCACTTAGACGTCACACTTATTCTCATTTATATGTTTCCGTTACGATCACGTAAGTTACTTATTTAATAATAGAATTGTCCGTGTTTGCTCACTGGTGATCTGTGTTCAAACTACATTGTCAGCAATAACACTTTATTTCTATACAACTATATATATATATATATATATATATATATATATATATATATATATATATATATATATATAAACATATATTATGAAATGGACAAAATCCGACAATTATTTTAACACATTTTTATGTTTAAAATTCTTTTTATAGATACAAATATTTAAGTAAATGCTCTGTTTATAATAAACAGTATTAAACAACATTTACCAGCCTGAATGTCCAAGAAATTTTCATAGAAAATATTTGTCCTCTGACAGGATTCGAACCTGTATCCTATACGGAACCGTCATATAGCCTGATGTGCCTTTTAACCGATTCTGCCACAGAGGATCGTTCAGTTGGCAAGGTCGAATTTACTGCTTATAAACTTCAATCTTTCATGTACATTCATGTCTGCTCATGGCGTATCAAATGTAAACAAATGACGTCACACATTATGAAATGGACAAAGTCCAACAATTATTTTAAGACATTTTTATGTTTAACATTCTTTTTATAGATACAAGTATTTAAGTAAATCCTCTGTTTATAATAAACTGTATTAAACAACATTCACTGGCCTGAATGTCTGAGAAATTTTCATAGAAAATATTCGTCCTCCGACAGGATTCAAACCTGTATCCTATACGGAACCGTCATATAGCCTGATGTGCCTTTTAACTGATTCTATGAAAATTTCTCGGACATTCATACAGTTCCATATAGGATACAGGTTTGAATCCTGTCGGAGGACGAATATTTTGTATGAAAATTTCTCAGGCATTCAGGCCGGTAAATGTTGTTTAATACTGTTTATTATAAACAGAGCATTTACTTAAATATTTGTATCTATAAAAAGAACGTTAAACATAAAATTGTCTTAAAATAAACATATATATATATATATATATATATATATATACATATATATATATATATATATATATATATATATATATATACACATACAAGGATAAGTCCCAAATTATCCTCACTTTCACCATGTATCTCTAGGTTTGTGACAGTGCCTTCTGCACATGTGTGCTTATAGTTGGTACTATTGTGATCACGTGATTGAAGTTTGAACTTGATTGTGCCATTTTTCTTGCTGCTGTTACAGTGTAAACATGGCCTCTCTGCAAGCAGTGTGCCTCAAGGAAGAACAAAGTGTAGTGATCTGAATCTGCAGAGAACATGCTACATCATCGATGATAACTCACCAAAACTATCTCTTGAGCTTGCTGAATCTTCTCGTCAGTGGTAGAGGTTGACAGGCATCCCGCTCTTTCTTTGTGCGTTACACTTTTCTGGCCATTTTTAAAATCCACTCATACACAATTCCACACAGTAGTGCACTGTACTGCAGTAAAAGCCTTCGATGAATTTCAGCCCCTGCCACACATTTTGACCAGAGAAATCAGATCACAGTTCTTTCTTCCTACTTGGTTCACACTATGAGTGGAGTAGCCATGTTTACACTGTAACAGCAGTAATAAAACTGGCATGATCAAGCTCAAACTTTGATCACGTGACCATAATAGTACCAACTAAGCGGGCATAAGCAGAAGGCAGTGTGATAAACCTAAAGGTATGTGATGGTGAAAGTGCGGATAATTTTTGACTTAACCTCGTATATACAGAAACACATATTCCAAGACCAAAGTGACACAGGGCTTTATTGTGACTAAAAGTTTTCCACATAATGTCACATTAAATATCTTTCACTGTAGGAGATGGTATAAAAAAACAAGCAAAAATGTGTGCCTTCTCATTGACAACAGTGAATGTCCTCACAGATATAAAAAAGCTGTTACGAAAAGCAATTAAAGAAACCATTAAAATTCTAAGGAATTAATTAATGTAAAGCAAACACTTATCAACAATTATTGCACCCCGACCCAATAATGTTGTTCTTGAACAAATACAGAAGAGAACAGGAACTTTGGATAGTTTATCCACAATTTTGATTCTGATGCACAATGTCTTGTTCAAAAATTAAAATAAATACAATAAAAACTTAAACACAACTGTCAGTTGAGTTCAACAAAATAGATTCTTGCTCAAATAAAAAAATATATATAGATATGGAATTTGTTTTAGTTTTCTCAGTAAAAAAAAAAAAAAGAAGTGACCAATACTCAGAAGGAGGCGTACAAAGGAGTGTTGCCTTTTTAATATTTTAATGTAACTAAAAAACATTTCGCTTTTAAACCTGCCCTGATAAAGTCGGATTGACAAAACGTGTCAGTAATGACTAAGAAATATATTTTCCAACATTCTCTTTTTTTATCCATAGATATGGAAGCAAAGATTTTAAAACCATGAACTAAATATGGGTACATATACTTACTGCCTGATGAAACCATCTTGGTAGAAACTGTCGTTGCGTAAGGTCAGTGTTTTGAACATTTTAGATTTTAATTTGCCCTACTTTTTTGTTCCATATTTAATATTTTGAATTTAACGTAACTAAGAAATATTTTGCTTTTAAATTTGCCTGGATTAACGAAATGCGTTGGCAATGACTAAGAAATATATTTGCTTCCATATCAATCCGACTTTTCATGGTTGTAAAATCTTTGCTTCCATCTTGGTAGAAACTGTATATATATCCATATAGGATACAGGTTTGAATCCTGTCGGAGGACGAATATTTTCTATGAAAATTTCTTGGACATTCAGGCCGGTAAATGTTATTTAATACTGTTTATTATAAACAGAGCATTTACTTAAATACTTGTATCTATAAAAAGAATGTTAAACATAAAAAAATGTCTTTAAATAATTGTCGGACTTTGTCCATTTCATAATGTGTATATATATATATATATATATATATATATATATATATATATATATATATATATATATATATATATATATGTATGTATGTATATGTATATAATTATTTCACCCCAAGCAAATCAACAGAGCCACTAATACTCAGGGTTTAATTTGGTGGGAAAGAATATAAGAAAGATATTGTTAAGGAATGAGAACAATAAAAGAACACTATTTAAGAGGACAGAAGATAAAGATTGTATTTAAATTTTTGAAGATCAAAGTTGGCTGGAAAGCAAGAAGCCAGGAGAGAGTTCCACAAGTAAGAAGTACAAGAGAAGAAACTGTTAGCATAGAACTTAGTTACATCTCCCCATTTAAACCATAAAATGATTTGCTGACAAATCTATTACTGTGCTTAAATTCATAGAGTCTATCTACCATAGAGGAGAGTAATATTTATTTTGAGTAATACAAAAATGTAGCACAAGGCCAAAAGGGGGGATAAGGGAAGGCTAGTCTTCAGCCTGTCTTATCTTAAACTTAGATAGCCACAATTACTGACACCTTATTCCTGACACCAAAACAATTCATTTACCATTCTTATTACAGCTGCCATAATACCTCAAAGTCTATATGTAGTCCAAACTAGTTACCATATGTACGACAGAGTTCATTAAAACATTTGCCATGAAAATATTTATAGAAAAGGCACAGGGAAGCGACATTACAGTGGTGGGAAAGTGATTGAAGCTGAGATGCCAGGTCAGGACCAATATCATTGCAGAAATAGAAAACAGGTACATACCAAAATGATCCCTTTAAAATTAGTAGATGTGACATTCTTATTTACTGTATTTGACAGCATATAAGACACACCCCAATTTCAGCAGGGAAAATCAGGAAAAAATTAGTAGTTAGTAAAATTAGTAAAATTATTAGTAAATGGTACAGCCTAAGCTATATTTATGAGGCATTATTTTGGTTAAACAAGCCATGATTAAAATTAAACAAAAAATAATAGGAAAAAAGAACACGGCTTATAAAACCTTTATTATATCCAAAGCTAAGAAAACAAAATAAAAATCAAGGAATTATTACAATTGGGCAAAACGGTACAGTTACCATTAAAATTTTATTCATCTTCCGTTCCATTGAGAGCATTGCTAATGGCAGAATTTTTAAAAGATTTCACAACAATTTCTGGTCTAATATTGTCCCAAGCTTGCTTCACCCATTCGCAGACTTGTGCAATGCTGGTTTTTTTAAATTCTTTCTGTAAGTGTAATGTCGTGATCAGGCATTGCCATCCACATGTTCCATTGCTCTTTCATGTTTAAGTCTGAGCTAATAGAAGTTGCTAGGTAGCTAATTTCGAACAACTATCGCAAGTTTTAAACCTACATATGGCATAGACGCAGAGGAATTTTAAAAGATATTTTTAGTAAAAAGAGTGCACTTTATATGCCGTCAAATACGGTAATTGCAGATGAAAAAAACTGAAATTCAGTAAATAGAATAAAAAAAAGTCTTAATCAATTACTGGCATTACTTAAGTTGACCACTGGTCCACTTGTAAAAAAACCAAAACAAAACAGGGAGGAATTTCTTTCTTTTTTACAATTTCTGTAGATCAGCATTCATTAGGCCTTCCTTTATGAAAGACATTTGTCAGAATCAAAAAAATATTGATTATTTTTCTGTGATTTTACAAGTGGGTGTCCTGTTTGTAATGTAAATACAGTATCAAACGTATCCCTGACTTCTTAAGAAGTTAACTGCACTTTGTTTTTATTTACAATTATCATATTTGAAACTGTGCTTATGTCCTTGATAGGTGCGTACCGTAAAGAATAGAGAAAAGGAAATCATTAGTAGTTTGCAAAGTTTGTTTTTTGATTGACTGATGCATTTTTTAGGGCTTACCCATCCTTCGCAGGTTATTTATTAAAGACAGAAAATATTTTAGAGACTGTAAGAATCTTTTTTTTAAATAATGATTTAGTGACACAAGTCTTACTAATTAACCCATAGCCTAATCAGAATATGATAAACAAGAAATTATAATGTGGATATAAAGTGGGGGATCAATTCTGTATTATAATCAATATATAAACATATCCCTCACTTTGTGACCACGACAGTTTCTATACATTTATATTCTAGAGAATTCAAACAAATCTAAACGATATGTCAGTGTAGCTCATTAGTATTTGATTGATTCATTTTTTTACAGCTTATCAACCCTTTGGAGGTTAGTTAAAGCCAGATACTATTTTTAGATTGTAAGAATTTTTTTTGAGATAATAATGGTTTAGTGATACATTTACTAATTAACCCATAGCTGGGGGGAGAAGAGGTGTATTCAAACCTAATCAGAATTTGATAAACAAGAAATTATAATATGGATATAAAGTGGGAGATCAATTCTATATTATAATCAATATATAAACTGATCCCTCACTTTGTGACCACGACAGTTTCTATACATTTATATTCTAGAGAATTCAAACAAATCTAAACGATATGTCAGTGTAGCTCATTAGTATTTGATTGATTCATTTTTTTACAGCTTATCAACCCTTTGGAGGTTAGTTAAAGCCAGATACTATTTTTAGATTGTAAGAATTTTTTTTGAGATAATAATGGTTTAGTGATACATTTACTAATTAACCCATAGCTGGGGGGAGAAGAGATGTATTCAAACCTAATCAGAATTTGATAAACAAGAAATTATAATATGGATATAAAGTGGGAGATCAATTCTGTATTATAATCAATATATAAACTGATCCTGCAGCATACTTAAAGTCAGAAAGTATTTTTAGATTGTAACAATTTTTTTTGAGATAATAATGGTTTAGTGATACAATTCTTACTCATTAACCCATATTTTGTGTTGAAGAGGTGGACTTATACCTTTCTCAAGCGTATTAGCCCATAAGTGACTATAACAAACCCAAGTGGAATTGGAACTCGGCTCTTTGATTAACAATTGTGAGCCATTATCCACTACACCACCTGCACATTCAAGCTTACAGCACTTGGTATTCCAAAGTACTCACCCATCTAGGTATTGACCAGACTCGATGTTGCTTAACTTTGGTGATAGTATGGGAATCAGTGTTTCAACGTGATATGGCCAGAAGTCTGCACAGTTTGTAAATAAAACAAAGTACTCTTTAAGAAGTCAGGGATCGATTTGACACTGCATTTATATTATGAACAGGACCCCCACTTGTAAAATGATAAAAGTTGAATTAGTGTTGAATTATTTGAAGGATAGCCAAGTTTATGACTTACTTGTTTTCTAATGCCTTAATTTGCCGTTCTTCCACTTTGAGGTCACCTGTCCAAAATATGAAATAAAGATCAAAATTTAAATCACAGTTTTTATCTACAGAAAATAGAATATGTTTGACAGACAGGTTTCAAGCCAACATGAAGCAGCATCATTGAAAATAAATGTCTTTTTTTGTTTTTTTAATCATTTCACTCCAAACAAGGCAATAAAGCTACTAAGAAACAAGGCTATAGGATCCAACCTGTCCTACTGAGTGTGAGAGAATATGGGAAAAAGAAAAAAATAAACATTATTAAGGGGCGAGAACAATAAATAAACAGGAATTAAGAAGACAGAAGATAATGATTGACACTACATTTAAATTTTTAAATTTAAATTTAAATTTTAAATTTTTAAATTCAAAGATCAAAGTTGGCTGAAAAGCATGGAGCTGGAAGGGAGTTCCAAAAGTGACAAGTGCAAGAAAAGAAACTGTTAGCATAGAACTTATGGCTTAGTGACTTTTAGTTTAAAATATTGCAAAAATGCATTTAAGCATGGCGGTAGATGTTTTTATGTGGTGTTATGAGACGATATCAATAGCTTAATGTTTGGCATTTTTTAATTAGAGAGCACATAACTATAAAAATGATTTGACGTTAACAACGTAAACACCTTTTTATATCATTTTTTTTAACTATCCAATAAACTTTAAAATTTAGGAAAATTATCTATGCAAATTTTTTGGCTTTGAAAATCAAAGTTGACTGGGAAGCAAGAAGCCAGAAGAGAGTTCCTCCTGCGAGAAGTGCAAGAGAAGAAACTGTTAGCTTAGAACTTACAGCTACATCTAGCCATTTCAACACTTTAATCATTTCACTCCATGCAAGGCAGTAAAGCCACTAAGACACAAATGTAAAAGAATAAGAAAAAACAGAAACATTATTAAGGAGCGAGAACAATAGCAGAGTAATCAAGAAGACAGTAGATAATGATTGACATTGCATTTAATCCTTTGAAGATCAAATTTGGCTGGAAAGCATGGAGCCAGAAGAGAGTTCGGCAAGCAAGAAGTGAGAGAAAAGAATCTGTTAAGTTAGTTCTGAGAGAATATGAGAAGGAAAAAAACACTATTACAGAGTGAGAACAATAAAAGAAGAGAAATTAAAAAGACAGTAGATAACGATTAATATTGCATTCAACTTTTTGAAGATCAAACTTGAATAGAAAGCAAGAAGCTGCAAGAGAGTTCTACAGGCAAAAAGTGCAAGAGAAGAAACTGCTAGCTGAGAACTTATGGTTACATCTAGCGATTTCAAGTATAAAATGAGGGGACTTTGCCGCCAACCTCGTCAGTTGAGTGTCATACGTGATACATGCTTGGGCAATCGTCTCTTCCAATCCATGACAAACTAGGCAGAAGATTTCATTGCAGTAGGTTGTCATTTCTTTCTACAGTAGACTGGTAGCCAACCAAGGCTATAGAACCCAGTCTGTCCTGCTATTTAACCCATAGCTGGGGGATGAGAGATGGAATCACAAACTCGGCTCTCTGATATTGGCTCTCTGAGCCAATATCCGTTACACCTTGCTGCCAATCTAGTACTGCACTTAAATTCATAACGTCCAAGTACCAGGTACTTAAGTTTATAAAGACTAGGTATCAGAACAGTTACTATGAAAATATTTATAGAAAAGGCACAGTGAGGTTATGTTACAGTGGTGGGAAAGTAACTGAAGCCGAGATGTCAGGTCAGGACCAACAACATTGCAGATTCTTCTTTGTATTTTATCAAGAATCTCTAAATACATAGACCATATGTGGTAGCAGTATCCAAAGTATGGACGAATTGTAGACTTATAAATTTTTTTGTCTTTGAAGACAACAAGTAATGAATTCTAAATTAAGTTATCATAAACACCCAACTATGGGTTAAATAGCAGGTTGGACTGTGTTCTTTAGTCTTGGCCGGCAGCCAGTCTCGGAAAAGGACTGCTCCGAATTCAAATTGTGGAGAAGGCAATGGGAAACCACTCCACTATCTTTCTCAAGAAGCCATGGCAATTCCCATATAGTAAAAAGAGGCAAGCTGTGAAGAGTCATAACTGCCTGAAGAGATATAGCATTAAAAAAAACAGACATATGTAGAAATTATTGGTATCTTAAGAGTCTAAACTGATCATAGCAAATGAATATGCAATAAAAAAAAAATTGGTCAGCTTATGGACAAATGTTTATGTCATTTTGTAATGATGACTAAAGCAAAATTGATTGATTTGTTTTTTTATGGCTTATCAACCTTCTGCAGGTTACTTAAAGCCAGAAAATATTTTTAGATTGTAAGAATCTTTTGGAGATAATAATGATATTCTGATACAAGTCCTACTAATTAACCCATAACTTGGGGGAGAAGTGGTGGATTCATGCCTTTCCCAAGAGTATTTGCATGTAAGTCAATATAACAAACACAACTGGAATTGGAACTTGACTATCAAGTTAACAATTCCAAGCTATTACATCACCTACACATCCAAGCTTACAGCACCTGGTATTCTGAAGCAGTCACCCATTTAGGTACTGACCAGACTTGACATAGCTTAACTTTGTACAGGAACCGGCGTTTCAACATGATATGGCCTGCTTTAGAATTATTGTCAGTTTTTTTCATTTTCTGGTTTTGATCATTTCCATAATAATTTTTGATGTCATTGTAATTTGTTTAAACAGTATAACCCGGATATAAGAGACCCGGATATAAGAGAGATTTTCTCTGGTCCCAAATTAGAGCCTGTGTTAATAAAACAAAATAGAATGTAACCCGGATATAAAAGAAACCCTGATATAAGAGACTTCTTCTCCGGTCACGACAACTCTCTTATATCCGGGTTACACTGTATGACGTTTGGATACATTATTGGCTATCACTAATTTGACACAACGGGGGAACTCTACGTGCTAAAAAAAACAAATGATCATGCTTCAAAAGAATTATACTGACCAATGATCTTTAGGGAGTCCATCCCAACTGGGACTGATAACGGTTTATTATGGTCCACTTGATGCAATTTGCTAAAATACAAAAGAGAAAATTAAAAAATATTTCAAGCAACAAAAAAACCTTGAAAGAACAACTTGTCTTACAAGATTATTCAGACTAATATACTCATCTTTGTTATTTTGGGAGGTCGGGGGGTGGGGGGGGGTCTGTATAATCCACCCCTTCTAGACAGTTTTATTTCTCAAATACTGAACCCTGTTCTGACAGGAGATGCCAACCTTGACATTCCTAAAATAATAACCATATATATATCTCGCACCTCTCGCCTGTGGAACTCCCTTCCTTATTCCTGTTTCCCTGACAAATATAATCTCCAACTATTTAAGTGTAACGTCAATCGACATCTCCAGTTGCCTTGATCTATCAACTTCCCTTCTCCACATCCTTTCCCCTTTCATTCCTATCTGCTCTCGCTCCAAATCTTCTGTAACTCCCTTGCCTTGATCGATCCACTATCTTTCTCCACATCCTCTCCTTTACCACTCCTATCTGCTCTTCCTCCAAACCTTCTGTAACCGCTTGCATGCTAGTGGCTTCCAGCCTTGCTTGGGGTGAAAAGCTTTAAAAAAAAACATATGTATATATATATATATATATATATATATATATAATGTATTTTTGATATACACAGACATGACAGAATTGAATAGACACCAAGATAAATTTTATTTCTGATTTTTTTTAATAACCAAGATAAATTAACTTAGATTATTTGATTAAAATTGCAGATAACAATACTGGAACATGCCACGAACCAAAGGAGCATCAGACCTATCCGAATTTCAGCGAGGACATATCGTGGGCCAACATGAAGGTGGTCTTAGTCAAAGAAAAATATCTGAAAATCTTTCAATACCCCTTTCTACTGTTAATAGAGTGATCATACAATTCACCAGAGAGGGCAAGAAGTGCACAAAACATCATCCAGGCCACCCTGGGTGCTCTGAAAGAACCATGCGTCTTGTCGAAAGAAATGTTGAACAGGATCCACGTTGCAAGGCCTCTGACATAGCAACACAAGTTGATGTCAGTCCCAGAACAGCTGTCAGGTATCTTCACAAGCTGGGCTACTATAGCAGAGCTGCGAGAAGGAAACCACTTCTCCGTCCAGCCAATATCAAACGCTAAAAGGATTGGGCTCATGAGATGGTGGAGAGACATAACCTTTTGGACCACTGTCATTTTCTCAGATGATTCAAGATTCGCATTATTTTCCAACAGTGGAAGAGTATGAATATGGAGACTCTGTAGTCAAGAATTTGATTTAAAAAGACTGCAGCCAACGGTGAAACATGGGGGCCTTTCAGTAATGGTATGGAGTGCAATTTGGAGTGATGGTCGCTCAGAGCTTGTGGAGTATGAAGGAAACATTAATTCAACCAAATATGTTTCTATATTAAAGAAAGGGCTCCTTCCAATATTCTCAAGTAGTAGAATGAGCAAAGTTGACTCCCTATTTATGGAAGATGGAGCTCGATGTCACACTGCTCAAGCAACGCAAAATTGGTTGAGACAAAATGGGATCAATAAACTTCCATGGCCAAGTCAGTCCCCGGATATTAACCCTATTGAACACCTTTGGTCATATTAGATCGAAAACTTCGCAAAAAGAACAGGAAGCCATCTTCTAAGCCCGAACTTTTAGGATTATTGCGTGAAACATGGCAAGAAATCCCTCAAGATGATATTTGTGAACTCATCGCTCGCATGCCTAGAAGGGTCCTTGCATTAAAAAAAAGCAAAAGGGATGTCAACCAAGTATTAGTTATTAAATTTATGACCATTTATAATTACTTCATTTGTATAAATTACTTGTTTAATCAAATAAACGGTTTCTGTGAGCGTCTATTCAATTCTGTCATGTCTGTGTATATATATTTGAAAGGTCCTAATGATAGGTGTGCATTGCTTAAGATGGGCAACTGAATCTTGCCTTGCTGTGAAGTCTTTCATGACTGAGTGGTCTAAAGCACACCTAGATTGAAGCTGGTTTCACAGCTTATTCTGTGTTCAATTTCCTTTCCTATACTAAATCTGTTATAATTGATCTATACGCAGAGGTATTTGAAGTGTTTGGCATTTGCTAATTCTACCTTGTGAATTTTTATGATGTATTCAGAGTACCTGCCTGTAATCAGAGCTCAGAGGCATAATAAGGCTGAGTTTGAATGGGAAGGCACGGATAGGCTGATGATTTATAGAGAGTGCCAGTAAAGAAGCGGTAAATTCAGAAAGACATGAGGCAACTGTTGAAAACCGGTGATTACTGAAACATTTTGGGAGAATTTCTGCACAATAGAATTAATGTAAGTAAAAGGTTTGTCACTTAGTTGATTGATGTTACCTTCAGCATCCTGACTGCAGAGTTTCATAGGTGGACCTGTCTGTCCACTCTTCAGGGGATATCTGCAATTTACTGCTTATATTTCTTCTATTTTTTTCCTTTTATACACAATTAACACTGGTGTAAGTTTTCTTACATATATATATATATATATATATATATATATATATGATGAAAAATATGGAAAAGACAAAACAAAATCTGAATATGCAAGTTTACTGTTTTAATGTTGTTTTACTGTCGACGTCAGATGTTTCGGTCTAGTAGACCATCTTCAGGACATGGTTATTAGAAACATACTTAGGATTAGACGATATTTAAGTCAACATGAAAAGACGATAGACACAAGACTTTAGAATTTCAGTTGTTCTGTTTCTGATTAGTCTTGTGTCTATCGTCTTTTCATGTTGACTTAAATATCGTCTAATTCTAAGTATGTTTCTAATAACCATGTCCTGAAGATGGTCTACTAGACCGAAACGTCTGACGTCGACAGTAAAACAACATTAAAACAGTAAACTTGCATATTCAGATTTTGTTTTGTCTTTTCCATATTTTTCATCATACCATCGGATCTACATCCACATATTTGCTTACATATATATATATATATATATATATATATATGTATATATATATACATTTTTTCGACACTGATAAGACTTAATGTGCAATATTATATATATATATATATATATTTATGTAGTCATCCATAGACAGACTGCTTCACTGTATCACGGCTCATCAGTGTGGCTCAACATCTGAATGCTTCAGGCCGGGACTGAAACCCACTGATTTGGTATCAGTTGGAGATTCTAACCACTAGGCCATCGACACCCAACAGAGACAAAGGCGAATTTTTGTGTATTTATTTTTCATAAACACACCAGTCACTTAGACAACTCAATCGGCTTTGAGAGTCTTGCATTATCAACAGTAATAGTGACTGTTTACAAATTCGCTCTTTACTCCCTACAGTGCTTGATCGATTAAATTATTTTATCAAGAGCTAATATTGTCATAATAAGCAAATCCTAATGGACTCTGCTACAGATGTATGCCAGAGAAAGCTAACTTTAGTAAAGACCTAAATGTGTGCTGGTTAATGAGCAAATTATCTAGATTACAGCGATGGAAATGAGTTCAGTCCTTGATATGTACAGCATACTTGTAACTAGTGTTGAGTTTCAATTTTTTAAGAAACCAGTGCTAAGACTCAAATTTTTAAGGAACCAGTGATGAGACTCACTTTCAAGGAACCAATTGTGAGACTCACTTTCAAGGAACCAATTGTGAGACTCACTTTCAAGGAACCAATTGTGAGACTCACTTTCAAGGAACCAATTGTGAGACTCACCTTCAAGGAACCAATTGTGAGACATAAACTTCTAAGGAACTAATGCTAATCTTTTTTTTACCCCACTAAATTTTTTGTCTCTGGATATAAAGACCATTGGTAATTTAAGAATGGGGTCTGCAAAATTGTCTCATTTAATAAAAGGTTCATGAAAACCTCTTGAACCCCATCCATGGGTCTAAGTGATGGCTGCAAACTTTTGAGACCCCCAATAGCAAAACTTTTAGACAACCAAAATGCAGTTGCTATTTTCTTTTTCTGTTTCATCAGCAAAATTACATTTTCATAAATTGCTCGCTTAGTGGTTCCGAACAAGTATTAATTAGTTTGAGTTCCACTTACAGTTGAATTTCATTCTCTTTCATTGCTTATTGTCATGGAAATACATGCCTGCACAAATGGGAGTTTTACTGCACATGCCTCTATCAAAGGTATTAGCTTTTTCAGTGATCACAGCCAGATTTAAGATCGTCACTAGTTTCAAAATGCATGTTTTACCGCTCTCCAATTATGATTTAAAAGAAATACATTTCAAAGACTCACGGCAAAGGAATTCCAAATAAATGGTAATTCTTTAAGGCATCCACTCTTTTGCCAAGGGATTTGTCTTTAGTGCTGAAAAACTGGAAACAATAAAAAGAATTATAAGTAATTTTAATTTCAAAGCAAAAACATTTCTTTTCTCTTCAAGGAATACAAAGTCGTCAGCTGTAGGTTTTAGGATTAATAAATATCATTATTGTGGGTGGGTGGGTGCTGAAAATTGCTTAGCCAGACCAAGAAACCCTTCCAAAAAGAACCCTGATGTTTAGACATTTGGTCAAATTCTCAGAAGTGGGGTAGGCTGAAAACTTTTTTAGCCCTACCATAATTTATTTTTTTCAAAAAAGGAATCGACCAAAGTCGGGATCATCAAGTCAATGTGAACGATCATTTCCTTAGCTTCATAGTATGTGCTTTGCCAGAGCTACATACAGTTTTGAATTCAGAATTTTCTTCTCCTAAACCGGTTGCCACCCAAGGCTACAGAACCCAGTCTGTTAAGGAATTGACCATAGTTGGGATCACTGAGTCAATGCAAATGATCGTTTCCTTAGCTGCATAGTATGTGCTTCGTCAGGGCTATATACAGTTTTGAATTCAGAATTTCCTTCTCCTAGACTGATTACCACCTAAGATTATAGAACCCTACTATTTACCCATAGCTGGGGGAAGAACAATTGGAGTCATACTTTTCCCAAGGGTATTAGCATGCAAGTGAATGTAATGAACTTGACTGGAATTTAAACTCAGCTTTCCAATTCCTCAGATTGTATTTCATCTTATTTTTGTTGCGTTTTAATTCTCAGGTTGTTTTCACATTCTACAACCATTACGCAAGCTGTACAGATTATAAATAAAGAATTAGCCTCTGTGGGAATTTGAACAGGGTGTTTACAATCGACAAGAAATTTATGACAATTTATTACTTTTTAATCAATTTTGTCTGAAACATACAAAAAAACTTCAAAACAGAAAATATTGAGATATTTGTCAGAAACAAACACACAACCAGAGCAAGTTTTCCTTAATAATATGAAAACAATTTCAATTATAATTCAACAAAGCAATTTTTACTTGTGAAATATTTCCACAAATGGCAATCATTCTACAACTCCTTTCATTCAATAAACAGATGTTTCTGCTACTATGTTGACCTATCAACCCCAGAATGGGGCATTCTTCTGCATAAAAAGAATTATAAGCAGAGTAAGATCAATAAAATACTGAACCAGACACATTTATCTGAAGAAGGCATGAGAATGGACTGGCTGAAACGTTGCAAAAATACAACAAAGATAACAAAACAAAACCAGCTAAAAAAGGTTAATTTGAAAAAAAATAAAATAAAAAAAAACATCTTTTGAGTTCTGTTCATGTTTTACAAAAGCTTACCTGGAGAGTGGCTCCATAATAATGGGCTAAAAACCTTAACGTCTTGCAAATTATTTTTCTCTGCTCAGGATCAAAATTCTGTCGATTAAAATAAATAAAATACTAGGTTCAAAATGAAAACAAAATTATAATTGGAGTGTAGGAGATTATTAAAGGTCAAATAGAAAATTAAATTTCAAAATGAAATGAAAAATACTTTAAAATATTTTAGATTGTTTTTGTTAAAGGAATTTGTTTTTGTTCAAAATATATACAGGAATGTAACATAAGTAACATAAATAAATATACAAATAAATTTTGTCCAACAAAGTAACCATCTGAAATAATTTTAGTATTATTAAGAAATTGTTAAAATTAAAGTTTTAAAAAAATTACTGATTATTTTTTTAATGCAAAAAAATAGCCATCAAAGGAATATTTTAAAACTACAATTTTTAATTTTAGACAAAACAAATAGGAAAAGTGAAGTAAAAAGATGAATAAACAGGGTGGGTAGGGTATTTTGAGGTCATAACTTTTTTTGGTTATTGCTGTATTTTACTAAACTTTATATCATTTCTTTTTCCAGAAAATAATATGGAGAACACTCAGCTTACTCAAGAAATGAAAAGGTATGCTGTGATTGTGGCTTTAGAGATTTAGATCCATCTTGTTTTTTTAAGCTCTTTTGTCTACAAAGTTTGTAAGGAGTTAGAGACTGAAGATAGAAATGTATCACCAGTATCAGAGTGTAAAAAGCAATCCAAATGCTCTGTTATCCTCAGAACACTTGAATTTATCCAGCAAATTCAGCAGACCCTTGATTACAATCCCAGAAAATCCATGAAGGCACTTGCAAAAGATTTCCATTTGTCAGAAGGAACAACCAGAGATGTTGTACATGAAGGCATCAGATGTAAGTCATGTGATGAAGAAAAGTCAATTTATGTCTTAAAAACCAAAAGAAAATTGCTTAATCAGATTTAAAAAGCTCTTAAAAAAAAATTGAAGATGATGTGATTTGTTTTTTCTCAGGCAAGAAAAACTTTTCTTTCTTTCTTTTTTTTTTTTTTTTTTAAGCTTATCACCCCAAGCAAGGCTGGAAGCCACTAGCACGCAAGGGGTTACAGAAGGTTTGGAGGAAGAGCAGATAGGAGTGGTAAAGGAGAGGATGTGGAGAAAGATAGTAGGTCGATCAAGGCAAGGCGGTTACAGAAGATTTGGAGCAAGAGCAGATAGGAATGAAAGGTGAAAGGTTGTGAAGAAGGGAAGTGGATAGATCAAGGCAACTGGAGATGTCGATTGAGGTTACACTTAAATAGTTGGAGATTGTATTTGTCAGGGAAACAGGAATAAGGAAGGGAGTTCCACAGGCGAGATGTGCGAGACATGAAGCTATTGGAGTAGAAGAGACGTCTACATCTAATAGTTTCAACGGTGAAGGGGTGGGAACGGGATGCCAGCCTCGTGGGACGTTTAAATTCATGAGGCCTAGGAACCAGCGAAAGCAGCTCCTCGGAGCAATTACCGTGAAAGTATTTGTAAAAAAGACAGAGGATCAGAAATTTTACAGGAAAAATAAGAGATGGTTCCAACAGTTATACACACAAAATTTCCTGCAACTATCATGTTTTATTTGGGGGGGGGGGGCAGCAATGAAGAACATGTGATGTCTCCGCACTTCTTTCCCGGCTCTAGAATTAAATCTGCTGCTGGAAACAGTGGGTAAGCCCTGAATAGACAGTGTACAAAATAAAAGGTCTTATGTGTTTCAGCAAGACTCTGCACCATCACACAAGGCTCAAAGACTGAAGGAATGGACAGCTGAAAATTTTCATAATTATCTCACCCCTGACATTTGACCTCCTAACTTCCCAAATCTCAATCCATTGAACTACTATGTGTGGAGCGTTGTTGAGAGAGTGAAGTCGATTAACACCCCCATGACAACAAAGATTCTTTGAAAGCTGCTATAATCAGAGTCATTTCCAATATGAACCATTTATCATATTTTTCAGCTTACAAGACGCACTTTTTTCATAAAAAATACCCTGAAAAATACATGTGCGTCTCCCAAGACAAATGTAAGGCAACGCCCAGGATCAAGTAAGCTTGGACGGTCACCTAATTGGCTTGACTGAAAGGGATGTGGAATTGTATGTTGAGTCATTACATTATAATGTTAGCTATCTAATTCAGCCTTTTATATGATGTAACCTCAGCACTTAGCTGTTACAAGTATTTCCAAGACTATAAACCTTCCTGGAGCCAAGCCACAAGCTTAAACATGCTCTGTTTACTAGCAGTGGCAGGTACCTTTCTGCTCTTGACTAGTATGTCATTGCCATACAAACAAAATCAGATGAGTAATTAATGTAAAGAATATTTGATGCCAGTATGAGAGGAACACATGGTGAATGTGTTGTCGTATGTGAATGAATTTTTTTTTCTTAAAAATTTCTTTCCAATATCAAGGTGCATTTTCCAAACTGCAGTGTCTTGTAAACCGGAAAATACAGTAATTTGAGCATGTAGACAATTTTGATCTCGCAGAAAAGCAGTTATTGAAGCTGAAGGTGGCTTTATTGAATAAAGTTATAAAAAAAATAATGTAACATTTTTCACTCATAAAGTTATTATCTGCTATTACATATTTGTTTTCTATAAATGTAAATCTGTCCAAAAATACCTTACGTACAGTATTATGTATGTGCAAAAGTTTCTAGAAAAAAAAATATGGCTGAATTTCTGAGATAAAGAATTTATTATTTACACTATTTACGCTTAGGCTATTGTCCACATCTTTTTTGTTATTATCACCTGACTGCCTTCTCTCTGAAATTCTGGGATGAGGAGTTATTATTTACACTATTTACATTTAAAATATTATCCTCATCTTTGTTGTTATCACAACGTTTTGACCATTGTGCTCTTCAGATTTCATCAGGTTTATTTTAATTGTTAATTCATCCTGCAACACCTTTCTCCCTTTATCTATGTTTCCAACTCAGACATGGTTTTCTTGCATTCTCTTATAATGATTTCATTTATAACACCTTCCTATCACGGGGAGTAACCCCACTCACTCGAACATATCAATTCAGGTAACCTAGAGGGAATTCTGAACTGAAACTTTTATCTAATCTACAGGGGTAGACCGTTCTCATTCCACTGGCCATGTCTAGGGATATCTCATCTAGTTCTTATTCTTAGGATTGCTCAGTTACTGCTTACCCCATTTCTACTGAGTCCAAGTACACCCTGCCCAGTACAGGTATTGAACTCACAGTTATTATGTCACCAAATTCACAAACTAACACTTTAATCCACTCGCCTAGTAATAACAACAACAAAGATAAAAATAATCGTCCAAATGTAAATAAAAAATGATTTTCAAGCATGTACTATATATACTCGAGAATAGCGTGAGATTTTAGGATCAGTCTTTTTTATGCAAAAATAGAGGGTCGCACTATACACAGGTAATTCTTTTTTTGAAAAGGTTAAAAAACATGAATTTTCTGTGACTGGTTGCACTATATACAGGTAAGCAAGCCAAAAAATTCAGGAGTTGCACCGTACGTGAAGTCGGCTTATGCACAAACATATATGGCATTCAGTCTGCAAATATTTTCGAAAAAGACAACTTTTGTACATACCTAATAAATAATAATAAATAGAATAAAAAAACAAAAAAACAAATGATGGAAAGACAAAATGAAAGAAAAAAAAATCAAAGAAAAAATTTAAAAAATAGACAATACGGCTTCAACAGAATAAAAGCACAAAAACAGAAACAAAATGTAGAGTACGAAAACCTCTGAAATATTAACATGCACTTCAGTAATGATTAACAAGGCTAGTCCAGTTGACTATTACAGCTGAGTAAGGAGTTTGATCTTCACTGGGTGGCCAATACAAAATTTGACATTAAATAACCCAAATAAATAGTGACCTTGGCATGGGCTAATGCTTATCAGGTCTAGTCTGGTAGGTCATTACTACTAAGTCATGAGTTTGATCCTCCCTGAGTGCCACATACAAAATTTGACATTAAATAACCCAACAAGGGTTAGTTAGTTAATTTAACAACCTGTGGAAGGACTGGCTTGTAAAATCCAATATGGCCAAAATCAAACTGGTAATATTCCACCACCACCACCACCACCACCACCAAGCAGACATTTAACTTTCACCTATCATGATGGAAGTCTTCCTTCAGGGGTGCTCTTTGCCCTGAATATCAAATAGGCAAGCATCATCAAATGGGGTTCAAATGATCCTCTAGAGGTCGGTGAAGAGTTCCAGGGGGGGTCGATGATAGTCATCAAATGAGGGCTCAGTGTGCGGATGACGCTGAGCTGAATTTTAGTTAGGGTACTTAGTGTATGTTGTATTCTTCGGTGCGGATGAATGAAAGGCACAGAGCGTAACAATCAATAGAATCAAAAGCCTTAGTGACATCTGCCAAAGTAGCTTGTAACTTATTTTGATGAGATTTATTTAATGTTACATTGAGAATTGCTTGCTCTTTTTTAATTGTTTTTTTGAGATTTATTTAATGTTACATTGAGAATTGCTTGCTCTTTTTTAATTGTTTTTTTGAGATTTATTTAATGTTACATTGAGAATTGCTTGCTCTTTTTTAATTGTTTTTTAGAGATTTATTTAATGTTACATTGAGATTTGCTTGCTCTTTTTTAATTGTTTTTTTGAGATTTATTTAATGTTACATTGAGATTTGCTTGCTCTTTTTTAATTGTTTTTTAGAGATTTATTTAATGTTACATTGAGAATTGCTTGCTCTTTTTTAATTGTTTTTTTGAGATTTATTTAATGTTACATTGAGAATTGCTTGCTCTTTTTTAATTGTTTTTTTGAGATTTATTTAATGTTACATTGAGAATTGCTTGCTCTTTTTTAATTGTTTTTTAGAGATTTATTTAATGTTACATTGAGAATTGCTTGCTCTTTTTTAATTGTTTTTTTGAGATTTATTTAATGCTACATTGAGAATTGCTTGCTCTTTTTTAATTGTTTTTTTGAGATTTATTTAATGTTACATTGAGAATTGCTTGCTCTTTTTTAATTGTTTTTTTGAGATTTATTTAATGTTACATTGAGAATTGCTTGCTCTTTTTTAATTGTTTTTTTGAGATTTATTTAATATTACATTGAGAATTGCTTGCTCTTTTTTAATTGTTTTTTTGAGATTTATTTAATGCTACATTGAGAATTGCTTGCTCTTTTTTAATTGTTTTTTTGAGATTTATTTAATGTTACATTGAGAATTGCTTGCTCTTTTTTAATTGTTTTTTTGAGATTTATTTAATGTTACATTGAGAATTAATTGCTCTTTTTTAATTGTTTTTTTGAGATTTATTTAATGTTACATTGAGAATTGCTTGCTCTTTTTTAATTGTTTTTTTGAGATTTATTTAATGTTACATTGAGAATTGCTTGCTCTTTTTTAATTGTTTTTTTGAGATTTATTTAATGTTACATTAAGAATTGCTTGCTCTTTTTTAATTGTTTTTTTGAGATTTATTTAATGTTACATTGAGAATTGCTTGCTCTTTTTTAATTGTTTTTTTGAGATTTATTTAATATTACATTGAGAATTGCTTGCTCTTTTTTAATTGTTTTTTTGAGATTTATTTAATGCTACATTGAGAATTGCTTGCTCTTTTTTAATTGTTTTTTTGAGATTTATTTAATGTTACATTGAGAATTGCTTGCTCTTTTTTAATTGTTTTTTTGAGATTTATTTAATGTTACATTGAGAATTAATTGCTCTTTTTTAATTGTTTTTTTGAGATTTATTTAATGTTACATTGAGAATTGCTTGCTCTTTTTTAATTGTTTTTTTGAGATTTATTTAATGTTACATTGAGAATTGCTTGCTCTTTTTTAATTGTTTTTTTGAGATTTATTTAATATTACATTGAGAATTGCTTGCTCTTTTTTAATTGTTTTTTTGAGATTTATTTAATATTACATTGAGAATTGCTTGCTCTTTTTTAATTGTTTTTTTTGGGGGGTAAAATTTTGAACATGATCCAAATTTTTTTTATGTTTCAAAAATTTTATTTAACATTTTAACTGCCAATATCAGTGTGAGTTTTAATGTTCAAAGATATTTTAAATGAGGGTTGCTGGGGAAGGAAGAGAAACAAAACAGGGCCTCTGGTCGAAAAAGTTTGACACACCCCTGGTCTAGTGGGAATCAAGCACTGCCCCAACTTCAAGTGGAACTCATACATATGATCTATTGCTAAAGATGCTGGGAAAAATTGTCGGTTCCATGTACCACTCCAGCAAGTAACTGACACCTCTATCTTTAAAAGAGCCAGATCAGACCAAAAATGAAGTATTGCCACCATATCTCAGCTGGAGCTAACCAGCCCTGATTTGCCCAGTCTCGACAGCATTCAAATGTGCTTTAGGTGACTTTGTGGAAGAAGAATTATTCTCCAAACTGATTCTACACATAAAACGTGATCAGAACGTCTGTTAGGGCTCAAGCTCTCACCAGAGCTCAAATGGAACTCATGTATCCGATCTATGGCTAAAAATGCTGGAAAATAGTGTTTGGTTCGTTGTATGTCACCAGTAATTATCTGACTCCTCCTGCTGTATCTTTACAAAAACTACATCACACCAAATACGGGGTAAGATATGGAGCTGCCCAGTCCTCAAGCACCTGTCTTGACAGAGTTCAAAAGTGTCAACACGGACTTGTGGGTGATGAATTATTTTCGAACTTACAACCCCTTTCCCACAGACAAAAAGACACAAGTCTCTCGTTACTTTAGCACTGTTTCCATTGCAAGTGTTCTACATTCCTTAGTTTGACCAGCCCTGACCTTTGCAGTCCAGAGTGCCATAGCTTATATCTTCATTCCCTTCGTATACCGTTAGTGAGAAGGAAGTTCCACTTGGAGACCGTCTTCCTAAGGATGGCTGTTTTGTCGAACAGACTCCTAGAAGGATGTCTTCCCGATCACTATAATCTTGACCACTTCAAGTCTATGATTAACCATTGACTTTCCTACATAACCTCACTTCTTGCCTTTTCTTGTGCTCATACAACACCACTGAGTAACGCTCTACTTTGAGTGGCTCTTGAGCCTTATTTTGAGTTAACATTAGTATAAAAAACATCAACCCTTGTTGGTCTATTTAATGTTGAATATAAATCTTAGGGGACAAAAATCGCAAAGAATAAGTAGATGGGTAGACTTATATCGGGTTTACATTTGAGTCTGCAAGTAACCACCCAAAAGGTGGCTTGTTTTGTTTGGAGGAGGTCTTACTATTTTTCGGGTGGTGGGGATGAAGTCAGCCTGTCCTAAAGCCTGCCAACAGGGCTATATCAATTCACAGGTACAAGACTACCGAGACGACCAGGTATGTAGAGTGGGCCCTAGAGAAGAGTAATATTTTTGATATTGTTATATACCATACCTATGTACACTAATGGGTATGTCCCAATCCTCATGAATACATCGGACACTATTGTAAGTGGGGGTAATGTGTCGTTTAAGTAGTCCAACACTAGCAGCAGCAGCAGTTTACCTTTTCATGCTGCTGGCAAGTATTATATTTTGTTCATGCTATAAAGATTACCATTTCATTTCCAACCTCTGTTTTGGTTATTCTCAAGAGTATTAGCATGTGACTCCACTGGAATTCAAACTCTCCAATTCCTCAATCTGAGCCATTATTCTTTACTCCATCATGTCTCCTTAATACCCACCTGAAATTTGTCGTATTTCCCACCAATGATGATGAGAGGCACAAGAAAGGGTTCCACGGTGTCTCTGTCCTGATCGAAAGATACAAAAAAAAATTTGTTAAACAATACATCATGAACCAGCATTTTATTGAAACAAATTTCAAGATCTGTCTATATCTCTGAGATGAGGTATTACTTGCATTATTTACATTACTCAGACTGTTATCCTCATCCTCATTGCCATATTCACAATGTTTCGGCTGTTGTACACTCTGGCCTTCTTCAGGTGATTGGAATTTCGAACCGAAACCCTTTATTTCATCCACCGGGGTAGATTGTTCTAGTTCCACATGCCATGCCTCTTCCAGATGTCTCAGTTATTTCCCTTCGTACACAGATGTCCTCAAGGACACATGGCCCAGTGGATAAAGGCGTTGGTTAGATCGAGTGACTAGACCCAAAGAGTTGTGAGTTCAGTACCAGGCCACAGCAGTGGTGAACCAAAAACTGGGAAGAGTTGAGTTGAAGGGAAATAAGTGAGATATCCAGAAGAGGTATGGCATGTGGAACTAGAACAATCTACCCTGGTGGATGAAATAAAGGGTTCAGTTCGAAACTTCATGATATTTTCATGCTTGCAAACACAAGGAGAAAAGCCACAGAAAAAAAATTAGTCAATCCAGAATATTGCCACATGGTAGACTGGATCAGAATAGTATTGACATGCAGCATCAATGTGCAGCTATATCCAGTTCATATGCCACATTCAAATTCCAGATTAGGTGACTGCAAAAGTTCGCAACTCTCTATTTATACCAAATGACCAGTTGACAAATTTTTGCACTTTCCTATCAGGCTTAAGGAGTTATAGCTGCATTTACTAATCAGTAATGCCATGGAGAAAGGCATGAACCCACTTCTTCTTTCCGCAAAATTTTTATTAATACAGCAAGGCAGACTGATCTCTTTAGCCTTGTAAAGTAACCAGTCTTAGAGAACAACAATTCACAATGTGGACAGATAATTTAAAATCAAACAATACCAAACAGCTCTAATATACAGGGTGCAGCATACGTACTGTTACAAAAGTAAAAGCTCCTAACTCCTGAAAAATGTATTATATCAGTGTACAATTTTAACACAAAGTAAGTATTAATCTGCTAAATAACACCAGGAAATCTCATTCAACATGGTTCACTTTAGCCTTCACCACATGTCAAAGTCTTTCAGAAGAAGTCATTGATGGAGATATGCACAGTTTCCATGGCTATTTTATCCAATACTCTCTTCAGAGCTTCAATATTGTGATTCAGAGTAGAACAGGGGCCTCACTCTCACAAACTGCCCACAAACAATAGTCGAGACTGTTGATATCTGATGAATGACGAAGCCAGGACAATTGTCTGTGCACTATTGCTGTGTTACATAAGCAATATGGCTCATTGCTCAGTCATGTTGAAGTGTCCAATGTTCATCATCTTGTGGCATTGCACCATGGCTTCAGTACACCTACCAAGATGTCCTCTATGCACATTTCTCTCTTTACTCCTTGAGGCATGAAAACATAAGACTTCCCTCTTTCTGAAATGGCTGCCTAAACCATAAGTGATGCTGTTTTCTGGGTTCTGAGGCATTTTCCGGAAGCGGCAGGAACTGACTGATGACTTGTCGCAAGAACACGATCGTTCTGATGATTAAAAGTCTGTTCAACAGTGAACAGTTTCTCATCGGTGAAGATGACATTTTGCAGCGTGCCATCACAAATCTGTCTCTGCAACTGCTTACTTCTTTGAAGTCACTTCTTCGTCGTGCCCGCTGAAAGAAGTTATCTCTTGGTTATCTTGTAGGGTGACATCACTAAATAATCACAGCATAACTTTCACATGCTTCTCCCCAATGTTTCGGACTCCTTAGCCAATTTTTGCATTGACTTTCTTGGATGGTGCCTGATTTTTTTCATACACATGCTTAATGAGTTTTGCTATTCTGGAGGTGTGAGGACATCCTGGTCTCGGTCAATCTTAGATAAAGGAAGTCTCATTGTATTAATCAGTTGTCCTTTTGATAAACATTCTATTGATTCCAAGTTGTTTTCCAGCTTGAAAAATCTCATTTGGAGTGAGCCCGTTTTCATGTTGCTCACCTATATACTTTCTTTTAATTTCTACACACAGCATTGCCAGTGAATACTAAAACACTTTGATAAAACAAATAGTATATGTTGTTGGGTGAATATCAAACTATAAATAACAAAGAGATGACCAATGATTTAGAGGTAGAATTCATCGGAAATTTCCTAACAGCATTTATGTCGCACCCTGTAGATATAGATAAGACAAACAAACAGGTGGACAGACACTTTCTTAAATCTGGAGGTGATAAGCTAAGGTAATTTAATTTGATTTATAATTTCCGGAGAAGAACTTCTGATGTGTATTTTTGTCCTGTATTCCTTTTGTACTTGTAGTTTTATCATACCATCACCCACGTCTACTCAGTCCACTGTCAACGTCTTGTAGTTTTGTCATATCATCACCCACGTCTACTCCGTCCACTGTCAACATCTTGTAGTTTTATCATATTATCACCCACAAGTCTACTCAGTCCACTGTCGACGTCTCGTAGTTTTGTCATATCATCACCCACAAGTCTACTCAGTCCACTGTCGACGTCTTGTAGTTTTATCATATTATCACCCACAAGTCTACTCAGTCCACTGTCGACGTCTCGTAGTTTTGTCATATCATCACCCACAAGTCTACTCAGTCCACTGTCAACGTCTCGTAGTTTTATCATATCATCACCCACAAGTCTACTCAGTCCACTGTCGACGTCTTGTAGTTTTATCATATCATCACCCACAAGTCTACTCAGTCCACTGTCAACGTCTCGTAGTTTTATCATATCATCACCCACAAGTCTACTCAGTCCACTGTCGACGTCTTGTAGTTTTATCATATCATCACCCACAAGTCTACTCAGTCCACTGTCAACGTCTTCATAGGTGTACAGAAGTCTATGAATGTTTATACAACCATTTCAAGTGCGCTATTCTCATCATTTTCAACAATTTCTCCTTTAGCAGTTTTAAATACAAGAGTTTTATATATTTGTTGGCTTTTTCTCCTCATGAGCCTCTTCCTCTAGTTCAGTATTTTCACAGGACCCAAAACAAAATAAGGAGTATAAAACTAACTTGTAAACAGGCATTTTATGTTTAATAAAATCTTAAGAAAATACAATTTTACAGTGTCATTACTATTAATGATCATTTTGTTGAGAGCCCATAATTAATATTTACTAGTTTTAAACTGTGAAAGTTTGACGGTTTTCCTATTTCAATTTTTTGATTAAATCTTCATTCTTAAGTTAGTGCCTGAATAATCTCATTCTGAGTTCTACAACAATAAAATATCTGTAGGAATTCTGCTATCGCATCGTTAAATATTTGAGCTTAACAACTTTAACAAAATATTGCAATAACAATCATAAATATGAATGCTGGTTGTTATTTAAAGAAGTAAGAGGGTACAAATGAAAAGATTTGAAATTGACAACTTTTTCCATTTCACTGAAACAGCCATTAAACACTTTTATCTTCTCTTCTTTCTTTCATTTTCTCATTGAAACCAAGTAGTGTGTCATTTCTATGTAATCAAAATGGAATAGTCCATTATTCATGAGGTGTAGGCAGGAAACATTAAACACTTCTACCTTCTCTTCTTTCTTTCTTTCTAGCCAAATTCCCATCTTACTAACATTTCTTTTAATAATAATTTTAAAATAATTCAGTGGACGATATTTTATTTATGGTAACTGAATTTTTAGTGATTACCTATCTTCCCTTCTTTCTTTCATTTTTGCACTGAAACCATGTAGCATCTTTGATAAGACTTTTGTCTTCTTCCCACAATTTTTCAGCAATATAGGAAAGCAGACTGATCTCTTTAGCCTTGTAAAGTTACCAGTCTTAGAGAAGAATTCTGAATTCAAATGCCAGGGGCCAGGGTGGCAGGATAAGGCCCATTACCACTTCCAGGTTTTGGGTCACAGCAGCTCTCAATATTCATTTAATTCCCCTAAACTTGTGTCCACCAATGATTACTCAGAACACAGAAAATAGACTGAGCGTATCTAGTTCTCACTACACTAAATTCAATAATTTATTATACATATCCTACAATTACATAATAACAATTAGATGTTGGAACACTAATTAAGAATGAGTTAGCAATAAAACTAATGAGATGGATGGATATGTTTTTGGCAACTCTCAATGTGTTGATCTGTTTTTGTCAGTGCAAGTCACAAGTCGGGGAACATGTGGAGGTGAGTTTTTTTTTCAGTTTGCTTATTGTCGAACCCTGCTATGTATGTTAACATAAAATGCAAGCCTTGTCCAAGGTCTTCACCAACTGGCCAATGATTTCTCCATGCTGTGTTCCATTCCTCACTTAGGTTGGTGTGCTGGGAAAGGACCTACTGCACATTCACAAGGTAAAAGAATGAAAAACAAATGCTACATCGAGGAATATAGACACAGATCCTGTTACCAGTATTATACTTAGAGTTTTTATCTAGGGCTTCACTTGGGTGAATAAGTAGGTGACATTTGAGACAACAATCCAAAATTGATCCCATTGATCAGGTCTTCCTCTTACCAACTCCTTGTTCATCTACACATGCCAACACAGTGGCTGGCAATATGAATGGGTGGCAATGCGGCCACAAGACAGACAACTCTATCACCTGCTAATCACAGACCAGAAGTGTCTCTCTGATCTTAAGCAAGGGATACCAGGTGCTGTAAGCTTGAATGTGCAGGTGGTTTAATGGATAATGGCTCAGAGCCAAATTCCAATTCCAATTGAGTTCATTATATTTGCTTAAGCACAAAGGCCCTTGGAAAAGGTATGAATCCACCTCTTCTCCTCCCAACTATGGGTTAATTAGTAAAACTTGTATCACTAAACTCTTATTATCTCAACAAAAAAAAAAAATTCCTACAATCTAAAAATATTTTCTGGCTTTAAATAACCTGATATTGCTATTGAAAAATAAGCAATAAATAATCTTTCACACCTTGTAACCCCCAGCATACTAGTGGCATTACTGCCTTGCTTAGGGTGAAATGGTTAAAAAGAAAAAAATGCCATTATTATCCAAATCTGGATAATTAGCCAGAGTCTGATAACCACTTCTTTAAGGTTTGATTTGTTTAATGGGAAATCAAGTCCTTGTGGGTCATTTATTCTGAAATTTAATTTACCCTGGTAATCTTTTTTTCTATTAAAATCTATTGCTGGAAATTTTTTTCTATTAAAATCTATTACAGGAAATTATTTTATTTTTATTCTATTAAAATCTATTGCAGGAAATTATTTTTATTCTATTAAAATCTATAGCAGGAAAATTATTTTAATTTTATTCTATTAAAATCTATTGCAGGAAATTGTTTTATTTTTATTCTATTAAAATCTATTGCAGGAAATTGTTTTATTTTTATTCTATTAAAATCTATTGCAGGAAATTATTTTAATGTTATTCTATTAAAATCTATTGCAGGAAAATGTTTTATTTTTATTCTATTAAAATCTATTGCAGGAAATTATTTTAATGTTATTCTATTAAAATCTATTGCAGGAAATTGTTTTATTTTTATTCTATTAAAATCTATTGCAGGCAATTATTTTTATTCTATTAAAATCTATTGCAGGAAATTATTTTTATTCTATTAAAATCTATTGCAGGAAGTTATTTTATTTTTATTCTATTAAAATCTATTGCAGGAAATTGTTTTATTTTTTTTGTATTAAAATCAACTGCTGGAATTTATTTTGCTATTAAAATCTATTGCAGGAAATTATTTTATTTTTATTCTATTAAAATCTATTTTGGGAAATTATTTTTATTCTATTAAAATCTATTGCAGGAAATTATTTTTATTCTATTAAAATCTATTGCAGGAAATTATTTTATTTTTATTCTATTAAAATTTATTGCTGGAATATCTTTTTTTTAATTAAATTTTACATTCACAATTATTTAAAATTCCGTGTTATTATTAATCAGGCAGCTATCCAGTACCTTTTGAATAAAATCCAGCAGGTTTTGAGAAAAGTTTGAGAAAAGTTTTTGGTGTACTGTTGAATCTGGTTTACATTAGAGAAAGTATTTCTCATCAAAACCTTTTGCAGCAATGCAAAAATTTAATATTCAGTTGACGTAAAATCAGGTGAATATGGTGGGCGGCAGTAGAACAGACCAACCAAGTTTCACCATTTCCTCCTGTGTTATTCTTGCTTCAGGCAGTTTTGCATTGTCTTGGTGGAAAACGTTTTCCAATCAACAAGTGCAGGTTGCTTTTCAACTAGGAACTCTGCATTGCAGCTGCTGCACATATATATGTGCATTTAGCATTTCATTGCATTTAAGAATTCTAAATGAATATTACCCCAATGATCATGCTATGGTATGGAGATTTGTTTTTATCAATCCACTGCCTTCTCCATTAAACATTGTTATATGCAATCCACTTTTCATCACCTCTTATGATATATTTAAGGAACAGTTAGGATGATACATTCATCATTACAATTGGTTCCTAAAAGCAGAAATTACTAATGACTCAACCTAATAAATAAAATCCCCATCATCATCTACATGCTGTGTCCCATCAAGACACTAACGATCATGGCTCTCCACAATTTCCTATCCTTTGTAACTCTTAATAAGTTTTGTCTTTTTGCTATTGTTGTGGAGTAAATAAGACACCCCCGGTAATACAAATGAACTAGGCAAGACACCTTAAATAAAGAACTCAAAGTGAGTCAATAGAAGTCTGTTGGAGTAAATTGAGGGAAATTTCTAGTGATGTCATGGTGAGTAGTCTAAGTGAGACATAATATCATAACTGCTAGGAGTGAGTTATAACACTTATCTCTCCTAATCCTTGTTCTGACATCCATTTACTACTCAAGCTTGCTAGGTAGGTAAGTTATGTATTGTTTTCCTCTGTCCATCTTGCATTCAGTATGCCCTGTGAGTATCAGATTTTCCAAGCCCTCTTTCTTCATTATGTGCCCTAAAAATTTCAACTGTCTCTTTCTGGTGTTAAGTATAAATGTCCTTTTTGTTTCCATTTTCTCTAAAACTTCGTTGTTGCTCACATGTTCCGTCCATGGTATTCTCAGCGTTCTTCTGTTGAACCACATTTCTATTGCTTCAAGTCTCTTCTTCATCTGCATTCACTGCCATATATAACGACTGATATTACATAACCGTTCAGTATTCTTTTCTTTGTCTCTTAATACTTTGCTTAACTTTTGGAAGGCATCTTTTGCTACGTCAATGTATCTTTGATTTTCAGTGTTGCACTTTCCATCCTCTTTCCCTCCCAGATATTTAAATTGTTATACTTGTTTGATTTTGGTATCTGCAATTTGCAATTTGCATGTTGGGCTGTTCCTTTTGCTAACAAACATTCATTTTGTCTTCTTGTAACTGATGGTTAGTCCTTTCTTCTTGCTTTCCTTCACTACCTTCTGTATGAATTCTTGTTGTTTCTTTTCTGTGTCTGCTGTCAACATTGTGTCATCTGTATATCTTATGTTGTTAAAATTGTGGCCACTTGGTAGGACTTCTAATTTTCTCAGAATCATCTCACTGTTCTAGGTTGAATAAGTCCAGTGAGAAGACACATCCTTGTCTTACATTCCTTTCTATTTTTGTATATTTACTGAATTCATTTTCATATGCAGGTGGTTTGCTGCAAATATAGGTTCTGGATTGTTCTAATATCCTTCCTAAATATATCAAGGTTACCTAGCAATTCCAACAGTTCTTTGTGACATACATAATTACCTAACAGTTCAGTAACCTTTTCTTTGTTTCTAACAAAATTTTCCTGTTTCTTAATATTTTGCTTAGATTTTGGAAGTCATCTTTACATTATCCCAATCTTTGGATTTCAATAAACAAAACAATAAACACGAATCTCAAATAAAATTACTTACTTCATGGTCTTTACCGATTCGTTCCCAGGTAGATTTCTTCAACTCTTCCAAGATTTTAGGATTTTGTTGTCGCATTTGTCTAACAACTGAACTGATGCAATTTTGGGCCGAAGCAAGTAAGGTTTTAATCGTTATCCAGATTTCACTTGGCACAGACAAGTCAACCATGATGACCAGAGTCAAAGAACTGGAGAAAAGAAAAAGAAAGAAAGACTTTTTCAGGTTAAAAACAAAATTATAAAATTTCCAGCTTATCCTAAATATGATGCAGAATTGTTCAGTTTAGTTTAAGGGGGTGGAATCACCCTGCTCAGGGAATAAAATTGGGGTGCAGACCAATGTTAATGCATATGGACTACTGATAAATAACATGAGTCTTCATCAGTTACAGCCAGCCAGTGTGTGTCCTTGTGTGCAGCCCTGGAAAGATTCATCTAAAACAAGGAGCTTGCATTCTGCAATGTCTGAGTGACTCTCCAACTCTCCCTAGTCATAACTGCTTATATATATATATATATATATATATATATATATATATATATATATATATATATTACGTGAATCATTCATACGAAAAGCAGATAATGAAGTTAATGATGTAAATGGCAAGAATCACTCTCGCAAACAATTTTTAATAATAAAATACATTAACCTCGAATCCATTAATGAATGGTATGATCCTTGTTTATAAATTCCGTTTTTATCAGGTCTTTTTACTACTAGCTTTCAATCGTTTCATACAATCATCCTCAGGTACGGAAATAGGTAAGTTTTTTACATCCAGGTAATAACAGCACAATGAAAGATAAAGTGTAATCTATATATATATATATATATATATATATCATATTATCATCACCTCTTGACATCCTGGACATGATGATAAACTAGGTTCAGCAGGAGATTAGAGATTTTGAGAAGCTTGGAACCACAATTGCTGTTGTTCTCAGGTCCAGCTTGACTCATGGTGGTAGCACCTGTCAGGGTCCAAGCTATGGGCAAATAGTTAACCCTCAAACTGAGGTCAAAATACTATGAAAGTAAAAAAATATGTTTTTATAGAAAAAATTCCAGCAATAGATTTTAATGGTAAAAACAATTTACCAAAGCTCCCAAGAAAACTAAAGTCTAGTATTAATTGACTCATAAAGAGTTGATATGGCATTAAATAAACCAAACCAAACCAAACCAAACCAAACTAGACCACCTCTTTGAGGTAAACACCTCACGTGTCACTTAGATCAAAGTGCTATAAAAAAAATTTACTAGAACCTTTAAGAAAATTTATGGTCGAAAATATTAAAATTTTATATAAATCACATTGCTGGAAGCATCGTACAATAAGAGAGACCATGTATATTAAACATCTCTCTCCCACTATTAACCTCAACTTATTTAATAGTGGAAATGGAGTGCTGGAAATTTTTTTCAAAATAGAAAGACAGCTGTGTTCAACACGAGAAGGCTCAGAATAAATGCTTCTACTAGTATTGAAAACAACACACAAATAAAATACATTTTAAACAGTCAAAACATGAATAGAAATTAACAACAGCTAAAACAATCTCCCCTTGAAAATGGCTAGAGAAGTGGCCAAAAGCGTTTGAGACAATGGACAATTTTTACACTCCCTTAAACCAACCAAACAGAAAAATGTAAGAATGCTGGAAACCTAATTAAAAAATTAATTAAAATTTTCCAGTAGGGGTTATTGTAAAAAAAAAAAAAATAGACAAGCTTAAAGTTTAAAAGAGGAGCACCGGGTAACTCGTTAAGTAATAATAAACATTAAAATGGTTGGGGGGGGGGGGGTAATCAATATGGCACCTAAAATATGGGAAGTGCATGTGATATTTGGATAATATATTTATCCAGAATTAAAATATTTTAAGCGAGATTTCTTTCTGTGATTACAAGCTAACATTAGTTCATTTCATTTATTAAGTAGATTTCGGGCATTAATATTTTTGAGGACGAATCTTTTTTCCAGCAAATGCAGGTTGCATCGGTTGTCGCAGTCAGAAAAGGGTGTAGTATTGGTGACAAAATTCCAATTTACTATTGGCGTATAGTATGGAAATTCTAATTTACTACTGGAGCATAGTATGGAATTTTGTCAACAAAACTACACCCTTTTCTGGCCACAGCAACTGATACAACCTGTGTTTGCTGGGGAAAATGTCTATTATTATTTTATAAGTTTCCTGGTGTTCCTCTTTTAAACTTTAAGTTTGCTTTTTAACTTTTTTTTTTTTTTTACAATAGCCCACTACCTACAATCTACTTTCTGTATTTACAACCCAGTATTATATTTAGTTTATTTTAAATTTGAGCTTCGGATTTGCATTTAATTTAGCGTTCTTCACATGAGACCCAGTATTTTTTTTTTAAATCAAAAGTAGTAATTTGTGCCTGATGAGTTGGCAGAACAACGAAACTTAAGTTGCACTTCGAACGTAGGTATATGTATATTTAATAATATCTACTTCTTAGCTCCGTCTACCCCCATTGAACACTGTTTTGTTTACACCTTAAATTAAATTAAGTAAATATTTACTCATTTACCTGTGTATGCACGATAATGCACGTATATACGGTTGCTAATATCTAGTTATTTGATTTATCCACATTAATACCTATATATATATATATATATATATATATATATATAGCAGCTTATCCCAACACTTATAAAACCATGTGCAATTGTGATAGTGCATGATTATGCTCTTGGTGCCTCGCAGTTTATTTCAGGTTAACCTAGTATCTGGCTTACTTGATGGTCTGGCGAGAAGAATGCAAAATCTCTTCTGGCATGATGCTACACTCATTTTCCTTGGTTTTAATCATATTTGTAAAATATGACCTCATTTGCATATGTAGTTTTCATGATATATGGAAGTTGTCTGACAAGACTTGACTACCAACTCCCTTTGTCTGGAACAGTGAGAATACAGATACCTTGTTTGTATATTTAAAATGACTTCATTTGCATATGTGGTTTTTGTTATATATGGAAGTAGTCTGATGAGACTTGACTAATTACTCCATTTGTCCAGGAGAAGAAGAATATTGCTACTTCATTTACATATTTAAAATGACTGCATTTGCATATGTGCTTTTCCTTATGTATCCAAGTAGCCTGACAAGACTTTACTAACAACTCAATTTTGCCATAAGATCGAGTATTGCTACCTCATTTGCATAGTTAAAATGATCTCATTTGCATGTAATTTTCATTATATATATGGAAAGTAGTCTGACGAGACTTGACTAGTAATTCCATTCGTCAGAGACAGCAAGAATGTTGGTACCTAATTTGCATATTTAAAATGACTTCATTTGCACATGTGTTTTTTTTTTATATATGGAAGTAGTCAGACAAGACCTTACTTTGTCCAAGGTAGTGAGAATATTGCTACCTTGATTTTCTTTTATGTGACTTGCAATTCACTTGGTCTGAGACTTTCTTTGAGATTTCATTGTCTGAGACTTAGCAGGACATCCTGAGAATGAAACTGAGAATCTCTTTCACGTTTCCTACCAAATCCGCCATTGTTTTTCTTGGCTATTGTTACACCACTTAGGCATGACTTCGTTTCAGACTTTCATTTAACGTGTGGTCGTATTTGAATTGCCACTGCTTTCTTTCTCCCCCTTTATTTCAGATTACAATTACCAGTGACCAGTAGATGGTAGTTTAGCCATCTTCATGACATTTAAGTGTGTTAATGCGATTATGCACGTCACTGCACCAGGTGTAACGACATTCAAGGTCAGCTGTATGTGAATACTCCAGCACCTGCTATGTTCCACAGATTCATCTCAATAACTAAGGCCGTGATTGCGGTCAACAAAACAATAGCGACAAATGCTTTTCAAAACAACTGTTGGGTCAGGTTGGAGCGATAACCTGTCATAATGCTTTCTTACAAGGGTAGCTGCCACTTGGCGTCGCTAGTGCAAGGGAGATAACTCGTGAATAATCTTGGTTACAAGGAAGGCTGCCACTTGGCATCGCAAGTGCAAAGGAGATAATCCATTCCAACTCTGTTACAAGGACAACTAACACATGGCGTTGTCAGTGGAAGGGAGATAACTTTTGTTATAATGAAGAATGCCACATGGCGTCCCCAGTGCTTAGTTTGCAAATGACTTTGATTAGTCCCAAATTGAACTTGAAATGGTATAGTGTAATCTGAACCTATGTCTACCATTTTGGCTCTAGTATATTCCAGACTTATGTCTACCTTTTTTGTGTAAACTGGACCTCTCTCTACCATCTTGACTCTAATATAAAAAAAGACCTATGTCTACCTTTTTGACTTTAGTGTAAACTGGACCTTTATTGACATTTTAGACTTATATTGTAAACTGGACATATGTCTACCTTTTTGATTCTAGTATAATCCAGACCTCTGTCTACCTTTTTTGTTCAAATTGGACCTCTGTCTACCTTTTTGACTCTAATGTAAAAAAGACATATGTCTACCTTTTTTTTTTATTTATAGTGCCAACCAGACATATGTTTACATTTTTGATTCTAGTGTAAACCAGACCTATGTCTACCTTTTTTTCTTTTATTTTCACTTAATAAACAGAACATTTGTTTTTTGTTACAAAAAATATTATGGGATATGAGTGGGAAAGTGAGAATTTGAACAAACCACTATCTTAAAACCTTACAGCTCAGGCAGTGACAAGAAAATGCTGATATCACCATAGGTAACCTTCATAGGAGCCAAATAAATTTATATACACAAAAGAGCAATATTTATAAGATGTACAAATCATATTCCTATACATGTAAAAAGTAATTCACATACTCAATTGTTTCAGGTTTTATAGCAATTTCCATTAACTGCGACAACCAAATGCCTCCTCCCAATTCCCAGTAATGGCCAATGTCTTTCACCTAAAACAGAAATTAAAGAGATTTTTTTAACTTTATAAAAGGATACAAATTTCATTTTTATGGTTCAGAATTGGATACAAAATAAAATAAACACGTAAATCTGGTTAGTTTTATATTAAAGGTTAAAAAAAATCAGGGGAGGCAATCATGCAATGAATGTTATTTTCTCGAAAAGTGGTTTAACTGAAAGTGTTAAACCGAATCATCACTTTGTCAAATGTCAACCATTTCACAAAGTGATGATTCATAGAAAAATTTTTAAAAATTAAAGGGCGATAACTTTTATATCTGAATAATGATTTTTTTTTTTAAAACTATGTATCATTTAAACATTTTGTTGTTTATTTTTGATAATGAATATCTTCTTCTCCATAAAGTAATCACTGAAGCTTTCATTCATGTAAAAATGTTGCTTAATATTTTGGTTATATTTTAGGAATATTTAAATAAACTAGTAAAAAACAAATCCATTTAAACATTATTATGCGAATGAAGAATTCAGTGATAACTATGGAGAAGTTATCCAATATTCATTATCATAAATAAACAATAAAATATATAAATGATACACATTGTACAGTGTAACCCGGATATAAGAGAGTTGTCGGGACTGGAGAAGAAGTCTCTTATATCCGGGTTTGTCTTATATCCGGGTTTGGTCTATTATATATACATTAACACAGGCTCTAATTTGGGACCAGAGAAAATCTCTCTTATATCCCGTTTTCTCTTATATCCAGGTTACACTGTATATACTTCATGTATAGTGTGACCCCTGAACTTTTTTTGTGAATAACCTGATTTTTTTCATGTAGCTCGTGTGTAATGCAACCCTAGTTTCTGAGCAATACTAGTAGGCCTACCCTAGTCAAATATTGTAATACTGGGCATGATCCTGGACATATTTCATAGCCAATAAATGGACTACATTCTTTTTTCATACAAAGCTACCCCAAAATCTGTTGGAAAAGTTATACCTCAGCAATGTAAACACACACAAATGAAGATGAATGCAAATTGGAGAAAAGAAAAGAAAAAACATTGTTAATTCTTCAGTCATGTAAGGGATTTGTAGATTTTAAGCATTTTCATGTAGCAGCAGAAAGAAAGAATCATGGCTACAGGAGGCAGGATGAAGGAGATTACCTGTACCATTAAGGTTAGCCAAAGTAGTCATGAGAATGTAGCTCTACCAGTTAGGTTAGGGCAGAGATGTCCAAGCTTTTTTCAAAGAGGGACAGATCTGATGAGGTGATTATGCTTGACCCATATGAAATTTGGCCTCCGGGCCGGAATTTGGACATATCTGGGTTAGAATCACCAAAAATGCATTAATATTTTTAACCCCCTCCAGAAAAGATTTACCTGTGTATAGTGCAACCAGTCACCAGAAATGCATGATTTTTAACCACTTCAAAAAAAAATTGCCTGTGTATATTGGAATCTCTATTTTTCGTGTAAAAAAAGAAATGATCATAAAAACTCTCACCGTATTCAATGAAAAACGGTAAATTTAGAAATGCTCTATTCAAATATCAAAGTTATCTCCCTTTAATTTGTCTTACTCAAAATACATGAACAAATTAACTATTTAAAAGCCTTCTGTGTCAATTCATATTCCTCTTTTTATTTAGTTTAATATTCATATTTTAAGTGTTTATTTATCTATATTCCATTTTTGTTGCCTGTCTTGAATTGATTTCAACATTAAATAATCCTCTTAAATACGTGGTACCCCACTGGAGGGGGGGCAATTTGATTTTTATTGTGTGCAATTCAAGAATGAGTTATTAATTAACAGTAAATCTTTTTTCTAGTAAGTCTGTGTGTGCATCAGTGTGAGTTGATACATATGGTGCATGTACAGCATGCATGCATAAAATATTTATGTAAATGTATGTACATGTGTACATCCTGCCATGCTTGGGGTGTAACCGTTTAAAAAAGAAAGTGTAAATACATATGTACTATATATACGAGGGTCATTCAATAAATAAGCTGAATTTTTCGGTATAAGGACTTCTAATACAGATAGAAGCTTACTCTTTTTTATTTTTTTTTGTTTTATTTCTTTTTCACATAGATTTAATTTCTTTTGCAGATTAAAAAAAAACTTTAAGAGTTTTGGCGATTAACAAAGATGGCCGACCAAGAAGCATGCTCCAGGATTGAACAGCGGTCAGTTATCAAGTTTTTGGTTGCTGAAGGGTGCAAACCAGTTGAAATTCATAGGAGAATGTCAACTGTGTATGGTGCCACATGTTTAAGCCAAAAAAATGTCAACAAGTGGGCTAAATTGTTTAAAGAAAGACGGAGCCGTGTTGAGGATGAAGATTTCAGTCCAAAGATTTTTACGTTGAGGGAATATGGAAGCTTGTGCACAGATGGGAAAAGTGTGTGACAGTGCTGGGAGACTACGGTGAAAAAAAAAAAAAGTAAGCTTCTATCTGTATTAGAAGTCCTTATACTGAAAAATTTACCTTATTTATTGAATGGCCCTCGTATATATTGTGTATATTTAGGCAACAATTTATTTTATTTTAAGTAAGTTCCTTTCATATTGTCTGATAAGCTTAATAACATTATCATTGAAAGACGAAAGGAAATCACCATATTGATGCATGTTTAAATCCAATCTAAGCTTTCGGCTTACATAAGCCATTATCAAAGATGACAATTACATTTCAATATATCAAACAATAAACGGACAAAACAATAATGATAGTCTGTTTTTGTTGCATGAGAAATTTCAAAGCAACAACAAACTCGTGTATACAAGACGCGGAAGCAAAATTGCGTCGCAGCTCGTGATGTCGCACATGACCACGCGAGAGTGAAAACGAGAAGTATTAAGTATGGGAATTCGTTAATATAAACCAATGGCTTCTGTTATCAATTATAGGCATTTAAGAATATTTGTGGAGATTTCAGAGTTTATTTTGTTCAGGTTAGGTTTCAACTGTTTTATGTATATAGCTTCAAGAATTTTTAGTTTTTGTTTATTGTTTTCATGTTTAAGTATAGTTGTGTTTTCGACGAGGGTTTTCCGGAATTGTGTATGCGGCCAGGCGTGTTGTTTTAAATGCCTAAAAATGTTATCATTCAAATGTAGAGTCAAGCATTGTGAAAGCGAGTTTGTGGTGTGACCAACATAAATATTATTTAATCCATTGGAGATACAATCTCCCAAAGAGCACTTGAATTTGTAAATTATGTTGATTTTTTGTGAGCTGGGACATGATTTTTTGCTTTCGAAGCATGTACACATACAGCACATAACTGAGTGATATTTGAGTGTACAAATATTTACTTCAGGAATAGTTTAGTATGGATCATTGAGTCTATAAGCATTTACTTGGTTTGGGCAGTGCCAGATTTACATATAGGCTAGTATGGACTGCAGCCCAGAAGCTCCAAGACTAAAGACGAGTCTCAGGCCCCTGATAAAAATAAAGAAAAAAATAAAGACATAAGAACAGAGGCAATTTCTTTATTTTCACATATAATGGGGCTCCTCTGAAATTATATCTCTTTTTTATAGATGCGGTGTGCAAACATACATAATGAAGGGCCCCCCCCCAAACTCTATTATCTCAGGGATCTCTCAAGGCCTAAATCCAAATGTTTTTCACATTTAGAGATAAATAATAGAAATATCTAAATTGAAGTCCTTCAACCTTCATTTAGATTTTATTCATAAGTTTAAAAAGAAGTGCTTAAGTTTTCTTCCATTTTTTTTTTGAATGTGTGTGTTCCATTTAGTATAAGCTTACTACTCAGTGAGAAGTAAGACAATTTTTATGAAATTACTTCCTTTTAGAGTAAATATAATAGGATTTTAATTAAAAATTATGTCTCGTCCTGGCCTCACCTTCCAAAAAAAATCCTAACCTAATCAATAGGATGACAGCATGACATTAATTTCAAATCTTGATACATACTCAGAGGACATACATACATTTTAAGAGAAACCAATTAGTCAAATTATTAATTAGTAGCAACAATATGGTCAACAGCTATCTTCTTGTTTTTACTTAATGTTATATAGGAAGAAAATGAGTAACTACAGACACCACGGTTCAAATGTGACACTCTGGACTTATGAATATATGTTTTCTGCCAGGTGTATAAATAGCAGTGTCAGGCTACTGCAGTGTTGATTATTGAGTGACTATTGAGTGGAACTATCCAGTTGAATTAGTATGAATTATTATGCACCGATGATTTGGGTTTAGACTTAGGATTTACTGGACATTAAGCCAAACCGCACTACTAATAAGGTATTCACTGAAATGGTTAATTATCTTTGATTGACTTTTACTTCTTTGTTCTTGTTAAGTATTTATTTGCGGTTGTAATTAAATACTGTTTTATCTTGACAGTGAAGTCTTGAGTTATACTTAATTATTAATGGCTACCGTACATCACAAAACTTAACAAAAATGTCTTACCATTTTGTTAGCCCGGCCAACATGTGCATAAGTGTAATCCAAGGCCACTGTCGGTTTGGGAACATCATCTCTTTGAGGAAAAAAACAAAAATTATAAAATATAAAATAAATAAACAATTAAAACATGATAAAATGTGAAAAATATTTTTTTTAAGCCAGCTAAATTTCTTAGATGAAGTATTTTTTGACAACCTTCATGCCCACAAAAAAAACATAGTGTCAAAAGGACGGTTTTCTCCTTGACACCTTGTTTTTCTCCTTAACTACTTCACTCTTCAGCAATGTTTACTGTTTTCAAAAGTGATGATTAGATATCGTAATAAAACCTAAACATGATGAAAGTGAATTTATACATTTTTTCTTTGTTCTTGAGAATTGACAACAAAAATAATAAACAGTAAACACTATTTATTAGATTGCTTATTTACAAGAATAATTTTTGGAAAATTAACCATTGCAATAACAAAACAAAATTTACAGAATCAGTAGTAAAGTACAAAAAACTTTTGGAGTAGAAGTGGCAGTTGCATTTAGCTACATCAAGAGTAAACAGTTGGGACCTAGATACCAATCTAGTAGCATGCTTAAATTCATGGGGTGCCAGGAAAAAAAGCATGTCAAAGCAGTTGCGGTGAAAATATTTGCAGAAAAGACAGAGGGAAGCTACCTCATATCAGTGAGTAAGTGACTGAAGTCAAGATGCCAGGTCAGGATCAATTACATCACAGATCCTTTTCTGGATTTTGTCAAGAACCTCAAAATGAATAGCAGGAGCAACAGACCAGATATGGCAGTATTATTCAAAGCATGGCCAAATGGTAGATTTGTAAATGTGTACTCCAACAAGAAAAATTTTCTGGTACGAAACAGTGACCTAACTTTCTTTGCAAGTAGATGCAGCTATTGATTCAATGTAGTCACCCCCCTCTTCAAGTCAGTTGAAAACATGAATCCAAGAAGGTGCTGTGTATTGCTCTCTCCAGAAGTCTTGTGTCAGCCAGGCAGAAAAGATTCTCTGTGGTGGTTTAATTTTAAGATTTTACATTATGGTAATGAAAAGTGTTTGATAAAGTATTACACAAATAACAGTTGGAACTACTAAGTAACCATGACCTATTTGGGAAGGATAATTAGAATAATCCAGAACCTATATTAGCAGCAAATCACTTGCATACAGATAGAAAATGAATTCAGTAAATATGCTAAAATAGAGAGGAGTGTAAAACTTATTCAACCAATAGAGTGAGATGATTCGGATAGAAGTCCTCCCAGGATTCATTACTGCTGGCCACAATCTTAACAACATAGGATATGCAAATAACAGTATTGATAGCAGACAAAGGAAGGAAACTACAAGAACTCCTACAGAAGGTAGAGACGTAAGGACTAAACCTCAACTGCAAGAAGATAGAATGCATGGTTGTTAGCAAAAGGAACAGACCAATACAAATTTGCAAATTACAAGTTGAAGATACCAAAATCAAACAAGTACAAAAATTTAAGTATCTGAGAAATGCTTTAACAGAGGACAGCAAGTGGGACACCGAAATCTGAAGGTGCATTGGGATAGCAAAAGAGGACTTCAAAAAGCTAAGCAAAGTATTAAAAGACAGGAAAATTTTGTTAGAAACAAAGAAAAGTGTACTGAACTGTTATGTAATATCTGTTCTCCTACATGGTAGTGAATGCTGGACAATCTTGTCACAGATAAAGAAGACGCCTGAAGCAACAGAAATACAGTCCTACAGAAAGATGTTGAGAATATCAGGGACCCGACATGTGAGCAACAATGAAGTTTTAGAGAAAATTGAAGCAAAAAGGACACTTATACTTATCAGGAAGAGGCAGTTGAAATTTCTAGGGCACATAACGAGGAAAGGGTGTTTGGAAAATTTGATATTCACTGGTAAGAGGGACACAGGAAAACAGCGCAGAACCTTCTTAGTGAGCTTGAATAAATGGATAGCAGAACAGGGTTTAGAAGAAATAGCAAAAAGACAAAATTTACTCAAGAGCTAAAAAAGGGGAAGAAATTGTGGAGAGCCATGATTGCCAACATCCTGAAGGGACAGGGTATATAGAAGAAGAATGTTAATATTAGTCATTTCCCTATAAGGAGACATTTGGCATTCACTGACCAAACAGCCAGTACTGCTTTTGGTCGAAATTTATAAAAATGCTTCTCTTAAATTTGTTCAGAAAAATAGGTTTCTCAAGTCCAGTAGCTGTTATTGCTCTTTCCAGTATTGATGGGGGTTTCCTTCCTACCCTTTTGTTTGAAGTAGTGTGGAGCGTCAATATCTCATGTCAATATTTTCTCTTCAAGTTACATGTTCTATCCATTTTCGCTGTTACTGCTGATGGTAGTCCTCAAATGGTGTGGTTTCTGTTATTTGGTCCAGCTCTTTGTGATTCTGTAATGCTCGTTCACAAAGAAGGATGACATTTGCCAACACTCTCAGGATTCATTCACTTCATGATAATATTTCCGAAGTACAGGAATAGTGGTGCAAGCAATGAAGATATGCCAAAGAAACGGGTTAATGCGTTTCTTTTATACAAAAAGAATTTAAGAAAAAAAAACTAAAAAAAACAGTATGCTAAAATTCTAAGATCTGCATCAAGGAAAAATTTCTATCCGTCACATAGCTTTAATTACAATATATTGTTAAAATTGTTCTGTTTTATTATTAGTCATTGTTCTTAATCTCTTATTGTGCCTAATAAGATCTACGGTAAGAAGAACGAATCTTCTCTCCGTCACATAGCTTTAATTACAATATATTGTTAAAATTGTTCTGTTTTATTATTAGTCATTGTTCTTAATCTCTTATTGTGCCTAATAAGATCTACGGTCAGAAGAACGAATCTTCTCTCCGTCACATAGCTTTAATTACAATATATTGTTAGAATTGTTCTGTTTTATTATTAGTCATTGTTGTTAACCTCTTATTGTGCCTAATAAGATCTACGGTCAGAAGAACGAATCTTCTATCCGTCACATAGCTTTAATTACAATATATTGTTAGAATTGTTCTGTTTTATTATTAGTCATTGTTCTTAATCTCTTATTGTGCCTAATAAGATCTACGGTCAGAAGAACGAATCTTCTCTCCGTCACATAGCTTTAATTACAATATATTGTTAAAATTGTTCTATTTTATTATTAGTCATTGTTGTTAATCTCTTATTGTGCCTAATAAGATCTATGGTAAGAAGAACGAATCTTCTATCCGTCACATAGCTTTAATTACAATATATTGTTAGAATTGTTCTGTTTTATTATTAGTCATTGTTGTTAACCTCTTATTGTGCCTAATAAGATCTACGGTCAGAAGAACGAATCTTCTATCCGTCACATAGCTTTAATTACAATATATTGTTAAAATTGTTCTGTTTTATTATTAGTCATTGTTCTTAATCTCTTATTGTGCCTAATAAGATCTATGGTAAGAAGAACGAATCTTCTATCCGTCACATAGCTTTAATTACAATATATTGTTAGAATTGTTCTGTTTTATTATTAGTCATTGTTGTTAACCTCTTATTGTGCCTAATAAGATCTACGGTCAGAAGAACGAATCTTCTATCCGTCACATAGCTTTAATTACAATATATTGTTAGAATTGTTCTGTTTTATTATTAGTCATTGTTCTTAATCTCTTATTGTGCCTAATAAGATCTACGGTCAGAAGAACGAATCTTCTATCCGTCACATAGCTTTAATTACAATATATTGTTAAAATTGTTCTGTTTTATTATTAGTCATTGTTGTTAATCTCTTATTGTGCCTAATAAGATCTACGGTAAGAACAAATCTTCTGTCCATCACATAACTTTTTTACAGGATACTGTATAAGAAATTTAAGTTACATGAACCACTTTGATAACCTTTTACTTAAGTTTTAAATTTCAAAATATTTATGGTGCGGTCTGATTGGTGGTAAAATAGTAACATTTATTACTATGTTTGAACCAATGAAAGGGTTTCCTTCCAAGTTAACAGCTCTGCGATGAGTTTGTTTAGAGCCTACCTGTTTGGGTATATAAGAAGGACTTTGTAATTGCTAAACAGAGTTGACAACAAGCTGCTACAGGAATTCAGGTCACCCCCGGTCCAGAAGGAAAACAATGCAGAAGAATTTAGACTCCCCATTGGTGCTGCTGTTAATTAAGACAACCTGGTCAATCCTACCACAAAGAAAAGACCTTTTTATGCATTATATTAAAAGCAGTTTGCTATTGTATGGAATAATATAAATTTATTTATAAAAGGGAAATGTTCCTTTTTGTTATGATTTAGGCATAAAAGGCACTCAATTTGTGTAAATCTTTTGTGTATTGTTATGAATAAATTTTATCATAATTTTCTATTTTATTTTTGGTTATTATTATTAATCTGTTATTTGACCTAATTTATAAATTAAATTCTATTATAGGTATATATTTAAAGGGAAAAACTAAATGTGTGTATGTGTATATATTTATATATATATATATATATATATATATATATATATATATATATATATATATATATATATATATATTTGTCATCCACATCTAGTGTGGCTAGACGTCCGGTTGCCTCTAGCTAGGAATTGAAACCCGACTGAATTGGTGTCAATTGGAAGTTCTCCCACTAAGCCGTCAGCTCACGGCAGGGATGAAGGTGAATTTTAGCGTGTTTATTTTTAGATTTAGATAAACACACAGTGACTGACAGTGACTCAATTCTGCCGAAGAGTCATATATATTTATATATATATATATATATATAGGTACTTCCAAAGAAAAGCGATACCTAAGGTTTAAAATGCATTTTTAAAAATGAAAAAGTTAGGACCAATAGTACTGCTGAATCTTCTTTGCATTTTATGTAGGATCTCTAGACATACAGCAGGAGCACTGGGCCAGATGTGCCAACTGTAATACATGTTTAATGTAGTTTGAATGTAGCAATCCGATGTAGGAAGTAATTTGTTCAATGTAACAGCACCAATGTATCGCAGCAGCTATTCAGGAATTCTTAAGGTCTTCCATATCAGAGGTTGGCAGTAGGTATTTGGAAAGAGTAGGAAGACGCAGTTCTACATGTCGCCTCAGCTGACAGGTTAGCAATAGATATTCCGAAAAAGAAAACAAAATGGCCGCCTTTATACACATCGGGTCGAATATTTCTAGTCTTCTGATTGGTTAACCTTCTATGGGTGTACTATAAAATGAGTCAGCTCATTTTGGTTTGCTCACTAGTACACTATGTATTCAAAATAACCTAACAGCAACAATATTCAAAGTATGGATGAATGTTAGACTTATAGATATGTAAGATAAATTCTGGAGAGAAAAATTGTTTAGCACGATACCAACCAACATTCTTAACAGCAGACCAAGCAATGGGTTCGATATAATCTTTCAACTTCATGTCAGTGAAATATGTTAATTCGGGAAGGAGCAAAGAGTCACCTTCTTGGAGGTTAGCATCAGCCATGCTGATGGGAGGCAAGAAGGGGTCTTTCGGGTGATGTTCATTTTTTACCAAATCCTTGGCAGTATATATATATATATATATATATATATATATATATATATATATATATATATATATTCAGAAGGGTTGAAAGTTTTGTGGGCTACCAGGAACCACTTCTCGCCACTGTTAAACTGAGAAAAATGGTGTGGTTTCGACACAAGGCATGAAAGCCTGTGCAAGACCATCATGTAAGGCAGTGTTGAAGGTAGACATAGGAGAGGACGCGAACGCACAAACTGTCAATGGACAGGTATGACTATACCAGAATTGTGGATGGCTACCATAAATGGACTGTTGTGAAGGAGATTCAATATGGCTTCTGCATTCAGATCTCCCTTACAATTACAAAAGTCAAGGGGATGATGATGATATATTTGTTTTGGTACTATTTGTAGTATCTGTCAGTATGCTTGGAATAAATGAATGAAAAAAAAAAGACTTTTCAAACATAGCCAAAAACTAAAGAGCTTCTCTGAGGGGTTTACTTACTGATTCAAATACTGTGGCAATAGTGAAGATTTTCCCTGAAAAATAAAACGAAATAAATATTTTAAACATTTTTTAGTAAAATATGACAATGAGTAAAGAGATATTTTTGCTGCTGTGCAGGTGGTGTAATGAATAGCAGCTCAGAATGAGAAATCAGAGAGCAGTGTTCAAATTCCAGCCAGGTTTGTTATATTCACTTATGCACAAAAACACTTTGGAAAAGCATGAATCTGTGGATGTTACAAGCTTATGGGCTTTGTGTGTATTTTTAAATGCAGGTGTGTGTTCAATATATAAACAAAGATAGAAAAAGCATGCAAAAAAAAACTTGAGTTTCCGCAACAGACATGTATTTCTTGAGTATGTCCATTTTCCTTTTTGGTTCTTAAATAATTTATCAGAGTAAGGATAAGAACGGGTAAAAATGGTTGAGCTCAAGTCAACCTTGCGCTCAGTTGGGATGGCCAAATCTCTACTTTATGAGTAGGGCTGCTGAAAAGACATCCGAATAATCTCGTTTGGAAGTGGAAAAGACAAAGATTCTGTCCTTTTTTGAAGTGGGGTCGTAAAATCGCACACATGACCAGAAACCCTTTCCAGTTTCTTTATAACTTGCATCATGGGGAAAATGAATGAATTTATTTTTTTTTTATTTTGATATTATTTTTTTTGTCTATATCTCTGAGATAAGATATTATCATTGTTTACATTATTCAGACTATTATCCTCATCTTCACTGCCATAATCACGTTTCAGCCATTGAACACTGTGGCCTTCTTCAGGTGATTTGAATTTTGAACCAAACCCTTTATTTCATCCACCAGATTGTTCTAGTTCCACGTGCCATGTCTCTTCCAGATGTCTCAGTTATTTCCCTTTAACTCAACTCTCCAAGACATTTTTTGGGGTTCACCAAGCATAGAAATGAATACAATATCGCAACCAGTAATAAGGAGTGCCAGATAAAACCAATAAATAACAACACAAAAAATTGCAATATAAGCTCTGATAAAAATATGCAATAATAATAATAATAATAATGGAAAAACTGCAATATAAGCACTGGTAAAAAAACGGTTGCTGAGGTATATAAGCCCCAAAAATTCATACACTGATGTCCTGAAGGATAAAGACGTGGCCTAGTAGATAAAGACGTTGCTTAGATCCAGTAACTAGACCCAAAGAGTTGTGAGTTCAATACCAGGATACAGCAGTGGTGAACCAAAACAAAAACAGTTGTTAACGGGAAATAACCAAAGAGGCATGGCACGTGGAACTAGAACAATCTACCCCCAGTGGTTCGAAATTCCAATCACCTGAAGAAGGCCAGAGTGTACAACGACTGAAACGTTGTGAATATGGCAATGAAGATGAGGGTAACAGTCATAAATAATGTAAATAATTTTTTTTTTTTATTGGTTTTATTCCATTTTCCCCACAAAATCCATCTATTTACTCCCTCTGCCCCCAGCTATGGATAAATAGCAGAACAGACTGGACCATATAGCCTTCAGTATCCTACTGTCTCCATGTACATTAATACAAAACAGCTTCAGTCAGAAATGGAAGTCAGTTTGCTAATGCCATTTATTTTGGTTCAGGGCTGTTACACACACCATCAGCAAAATAATATATTCAATCATAAATGGAAGACAGTTTGCTGACTCTATTTGATTGTTATTCACTCCTTAAGCAAAATAATAAATTCTGTTAAAAGTCTAGAATATCGAGTATCAATTTAGAAAAGTTCTTCAGGCTAATAAAACTACCCGGATAAACATTTCTTTTAAAACATTTACTTGTCCAAAATTTGAACATTGCGTGCCAGTTCCACACTGATACCACTAGCTCCACATTTTGTTATTACACTGTTTGTAAAATTATAATAATAAGAAACTAACTCATTAATATCCTGGGTTTCATACCAATGTATTGGGCAGCATTGTATCTAATCATTCCCACGTGTATGCTATATACAGTAACCACAAGTTTCAAATAGAATCTTTATTTTCATTAGGTCAGCCATATTTAGGATCAGAAAATCAATACAAATTCCACAAGTTTTGCAAATATTTATCATTTTTATTTACTGTCATATAACTTATAATTGCAATGTAGTCTATCTTTGTTATACAACTAATATTAGCTATAATGGGTGAGTATTTAAAAGGTTTTCTGACTAAAATTGACCAGCAATCTTTAACCTTCATGCCTGCAAAAAAATGGTGTATCAAAAGGATGGTTTTTCCCTTGACACTGCTATTGTTTTAACTACCTTCACTCCTTGACAATATTTACTGTTTTAAAAAATCAATGATTAGAATTTTAATAAAACCTAAATATATGATGAAAGTGAATTTATACATTTTCTTTGTTCTTGAGAATTGACAACAAAAATAATAAACACTATTTATTTATTAGATTGTTGGAATGGTTGGCAACACATTGGACAATTGCCAACTAATTCAAACTTTATAAAATGGTAAATAATAAGGATTTCCTTATAGTTGGTTAATATATTTTAATAATTTAGTATATGTTTATAAATTTATGAATAAAAATTATTTTCATATTTATTTCTTTATAAACTGGTAAATGATTAGTTTTAATAGTATTAATTTATAGAATGTTGTAAATATAAAATTATTCTTGTAAATAAACAATCTAATAAATAGTGTTTAATATTTGTGTTGTAAATTCTCAAGAAAAAAATATGTATAAATTCACTTTCATCATGTTTAGATTTTATTACAATTCTAAAACATTGCTGAGGTGTGAAGGTAGTTAAAATAATAGTAGTGTCAAGGGAAAAACTGTCCTTTTGACACTCTGTTTTTTTATCAGACACAAACGTTAGAGATTGCCAATTGGCCAATACAGTTGGATCATTCAATGTTGAAATCAGAATTTTTATTATACTTCTGTCTAGGTAATCATGGATTGAGTTTATATGTGAGTTTTTAAGCATTTATTTGATAGGTTCTTCTTGGGGGGGGGGGCAGGTTTGACCTCTTAGCAAGAGATGCAGATGGCATATTCTACTAGTCCCACTAACAGGGTACCAGTAAAGTTGGTATAGAGCAATGATTTTTTATAAAAATAACAAGTGACTTGGTTTAATGTGCATAACTTGTTAATAATTACCGTAACTTGTTAATAATTACATATATTTGATAATAGGTCCAAAATTTAATAATTTGTTGTAACAGAAAGAAAAATGACACTGTAAAGTTGGCAATTTGGACTTGCTAGTACGTCATTGGGGGAACTTGTTGCCAAATATTAGGATACTTGGTTGAATCTAAAGAGACAGTCACTGCATGGTAGGGTAGGAAGGTTCAGTGTATGGTGGTCTCTGGCTTTTATTTTGGCGTTCTTCGTCTCTTCTATTTGCCTTCTGGTGTTTTTGAAAGATGCTGTTTTTTCATGGACTGCTCTTCTCCAATTGGTCCTTTCTGCAGCTTCTGTTTCCCAACTGGCCAGATTGATTTATGTCCTCACCAAGGTGTTTCCTAGATGACCCTTGAATCGACAACATGGGGCTCCATGAGGTCTCTTGCCAGATGCGAGCTCTGAGAAGAGGATTTGTTTGGGTAGGCTACTTGCTAGTACAGTAAGCTATTAAATCCTCAGATATTCTTTCTTCAAAAAATACCTAGCAAATTATAGGGCGTGTCTTACCACTTGTAACATCTTAGCATACAGGAAATATGGGAAGGATCCTTCACCAAATTCCATTTGAAATCAGATTAAGCAACTTACACAGTTTTTTGCTCCAGTGATTAGAATTGTTGCTTGTTTAGCCACATGAGTTGAATCTGAAATTACAACAGCAAAAATAAATACAAAGTCGAAAATCAATGGCAATAAAGGTTTAAGAATAAACAATACAACATTTTAACAAACCAAATAAAATTATATGCTTGTTCGTAAACTATTCAGTAAGCCTTGCACATTTCAAAAGGAAATATGAAGAAACAAATTTAGTCTACTGCTACTCAAAATGGCCACTTTATAACTGCCAACAAAAAAAAATGATTCTGGAAACAAAAGCACCTTTCATTACCCTGACTTCTACAGAGATTACAAACACATTTTGTAGATATTACATACACTCTTCAAGAGACTTGATTATTACAATAATGTTCCCTCTGTACAAGGTCCCAGAGCCACTCGAGCTAGAGTTTTACAGAATAAGAGGCACCACCCCCAAGCAAGGTGATAAAGCCACCAAGATACAAGGGGCCACCTGATGTGGAAGAGAAAGAAAAGACTTTAGAAGGAACTGGAAACCCAATCTTAAACAAGAAATATGGGATAAACATCTACTGTTATTTTGCTTAAAAGACATTAGTTAAATAATACTTTAAAAAGAAATACTTTCTTTAAAAAGACGTCTTTTAAGAAAAATATGATTTCTTAAAATTCAATTTTACAATCAAGTTTTCTGAAAGAGTGGATGTAATTTTTCAGAAAACTCAGAATGGGTACACAAGATAAGTGAACATTTAATTTCATTTATTACTCTTAATGCTCCATCTCTTGATATCAAGCACTCTAATTACAAAGACTGCTTGCCTTAAAAACGTTATCTTCCGGAAATACCCTAATCAATCCTATTATTTTTAGTTACTTAATGCCAAATACAAGTCTTACAGCACAAAAATCATAGATTAAAAAATGTAGACATTTTTTTAAATCAAGTTCACCCCAAACAAACCAGTAAAGCCACAAAGAGACAAGGGGTGCGGAAGAACGAGAAAATAGAAACATTACTAAAGAGCGAGAACAAGTGAAGAGTAATCAGGGCAGTAGATAGAAATTGAAAATGCATTTAAATTTCTGAAGATTAAAGTTGACTGGAGAGTCAGAAAGAAGTTCCACAAGCAAGAAAATAAACTGTTAACATAGAACATTATGGTTGTATCCAGTGAACTCAGCTGTAAATTGATGAAACCTCGTGACCAGTCTAGTACTGCACTTAAATTCCTGAAGTCTAGGTACCATAGTGAAGATATCATTGTAGATATCAATGTGTATACTGGTATCTATGTGATATCAATGGGTATATTGATATCAATGTAGATCTCAATGTGGCATGATCAATTCCAATGTTGATATTGAATGTAGATATCAATGTGATATCCATAAGCATATTGATATCAATATAGATATGAACATGTATATTGATATCCATGTGATATCAATGGGTATACTGATATCAATGTAGGTATCAACGTGTATATTGATGTCCATGTGATATCAATGTGTATATAGATATCAATGTGACTTGATTGATGCCAATGTTGATAGTGAATGTAGATATCAATGTGATATGAATGTGTATATTGATATCAATGTAGATATGAACATGTATATTGATATCCATGTGATATCAATGGGTATATTGATATCAATGTAGGTATCAACGTGTATATTGATGTCCATGTGATGTCAATGTGTATATAGATATCAATGTGACTTGATTAATGCCAATGTTGATAGTGAATGTAGATATCAATGTGATATGAATGTGTATATTGATATCAATGTAGATATGAACATGTATATTGATATCCATGTGATATCACTGGGTATATTGATAGCAATGTAGATATCAATGTAACTTGATTGATGCCAATGTTGATAGTGAATGTAGATATCAATGCAATATCCATGTGTATATTGATATCAATGTAGATATCAATGTATATTGATATCAATGTAGATATCAATCTGACTTGATTAATGCCAATGTTGATAGTGAATGTAGATATCAATGTGATATTCATGTGTATATTGATATCAATGTAGTTATCAATGTGCATATTGATATCCATGTGATATCAATGGGTATATCAATGTGACTTGATTAATGCCAATGTTGATAGTGAATGTAGATATTAGTGTGATATCATGTGTATATTGATATCAATGTAGATATCAATGTAGATATCAATGTGACTTGGTTAATGCCAATTTTGATAGCATAAAAAATAATATGAATCAGACTTCTACATATTAAATAGATTGAGACAAGCAGTGATGGCCTGATGATTGCTGGCACTCTGAGCAAGCTGAACTTCAACACACTTACAAGAATAATTTTTTTAAATTTTCACAAGGAGAAAAACCGAAAATATAGAATAACAAGTTTATTACAATATACAACTTAATACAAGCTAAAGAAAACAGTCATTATTCTACCTAAAACATGTTTTTCTAGCCTTTAGATCTGCTAATCTTTTCATGGCACTTTCTACACCTATCTTCTTTACAAGATTATTAATAGCCAAAGAATTTCATCTGTCTTGAGTCAACGATGATCACAAGTATGTTTTTATAAGCTTTATTTTTGAAGATCCCAAACACATGACATGGCAACATGATGGCGCCCCGCGTGACTACCTGAGTTGCCAGTACCTTGAGCCAGCTACATAATTGACAATTATTTTTGCTTCAATTTGTAATAAGTGAGTATTATATGTTGTATATGAGGTATAAAAGATATTATAGCTTGAAAATTGGTGCCAAAACTTAATAATTATTAAATTCAGAGGATGCCCACCTGCAAAGTAATTGGCCCTGATCTGTCATCTCGTCTGCAGTCGCTCTCTCACAGACGCGACGTTGCCTCGCTCTGTCTTTTTTACAAATACTTTCACGGCAATTGCTCCGAGGAGCTGCTTTCGCTGGTTCCTAGGCCTCATGAATTTAAACGTCCCACGCGGCTGGCATCCCGTTCCCACCCCTTCACCGTTGAAACTGTTAGATGTAGACATCTCTTCTACTCCAATAGCTTCATGTCTCGCACATCTCGCCTGTGGAACTCCATTCCTTATTCCTGTTTCCCTGACAAATACAATCTCCAACTATTTAAGTGTAACGTCAATCGACATCTCCAGCTGCCTTGATCTATCCACTTCCCTTCTCCACATCCTTTCACCTTTCATTCCTATATGCTCTCGCTCCAAATCTTCTGTAACCCCCTTGCCTTGATCGACCCACTTTCTCCACATCCTCTCCTTTACCACTCCTATCTGCTCTTCCTCCAAACCTTCTGTAACCCCTTGCGTGCTAGTGGCTTCCAGCCTTGCTTGGGGTGATAAGCTTAAAAAAAAAAAAAAAAATATTTATATATATTTATAGTGATGACCCTAGAGTTAGTGGCACCCTGGGCAGAGTAAACTTCAGCACCCTTACAAGTATAATCTTTTTTTTTTTTTAATTTTCACGAGCAGAAAAACTGAAAATATTGAATAACGAGTGTATTACAACATACAACTTAATACAAGCTAAAGAAAACATTCATTATCCTACCTAAAACATTTTATTCTCACTTTAGATCTGCTAATCTTTTCATGGCACTTTTTATACCTAGCTTCTATACAAGATCATTTTCGATTGACAAAATAATCAAAGAATTTGATCTCTCTTGAGTCATGGATGACTGCAAGTATGTTTTCATAAGCTTTAGTTTTAGAAGATCCAAATACATGACATGGTGGTATGATGGAACCGTCAGCCTTGATGGTGCCTTGGGTGACTGCCCGAGTTGCCAGTACCTTAAGCCAGCCCTGGTTACAAGATTTTGTGATGTTGGACAGTTTCACTTGTCACTTTTGCTATGTCAAGTGAAAGCTCGTTATTACTTCCAAAAATGCTCTTTATATTCGAGACTTTGTAGACGCAGGTACTAGTAGTAACACCTTCCAATAATATCCGCAATAGTAATACTTGTCCAAGTAGTAATCACCAAATAGTATAATGATCAGAAGAGAATCGTAATCCGTATAGTAGTAGAGTAGAGAAAGTGAACGTATAGCAATAGTGTATAGACAAGACGAGTGAACTGTGATCGTATAGTCATCACGCTACTTCCTATTTATTCACTTCCTTTATGATCATGTGATCTACTTAATAATAGAATAGCCCATGTTACTCACTGGTGATCTAGTTTCAAATCACAGTGTCGGCAGTGACACTTACTCTTATACAAGCACAAGATACGGTTAATTCTAATATTGTACAAACTGAGCAATACTGGAAAATCTAGCTATCATGAAAAAAAATAGAATGGTACCTGTTCTGTTTGTAACTTCTTCAACTGCAACATCCCATATGATTTGTCCGCGACTAAAAGAAAACATTTAAAAAAGTTAAAAACATACAAAATAGCAAAAATAAATTTTTAAATTAATGAAATAATAAATGAAACAATAATTGACGCTTTTCAGATCTATACCTGAAGCCATCAGATAAACTTCCACTTCCACATACACACATATAAACGTGCACCTACACTCCTATTAGTCTGGCCCTTCCACCACCACTTTTGTTAGACTGGGTTCTGCTTGTGGGCATATGGTGATGATGATGCTTGTATTTTCAACATTAACTGCTTGTGTGTTATTGACGATTGTGATGATGCTGATAGTGATAATAATTATGATATTAATTATCAATAATATGTTACCAATAGTTATTGATGTGTTGACGGTAAATTTAGTGTTAATGATGATGGAAACAAAAGTATAATGAAAAAAAAGGGCCATGATGACAATTGTAATTAGTTGCGGTAACCGTGATAATGATAATACTGATAATAATAAAGATAATAAAAAATAAATAAAATAATAACAATAAAAAAAATGACAGTGTTAAAAAGCAGTAGCAACACATTGGCTAATTGCCAACCGATATGAACTGTAGTAGACCATGCGGTGTGTTGAATGGAAGAAGAGAAGATGAGTTATCTCTAGGTTAAGGCTTCCGCTGGCCGGTCCAGCTACATAAGAATGTTGGACTTTAATGGAGTCCAAAGAAACAAACGAGGCCGATATATATGTACAAAACAAATATATATTAATACGTGAATTACAAATGGATTAAAACACTAGTTACAATACATTGAAGACATGAATAAAATGTTACAATGTCTGTATGGAAAGTTGTGTGTGTGTTGTTTTTAGTTGAATGTCCGTATGGGTGAATTTTGTTTTAGCGTGTTCCCAGAATATGGGAAACGCTGGTTGTGTATAAGAGTTCACATATTGGAAATTTTTAGAGAAAGTTTTTTGTACCTCGGCCCGCAGCCGAAATCGACATAGTTGCTCACACATGCGCGTAAGCGGAGAAAAAGAGAGAGAAAGAGGCGAAAGGTCAGCCAGTATTTATACTCCCGGGAGAGAGAGACCCCTGGTGAAGGGGAAATGAGGAGGAGCTAACTGCGACAGAACTTTATAAAATGGTAAATAATAAGGATTTCTTTATAGTCGGTTCACATATTTTAATAATTTAGTAAATGTTTGTTTTCACATTTACTTCTTTATAAATTGGTAAATGATAAATATTGCATTGCATTCTAATTGTATTAGTTTTTAATGTTGTAAATATAAATATACAATTATTCTTGTAAATAAACAATTATTTATGTAAATATACAATTATTCAAGTTATGTGTGTGTGTTCTGTTGAGTGTCCGTACGTACGTGTATTGTTCTTAGCGTGTTCCCAGAATATGGGAAACGCTGTATCTGTGAGAGGTCACATATTGGCGTAAGTGAAAAAGAGAGAGTTTTTACCTCGCCCCCGCGTGATATAGCGGCCCAAGGCCTGAGTCGAAAAAGAAAGAGAGAGAGAGAAAAGGGTCAGCCAGTATTTATAGTCAGGGGCGAGAGAGCCCTGTTGAAGGATTGAGGAAATGAGGAGGCGCTAACTCCGACACACCTCATAACAGAAAGTACGGCCCTGGTATTGTTGCAGTGGGGTTTTATCTGGACTGGAACCCATGTTTTTTAGTTGTTAAAAATGCTTATTTGAGTGAGCGTATGGAGATTTTGAGGTGGGCATAGCCTCCTCCAGAAAGTACGGCCCTGGTATTGTTGTAGTGTGGGTTTATCTAGACTCCGCTTACCATACTTTAAAAAATATATTGAGGAAGGAGGCCTATCCCCTTAAGCCCCACTTCTGCAAGTACGGCCTTGGTATTGTTGTAGTGGGTTTTTTTTATCTGGACTCCACGATTTTCAGTTAAAGGGGGTATATTTTTTGTAAAACGGAGAATAACAAATGGAATTTTATTTTAATTTAAGGGTACTTTATTTTTTTCTACTAACGTTTACAATTGGATGACTTCGAAAAATAAAATTAATGTTATGAAAATTTAATTTTTTTTGGTGAGGGGTGGTTGAAGAATTTTAATTTTAGGAAATTATGTATTGTAAAAAAAATTTTAAAAAAACATGTTACGTTTTTTTCTTATTTTTAAAAGTTAAATAAATGAAAAAAAATATCCCCAAAAGAATCTTGGATATTTATGGCTTTCTTCTATTAAGAAATTGAATACGTAGACATCAAAACTTACGTATTTTAAAATTTATTTTTATTCGGTTTAAAAAAAAATTATGTTAAAATAAAAAAGTTCAAATTACTTAGGATTCGTCACCTGTTTTTTTGGATTAAATGATATTTTTATGAATTCTAAAATAAACAGATCACCATTTTTAGAAGAAATTTACTTACCCAGCAGGCATTGTTTTTAATTTGTTTTAATTAACAATGAATGAATTAATGAGTCAAGATTTTCAACCTTTACGGAATAACAAAACTTTATTTTCTGAGAGTAACTAAGGAAAACTTAGACAACAAAACAAAACTACAGAATTTGTAATGACCAATATATTACAGATCCTTAAACGAATGCACCCAAGCCATATTTATTTATTTATATACGATTAAAAATATTATTTACACGAAAACTATTGTCCTTATCCTTGCTGTTGTTATCACAACGTTTCCGGACATTGTGCCCACCAGCCTTCATCAGGTGTATGCCGATCTATGTAATCTACAGAGAATTCTGAATTGAATCCTTTTTATATTTTACGTAGATTGTTCTCTTATTTTTTAGCACCTCGCTACCATTTTCTTTTTTTTATCAATGTCGATTTTTATGCAAATCTGTGCAAAAAGTGGATCACAGAGCTTATCCAGCTTCATACATATTTTCAGAAAACCTCAGCTTCTAATTGGTCAATAAACACACAAGTGGACGTTGCAATCCACCCACACACACAAGTCTTTTTGCCGCGCGTGACCAAGTCAAAACTTTTTCCCGCTTCTCTCTCTGGAGCCTGTCACGTGATTACGTTGATTATAAATACCAGACACAAATTCGTTCTCCCCCCCCCTTTTTGATTTCACTCGCTTACGAAAATGTAGCTGTAAAAGAAATTACGTCTTGACTCCTTGCGAACGGATGCTGTGAAAACATATTCACACACGCACACATACACGTACGTACGGAACTTAATTACAAACATTACGAATACTACAAGCAACCGAAACTCAATTACAAGCATCAACATATTACGAATATTCAACTGCAAGTAACAGAAACTTAATTACGAACATTACGAACATTCACTCTTTCAACTCTTCTGAAGCTAAAAGTTTATCAACATATTTTCAGCTTTACTGGATTCTTTCAACTCTCTTGCAGTGAACATTTTGTGCGTCAAATTCATTCAACTTCCTATGAGCTCAGATAAAAATATTTCATAAATAAAATCTTTAATTCTAGTCAAAGGGAAGTAACCCCTATGCTTGTACACCATTACAGACATAAATATGAATATTCTTTGTGATAAAAACCGTTTTGTGTCCCTTCTTATTGTTTTATATTTTGTAGTATTTTGCGTTAAAAATAAATGCGAGAGGTAACATCAACTAACTGGCTTCTACAATTTCATTGCCCATGTCTAGGTATATCTCGACTTGTTCTTATTTTTAGTACTGCCCAAATATTATTTGCATTATTTACATTGTTTGGTCTGTTGTCCTCATCTTCACTGCCATATTCATGACGTTTCGGCCGTTGTACGCTCTGACCTTCTTCAGCTAATTGGAATTTCAAACTGAGCACTTTATTTAGGTAGATTTTTCTAGTTCCACGTGCCATGCTTCTTCCAGGTGTCTCAGTTATCTCTTTACCCTGGTGGACGAAATAAAGAGTCCAGTTCAAAATTCCAATCACCTGAAGAAGGCTGAAGCGTACAACGGCCGAACCGTTGTGAATATGGCAATAAAGATGAGGACAACAGTCCGAACAATGTAATTAATGTAAATAATTACAATACTTCATCTCAGAAATATAGACAAACCAAAGTTTTCATTCACTATGCTATTGTCCCGTAGATTAAATAAAAAAGGATTCAATTCAGAATTCCCTGTAGGTTATCTGGTTCAACAACCACATGATGAAGGCCGGTGAGCACAACGGCCGAAATGATGTGATAACAAAGATAGAAACAATAATTAGCGTGTAAATTATGATAACTCCTCATCCAGAAATTCAGACAGAGATTAAAAATGTATCGATCAAAATTTCATTTTAAAATTTATAGCCTTTAAAAATATTACGATTTTAGAGTTTACTACAATCATTGCAGGTTGTTTTTTTTTTACTTGTAACAAGAAATTGCAAGAGACTGACATGTATGCAAAAAAAACAATACTCTGTCCAGTGGCAGGAGCTGCTGATGGCGTCAGGGGTGGCAGCACCGCCTTAGCCACTGAAACTGTGTTACCTCCCCTAACGGGGGCGGGTATCTCACGTGCTTTCATACACGTAAAAAAACTGAAGTAGTCATATTTAAAAATAATTAATGAAGTGTATACAATTATAAAATTTAAGATTTTTAAAAATCAATTCTTTGTTAAATAATCAATTTAATAGTTAACATAATTAAATGAATAATTATTATTACTATTTCCCCAATGATCAGTTCTAAAGAAAGAATATGACAAGATATTCTGAGACAGTAGACACAGACAGCAGAACAAGAATAATCTGCCGCCATAGATTAAAGGATTCATTTAGAAATGGTTACCTGAATCGACTGATACCTGAAGACAGGATATCACAACGACCGAAAAGTTGTGATATAAATGATTTTTTATTTGGTTAAAAAAAAAAAAAAAAACACTACAAAAAAATATAGTTCAAACAAACGTTTGAGATAACGTTTCAAACTTTACGGCCAAAGGCACAAAACAAAGAGAGACGTCTTCGTTGTGTGCCTTTGAAACATGGGCCGAGTTTTAAAAAGGCAAACGATAACACACAAAAATGAGAGAATTATCACACAAATTAAGTGCTTTGTGTGCCAAATAATGGTCAATAACATTTACAAATAATAATCACTGCATATGCTTCTCCTTTACAATAAAAATCACTATGCTGCATAAGGTCCCCAGATTCAATGTCTCGGGACTCATGGTTGGAAATTGGGAATCTGGGGACGGCAATGCAGGACCGAGCAATGTGGAAAAGGATTGTTAATGGAGTTTCATCCGACCAACCACGGGGAGGTCGAATGATGGTGATGAAGGTCCCCAGAAATGTTAAACATAAAAATAAATGAAAAAAAAGGGGGAAAACGTACTTATATATATATATATATATATATATATATATATATATATATATATATATATATATATATATATATATATATATATATATATATTCAAAGAATAGGTACAATGTTCGAAGCAGTGAAGAACAATCACAGCAGTCGAAGAATTTTCCCTGATGTGGGAGCGACTTTGATGTTCCTTTTATATTCTCGTCTGGTGATCGTCAAATTTCTTCTATGTTTTTTTTTCTTGACCAGCTCGACCTGGATTCCTGCAGCAGTTTGTTCGTCGAATTCAATTCTGCTTTCATTCAACAAACAAGTATAGGCCCCCAAACAGGGTTGCCAGATTAATTTGTTTTTTTTTATTTAAAGTCAAGTCATAGAAAGCCAAGTTAAAATCTTAATATAAAACTAGAAAAATACAAATAAACATGAGATTTTTATTTATTTATTAATATCTTGTGGGATTTTAGGCTTTTTATAATGAAACCACTTTCTTTAAACATTTGTATAGTAACTTTTTTATAGCTGTAAATTCGGAAAATTAATTAATTTACGGTAATATTGAAACTGAAACAAGTCTGATTCCCTGGAAAAATCTTGTTTTTTTCTGTTCAGTTTTTCTTTTAGAGTTTTAAACTTTTAAACAATAAAATTATGTTTTCGTCAAGTTTGGCGTCTTTTTCACCATGCTATGCTCTTTTTTTTAGCGATCTCATGAAGGTACCTAATTTTAATAATACTTTATGTCTAAAAACGTTTTTAGATAAATTTCATGAAATTTAATTTTTTTAATTGAAAAGTTGTTTTTTTTATTACCTAAATCTAATGATATAAAAATAACCGTTTTATTAACTAATTAATTATTCAATTTTTTAGTATGTGTATAAGACTTTTTCATTTAAAGAACTCCACCTATGAAAAAAACATCGGAGGGTTGAGCATATGAAAGACGAGGAAAAAACGGTCATTAGTTATTTGTTTATCGAGCATTATGAAAAAGATTTTTTTTTCCTTTTGATTAGAAATTTCTGGGATCCCTTCCCCCTACTGGATTAAGGATATGATGATAAAAAGGGCCGAAATCTCCCATAATTCAGGTGCATCACTGAGAATAATATATATGATGCCAATTTTCTGAAATCTGCTTTTTTTTCTTCTTTTTTTGTTGTTGTTCATGTTGGCTTGGGGCCATTGCTTTGGCGTCTTTAAATAAGCAGTATTGCAGCTACTACGCTACAATCTTTTCTTATATATATAAACACAGTAATAGCGGTGTCACAAGAATAACCGTCCTTTTGTTACACCATTTGTATTTTGTGGACACGATGGTTAAACATTATCAACTTGTTTTAAAAGTTTATAGTGGGTTGTCAGTTATAGTGAAGTGTATGAGTGTTGAAACTGATTAGTTTGATTTGGCCTTGTTAGTTAGATAGCCCACCATAAAAGGGGTATAAAACAAGAAAATCAAATTGTAAAGTGAAACAACAAATTTATATACAGATAAATCAATTAAGGTCTCTACAAATAAAATTAATATATTTTGGTTGATACAAGGTCGTCAAAATGTTCGTAGTAATCCTTGCAAGAATGAGTTTGTGTACGTAGGCAGGAACGTATGTGTGGATGTATGTATGTGTTATGGTCCAAGTTCCTTGTACCACGGTGATGGTCCAAGGTAGAACCAATGAAGAATAACTCGAACACAGGTATGGAATAACACAAATATATTACAAACAGAAATATGTACAAAGAAGTAGAAGTATTAGTAATGAATATCAGATTTGGTTAGAGTGAACTATGTTGTCTCGACAAGTATCACTATTCCAATGTCTTACAGTAATCGTCTGAAGTGACTCTGAACCTGAACTGAACAACTGCTCCCTCTTGAGGCGCAGTATTAATGATGTACGGAATAGTCCATTATTATTCTTGGTAAGTTCCCATAATAGTATGTATGAGAGTTATCGTAGGGTTGGAATGTCTGTGAAGTAATTGCTCAGTCTTAAAATGTTCCGTTCGTTTATCAAGTATAAAAGAGATGAGGGCGAAAGGTAGAGTTAATAATAATAACGATTGCTTGACGTTTGTCAAGGGACGTGTTAATACGCTCGTCTCCTTCTCTCTGGTGACAGGCGAACTTGCCCGTCTTTTATTTTGTGGGGCTTGAAAAGGTAATTTGGGAATTCACTCCCGGATATAATTCGGATCAAACAAACTTTGCGTCAGCTCGCAAAAAGGTCCGTAAAAGAATTTGTTTCTTAGAATTGAAGATCATTTGAATTTTGTTTTTAAATGTTTCCTAGTTTTCTATTGGCCGAAAAACATTTCACATCAAGGTGTAAAATTTCATGAGTTTTGTTTTGGATTCGCTTTTGCGTGTGTGTTAAGCAAAGTTTGTAAATTTGAGTCTTTTTAATTTCTAACAAAATCAATGAGTCAGTGCTTAGCATTTGAATTTTAAATCTAGATCTTGTTTTGTTCACTACAAGTTAATTCTGAAATCTATTTTTGATTTTCATTTATTTTAATTAAAAAAAACATGATCTCCTAAATTTAGTGAAAAATTTATTTTTCTATTCCTTTATTATAAAACGTTTATACTGTTTTAAAACATATATACCGTAATTCCCCATGTATAATACGCATTTTTTCTAAAAAGTAATAAGTAGAATCAGGGGTGCGCATTATGCACAGCTACAAAAAATATTTAAAAACTTGCTGTAAAATATAATAAGAATTATCATAAAACTAAATTCTATGTTTAAAACCATTTTAAAAAAAAATAAGAGTATGAAACGTTGGCCGTAATGAAATTGGAAAAGTACAATAGGGTTTGATTACCAAAAGAGAGGTGCGTATTATACGCGAATAGAAACATTTTCCCACACTTTCAGCACATTTTTATGTGTGCGTATTATGGATGAAGGCGCATTATGGAGAATTACAGTACTTATTTATTATATATTAATATTCGATGAAATATAATTAAAAATATGAAACATTTTATTAGACTCACACTCCGGAACAAAAAACATAGACTACTATATTGTATTTCACCGTTTTCGGTGCTGCTCGGATATTGACATGAAAGTCTTGAAAGCGAATTGAATGAAGCAGTCGTTTTTCATTTATGTTTAGAGGTAAGTGTGGATCGTCTTTTTATTTTGGTGTTTCGAATGGAATAAATACAACCAATCATTGGGAATTTATTAATGTAATAACAGACATCTTTTCTTTTATGAAATACCATTTTTTAAGCACTAGTTAATTTTCCTATCTTTGTTACTTTTTTTACCAATCCATTCAAGCAAGCTCCATAATTATTTTATTTTTTATCTCAAAATGCTTTTTGAAGCTAAATTTGACTGAAGTTGTCTTATTTTTTAAGAAGCGATTATCAGAAATTAATTTAGAAAAAAATAATAAAATATCCACGAATTGGTGGAAAAAGAAAAAGTTTTTTTTTCCTGAAAAAGACGTAAAAATTATTGGTGATTGTTTACTTTCTTTATCTATAAAATTAAATTCCTGTTTATTAAAGTTTATTTATTTATTTGTTTTTTTTTTTTGGCGTGGGGGGCGTTAAAAAATTGAATTTGTAAAAAAAAAAATGTTTGATTTATTATTTCTATTACGACGGAAAAATGATTCAGAACTTTTTTTTAACACAATTTCACTTTCATTTTTAAGTTTTTGTAGTTGAAGAGGAAGGGAAAAAAAAGAGTCTAGGAAAATCTTTCTTTTTTACCGGGAGAAAAAGGAAATAAAATTTAAAAGTTATTCAATCAACACTTGTCTCTTTTTTTTTTTTCTTCCTTCCCCTTCAACTTCGTTCTTTCGCTTTTCTTTCTTATCTTGAGAAAATATTTTTTAAATGTTTAAATATTTCATTTATCACTGCAATTTTTGTCGTTTAGTATAAACTAAAGTGTACTAGTACACTTTACACTACAGGATGTGTGGTTAGCGTAACCGAAACTGAAATTGGCGAGTCGAGTTCAAATGCCTTCGTCTGTAGCGTTCCCTTGGGAAAGGTACGAATCCATTTCTTCTCTTTCATCAATCGGTGCCTCCACAAGATCGGTTAAAAAATATACCATACTAAGATGAAAACGTGCTCCAAACGTAATAAAAACATAGTTTTAGCCTCAGGAATGATCAAACTATTTTTTGATTATTTTATTAAATTTTTTACTCCTTTTTTAGAACATTAAAAATTTTGATTAAAAAAAAGAATTTGTTTTTCTTGCGTTGGTGGTTGTACTAACTTTTTTTTAGCCTAGATTTTAACCTCTTTTTTTGCGGTGACAGACACATTAATTTGGAAATTCTTACAAAAATCATATAATTGTCGGATTTTAATGAAATTTTCAGGACTTATTCACAAATGAATGATATTATTTTTGAAAGTTTTCTTAGAAAGTCTTGGTAAAAAATATTTTTTTATTTTTCTTTTATGTGTCTCACCCTCTTACAGACTTAATTTTATGAAAACTTGAGAAATTCAACGTGATCATTTTCAGTGACTATACGAGTTAAATCTATTTTAAGAATTCTTTGAAGAATTTAAATCACCGAATGTCTTTTTTTGCAAAATCGGACTCCGTCTTACCGAAAATCTGTTTTGAATCGAAAAATAAAAAACCGCAATAAGACATTGTCATTATTTAATTAGAGAAGATTTTAATTGCTTTTAAAGACAATATTGTCTGAAGAAGAAAAAAATTCCATGAAAAATGAATTTTTACAAGAATTGTTTTCATTTTTTACAATTTAAAATTGAATAATCTATATAAAGTTCAATTTTGATGAGAGTGAAGAAAACATGATCCAGATTTAAAATTCAAATACTAAGCACTGACTCATTGATTTTGTTAGAAATTAAAAAGACCCAAATTTACAAACTTTGATTAACACATGCAAAAGCCGTAAGCGAACCCCCCCCCCCCAAAAAAAAACTTGTGAAATTTCACACCTTGATGCGAAATGGTTTTTGGCCAATAGAAAACTAGGAAACATTTAAAAACAAAATCAAATAATCTTCAATTCTCAGAAACAAATTCTATTACGGACCTTTTTGCGAGCTGACTCAAAGTTTTTGTTGTCCTATGGAAAGGCCCAAGTCATATCCGGGTGTGAATTCCCAAATGACCTTTTCAAGCCCCACAAACAAAATAAAAGACGGGCAAATTTGCCTGTCACCAGAGAGAAGGAGACGAGCGTATTAACATGTCCCTTGACAAACGTCAAGCGATCGTTATTATTATCTCTACCTTTCTCCCTCATCTCTTTTATACTTGATAAACGAACGGAACATTTTAAAACTGAGCGATTACTTCAAAGACATTCCTACCCTTCAATAACGCTCATACATACATACATCCACACATACGTTCCTGCCTACGTACACATAAACTCATTCTTGCAAGGACTACTACAAACATTTTGACGACCTTGTATCAACCAAAAAAAATACATTAATTTTTTATTTGTAGAGACCTTAATTGAATTATATGTTTATAAATTTGTTGTTTCAATTTACAATTTGATTTTCTTGTTTTATACCCCTCTTATGGTGCGCTATCTAACTAACAAGGTCAAATCAAACTAATCAGTTTCAACACTCATACACTTCACTATAACTGATACCCCACTATAAAATAATTCTTAGGGAATATTGTTTAAGTACAATTATATTTACTAATTTTAAAGTTTATTACAATCTGAAGACCTTGAATATTTTTGAAAGAATTTCAATTTCTTTTAAAAACATAACTCCTTTTTTGTCTGCTAAACTATGAACATGTTCGGCGCTGTCAATAAATCGATTATCACATCAGAAAAACAAGACCCCATGGTTAGGAAATGATTGTATATAACATTTTATGCTACAAGTAAGTAATATTTGTTTCAAATCAGATTAAATTTGCTAATTTTCCTCAAATAACGTTTCAGAAATATTTATTTTATTTTTACAAGATTTTTAAAACGGAAAAATAAGTTTTGATTACAAATGTCTAAATAATGACTGACGTGATCAATTTTATTGAAAAAAATTGAAACTTTATTCCAGTCAATATAATTTCTGTCTGAAATACACCATATACAGTATTTTACTTACCGGGTAGAGTAAATTTAATCCTTTTAGCTTTCATAAATTGAAAGATTCAGGAAAGCTTTTTCATTTATAAAAATTCATTTTCTCCAATAATTCACTGAAAAAACAGCATTGCTTGATGAAAAAAGACTTCAAGCTTAATAAAACAGTTTTATCATCAAAATGTTTGTTATTATTACGAAAGTATTTTTTGATTATTTTATTAAATGTTTTCATCCTTTCTAGCACGTTTGAAATTTTGGTTAAAAAAAATGCCCCTTTTATGCCCCTGTGAGCTTCAAACAAGTTCAATTGTCAGCTCATACATCTGGTAGAAGTGTTAGCCATCGCTCAGGTACTTCAAGGTGCCTCTGTCTCTTAGTCTTCACAAAGAAATAAAAAAATTTGTCTGAAAATGAAAAGCCTTTTTTTTTTTTTTTTAAATAATTGAGGGAGAAGGAATTAATCTGTTGAAATCCATGACTGCCAGCATAATGAAGAGACATGTTTTTTTTTTTTTTGTTTTTTTTTTATTGATTCGTATTTTAAGAATTTTTTGTTGGAGGTTGTGTGACAATGGTGGCTTATTGAGGTTATCTTATGACAACATACGTTCCTACCATATCCCATTATATTTAATTTTGAGTGTATATTGGCCTTGTGTAGTGATTAAAAGAAAATGCAGTGTCATTTTGAGTAAATTTCTGCAGATTTTGATGTGAACAAACTCTTATTTTTCATTCAAGAAAGTCTTCACCAGCAAAGCATTTTGCAGTGATAGAAAAGTAGGTAATAATTGTTTGCTACAATGACCCGTTGGGTAGAACAAACAGTTCCAAAATTATTTTCCTTGTGTTATTCTTGCTGTAAGTGGTCTTGTGTTGTCATGGAAGAGAACAACATTTATCCTTTCAACCACTGTGTACGCTGCCACTGGAGTGCAAACCTTATGGTGGAGTAATGGATAGCGGTTTGGATTGAGGAACCGGAGAGCTGAGTTTGAATTCCAGTCGAATCGATTACATTTATGTGCTAATATCCTTGGGAAAGGTATGAATCCTCTTCTTCTCCCCCCAGCTATGGATAAATAGCAGAACAGATCAGGTTCTATAGCCTTGGAGGGCAACTGGTCTATTGCAGAAAGAAATGGCAAGCTACTGCGGAAAAAAAAATCTGCCTCCTCAGTCAAGTATATAAAGATACATGATCGCCTAAGCATGTATCGTGCATGGCACATAACTAACTGAATGTGCTTCAGATTTATTCTTTACTGCCATGTATGATTAGTAGTTACGGTGATATATTTGTCATTACAATTGGCTCCCAAAAATGGAAATGATGACTTAATATTACAGTAGAACTGGTTTCTTCTTTACTTCAGGCTCACAAAATTTTTTTAACTATGTTCAGTATGGGTGATGGTCTGTTATAGTGAGAGGGCAAGTTAGGATTGGACTCCCCTACACATATCTTAATGTTTACAAAGTTTAGTTTCAGTCTAGCATCGAACCACTTTAGTCCATGCGCTAGTGCTAACTAACATCGTTCTCTGCTATGCTTCTTTTTTTTTTTTTTTTTTAAAACATCATAGAATGTGTTGGCAGCATAACAAAACAATGGTGTCCTGGGTATGACAATAAATGACATCTGGCAGCAAGGCCTGTGATCAGGAGGTTTTGAGGAGTGTGGAACACCACCTCTTAATTGCTGTTGTTCCCAGGTCCACTCTGACCCAGGGCGATAGCAGCTGTTAGGCTCCCAGCTATGGGCAAATAGTTAACACCAAACCTGGGATTAAAACACTATGAAAGTATAAAAATAGATTTTTATAGTAAAAATATTACCAGCAATACATTTGACTCTCAACAAAAATCCTCTTTATAAAAATGCATCAATGAAACCTGACCGACAAACTGATTTCTTACAAAGAATACATATTCTATTCATACAAATCTATGCTAAAAGTTTTGTTAGCATTAAATAACTCCTTGAACTGAGTACATCGAAGGGTCACCACAGATCAACTCCTCTTGGATCAAGTTGCTTTGATGAATACTTAATTTGATTGAGACTTTTCATATCAATCACATACTACACAATCGATCTCTCATCTTGCAATGTTAAAAATAAGATAAAGAGACAAATAGGAAGTGTTTATCAATCTAACACGTTTCACTTTTATTAAAGCTTCATCAGAGACTTGGATATGGAGAAAACGAAAGAAAGAAATTCTGGCATTTTTACTTTTGGGTTAAATAGTAAAAATACCAAAATTTCTTTCTTATTTTTCTCCATATCTTATTCTCTGATGAAGCTTTAATAAAAGTGAAACATGTTAAATTGATAAACATTTTCTATTTGCTTCTTTATCTTATCATTCTGTCAGACTCCGATCTATATCTGATATTAAAGATATATTGCTCTCTTATTTACAGAATTTTATTGCAGTTCTAAGAATAATGTCATTCCGGGGCAGAGGGAAGAGATTTCATGGACACAACTATGGAGGCCGTGGGGGAGGAGGAGGAGGTGGTGGCAGAAGATACTTTGACGATGACAATTCTACAGTTGATGGTGGTAAGTGCAATAAGATTATTAAAAGAGTTAACATAAATGTCTGAAAATTTATTCATTATCATTATTTATGGGTGATGCAAATGTTTCCAGAAATCTTTTTTTTTTTTTTAATCATTTCACCCCAAGTAAGGCAATGAAGTCACTAATATGCAAGGGGGCGGTACCGTGAGTGTGAAAGACTGAGAAAGAAAACCATTATTAAAGAGAGAGAACATTGATTATCGGTCCTGATCTGTCTCAGTTTCAGCCACTTTTTCCAACGTTGTAATGTAGCTTCCCTGTGCCTTTTCTATGAATATTTTCATGGTAATTGTTCTGATGAGCTTTCCTCTTTGGTACCTAAAATTTATGAATTTAAGCATCGTACTAAATTAGTGGTAAAGTCTCACCATTTTACTGTTAAAATTGCTAGATGTAACAAGAATTAAGAAGACGAGATAACAAATCTCTGAAGATCAAAGTTGATTGGGAAGGAAGAATGCAGAAGAGAGTTCCAGAAGTACGATAGATGAAACTGTTAGCATAAAACTTATAGTTGCATCTAGCCATTTCAACTGTAAAATGGTGAAACCTTGCCACCAATCTAGTACTGTGCTTAAATTCATAAAGTCGAGGTACCATAGAGGAAAGTTCCTTAAAACAATTACCATGAAAGTATATATATATATATATATATATATATATATAACAGAAGATGGTCCACGTGTGCTTCTTATATTATGTAGATTTAATAGGCCGGTTAATAAAATTTGAGGAATTAAAAGCCAACAAAATGATAACAATCTTGACTAAATTGAAGCATGAAGAGAAAGATTTTAAAGCCGTAATTTTTGTGCTTTAATTAGCTAATAGATAATAAATATCCTCATTTTCAATGCCAGTATTGTTTATTCCTCAGATTTCACTAACCAGCCTATTAAATCCACACACACACACACACACACACACACATAATGTCATTCACAGACAGTACTGTTTCGCTGTATCACAGCTCCTCAATGCGACTAGACTTCCAAATGCCTCAAGCCAGGATTGAAACACAACTAATTTGGTGTCAGCCAGAGCTATCTTCACTCGGTAGAGTTACACAACTAAATCTAGCGTATTGTTTTTACAAATGTAAACAAATGCCCATCAGCCAAAGTGCTCCATTCATTTTACTGAAGAGCTTTGCATTAGTGCAGGTGGCTGTTGTTTATAGAATTAGCTTATCACTCAACAGTGCTCAATTGAAATGTATTTTCAAGAGCTAAATTATGTCATTCACAGACAGTACTGTTTCGCTATATATGTGTGTGTGTGTGTCATCCACATACAAACTCGTTTCGCTGTATCACAGCTCATAAGTGTGGCTAGACATCCGATTACTTCAAGCCGGGATTGAAACCTGACCAATTTGGCATCAGTCTGAGATCCTACCCCTAAGCTATCAGTGAACAGCAGAGTATTATATACGAATGTATACAAACGCCAGCAGCCATAGTGCTCAATTCATTCATGAATGTAGAGTGATGCATTAATAGTGGTGATGGCTACTGTTTTGGGATTACCTTTTTCTCAATAGTGCTCAACCAAAATAACGAGAGCATAACACACACACACACACACATATAATATTGCACATTGCGTGCTGGTGTTAATAAAGTAGTTCTCTGTGTAATATAAAAGAACTTTAAAGTATATATTAAATATACATTTTTTTTTTTTTTCTCACTGGTAGCACAACTCGGAGTTTCATGCACAACGCAATCTTCAGGTGCTGAATTGAGACTGATCATTACATAATTTAATTGCATGTTAAGCAGAATTCGTTCTGTTACTTCAGGTTTTCATATTACGGTATCTTCTTACACTTTAGGAGATCGTCCTCGTCAGAGACCACCTCCTGGATTAAAAGGGAAAGAAATTGGTTTGTGGTTTGCCCGTCGCAGTCGAGCCAAGAAAGAAATGTTGGATAAACAACAGGTATGAAAATGTTTTTTGGGGTGTATGTTTACTAAAATTCAACTCGTATGAGGCTCAAGAGCCACTCAAGGTAGAAGGTTACTATGAAAAGGGCAAGGATGAGGTGTGTAAGATGAATGTAAGAAAGGGTGGTAGGAAGAGAAAATTATCATGAAGATTAAGAGGATACATAACAACTCACCCTCAACTTGAATAGCTTAAGACTAGTTTTCAAGGAAGCACCCATGCTGCATCCTGTTCCATAAAGCAACAGTTCTTAGTGGGTGGGGGGACTGTCCTTACATTTGGGACACATAGGAAATGAAGGTAATTCTGCTCTGGTTCTTAGCTGTAAAGGTTTGAACTGGTCAACCTAAAGAATGGAGCTCATCTGAAAATTTTCTATGAAAATAGTGATGCAGTAGCTGCAGGGTTATGTCTGTGGTGAAGGTGGCTGAAGAACAGAGGGTAAATCTTCACTCAAAATTCCACTCATGTTCGTTACATTCCCTATGTAAAGTATTTGCCAGAAATGCCCAACAAACAATTGACAACCGTCCTGGGTACGACGTTAAACTGCATCCAACAGCAAGACCTCTGATCAGGAGGTTTTGAGGAAGCGTGGAACCACCTCTTAATTGCTGGTGTTCCCGGGTCCACCCGGACCCGGGGTGGTAGCACCTGTTGGGGTCCCAGCTATGGGCAAATAGTGAACTTCCAGATCTTTCCCGCGTCCTGGGTATGACGACAAACTACATCCGCGTCCTGGGTATGACGACAAACTACATCCGCGTCCTGGGTATGACGACAAACTACATCCGCGTCCTGGGTATGACGACAAACTACATCCGCGTCCTGGGTATGACGACAAACTACATCCGCGTCCTGGGTATGACGACAAACTACATCCGCGTCCTGGGTATGACGACAAACTACATCCGCATATTTGATAAATATTATCAACAAAATAATTGCTTTTTTATAAAGATCACAAAAGACCAGAATGAAAATGAAAAAATATTATTACTTTTTTGAAAAACAATATTACCAACTATACTTTTTTGAAAAACAATATTACCAACTATACTTTTTTGAAAAACAATATTACCAACTATACTTTTTTGAAAAACAATATTACCAACTATACTTCAACCTTTTATACAAAATAACCAACTTAAATTCATAAATTAATAAGGCTTCGGCATAAAATGACCCAAATAGGAGTTGACATGCCGTTAAATCCAACATCCATCCATCCAATTGACAACGTAAGCAATAAACAATAAAAAAAAAGAAGAAAAGAACAGCAAAAATAATACTACGAAGCAAACAATATCTTTACATTATTTACATTGTGTGGACTATTGTCCTCATCTTTATTGTCATATCACAACATTTTGGCCGTTGTACGCTTTGGCCTTCTTCAGGTGATATATGCTAGAATTTCAAACTGAATCCTTCATTTATCCCAGTGAGTAAAAGCGTTGGTTGAAGTAATCTAGGAACTTGGCCCAAAGAATTGGGAGTTCAATACCTGGCCACAGCAGACGTGAACAAAAACTTGGAGAGTTGAGTTATTAAAGGGAAATAACTGAAACAAATATCCAGAAGAGGCGTGGCATGTGGAACTAGAACAATCTATCCTGGTGGACAAAATTAAAGGGTTTGGTTTTGAACTTCTGACATATATAACCTGAAGAAGGCCGGAGTGAACAATAGTCAAAACATTGTCAATAAAGATGAGGACAACAGTCTGAAAAATGTAAATAGTGTAAATACATCATCTCAGAAATACAGACAGATGACAAACAATATATATATATATATATATATATATATATATATATATATATATATATATATATATGCACACACAGGACAAAAGTTGGCAAAGCAACAGTTAATAGGCAAAAATTTCACAAAGTAAGAATGGTGTTAACACAAAAGGGATACAGTCAAGTGATCGCAGTGTTCTGACTTCCTGAAAGAACAGGAATACGGTGGATGAGACTTATTGACTAGGAAGAAATCTCAGCATGCATCTGTAGTGTTTGTCTATAAATTTGGGGAGGGAACATTTTTAGCAATTTGGAACCAGCTCACTTAGATGCATATACTCTTGGGAAAGGTTTGACCCCCCAACTATGGGTTAAATAGTAGAACTTGTACATAGGTCCTTACTTTCTGTACAAACAATTTTTATTTCATGGGTGACTTTCACTGGATTTCACAATTAATTTCAGTTATTCCCAAATTTATTTCCAACTTATAAAAATTATCATACAAAAAATCACCAGAAACATTCACAGTAATGATTACTTGGGAATCCAAAATTTCAGGATTGCAGGTCTGGATCTGGTCCAGAATGTTTTTAATTTGCTAACGGAGTCATCCTGATTCCAAAATGGTATGATGTGTTGGGCTACAGCTTCTAGGAGTAAAGTTGAAAAGGTGTGACACACTGACATTCACATTTATTTATATAGATGTCATTTCTATTAGATTAGAATTCTTGTCTTTATTTTACTGCTTGTGGGCATTATTTTGACTTCCTAAGTAAAGTCTATTTTTTTTTTTTTAATTTCATAATGTTTTGCCAATTAAATTTGTCTGTTGACCTAGTCTTTGAGTTTACATGAATTCATCAGACAGCTCTCTGCATGTCAAAAATAAAAAAAAATGACCCCACCAAAAAAAAACCAGCAGAAATTCCCAAAGGAAAATGAAATAAAAACAAAAATATTTTAAATACTTAATTTTTGTGGGTGGGGATTATGGTTCTGGTGTACCATGATCTTGTAAGTAATCAATCATGGCATCCCACTCCCAATAATCCTCATGGGTATGACGATAAACAACATCCAGAAGCAGGGTCTCTGATCAGGAGGTTCTTGAGGAGCGTGCGACCATCTCTTAATTGCTGTTGTTCCCAAGTCCACCTTGACCCGGGCATGGTAGCACCTGTTAGGGTCCCAGCTATGGACAAATAGTTAAAACCCCAAACTGGGGTCAAAACACTATGAAAGTATAAAAATAGATTTTTATAGTAAAAATACCAGCAATACATTTTTGAAAAAAAAAAAAATAAAAAAATTACCAGCAATACATTTTACAAAAATATGTCGATGAAACCTGATCTACAAACTGATTTCTTACAAAGAATACATAATTCTATTCATACGAACCTATCCTAGGAATCTTGTCTGCATTAAATAAACCATTGAGATTGATAGGTTTTAAAACAAAATAAGCCTAAACTTCTTAGAAAAAATATTGGGAAAGGCCCCACCAGAGGGTCATGTGGGCCTTGGAGACATACCACCACGACACTGTGGTGGGTCGTGTGGGAGCTAATGTGTTAACAGCTTACCTGCCCACAAAACGGAAGAAAAAATATACCAAAGGTGTTGTTTGGTTTTAGGGACAGGAAGGGGAAAAGAGAGGTGGTGATAATGCTTACATGTTTTTAAAGTCTGCTTCAGTGAAATGGAAAAACCTTGTCACTTTTAAACCTTTTCATTTGTAAGTGATAGGGAAGTTTCCACGGGTACTTTGTAGTCATGCAATTCATGAGGATCGTATTGAATCATTAGCATCAGAATGAAGATTCCTCAGAAAATTAGAATCCAAAAACTGCGAGTTTTAAATTTCTGATTTATTAGGGGCCCCAGAATGAATGCCCATTAATGGTTGATGATATCACAACATTTTTTTCTCTCTATCTTGGTTGAAAATTTTTTTCCCTCATTTCAGAGGCCAGTTGTGAAGATGAATAGTAGGCAAGAAAGAAATATCCGGAACTTACTGGAAAATTTTGGTTCTGAAAATTCACCAGATACCAATGACTCTAAGCCTCAGTGGACATCTGGAGCAGTGTCTGAGAATTCAAATCGGCAAAAACCTGTTGATTGGTTTGATGTCAAGGCTGAAGATGATTTCAGAAAAGTGGATTCCCTATCAGAAAATGCGTTCAGTGAGGACAAAGCCTCGAACCAAGAAACTGAAGAGAGTATAGTGCCGTCAATGTCGGAAATGAGATCCTTTGTTCAGGAAGAAAATGATTTTGATATTGACATGAATTGTCATGGTAAGTATGATGGGGGTTTTTTTTTTTTTTTTTTTTTTTCAAATTGTAATTGACTGATTTCTTTTTTTAGTTTTGTAGAATGTTACACTGGAATAAATGATTTGTTTTGAAAATAATGCTGCCCATTTTGTTAGTCAGGTCTGAAGATTGTGTGTATGCATGAAACAGACCTCAGTGTCCACTGATATACACACACACACACACATTTTAGATACAGTGTAACCCGGATATAAGAGATTTTCTCTGGTCCCAAATTAGAGCCTGTGTTAATGTATATATAATAGACCAAACCTGGATATAAGAGAAACCCGGATATAAGATAATTATTCTCCGGTCCCGACAACTCTCTTATATCCGGGTTACATTGTATATATATATATAATATATATAATATATATATATATACACACACACACACACATGTATGTGAGAGAGAGAGAGAGCATACACGAGACAAAAAGGGAAACTTATCTTTTCATCCATTGATGGACTTTATCAAGACAAATGTAAGGATTTTATTTTTTAAACAAGTATTTATATACAAAAGTAAATATTAGTTGTGTTGTTTTTTTTTTGTTTTTTTTCAGAAGCTTTAAATTTAAAAACGTTCATATACATACATGAGTGAAAGACTTTTCTGAAACATTCTACTAAATATCATCTAAATGAGTGTTTCTCAGTCATTGTCCATTGTTACCCCAAAGGACTCTCTAGAAAGACTGTTCGTAAAACTAGGTTAAGATTCTCCATACTAACTTATGACCGTGTCAATTCTAATTCATTTGATTGCAACTATAGATAGTTTTCATTAATATGTGGTTGCTCAAGATGATCGATTTACTGAAAATTTTTATAAGCTTTTTTCTCAATTGCTATTGGCTACATTCTAAACCAGTAATTCCAAACCTTTCCTTACTAATATAAAACAAATTTTCCCATGATGCAAGTTATAAAGAAACTGGAAAGGATTTTTGATCACATGTGCAATTTTATGACCCCACTTCCAGAAAGGACAGAATCTTTCTTTCTCTACTTTCCAGCGATATCATTTGGGCATTTTTCCACAGCCCTTATGAAGTTGAGATTTTATATGAACATTATAAATTTCAGTTTGTGTGTTTCACATATTCAAATATATCCTTGAATTTTCTTACTGAGGCACTTCACTGTACCAAGGCACCTAGTTTGGGGAGCAGTGTGCTCTTCTCAATGTTTTTACTTCATTACTCCAAAATGTGTATCAGAAAGCCATTTTTCAATACTTTCCCATCGATACTCCAAAGTACTCATTAGAAAGATTGTCAATGGGATTTGGCTTTTCCATACTAGTATCTGATTGTGTCCTTTCCAATTCATTTGATTACAATAGTGATTGACCCACCTGTAACATCGTTTGGCACTAATTCTGAGGAAGAATAAAAAAGATGAAAAGATTTGAATTAGAAATCTATTATCTTTAACTAAGTTTTTCTTTTCAATCCATTCTTCTTAATATCATCTAAATCAGTGTTCTCAGTATTTTTCTATCATTTCCTCAAAGCACTGCCTAGAAAGACTGTCAATAGGACTGCATTTGGAATCTTCATACTCAGCTTTGTCTTTTCTAATTCATTTGATTATAACAATAGGTAGTTTTCATTAAAATGTAACTGTTTAGTATGATCTGTTTACCAAATATTTTTTATAAGTTTTTTTCTCTCTATTGCTAATGGTGGCATTCTAAACCAATAATGCCAAACCTTTTTTTGCTCATGGGACACATTTTAAACTGAGATATATATATATATATAGTTATGTCATTCACAGACAGTACTGTTTCACTGTATCACAGCTCCTCAGTGCGACTAGACTTCCGAATGCCTCAAGCCAGGATTGAAACACAACTAATTTGGTGTCAGCCAGAACTATCTTCACTCAATAGAGTTACACAACTAAATCTAGCATATTGTTTTTACAAATGTAAACAAATGCCAATCAGCCAAAGTGCTCCATTCATTTTACTGAAGAGCTTTGCATTAGTGCAGGTGGCTGTTGTTTATAGAATTAGCTTATCACTCAACAGTGCTCAATTGAAATGTATTTTCAAGAGCTAAATTATGTCATTCACAGACATATATATATATAGGATTGGTGTAGACGAAATAAAATTCCAATAACCAAAAACAGTGTTGGAAAAATATGAACAACAATGTAAAGGATAATGGAATTATTTGTTTTGTTATAATTAATTTGCACCAAAGTGTACATTCATTGACATTTTGTTGCCTATGCAATTTGCTTCAAGGAAATGGAACCCTTAAATTTTCCTTTTGTTAGTTTTGTTTAATAAATGTGATCTCGCATTGCAAATCAGTCTCGGTTATTTTGCGCATATCTCTTTTCACCACAATTATTTCTTGTATTATAATATATTCTCGTAATCCCGTTGATAGGAATGCATTTGAACTCTTCATGCACATCTTTGATTGCCTTTTTCTAATTCATTTGATTGCAACAATAGGTAGTTTTCATTAAAATGTGGCTGCTCAAGATGATCTATTTACCAAATATTTTTATAAGTTTTTTTCTCTATTGCTGATAGACATTCTAAACCAATAATGCCAAACCTTTTCTTACTCATAAGACACATTTTAAATAAATTTGAAAATTCATTCAAAAGACTTGTGTTAGCATAAAATAGAAATATAGATAATTAAAATACAGAAAAAAAAATAGAACGTGTCTCCTTATTCATTAAAAGGAACACTGAAGACACTCGGCAGAGACTGTCTTCGTGTATTCTTGTGTACCAAATACAACGCCTATCATGATTATTTTTTTCAATCCCTCCCCGCCCACCAATACAGCATATATTCAGTACAGCATACTATTATTATTTTTTATTTTTTGTCAAATAATTTTCTCCATGTTTATTAAACATATGCAAAAATTCATCTCAGGATGTTTATTTGAACCAGCACATTTATTGAAAAATTCCCACCGGCATAGCCAGATTATGACCTTTGGAGGGCCCCTAATGAAATTATGCCCCCCCCCACTTCCCTCAATAGAGCTATTCTCTAATTCGCCTGTGCTGTCTTGAATATTTTTTTTACTTGTGATTTACGTAGCTATTCTAGTTTATTAAAGGAATTTGCAATGAGTTTATTTCAAGCTATCTCTTGTTTGTCAATAAAAATATTCGTTAAGAAATACAACTATTTTACTATTTATTGCAAGCCAAATTAGCACCTATTTCAAAACAACTGAAGTAAAGACCCCCCCCCCAAAAAAAAACCCAGATTTTTTATAAGCAGCATTATAACAATAAAACAATCCAAATAAATACGAGTCATATTGGAATGATTTCAGTTTATGAAACTATTTAGAAGATTAAAATTACTGCATTATAAAAATTTCTGAGAGTTAAACATTCTGAACTAAAATCAAACACATTATCTACTTGAAAGACAATGACATAAAGTAAAACGTTCTTTTCCTTGTTTTGCTTCCTGAAAAATCAAATAAATATAAGTTTGTCATATTGGAATCATTTCAGTTTATGAAACTACTTAGAAGTTATAACATTAGAAAATTAAAATCATTTCTTTATAAAAGCTTAAGGGGCCCTTGGCCACAGCCTATACTAGCCTAAAGGATAATCTGCCAACCGGCTTGACTATTACAGACAGCACTTGTATCTGGGGCAAATGAGTGTTATCAAATTTGGGAACAACCTTGCTCAATATGTTTTATTTTATGTAATATCAGTTATTTTATAAGTTGAAAAATTCCCACTGGCAAGACTATTGCAAATGGCACTTGTATTTTGGCAATTTGTTTCAACTACAGTTTTCATGAGTTTGTAAAAATCAAATTATTTTTAATATAACTTTGTGTAAGCTGTCAAAACTTGTTAAAGTCAATTGTTTTCGATTGAAAACAAATCCATTTTCAATAATTTTAAGGGTTTTCAAATTTTTTCAAACACCAAATTACTTTTTAATATAACATTGTTTAAGGTATCAAAAACTAGCTGAAATCCAAGATAAAACAGTCTATTTCAAGTACATTTTCCATGTTTTCATAAGTTTGTAAAAACCCCAATTTTTTTTAACATAACTTTGTGTAAGCTTTTCAATCGAAAACAAATGGATTTTCAATAGTTTAAGGACTTTCAAATGTTTTCAAACACCAAAAAAGAATACTTGTTACCCATCCCCTCCAATTAAGATCTGAATTCTAATTAGAAATATGCTATACGATGCTAAGTCTTTCTTTCCAATCTGTTCTACCTCACCTTGACATCAGCAAACTCTGTGTTTCTAGAACTTTATCCTTCATTACCCCCAAACCAAAAGAAAGCCTTTTTTTCTTTACTCCGTGTAAAAATGGTTAGTCTTTTCTTCCTGCTTTCCTCTACTAACTTGTCTAATAGTTCTTCCAGTTTTCTTATTGAATCTGTCATCAACACACTGTCATTTGTTTATCTTACATTGGTAAGGTTATGTCTGCTGATAATAAATCCAGATTGCCATAGGACTCTAAAATATAATATATATATATATATATATATATATATATATATATATATACATACATACATACATACACAGGGTGATTGAAAAGTAACTCCCTATCTTGTGTATGAGTGGCCAGCCAGGTGTCGTGACTTAACACCCAGTGACTTTTTTCGTTGGGGGTTGGTTAAAGGCGCAAGTCTACTACACCAAACCAAGACTTTGGTAGTGCTTGAAAGGTGAATACAAGAAGTTATGTCTTCCACACCACAACAGTTCATGATGAAATCAATTGACCTGAGTCCTGGGATTTAATAAATAAATTAAGAGTAATTTAAATTGGAGTTACTTTTCTATCTATCTATCTATCTATCTATCTATCTATCTATCTATCTATCTATCTATCTATCTATCTATCTATCTATCTATCTATCTATCTATCTATCTATCTATATATATATATATATATATATAATTAAGCCACAAGTTAAATGGTATTATATTACCATTAAATTTTTCAAGGACTAAAAGAAACAAATTTTCTGAATCTCTTGTTCCATTTTAAAGTGGATACCAATTTCCAAGGTGAAAAAGACTTGATTATGGATGCACAGCTCACCCAAGAATACGAAGATAAAATGAAAAATCAAAAATATCAGAAAATGCTTCAAGCAAGGAAGAAACTCCCAGCATATAATATGAAAGACGTAAGAGACAGTTTTTCAGTATTTTTTTTTATTATTTGATATTTTATATATATTTTTTTTATTATTTGATATTTTATATATATTTTTTTAATTTTTGATTGATTCTTGTCATCCCTGAAATGCTTTCCTGATATGTCACTTACACTGTTATCACTTTGAAACACTAGTTCTCATATAGTCACTGAAGTTAACAAAACACCTAACCTGGTCAGTACTTGGGTGACCACTTGGGTGATACCATGTGATGTAGGCCTGAATGTGAGTGTGGTGTAATCGATGATGGCTCAGAATGATAAATCAAAAAGCCAAGTTCCAATTCCAGTCATGTTCATTATCATTACTTATGCACAAACACTCTTACAAAAGGTATAAATCCACCTCTTCTCTCCCCAGCTATAGGTTAAATAATGACTTTTTTTTTTTAAAAAACATTATTATCTCACAATAACTGGTGTAGTGGATAACAGCTCAGAATAAGGAATCGGAGAGCCAACTCAAATTCCAGTCAGGTGCCTTACCTTAATTTGTGTGCAAGCTTTCCTAGAAAAGGTATGAATCCATCTCTTCTCTCCCCAGTAATGGGTTAAATAGGACATGTATCTGAAAATTATCACCTCTCAAAAAGTATTAATGCAATATTCACTTGCAAAAAAACAAAAAAGAAAGAATTATTCTTTCAATCCCAAAATATATTTTGACTTTAAATAACTTATGAAGGATTTATGAGCTCAAAAAAAAAAATCCATCTGATCAGGAAATTGGAGGTTTTGAGGAACATGGAACCACCTCATAATTGCTGTTGTTCTCAGCTCCACCCCAACCCAGTACCTGTTAGGGTCCCAGCTATGGGCAAATAATGAACACATCAAACAAAAACCAAACACGATGAAAGTATGAAAATACATACATTTTTATATAATAAAATTACCAGTATGTGTTTATAGTAAAATTACTGACAATACATTTTATCTGTAGTTGACAGCATATAATTGAATAAAAAATATATTTAGTTAAAGCCAATTGTGTTCAAAATATTAAGATTCTGGCATTAAATAACCCGTAAAGGTTGATATGCTACTAAACAAAATCCACCAACCAACTGACATGAAAGAACTCTTTCATAATATTAGTCCATATTCTACAATTTCTTAGAGAAATCAAACTGTATTCCAAAATATAACTTCAACAAAAATACAACACATATCAACGCCTCTAGTAATTATGTCCACAAAAGCTGTGTATCATCTACCATGTATACAATTGTGAAAACAGAATAGCATATATTTTTATTACTTCAAAGCTCATAAGAAAATTACATTTTGGCATTAAATGACCCATTAGGAGTTGATATGCCATCAAACAACGAAAATAAATAAAAAAATAAATCAGTCAATCTTGATATATGTCAGAAGTTGAGAATTTTCAATGCATATTCTCAACTATTTACAGTGGCTTGCAGCTACATCACATCGAAACACTACTTCTTGTATGATCACCAAAGTTAACGTCAAACCTATTCAGTACCTAGATGGGTAACCCTTTGGGAATGCTAGGTGTTATAAGCATGGATGTGTGGGTGGTGCCATGGATAATGGCTCTGAATTGTTAATTGGAGAGTCGAGTTTATTCACTTATGTGCAAATACCCTTGGGAAAGGGTATGAATCAACCTCTTCTCCTCCGAGCTAGGGGTTAATTTGTAAGACTTGTATCATTAAACCAGTTTTTTCTCCAAAAGTAAAATTGCAAACAAAATCTTTAGATTTCAATATTAAATACCCCATGGAGATTGATATGTCACTAAACAAAAACCAACCAATCAACCAACCAAAATGAAGATTAAGGGACTTAAATGTATATATTTCTTTTATTTATTTCTGGATCTGAAAAACATTAGGATCTGATTGGAAGATTTAATTTGGCAAGAAAGCAAGAAAATTCTAGATTATAAAACCCAAATGAAGGTTGAAGGACTTCAATTTAGATATTTCTATTATTTATCTCTAAATGTACAAAACATTAGGATCTGATTGGAAGAATTAATTTGGCTTTAATAAAGAAAGCAAGAAAATTCTAGATTCTAAAACCCAAATGAAGATTGAAGGACTTCAATTTAGATATTTCTATTATTTATCTCTAAATGAAATATTTAACTTCCATATAAGTCTACTTTATGTATAGTGTAACCCTTGAATATTTTTTGTGAAAAATCTGATTTTTTCATATAACTCTTGTATATAAAAGTATTGGTACTGGTGCTATAAAAAGAAAACTATAACGCATATCAATTTGGCATTTAATCTCTTTCGAAGTAGTCCACTGCAGAAGCCACACACTTTATCCAGTATCATTTTCATTGATGTATGCATTCCTGGAACTCCTTTTTTGGGATAGCAAGCAGCTTCCTTGTCGCATTCTCTTGGATTTCTTCGTCTTGACATCTTTTAAGTGTGATTTGATTTTTGAGAAGGAAAAGGGGCGAGGTCTTGGGAATATAGTGGTTGTCAGACCTGGGGAATGTTGTGCTTAACTAAAAGTAATATTTTGGTCTCGCAATAAAAACATCATTAAAATGTTAGTAAATGAATTAAACATTTTAATGGTGTTTTTATTATGCTACTAACAATTATAAATGGTGATAAAGTTTAAAAAACAAAAAACAAAAACATTTTGATTCTTGGAGAGCTTCCTGGTATTTTTCGGGATAAAGTTGTTTTGTGGGGATGATTCTGGGATAATGGTGAAAAAAAGTTAGGCAGACTCTGGTAGTCTGTCATGTTGGTAAACAGCAGTTTACCAAATACTTCATCTTGGCATATAAAATTTTGGGGGAGTTTCTGTAGTGCGTGTGTGTTTGATGGAGGGGGGTGAGGAATGTTATATGCCATTAAATATTCATGTAAAAAAAAATTTTTTTTTCTCTTTCTTAAGAAAATTGTGGATTTGGTCCAAGGTCATCGAGTTGTGGTCATCAGTGGTGAAACTGGTTGTGGCAAAACAACACAGGTAAGCCTTTTATATTCAGGTTTTGCTAATATTTTTCCTTGTACATGCTTTTCATGTTTTTCATGAAATTAAATTTATGAAAATGCTAAGGACACTGAAATATTTTATTATTAACCTAACAGAATCTTAATAGCGTTGCTTTTATCACAACACTCTGGGTCAATACACTCTTCATTATTACTATTATTTTATTACTAGTTTGATTCCATCTTATTATTGACACTTTCTATCCCAACACTCTGGCTCAATACACTCTTCATTATTACTATTATTTTATTACTAGTTTTATTCCATCTTATTATTGTTGCTTTTTATCCCAACATTCTGGCTCTATACACTCTTCATTATTACTATTATTTTATTACTAGTTTGATTCCATCTTATTATTGACACTTTCTATCCCAACACTCTGGCTCTATACACTCTTCATTGTTACTATTATTTTATTACTAGTTTGATTCCATCTTATTATTGTTGCTTTTTATCCCAACATTCTGGCTCTATACACTCTTCATTATTACTATTATTTTATTACTAGTTTGATTCCATCTTATTATTGACACTTTCTATCCCAACACTCTGGCTCTATACACTCTTCATTGTTACTATTATTTTATTACTAGTTTGATTCCATCTTATTATTGTTGCTTTTTATCCCAACATTCTGGCTCTATACACTCTTCATTATTACTATTATTTTATTACTAGTTTGATTCCATCTTATTATTTTTGCTTTTTATCCCAACACCCTGGCTCTATACAATCTTCATTATTACTAAGAAGAATGATTAAAATTAATAATAAAGTAATAGTAGTAATAACAAGTGTACTAATCCAGATTTTGCTCTGTTAGTAAGGCTTATAATACACGAGATGCATCCCCAGCAGAGGGGATAGGGCCCCCCCCCTCACAAGGGCCAACTTGCAGGTCAATACTTTTAGATGCTGGTAGAAACCAGACCAATGTCTATGTTTTTGCCAAACTTAATAGTGGGATTAGCCGTTTCCAATAAGGCAATAATTGACATTCATTGTCCAAATGGCATTACTGATCTTTGTAATGGATAAAATCTTTTTCTTAATAGAGTTTTTCAGGAAAATATGCTTCTCAAGTCCACTGTTCTTGTATTGAAGAGAGTTTTCTTCCTAATCTTTTGTTATTTTCCCTTGTTATGTCATATCCATTTTTGGGTCAAAAGCAGAGTTATTCCCTTGATTCTGTTGTTACTGTAAACACTTTTGACTCACTTGGCAATGTTTGTTTTAAAAAGCAATGTTTAGAATTGTAATAAAACCCAAACATATGAAAGTGGATTTATTCATAAATTTATGACATGTCTGTGAACAATAAAGTTTAAATAAACACAAAATGACAAGTAGCTGTAATTATAAATTTTGAAAAAATGCATTTTCTGGTAACTTTCTTTCATTTGCTCTCGCTACACAAAATCACTAAAATAGGTTGACAGCATCTCTTCCTCTGAACCAAACATCCCTTAATTTATGTCCTATGTTCTTGTTCTATAATTATTTATAATGTTATTTATTTATGTTCTTGTTCTATAATTATTTATAATGTTATTTATTTATGTTCTTGTCCTATAATTATTTATAATGTATTTATTTATGTTCTTGTCCTATAAATATTTATAATGTTATTTATTTATGTTCTTGTTCTATAATTATTTATAATGTTATTTATTTATGTTCTTGTTCTATAATTATTTATAATGTTATTTATTTATGTTCTTGTTCTATAATTATTTATAATGTTATTTATTTATGTTCTTGTCCTATAATTATTTATAAAATGGTAATTAGTAAATACTGCATTGTTGTTGGTTTACATATATTGATAATTTTTGAATAAAAAGATTTCTTTTTAAATTTCTTTCTTTTTATAAAATGGTAAATAATAAATCTTTATAAACAGTACATAATAAATATCACATTGTACTTGGTTCACATATTTTATAATCTTGTCAATAGACATTGTCAAGGGAGTCAAAAGTGTATATAGTAATAGTGGTGTCAAGGGAATAAACGTCCTTTTGATGGACCTTTTTTATTTTTCTTTGCAGGCACAAAGGTTAAACATTGCCAAATTTTATTTTTTTAACACATTAATGGCTATTGCTTTTCACAATATCTCCTTTTACAAAATGTATTTCTGGAATGTCGTAGTTTTGGAGAGACATGGGAAACTTGTATAGAGACTAAAATTATCTCTATTACATTTCATTTCAGGTACCTCAATTTATCTTGGATGATTTCCTGGAACGTGGAATTGGTTCCCAATGTCGAGTTGTCTGCACACAGCCTCGCAGAATCAGTGCTATTTCGGTAAGGGTTTTTTTTTCTTCTTTTTTTTTTTTTAGATATATATATATATATATATATATATATATATATATATATACAAACTTGACATATAAATAATCTATGTGGGGGCAGTGCAAAATTTTATTAGGGCTGATCAAACCAAACTCATGAATAATTACATAATTGCAGTACCTTGTCAGTCGTCTTTAACAAAATATTTATATTTTTATATAATTAATGCGAATGTCAGTGTGTCACTATGTCACTTTTTTTCAACTTTACTCCGAGAGGCCATAGCGAAAAATATCATACTATTTTGGACATTCGAGAGCCGAATCCAGACCTGCAATCCTGAAATTTTGGATTCCCATGTTTTAATTACTGCAATTGTTTTGGGCAATTCTTTTTTTTTTCTTTCGTGAATTTTTTAAACAAATTTTATTTGTATGATAACAATTTTCATAACTTGGAAATAAATTTGGGAATAATCAAAATTAATTGTGAAATCCAGTGAAAGTCAACTATGAAATAAAAATAATAGTTTGTATGGAAAGTAAGGACCGGCATACATCAAATTGTCTTTAAATTTAGTGGCTGCAGAAGAATTATCATTGAACTTTTAAAAGTTAAGCTTAGATATTAATGCAATATTTAAATGCAGTGATCAATTTTGAATTCTTCTGTAGTTTATTGTTGCCAATCACATCTACTCTTCCCTACCTATTATGATAAAGGCCTAATCAAGAGCCCTCTGCAGGAGCTAGCTTAAATGCCGCCTGATAAGGTGTTTTTAAGCTAGTGTGACATTATTTAGCTATGGTAATTGGCTAACTAATTAACCATAGAAATTAAAACAAAAAATAGACATTCTTAAAGCAAAAAAAAAAGAGCTACAACGAAAGATAGACTGATCGATGTGAAAACAAACATTTTAATTTGTTTACAAAAAAAATGTGAAGAAGCCACGTGTGTGGTTTAGCCAAATCGAGTTATCGCCGAGGGAGATAGAAAGAAAGGCAAATATGGAATTATCAGCCAAAACACATGCCGATACAGGCAGGAAGATTCTATGTTAATTATCTTTTCAAGATATCGTTTAATTTCTTTTCTTCGATAGAGGCAAAGAGAAGCAATGTGGCAATTCTAAACTTTTGGCAATCTCCAGAAAATTAGAAGTGGAGAATTGAAATTTGACGAGATAAAAAGAATTTGGTTTCTTAACTGGTCAGGAATTCCATGATAAAGCTGACTTGGAGTGGGGAATCAGATGGCAAACTTTGACAGTGATTAATGAGACGGTAAGAGTGCTGGTTAAGTGACTTTTGGGTGGCCCAGGAGAAAGAGAACATGTGATAAAATTTAATTGGTAAGGAGAATTTTGTAAACAAAAATTCTAGATTATAATTTTAAGGAGGCCAGCTTAGCCACACCCGTACTGCCAAGAGATCATTGGTTGTATGGTAGCATGGTGATAGGTGAATGGATGAGAAAGGCGAAGATGATGTTAACACCCACTGAAGGGATTGATATGAGATATCAATGTGAGAGAGAAAGAGTCTAGGAGGATAGCTCTCCTACGATCTTCCCTCACGAATGACATACGGCCCAACACCTGATTGATCTCGTCTACCTAAGATCAAAGTCACAACGTGAGTAGGTTAGACTTGAGATCAAGGCAGTTACCCCAGTAACCAGACGTTGCAGGTGAGCTGTGAACAATAGAGTTGGCATTGAACCGGTACAACTGGTAAAGCCGTTAACATCGATGACCAGAACTCGAACCTGGTGCCACATATTGGTGCCGTAACCACTGGATTCGACCCTGGACGGCTGAGTGTCACATATTGGTATCCTGACCAGGGGATTTCGCTGAGTAGCGACGACCACCGAACGACCAGGACACAGGTTACAAGTTGTTTAGAGTCTTTTACTTGCAAATTGTAAGAGGCTTTAAAGAAAATGAATTTGTTAAACTTATTGGTTTGAACTTCGTCTCCCTCCCTTTCCAATTTTGATATTAACTAGTGTCTATCTTCCCCATTTCCATTCGCTTTGGGACTTGCTTTCCAGCTTTGGCTTGAGCAAGCTCAAGACGTCAAACTCTCTGCTTTCGGGAAGAGAGGAACTCGGATGAGGCTATGCCGAAGGGCAGAGTCTCGTCTGGGGAGGTAGACAAACCCGACCCTCTCACAGACACGACGTTGCCTCGCTCTGTCTTTTTTACAAATACTTTCATGGTAATTGCTCCGATGAGCTGCTTTCGCTAGTTCCTAGGCCTCATGAATTTAAACGTCCCACGAGGCTGGCATCCTGTTCCCAGCCCTTCACCGTTGAAACTGTTAGATGTAGACGTCTCTTCTACTCCAATAGCTTCATGTCTCGCACATCTCGCCTGTGGAACTCCCTTATTCCTGTTTCCCTGACAAATACAAGCTCCAACTATTTAAGTGTAACGTCAATCGACATCTCCAGTTGCCTTGATCTATCCATTTCCCTTCTCCACATCCTTTCACCTTTCATTCCTATCTGCTCTCGCTCCAAATCTTCTGTAACCTCCTTGCCTTGATCGATCCACTATCTTTCTCCACATCCTCTCCTTTACCACTCCTATCTGCTTTTCCTCCAAACCTTCTGTAACCCCTTGCGTGCTAGTGGCTTCCAGCCTTGCTTGGGGTGATAAGCTTTAAAAAAAAAAAAAAAAAAAAAAAATGTATGCGGAGTGTACAGGGAATTTTTGTCTGAGCCTACAGTCTCAGATTGCCCCACATAAAAATCGGCCTTGTGCCACATCTTGCCTCATGGAGAGGTTGGGTAAATACCCACTTTAGCAATGGATGTTGGTGGCCATGACCGAGCCGTTACCTTCCAACTTTCATCTTGTTTGCTAAATAGTTTCTTAAAAAAAAATTTAAAAATAGACTAGCCAACATATTCTCAGAAAATCGAATAACAAGTTTTTTTTTTAAAAATCTTTTTTGGTTAATTTGCAGTATAAGCACCAAAAGCCTACGGTAATGAGAATTGCCTGATTATTTCCAAAATGACATTAAAAGTTAGCACTCTATTACCATTTAGGATTTATCGACAATGTAAATTTGATCTCTTTCACATTGTCCAACCGCCATTACTGGCATTGTTTACATACATTTGCCTCAAGTAGTATTGCATGGAAACTTACTTAATAACAGCTTTTTGCGTCTTACTTGTCTTTATTACTGCACAGTTTTCATGAAAGCTATTTTAAAATGCGCTTTCTTTTTTTTAAAATGAAATTTTAAATGAATAATTTTTATTTAATTGGTATGAATTCCTTTTTTCCAAACAAAAGTATTGTTTCATTGCAGAAGTGAAGCTTTATTAAATAATGAATTTTTTTATTAAATTGGTTTTCAAAAAAAAAATAAAAACATTGAAAGAAAGGAAAAGATTATTTTTTTTTTTTTGTAACTTTTTCTGGCACATAATTTCTATTTTATTTTAATTGTTGGATTTTCAGGAAAGTTTCATAACACAATTTAAAAAAAAAACATTGTTGAAAAATGGAAAACAATTTTTTTTGTACGTTTTACAGGCAGGTAATTTCTATTTTATTTTAATTGTCAGATTTTAAGGAAACTTTCATGACAATGTTTTTTTGTTTAAAAAAAAGAAAACTTCATGTTTTGTATCCTTTCAGGCATGTTATTTTGATTTGATTTTTTGTTTTTCATTTTTACTGGGATTTTGGTGCTTATACTGCAAATTAACCCTTTTTTATGTAAACATTTTTGTTTTTAATTCTTTTTTGGCTCTTGAAAGGAAAAAATAACTACAAATGTTTGTAAAAATAAATTTTAAGGAAATAACTATGTTATGTTATTGTTGATGTTATATTTATTAAAATGTTTAACAAAATCGGAGAGACAGTTATTAAGTTTTGAAAGAATGAAAAAAATGTAAACAAAAATCATATAATTAATTTGTTATTTATTATTTTAAATTACATTAAAAACTCAGATTCCATTTACAATTAACGATTCTGCAATTCCGTCTGCAATTTTGTGATCGTGGAAAATTTGTTCCCATATATATATATATATATATATATATATATATATATATATATAATATTAATTTTATATATTTTTTATATATATATATATATATACACAGTGTAACTTGATATATATATATATATATATATATATATAATGCTCTGTTAAAACACACATCATATCTAACAACATAAAGGCAAAACCACAACACAAAATAAATAAATTTTGCCTGTTGACTTTGATTATATTTCATGTATTCACATTCTTTTTCTTTTTTTATGAAATATACCTACATTTTATAGATTATGTAACAGCGTTTAATAAAGTAAAGTATATCATAAAGAACAGTTGTGAATTCTAGGTAAGCTTGATTTATTTGGGAACAATATTAGAATAATCCAGAACCTCTATTGGAAGCAAACTACATGCATACAGATAGAAAATGAATTCAGTAAATACACAAAATTAGAAGGGGGCACAAGACAAGGATGTGTTTCCTCACCAGAATTATTCAAGTTTACATTGAAGCCATCCTGAGAGAATTATAAATTCTACCAGGATTTATTAATGTCAGCCACACTCTTAACAAACATTAGATATGCAGATAACACAGAAAAGAACCTACAAGAATTCATATAGAAGGGAGAAGTAAACTTTAGTTGCAAGAAGACAGAATGCATGATTGTCAATGAATGAAACAGTCCAACATGTGAATTGGATATACCAAAATCAACCCAGTACAAAAATTTAAATACCTAGAAAGTATTTTAACAGAAAAATGCAATACCAAAATCCGAAGGCACATTCAGATAGCAAAAAATACCTTCCAAAAGCTAAGTAAAGTATTAAGAAACAGGAAAACTTCTTTAGAAACAAAGAAGAGAGTACTGAATTGTTAGGTGATATCAGTCTTCCTATATGGTAGTGCATGCCGGACAATCTCCTCATAGATAAAGAAGCGACTTGAAGCAACCGAAACATAGAAAAGAGTACTGAATTTTGACATGATATCAATCCTCCTATATGGCTGTGCATACTGGACAATCTCCTCACAGACGAAGAAGAGACTTGAGGCAACAGAAGTGTGATTCTACAGAAGGATGGTAAGAATATTGAACATGTGAGCAATGATGAAGTTTTAGATAAAATGAAAACAAAATGAACACTTAGGATCAGAAACAGGCAGATGAAATTTCTGGAGTACATAGTGAGGAAAGAGGGTTTGGAAAATTTGACACTCACAAGAGAGAGAAAAACTGTGCATAACCTATCTAACAAGCTTGGATGGTAGAACAGTGTTTAGAAAAAAAAATAGCAAAAAGTCAAATTCAACGGGCAGGAAATTGTGGAGAGCCATGATCGTCCATGTGCTGAATGGACACTATACATAGAAGAATACACACACACACATTAACATTTTTGTTTAATTTACCCATTTAGAGTACTTACTGATAATTTTTTGTCTATTTTGTTGTAGGTTGCTCAAAGGGTTGCGGATGAACGAAATGTACGATGTGGTCAAGCAGGCGAAGTTGGTTTCCAAATTCGATTAGAGCGGTAAATTTACAAACTTTCTTTCTATTTTTCTTTTGTCTAAATTGCTGTAAGAATCATCTAGATAATACTAAACGTCTGGAAATTGAGTGCAAACTTACATGGTGTACCCGTCTGACGCATAAAGATTTTAATCTGATTTAAGTGAATAAGATTTAAAAATACAAATTGTTTATACAGTAATTATTTTTATTTTAACTTCCTTCAAACCGACAATTTTTTTTTAATTAAAATATTTTTAAGTTAAAGACACACACAAAGAGATCCTGCTTTGCTGTTTTGTCCAGTTGTTTGTAGAATTATTATTTATATTTCAGCTTTCTTTAAACAAACAATATTTGAAATATTTAAAAAATATTTTCAAGTGAATATGATTTAAAAATATTTTTTGGCCTAAAATAATATTTTTAATTGATTTAATTGATTTTTGATTTAAAGTTCAAATTTATCCCGGACGTTCTATTCTTATTCAACGTTGTAAACAATCAATAAAGTGTTAAACATGAACTTGTAAACCAAACCAATGATGACACAAATGAATTGAAATATTTAACTGAATCATAATAAAATTAATTTTCATTTCAATGGAATAGTGAAATCAACTTCAATGTTTTTATAACCTGAACTGTCAGTGACCCAATGGGTCCTGGGTAGTCTAGTTTAAAATAATCTGTCAGTTTTGGTTTGGGTGGGGCAGGGTGGTCATTTCCTAGATCATCATCTTATTTTCCCCTGTTTATAAACTAAGCTCATTCGCATATGTGGTTTCTTCATTTAAACATGTTCTAATAAATAGAATAGACAAGGAATGTCTGTAGAACCCTTTAGTAAGTAACTGCTGGTGTTAAAGTAGCTGTTTAAGATCAGGTGAAAGCTTGTAAAGGAACTTGCCAAAATTGTGTGTAACATACTTTTGATCAGTGTTGGTCATTTCCCAAGAAAGTAAGTAAAAAGTGTAGAAGTAACCAGTATGGCATTTATATTGTTAATGGTCCAAAGCTTGAAAAGAATGTGGCTGATTGCCTGTAGAATAGATTTTAGCATCACATAGTAGAAATGATTGAAGCAGATTTTATTGATATTGGGTTGCCTTCCTTTTATGTAAAGGGCTTCCGTGATTTTTAATCTGACAGAAATTAGAAAGAGTAGAATAGCTTTGCATTATATGTTAACATATGGCACTTCGCTTGGAGGGATGAGAGGTTGATATTGTCAAGGGAAATGTTCTGGTTCAACCAATATAATTATGTTTTTAAATGACTCTTGTCATTTCTCTTTCAGAGAACTCTGCAGGGAACAAGGTTCCATCTTATTCTGCACCACAGGAATTGTTCTTAAATGGTTGGAATCTGACCCGTAAGTCTTTTGCTTATATAAATTCTTATTTAATACTAGCTTAAAAACCGCTCTGTTGGGCAACATTTAAACTAGCTCCTGGGGAGGGCTCTTGATTGGACCTTCTTCATAATAGGTAGGGAGAAGTAGATGTGATAGGCAACAATAAACTACAGAAGAACTCAAAAGTAATCGTTGCATTTAAGTATTGCATTAATATTTAAGCTTACATTTTAAAAGTTCAACAATAATTTCTTCTGCCACCACTTAATTTAAAGACAATTTCACGTGCGTATGTCCTCACTTTCTGTACGATTATTTTCATTTTATGGGTGACTTTCGCTGGATTTCGCAATTAATTCCGATTATTTCTAAATTTATTTCCAAGTTTTAAAAATTGTCATTGTACAAAAAAAGTTTGTCTCAAAAAATCATGTGAAAAAATTGCCAAAAACAGTCACAGTAATAAAAAATTGGGAATCCAAAATTTTAGTCCAGATCTGGCCTGAAATGTTTTTAACTTGCTCATGGAGTCAGCCTGATTCTAAAATGGTATGATATGTTGGGCTCTGGCTTCTAGGATTAAAGTTGAAAAAGTGTGACACATTGACATTCACATTTATTATATAGATTTTATCAATGGCATTATATAGGAGTTGTCTGTATAAAGATTGGAGGGACTTTTATGTTATAATTAGACTTTCTTCTATTCAAGACATTTGTTAGAGTCTATATATATATATATATATATATATATATATATATATATATATATATATATATAGTCCTATAGACATAATTTTTTTTCTTTTTTTAATAATTTTAGAAGGTGGCCGTGGCTCCTGTTCATAATCTGAATAGTATCAAATCAATTCCCAGCTTCTTAAAGAGTTATCTGTATTTTGTTTTTATTCACAAATATCAAATTTGAAACTTTGCTTACATCACTGATAACATTTTTTTAATCATTTCACCCAAAGCAATAAAGCCACTAAGATACAAGAGGGGGTTACTGAGTCTGAAAGAATAAGAATAAGAAAAAGCAAAACATTGTTAAAGAGTAATAACAATAAAAGAGGAATCAAGAAGACAGTAGATAATGATTGACATTGCATTTAAATTTTTGAAGATCAAACTTTGCTTGTAAGCAAGAAGCCAGAAGAGAGTTCCACGGGCTAGAAGTGCGACAGAAGAAACTGTTAGCAAAGAACTTATGGTTACATCTAGCCAATTCAACTGTAAAATGATGAGACCTTGTTGCCAATCTAGTAATGCAGTTAAATTCATAAAGTCTAGCTACCACAGAGGAAAATTCATCAGAACAATTGCCATAAAAATATTTGTAGAAAAGACACAAGGAAGCTACATGATGGCAATGAGAAAGTGACTGAAGCTGGGATGCCAGGTTTGAACCAATAACATTACAGATTATGTTGTTTATAAATTCTCATGTCCTTTGGGAGATTGTATCTTCAACACTAATAATAAACTAGCAAAATTGAATTATTACATTGGTCACATATGTAGAAAAAAAAAACAATGCTGATGAGGTGGGGAGGTCAAAAGTGCAGTACTCACCAGCAGGCCAGCTGTTTTTTTTTCCTTCTCTCGTCGCTTCAAGGAAATGGATTGCGTGACTCACTTTCTCAGACGTTACACTGGGCAGTTGTGAAACGGACACCAAACTCAGCCGCGCCTAATTTGACTTCCTCTTTGTTTGTCTGTCCAGCTCTATTGCATGTAGTCCGTTGAATGACTCCCGATTTATGCTCGTGCTGCTGGCACCCCGCTTTTTATGCCATTCTAATACGGCCGAAATTTGCATGTGTGCAATGCAAATATCATCTCGTTTTGGACGAGATCAGTGCGCATGAATTGCGTCTTCAATAGCGGCCATATTTCTTATTTTTATCACTTTGCCGGCAAGACACGGTGGAGTAATGGATAACTGCTCGGATTGAGGAATCGTAGAGCCGAGTTCGAATTCCAGTTGAATCCGTTACATTCACTTACGTGCTAACACCCTTGGGAAAGGTGTGAATCCTCTTCTTCTCCCTCCAACTATGGGTAAATAGCAGGACAGACTTGGTTCTATAGCCTTGGATGGCAACTGGTCTAGGAGAAGGTCAACTCTGAATTCAAAACCATTCGGCGTCTGCACCGGCATCCGGCGGCCTCTTGGTTACTCCTGCCTCTGCGTCTGTGGAAATTCTGTGGCAAGTAAGAGCATATTCCTCCCTCCACTGGGATAGCACGCGAGGTGTGGGGACCGCGTGTGAAGTTCAAACTCCCTTGTTACTCCGTTTCAAGAATTCGCCGCCGTTGGAATCGGGAATGGCTGTCGCTCGTTTCAGCATTGGCGACAGATTGCCGCGCTTGGTCGGCCTTCGTTCCGGACGCGGTGAATTCCTTGGAAGGAGCCGGCTTAACCGATCCAGGGTGAATGCCACAACATACATACATATACAAGACATGTTCGCACTCGTTTTGAATTCTGAGGTAAGTCATGTCTTTCGTCACAACATATGTGCTACATTCTCTTGTAGGTTGATTTATCACTTGTCAAAATTTGTACACATATAGTTCAACACATCACAAATAACCAAAATAATATTATCATAAGACATGTATGTTTATATAATTCTAAAACAATAAAGAAAGTGCCAAAAATCAGCCCTACAAATACCAATGCTGCCAAAAGATAAAAAAGTATAAAGTAAAAAGATGAACAACTACCTAAACAAAACGCTATTAGTGCTCGATGTCTCTAGAAATCAAACTAAGACAGAGCTATATCGACAACTTTATATATAGGTGGTATCAGAAAGTTCAGACATGGGTCTCCTGGCAGACTTCATTTCATTAGCTGCTGTTTAGTTTATTTATTTATTAAATATTTATAAGTCTACCATTCATCCTTGCTTTGAATATTGCTTCCACAACTGGTCTTGTGCTCCTGCTAAATATTTAGAGATTCTTGATAAAATCCACAGAATCTGCAATGTCGTTGGTCCTGATCTGGCATCTTGACTTCTGTCACTTTCCCACGTAAATGGCAGATAACTCCAGACTCAACATGAGTTATGTCCCTTAGTGGATTTCTAATCCCGAAGCATTAGAGTAGTGGTTCCAAAATTCAGGGGAAGAAGCTAACAGGTAAGGCAGAATGATTGAAAGACAATTCATAAAAATTCATATACCAAAAAATAAATATGATTTTGAACTTTAAAATATTATTATGGATTACTTGTAATTGTGTGCATGAGTCCTAGTATAAATAGTTATAATTATTGACCAATTTTATCATTGTGGTATTTTTTGCATTATATCAATTATTAAATTGGAGGAGAGTTATTAATGATAATGATTTGCCTTCAGATGTGTGGTTATCTCCTTTTAACCCTCTCTCTGTTGTTTTTATTTTTAAATGTATTTTTTATCACATAAGATTGCCATTAAAATGCACTTTAAAAACTGTGCTCACAACCATTGTATGGTCTTTGTAAACATTCACCAATGATGATCAAGGAATATTTATTTCTTCACATGAAGGAATTCAATGAAACACTTCTGCTTCATATGCATTTTCATGTCAGACACCATTTTACCAAACAGCTGTTATCTGTAACAAAGCAAAAAACTTCTACTGTCGCACTATCAACATCCACCTTTGAGTTAAAATCATAAATTAGGAGGCTTTAATTTCAGAACACCCCTCAGATTATTTTTTTTTTATCTTTGTTATATATAATAATATCCTTTGTATGCATGCGTGTGTGTCTCTCTCTCTTTTAGTTTATTGATGCGTGCATCCCATGTTGTACTAGATGAGATCCATGAACGAGATCTGCTGTCAGACTTTCTGATGATCATCATCAAAACTATTATGGTCGAGCGACCTGACCTCAAAGTCATCTTAATGAGTGCCACTCTAAATGCTGAAATGTTTTCAAATTATTTTGGTAAGAGCCTTCTGTTGTTTTCTTTTGTTTTTTTTTCTTAAGTATTTTCTTTCATATTGAATAATTTAAATATCATTTGAAAATTTTTCATTTTATTTTGTGTATATTGATTTTATTGGAAATTACTTTCATTATTGTTTTTTTTTTTTTGTTTCATTTGTTTCATTTTTTTTTTTTTTTTTTTTTTTTTTAATCAGTACAGGCACTAGCATACAAGCAGTTACAGGGTGTGAAGGAATTAGGAACAGAAACATTAGTAATAAGTATAAAGAGCAATCAGGAGGACAGTAGATAGCGATTGACATTGCATTTTAACTTTTAGAAATTAAAAATTGGCTGGAAATCAAAAAGCCGGGTGTTCCACATATGAGAGGTACGAGAAAAGAAACTGTCAGTATTGAAATTATGGCTACATTTAGCTAGCTCAACTGTAAATTGATGAGATCTCGCCGCTAGTCTAGTATTGTGCTTAAATTTGTAAAGTTTTGGTACCATAGCAAAGATCTCATCCAAACAATAAACCATGAAAGTATTTATAGAAAGGGCAAAGAGAGATGGCGAGCAAGTGATTGAAGCCAAATTGACAAATTATTTTGGGGATCTTATCAAGGATCTCCAAGTAAATAGCAGGGGCACTAGACTAGATATAGCAGCAATATTCTAAGCCTGGACGAATGGTAGACTTGTAGATATACAAGATAGATTCCAGAGAGAAAATTGTTTCGCCTGACACAGTGAACCGACTGGAAAATACCAAACACATGACATGGTGGTATGATGGCACCCCAGCCAACTGCCTGGGTTTGGCAGTACCTTATATAATTATATATATATAATTCCTCAATGCAAGCACGACTCACAGTTTCATGTACAACACAATCTTTAGGTGCTGGGTATAGAATGATCGTTGTATTTTATATTACTTAAGGTCATTTGATGGTGGTAAAAACAGAATTTCCAAGGAATGTATGCCTGCTCAGTATACAATATTATCGGTCATATATGTGTATATATATATACACACACACTTTTTAGAAAAATCTATGAAAAAGTGGAAAAGATTTTTCATCTGTCGCATTTAATCCTTTAGGATTTTATTGGACTAAAGTGATGTTTTTTTTTGCTGATAGAATTATAGATGCATATGAAGGCGAGGGGGAAATAAAAATACAAACATTGGGTATAATTATACACAGATAGGAAACACTGAAAATGTTAGAATGCTGGAATATAAAATTATTTTGTTGTTTCTTTTTTAGATTTAGATTTTTTTATTTATTTATTTTTTTAGATGTATCTCGGTATATATTCTAAACAATTTAATTTAGTTACATTTTGTTTTTGTTTCTATCTCTTATGAATATCAAAGGCTAATTATACTTAAACTTAACAGTGACTCTGCCATTCCTTCTGTAAGTAGGAGTGGCTGTAAGGTTTAAGTATAATTGGCCTTTGATGTTTATATATGTATAATGGCTGGCCAGTCATTTCCAGGCACACCCATCTTCTAGGGCAACTAGCTAATCTTTGTTGCAGATGCTTACTCACACACATTTGTGCTTGTTCAACACCCACAGAGTTCACCTGTGTGGTTTATATTGCAATTATGCTGAACAGACATTAGTTACAGTTTCTGGGAGTGCATCATCTGGCACAAGGTCAGTACGCTCAAACCCTCGGTTATGATGACATGTGACTTTTTTCTTTTTTAAGTATATCACCCCCAAGCAAGCCAGGAGTGCCACGAGCATGCAAGGGGTTACAGTGAGTGAGAGCAAGAGTAACGAGCAGTGTTTGTGTAAAGGATGAGGATCAAGATCAAGGCATCAGAAGATGGCGATTGACATTACATTTGAATATTTGAAGGTTCCAGCTATCAGGGAAGCAAGTAAGAGAGGAGGAGTTCCACTGTTGGGAAGTGCGAGATAAGAAGCTGTTGGAGTAGAAGAGATGGCTACATTTAAACGCTTTGACAGTGAAAGTGTGGGACCAAGATGCCAGCCAAGTAGCACACTTCATGCTGGCAAGACCATTGATGGCTTCCAAACAATTTCATCTACCCAACTTCATTCAAAAGATTTGGGTCAGCCTCTGATGTGGTTTTTCAAACACTTCCCAATGGTGGGATATGCCAGTATCACCTCCCCAGTTCAATAACATCAGGGAGTCATCTCCCTGGCAAATTGAAAAGGCTGAGATTAGAGTCCAGTTATCGTGATTGGAAAGCAAACATTCTAACCACTTGTCCATACTGATATAATTTTCTGAGGTGGATTCACTCCATTTAAGCTGGAAAAGTATTTATTGGAAAAATGTGAAATAAAAAACAAAAATATTATGGGAATGTCAAAGTGGAAAAAATGACTATAAATAACTTTTTGTGCTCTGTAGGTGACTTTGCTTACCAGGCAAAATGTTTGTCTTGCTACTGCAAGCAACTCTGTTGAATCCTGGTGTGTTTAAGTTTGCAAGTGTGTTGTCATATCCTGCTATGGTAACAGCTCAAACAACCTTGACTGAATACCAGAACTAGGTTACTGTGGTTAAGTGGCCATATACAGTTAAAAGGGAAACTAATACTTGTGTGGCATAATGGTTATTAGTACATAAGATGTAATTGGTAGGCCAAATTATGTTTACAGCCCCATCACGTTGAAACAAGTTCCTGTATGATAATGAAATTAAGCAACGTCAAGTTTAGTGAGTACCTAGATGGGTGACCACTTGGGAATACCATGTGCTGTAAGCTTGGATGTGTGGGAAATGTGATTGATAATAGCTTGGAATTGTTAATTGGAGAGCCAAGTTTCAATTTCCGTTGAGTTCATGATATTCACTTACACACAATTACCCTTGGGAAAAGGTATGAATCCACATCTTCTTCCCCTAGCTATGGGTTAATTAGTAATGTTTAACCAAATCTCTTGTTTATCTTTGTTCTCTCTCTACAATGGAAAATCCAAAGGTTGAAAAGTTCTATATTGGTAGTGCTAAGAATTCTTTCAAAACACGGTGCTATCTATAAATATCATCTTTTACTAATAATAATTACAGAAATAATACATCACAATCAAAATATTTTTGGAGGTTGAAAGATGAAAATGAAACTCCTAAAGTGAAATGGAAAATCTTAAAACTTTTAAGGACATGTAGATCTTTACATGAACCTTGTTTTCTGTGTTTACAGAAAAAAATGCAGATTATCAGGTTTTTGGATAAGGATGCTTTATTAAATCAAAGATTTGAATTAATGGTTAATTGTAAACATGCTCTACCTTTTACCCTACAATTCTGCTAAACTTTAAAATATGACAATTGCTTTTTCTTAGATTTAAGTTGAACTGTGTTGCACCATATATGGCTTATCTTTCTGTCAGATCAATTTTGATTTAATATCATTTTTGTATTAATCTTCTAGTAAGAGGAAGGTAGTTCCACTGTTGGGAAGTGTGAGATAAATGTATTGGCGTTCGGCTGACATTTTGACATTTTGCATTCATTGGTTATTGCTATTAACACCCTATATAAAAAACCTTTAGTCAACACTTGCATTTTATTTTATTTAGTTAGGTCTATATATTTAAATTATTCATTGGTTTCTTAAAGAGCCTGTTTAGTTACCAACTATAAAAGAGATTTTTTTTTTTTAAACTCACAGGGAATGTAGTTTGTCGAGTTTTTGTTAAATTACTTTTCATATTTCTTAGAAATGACATTGTCTGATGTACAATATTGTAGCCATTTACATCCGATCATATGCGGTGTCAGGGTGCTGTCTATGATTCTAAATTTGCGGGTCATGACCTTTCATGAATGACCGCTTCTTAACTTTTGCTTCTCCCCTTACTTTAAACTTAGTGTCGGTTATTTCAATTGGTTGGTCTGAATAAATGTGATCACATTTCAAAACGGAATGCTGATCTTAAAATTCAGTCATTTTGTTTTGATTATTCTTATGACTATCGTCTTTTCATGTTGACATGAATATCGTCTAATTTTCATTATGTTTTAATAACTATGTCCTGAAGAAGGTCTACTAGGCCGAAACGTCGGACGTTGACATTGAAACAACATTAAAAACAGTAAACTTGCATATTCAGATTTTTTGTCTTTCCATATATTTCCTCAAACTGTCGGATCTATATCCACATATTTGCTTACATATATATATATTTGCTTACATACATATATATATATATATATATATATATATATATATATATATATATAGTGTGGATGACAAAAATATATATATATATATATATATATATGAGAGAGAGAGACAGAATGAAAGTATTTGAAAGTTCTGTACAAATCTTGCTATATAGAAGAAGATTTGAAAATGCACCTTTATGTTTTATGTATTTAATCATTATTATACATGATTATTACAATTGTTTTACTTTACTAGTTTTGCTGTGTAGCTCTTCAAATGTTTGTTTGGTAGTTTTTAAATGTTTATCACATTACTGCTTGCTGTGGGTCAGTGAAATAATTTCTTTTTTTATAACGGCTCTGTCTACTTTTGCAGGTAACTGTCCAATAATAAATATACCTGGTTTTACTTATCCTGTAAAAGAATTCTTCCTGGAAGATGTTCTTGAATTTACTCAGTAAGTGTCACATGATATTACAAAGTTGTCTGTCAGAAATTAAATCTTTTTCAGAAAATTAAAGTTTTTCTTCTTAAATAAACCCAATGTGAAAGTAGCCTCTTTTTTTCCATGCCTGCAAATTGAAAATCATTTTTTTATTTTTTTATTTCTAGCATCAGTTAATATTAAGGATGGTTTGAAAGACTTGTCATTCCTTACCAAAAAGTAATGAGAATAAAACAAGTAATACAAAACACATGTACTAGACTTAGTTTATTTACTTTCATTGATGCTGTCACACATCAAGGTCTGTATGAACACCATCATTTTTTTGTCAGCCATCTCAAATAGAAAATTATCTTATGATAAGACCTTCGGACCACCCTGTATGTCTAATATAAATTTTTAAAAATATGCAGATATTTTTTATTTAACCCTAGAACACTAACCATGGGTATATAGTACCCAGCACAAATTTTCCTATTTTTAATTACAATTTTCAGTACCTGATTTTCTTACCTAAATAATGTTTTTCAGTTCCTATGAATGTTAACTCAAAGTACAAAGTTTGAAGTGCCTGCATGTAAAATATTTCAAATAAAGATTTATATTTAATATTTTTTTTTGATATTTCCAAAATCGGGTATGATATACCCATTGTTAGTAGTGGTGTAACTTTAATTGATTGTTAGTATTCTCGGGTAAATGACTCTTTTAAGGACAATACAATTAATTCATTAATGCCCCTTTTAAGAGCCAGTATTGCATTTAAAAATTAACCTAAAAAAATCTTATTATTTATAGGTTCATAAAAAATCTGTTATTTTTCATAGGTTCATAAAAAATCTGTTATTATTCATAGGTTCATAAAAAATCTGTTATTATTTATAGGTTCATAAAAAATCTGGTATTATAAATTTCTTAAACAAAAAAAAATATGTTGTGATAGGTTTATAAAAATCTAATCCAATGTGGTAAAAGTCAAAGAGGGAGTACCATAAAGAACCAGAATAGGCAAAGATCTACACGTTCTCAATGGCCAAACTGGTGGAAGAGGGCAGCACCTGTTGGGCTAGTGTAACCACGGCAGACCTTAAGAGATCAAGGATCCAACAGCCCGATGTAATCAGGTTTGCCAGATCTCTCCTGTCTCAATCCCTTTTGAGCTGCGAGGGAGGCGCTTCTAGACAAGTTTGTGGGCTTCTCCGTCACACCCAGATGACCTCGTTAAACGCTCTTTGATTCACAGCCATTTCTGCCGCCACCTTCAGAGAAGATGATTATGATCCCGATGCAAACGGGTGCCAACCAGTACCAGTATAAAAATCTGGTATTAATTATAGGTTTTTACCTATGAACCACTGATGTCCACCATACCTTTTTTGGGATGGTGGACATTAGTGGATTTAAGCTCAATATCAAAATACTTTCTTTTTATAGAATTTATAATTATTTGCTAATAAGAACTTGCCAAACTCCAACAAAATTTAAATTAACTTGTACCTGTCTCTAATTAACAAGAGTCTTATGATAATGATTTTTTAACATACAAGCTTCTAATTTAAAAAAAAATGTTTTTTGTAATAAAGTGTGAAAATGTGAATGATGTAATTCTCTTACATCGTGAAATGACTAACGCTTGCATGAAATAAGGATTATTATTTTAATGTTTTGTCTCTTCATCATTGAGACAATCTATAGCTTCTTTTTTATTTTTTTAAATATTTTTGAATGATAATGAAGTTTCTATTTAATACCAATCTATTCAGATTTACCTTCCTTGACCACAACTTAGATTTGTTTTTTCTTTTAGAAAGAATTAAAAAAAAATAAAATAAATCATCAATTTGTGTTATTATAATGATGGAGCATCTGATTACTAAGCAATGAAACCAAGTTGTGTGATATATTCACACACTTGAAGTCCTATAATTAATTCAGATTTTATTCTGAAATATAGGATTTTATTTAAGAGCACTAAGAATCTGCAGCCCCCAGTGTTTACCTAAAGAAGAAATATAGATAAAAAACAACCTTAAAAATCTCCAATATCCTCATTATTTCATCTACAATACTAATAGGAAAGCATACAAAAAACTAAACATGCTTGTATCTAACTACATTATTGAACCCTTGCAGAATTCTAAATGTACAGGTTTCCATGTGATCACTGAAATTAAGCAATATCAAGCCTGGTCACTACCTAGATGAGTGCCCGCTTGTAAATGCCAGTTGCTGTAATCTTGGATGTGCAGGTGGTGTAATCTATCATGGCTCGGAATTGTTAATCAGAGAGCTGAGTTCCAATTACAGTCAGTTTTGTTATATTCACTTGTGCACAACTACCCTTGGGAAACATATGACTCCACTCCTTCTTTCCCCAAGCTATGGGTTAATTAATAGATCTTGGATAAGTAAATCATTATTATTGCCAAAAAATTCTTACAATTTGAAAATATTTTCTGGCTTTCAAAAACCTGCAAAAGGTTGATAAGTGGTAAAATAAAAAATTAAATAAATCATTTACTTGTGTTACCATAATGATGGAGTATCTGATTACTAAGCAATGAAACCAAGTTGTGTGATATATTCACACATGCAATCAGAGTTGCTGACAATTTTCTCAAGTTTTCTCAGTTATGGGTTGAATATCTGTGCAAACTGGGCTTACTTTTCTTGGGTGTCCACTCGTCTAGGGGAGGAACAGTTCCTGAAGAGGGATGTGCTTCGTGAGGCTATCTTGTCCTAGACACACCCACGACTGCTATAGCAACAGTACATATGGTGCTTCTATGACTTTCATGGGTTTTGGGATTCATGACATGACAGGTATTCTCTCTAATTTTTCAACAGTGTGATGACGTTTTCCTTTACCCCACAGGTTCGTACCAGCTCACGCAAAACGTTTAAATCGATCCATGCGTGGTAGAGAGCAAGCAAAGAAAGATGAAATGGAACGACAAAAGATCTTAAATTGGATTGAAGAATCTGTCAGAGGAAAGTAAGGAGAAAACCTTTATTTTTCAATCTTGTGTCGGATGCTAGACTTATGCGATTATCCATTTAGGTTTTTTTTTTTTTTTTTTTTTTTTTTTTTACTTCAAATGTTACTTTTAGTGGATACCTGTATTTTAGTAGATGCTCAATTTGTTTTAAACAGTATTTACTTTGTCTAACTAGTCTGCATACTCAAGAAAACTTAATAAAGAAAATGTGCCCTCTGGCAGGATTCAAAACTACATCTCTATTTGCTGCTCGTCTACAAAGAACATTACAATAAATCAAGGCTCTATTTTACCTTTAAATCACACAGACTTGTTCATTTTTTACAGAAACACACATCTGCTCAATTTTGTAGCTAAAACGTAAACAAAGCAATTTCTAAAGAATTGATGGATTTTATTTTTATTACTTCCGATGTTGTTTTTAGCAGATACCCATATTCGAGTAGACGCTCCATTTATTTTAAGCAATATTTATTTCACCTACCTGTCTGCATACTTGAGAAAACTTAAAGAAAATGCAACCTCCAGTAGGGTTTGAACCTGCAACCTCTTTTTACCAGACAAAGAGTGTCACAATAAAGGAAGGTTCTATTTTGCTTTTAAAGTGGTGAATCTCACCTTGGGCTCTTAAGCCCAAATGTGGACCTAAGAAATATTTTAAATGGGCCTGGAGACACCAGGAGCACTGTAGTCATCTATCAGGATTTATATTTTCTGCTACAGTAAATAAAATGTATTTCTTGTTCCATGGAAATCCTATTTGTGCTGATGTGGGCTTGAAATTTTTTTGACCTCAAAAAGTGACCACAAGGAGGAAATGGTTGAGAAACATTACTTTAAAATACACTGACTCCTTCAGATTTTCTCCCAAAAAATATCTGCACAATTTCCTATCCAAAATATAAACAAAGCAATTTCTAAATAATTAAAGCATCTTATTTGCAGCAAATAAATAATTTAAGTATAAAGAGCTGAATGTTTTTTTTTTTTTAATTATTGCTGCCATATATGGTCTGGTGCTCCTGCTATCTATCTAGAGCTCCTTAATAAAAATCCAAAGAATTAGCAATATTATTGGCCTTTATCTGGCAGCTGAACTTCAGTCATTTTCCCACTGTCATAATCTTGCATTTTCTATAAGTACTATCATGGTAATTGTTTGTATGATCTCTTTGCTATGGTGCCAAGACTGTTTGAATTTAAACACAGTACTAACCTAGCAACAAGGTCTTACCAATTTACAGTTCAGCTGGCTAGATATAACTGTAAATTCTATACTGTTTCTCTTCTCACACTTCTCGCTTGTTGTAACCTAGGAAAGGTTACTGAATGAGGAATAACCAAAACAGTGGTTGGAAATGATAATCTTTATAACATCAACAAAATACAATACTTGCTGGCGGCATGAAGTAGGTAAATCACTGCTAATGGTGGACTACTTAGACAGCATATTAACCCTCCCTCTTACAATAGTGTCCAACATATTTATGAGGATTGGGGCATACCTATTAGTGTTCATAGGTATGGTATATAACACTTGTGGAACTCTCTTCTGGCTCCAGGCTTTCCAGCCAACTTTCGTCTGCAAAAATTTAAATGCAATCACTATCTGCCGTCCTACTCTTTCTCTGTTCTCATTCCTTAGCAGTTTTCCTGTTTCTAACTCTTCCACATTCAGTAATCCTTTGCGTCACGGTGGATTTACTGCCTTGCTTTGGGTGATCTTAATTTTTTAAAAATATTGTTTCAGCCCAAGCAAGTTGACAATGCCACTAAGATGCAGGGGGTTACAGTGAACAAAATTGGATGATAAGTTTGAAAATGAGGGGAATTGAGTGAAAGGCAAAAAAAAAGGAACAGGGTTCAAGTAGACAGAATCTGGTGACTGAAGTTACATTTAAACTTTTGAAGATTGGTAGTTATCAGGGAAGCAAAAATGTTGAAGGGACTTCCACAGGTGAGAAGTGCGAGGAAATAAGCTGTTAGAGTAGAAATGGCGGTTGCATCTAGCTAGTTCAACAGTAAAGTGATGAGACTTAGTTGCCAATCTAGTTGTATGTTTAAATTCATGTAGTTGAGGCAACAGGAAGAAAAATCATCCAATCAGTTAACACAAAAATATTTGTAGAACAGGCAGAGGGAAGCCATGTCACATTGGTGAGAAAGTGACTGGAGATGAGATGCCTGGGAATTTATATCTCTATATAAACCGGATAAAGTCATATTGTTTGGGAAACTTGGGGTATGATTGTACCTCAGTGCATTAGTCTGTCCACCTAACAATGATCTTGTCAGTCCATTAGAATGGGACTTTTCTGTTATCTTTTAATTTCTGCTCAGAGAATACAATCTGACATTTTTAGAAAATATTTCTTTCTGATGTGTTATCAGTTTTAAAATAATAAAATAGAACTAAATCTAGTCAGCAACAGTTATTGGCTGAATTATAATTCTACTTGTTCCTCTGTAAGTTAGTAAATATATGAATTATGCCCTGCCATTGCCTCAGATAAATAATGGCCCATTCCATTTTGCTTGCTAGGAAAGAGAGAAGAAAAGGCTATATCATTTGTATTTATTTTATTATATACTAGCTTAAAAGCCTCACTCCGTGCTAGTAGGGTAGATTTTCAGTTCCAGCATCATCCTGATTCCAAAAAGATATAAAATGTCTATCCAAAAGCTGGGCAGAGTATTGCGAGACAAAAGGATTTCTTTGGTAACACAGAAAAGAATACGGAGCTGTTACGTGACATCTGTCCTTCTTTACGGCAGCAAATGTTGGACGATTTCCTCAAAGATGAAGAAGAGATTTGAGGTGACAGAGATGTGATTCTACAGAAGGATGTTAAGGATATCATGGACCTAGTGTGTGAGCAACGATGAGGTCTTAGAGAGGTTGCAAACAAGGAGGAGGCTCATACTTAATGTAAGGAAGAGGTTGCTGAATGAGAAAGGAGATCCTGGAGAATCTTATACTTACGGATCAAATAGAGGGAAAGAGAGACAAGGGAAAACAACGTGTGGCATACCTGGCAGGTTTAAGCAAGTGGATGACAGAACATGGTTTGGGGGAGGTAGCAGAGGGAAGGAACTTGTTGAGAGCTGCAAGGGATAGGAAGAGGTGGAGAGCCATGATCGTCCATATCCTGAAAAGACATGGCACATAAAAAGAAAGTGTAATTTTGGCCCGAGTTAGAGGAGTTTCAGCCACCCAGATGGACAAACAGAATTTGCCATTTATTTATTATATAAGAAATAAGGAACACAATCAAATATATCGTACTTCAAGATTTAGCTATACATCACAGGTTCACATCCTGACTTTTCAACATAGCCTCTTTCAGTGGCAGTGTTCCACCTATGAATGGGGGCATGTATCCCAGCTTCATATAACTCCGTACGATGTTTCAGCCATTATATCCTCTGGCCTTCTTCAGGTGTCTATCTTCTTGCTTCGTAACCTCCTTTAGAATTTCATTCTAAACTGGAAACATTGTGAGTATGGCAATGGTAATATTAGCCGTTTCCCTGTCAGGAAACATTTGGCATTCAGTGGCCGATCAGCAAGTACTACTTTCGGTTGAAATTTCTAAGATATTTTAAATCTTAAAATAATTTTTCAGGAAAACAGGTTTCTCAAGTCCAGTAGCTGTTATTGCTCTTTCCAGTATTGATGGGAGTTTCCTTCCTAACCTTTTATTTGAAGTAGTGTGGAATGTTAACATTGATGTCTTTATTTTTTCTTCTAATTACATACGCTATCCATTTTAGTTTTTACTGCTGTTGGTAGTCCTCTAGTGATGTGGTTTCTGTTATTTGATACAGGTCTTTGTTTAAACATCTCTCTAAACTGCGTCTAGAGATTATATGCAAGTTATGAATTGGTATAAAGAGTTGCGTCTTTAATATTAAAAGTCCTATTATGATGTTGTTTAGATTCTACTCAATATTATTAACTTAGATATATAGTGATAGAGAAAACTATTGTTTTGGGTTGGAAAGAATTTTACTAAGTTAACTTAACAGACTAATTTGACTGTCAGTAGTTTATTTGCAACTATTTATTTTGATACTTTTACATTATTATACCTTGTAAAACTAATGTAAAAAAATAATATGAAAAGATTTTAGAACAAATACGTCAATTTCTGAAAGGAAAAACATTAAAAAAACATTTTATTTTAAAAATAAAAGATATATTAACAAAAAATAATAAGAACCTCCTAAAATTTATTGCACAAATGTTCCTTTCTTTTCAATAACTCTTAGCAGCCTATTGTCAACATCTGATGTTAGATTTGCAATTTTAGCAGCTGGTAAGTTGTTTGCAGCAACTTTAACTGCCTCCTGGAGGTCACACTTGCTGTTGACTTGCCTTCCATTAGAATAAATATCTCTCTTGAGGATGCTCTACAGGTTCTCAATGGGATTCAAGTCGCAGCTATTTGAAGGCCAGTCCATAAGAGAATCTTCAACAAATCCCTTTTCTTTCAACCAGGATTTAGTAAACTTTGATGCATGACTTGGTGCGTTGTCTTGCATAAAGATCATAGATCTACGCTTGGCTAAAGACTGGTTATCAAGCCATTCAAAGAAATATTGCTCTAGAAAATCACAGTAACTTTTGGAATTCATTTTAACCCCGTCTTTCAGTTTAAATGGACCCACGAGCTCATTACCAATAATCCCAGCCCATATCATGATCCCACCGCCGCCTTGTTGGCATTTAAGAAATTTTCTTGAGTCATGTTGCTTGCAAACCCATCCTCGAGCCCATCCATCGGGCCCATCGAGGGTGATCCTTGATTCGTCTGTAAAAAGCACTTTACTGAAATCAGTTTTCATGTATTTTTTTGCCCACTGCAATCTTCTTTCCTTATGTTTTTTTTGTTAAAATGGGTTTCTTTATTTGATTTTTTACATCAGCAAACTTCCTTAATGTTTTACACCTTGTTTCCCTTGACACCATAGGAGCTCTAGCGGCCTCAAATATGAACGCACTTGACGCATTTGGGTTTCTTATTAATTCTCTTCGGATATGTGATAGATCTCACTTTGTTAAATTCCTGAATTCAGCCTGAGACTTTTTTTTCCTTGGTTGAATTCCCATTTGACATATTTTCTTGATTGTTCGATGATCCCTTTTCAAATCGTTAGAAATTTGAAGCGAAGACTTTCCTTTGCTAATTTCTTTGATTATATAGTTCTTTTCATTCATTGTTAGTTCTTTTTACGAGCCATAATACTAAATTCTAGTTCTTGCAAATAATCTCTTGACACTGCAAATTGCTATAATTACTGAAAAAATACTAAATATCAATCTGAAATTGAAAATTGGGACTTAATTGCTTTCATGCTTACTAGCTATACATAATAGTACAAATTATTTCATTGGATAACACATATCTATGAATTTTACATGAAATATTTGACAATACCTCTTTTGCATGTAATCTCTAGACGCATTTTATATTTCTGAGATAAAGTATTATAACTGTTTACACTATTCGTACTGATGTCCTCATCTTTATTGCCATATTCACAATGTTTTACATTGGTGAGTGATCCAAAGTGACTTGACCCAAAGAGTTGTGAGTTCAATACCCTGCCACAGCAGAGGGAACAAAAACTTAGAGAGTTTAGTTACCAAGGAGAATTAACTGAAACTGAGATATCCAAAGGCATGGCACGTGGAATTAGAACAGTTAACCTCCTCTCCTGTCATGAGATAATATACCAAGACTTCAATTTTTTTAATTATTGAAAAAGCTTTTCTGCCCCTCCCCCGAACCCCATTTTTAAGGTATATGCTTGTGTGTATGGTCTTCTGTAATGAAAACAGCCAAGGTAGCAACTACACAAAATTACCTTGAATCATTTTAGTACTTTGGCCCACCTTGTGATGAGCGATAGATCATGCAGCCCCACTGCTTGAAAAAGGTTTCTTACGCTTGGTTTTATATTTACTGACGCCACATCCTGAATTTTTATGAAGGATTCAGGTTAAGTGCCATTTCTGCTTTTATTCCAATTCCTGATCGGAGGTTCTGTGTTTGGAAAGTATGATAATTAGACAGGAATACTGATCCAAATTAAAAAGGATATAAAAGTAATTGCTCATCATAAAAACCCCGATTTAAAAAAAAAAAAAAAAAAAAAAAAAAAAAAAAAATTACCAATAGTCTATATATTACATTGATGCAAAAGTTGCCATCTTTTTCCTTTTTTTTTTTTTTTAAATCTTTTATTCATATAAATTCATATTATTATTCAATCATCTAATTATTTTCCTTGGCTTTTTATGACCTCATGATACCTTTATCTAAATTGGGCATTTTATCCTAAAAGAGAAATTCCAGTTCTGATTTGACGAATTCTCCAAAATTTTACTTTATTTTTTTTGTTTATTTATTTATTTTTTTTTTTTCAATATTTTGGACTAGTTGGAACTGCTAACTAGATGCTGGGTGTTGCATGTAGTGAAGTAAGTTTCACCTTGAAGGTGACAAATGTCAAGCCAATACTGCAAATGGAAGATTGGCTTTCATGCCATTATTCTTTGATTTGTCACATCAAACACCAAATTCTTAACTTGCTCAAATTTTTCTCAACCAATTCATTTATTCACCTCTAATTTTTCTGCAAGTTCGCATTGTTTGTACTGCATCTTCCTTCAAAAATTCTAGAATTTTTTAGCCAGTTTTTATTAAATCCACAGACTGTCCCCAAAACTTGCTTTCACTTACATCATCGATCCATTGCTTAAATCTAAATATACGTTTCCATGATCTGGGAATTGTTTTAACCAATGATGGAAAATGGGATACAGAAATCTGAAACTCATTGAAATAGTGAAGTGGACAAGACAGTCTAAAGTACATCAAGTCTAACATTGGTTTCTCCTGCCAAGGGAGTACACAGGTTCAAGCACATATTTTTCTTTAATAAGATTTTCTTGAATATTTAGGCCAGTAGATGAAAATAAATATGCTGTTTAACAAATAAACAGTGTCTACTCAAATATTGATATCCACTAAAGATAAATTTTAGGTAACAAAATCTGTTTTTTAGTTTTATGATAAATATTTTATTTTATTTTACAGCATATTTTAAAGATTTTTTATAGCTGTGCATAATACGCACTCCTGATTTTGCTTATTTTTTTAGAAAAGAATGTGTATTATACGTGGGGAATTACGGTAGTTTTGATTGCTTATGGAATTTTTGTTGTTAAATATTTTATTTTTCAGTTACTCAGCATCTACCTGCCAATCACTAGCTACAATGGATCATAAAGTTCTTGATATAGACCTTGTAGTTGAATTGATTAAATATATATGTTTACATAAAAAGGTAAGTGACACTGAAAAATTTTATTTTTATATACAAAATGTAACTTTCTTGACTTCCTTTTCGATCTTTGCTTCATTGACAAATTAAAAGATAGATAAAAGTTCAAATGACTTGATCACCAACTTGAAGTTTCAGAGATACTCTTCATCAGGATACAATAGATCTATTGAATTCATTAACAGATATCACACGTGAGTAAAGACAAAAGGAAAAATTTTATCTTCATTTTCTTTATCAAGGCAAATGTGAGGATTTTATTTTGTCACATGTATTTATAAACAGAAGTAAAAATGTTCAGCTTTAAAAAATTTCCTGTTTAAGAACGCTCATAAATATTCTTCAGGCGAACTAAAACTCAAGATAAACTATGGAGGATGCTAAGTGAAGTAATTTAATAAACGAAAGTGATTAGATCTATATAATAAATGTGAATGTCAGTGTGTCACACGTTTCAACTTTACTTCTAGTGGCCGTAGCCCAACATATTACATTTTAAAATCAGGCTGATTCCGTGAGCAAATTAAAAACATTCTGGGCTGGATACAGACCAACAATCCTGAAACTTGTGATTGTTTTCACTGATTGTTTATTTTTTTTTTTCTGTTTTTTTTTTTCCACATGATTTTTTTTCCACATGATTTTTTGCGACATTTTTTTGCACTGTAACAATTTTTGTAGCTTTTGGGAAATTTGGAAAAAATTGGGGAAAAATTGAAATTAATTAATTCACCCATGAAATAAAAACAATTGTTTGTATGGAAAAGTAAGGACCTATGTACATCAAATTGTCTTTGATAAAGTGGCATCAGAAGAATTAATGGTGAACTTTTAAAAGGTAAGCTTAAAATATTAATGCAGTACTTAAATGCAACGACCAATTTTGAGTACTTCTGTAGTTTATTGTTGCCTATTGTATCTACTCCTCCCTACCTATTGTGATGAAGGCCCAATCAAGAGCTCTCTACAGGAGCTAGTTAATTGCCGCCCAATAGGGGAGCTTTCAAGATAGTGTTGAATATTTTTTATTTTCTCATTTCTTTATATTTATTTACTTTTTTAAATATATTTATTAATGTCATTATTATATATTATTTTATTTTAATAAATTATTTTATTATTTTAAATAATAGGTTTTGATTTAACTGTTTTCTTTCAATTTTTAAAAATTTTTATGATCTTGTATGTTGGCTTAGCAAAGAAGTATTTCTTATAAATAAATTTAAAAAATCTTAGCACCCTCCATAGTTTACCTTGACTTTCACAGCTAGCGTATAGAATATTTATGAGTTCTTAATTTCAAAAGTTAAAAGGAAGCTGTTGAGAGCCATGATTTAGATGTATATCAGAACACAGTTGTTCTGTAAGTATGAGCTTCTCCTCTTTCTTGGTCTTCCATGGTTAAAGATATAGACTTGTTGCCTCACAAGTTCACAGGCGAGACCAATGAAAAATACCTGCTATTTTTTTATTATTTATTTTAAGAATCTTTTCTGGGAACTTTTCGGCACCCCCTTAATATTATTATTTTATTGGTAATGTCATTACATAATTATGAAAGATAAGTATGTAAATAATTGTTCAAAGATTTTCCCACCTGCTTTGTTTTAAATACTATGTCTCCTCGTGGCTATCCACAGCTTCATTTTCCTTGATATGTATGAAGTCCCAAGACTTCTTCAAAGATTTAAATGCAATGTTAATCGTTAATTTTTGTGTCTGTCTATATTTCTGAGATGAGGTATTATGTACAGTATTTACATTAGTCAGACTATTGTCCTCATCTTTGTTGCGACGTTTCGGCCGTTGTACGCTCCGGCCTTCTTCAGGTGGTTGGAATTTCGAACTGAACCCTTTATTTCGATCACTGTGGTAGACTGTTCTAGTTCCACGTGCCATGTTTGATGGATGTCAGTTATCAGTTATCTCCTGCTAATTTTCCCTCTGAAAGTTCTCCGCTGCCTTAACCTTGAGGACACATAGCACAGTGGATAAAGGCGTTGGTTAGATCCAGTGACAGACCCAAAGAGTGTGAGTTCAATACCCGGTTATGGCAGTGGAGAACTTTCAGAGGGAAAAATTAGCAGGAGATAACTGATAACTGACATCCATCAAACATGGCACGTGGAACTAGAACAGTCTACCCCAGTGAGCGAAATAAAGGGTTCAGTTCGAAATTCCAACCACCTGAAGAAGGCCGGAGCGTACAACGGCCGAAACGTTGTGACAAATATGGCGACAAAGATGAGGACAATAGTCCGACTAATGTAAATACTGTTAATTTTTGTCTTCTAAATTCCTGTTCTTTTATTGTTCTCTCTACTTAATAGTGTTTTTTTTGTTTTGTTTTTTTTCATATTCTCCCTCATCAGTAACCCCTTGCATTTTAGTGGCTTTATTGCTTTGCTTGGTGTGAAATGATTAAATAAAAGAAGTTCTTTGGAAAAATGGTGGAGGGGTTTCCTTTTTCACATTTTTGAATACAAAGTAATCTTCCTCCAAGTTTGGCTACCACCGACATCTAGAGCTCGGTCTTCCCTGTTATTTTCCCCAAGATACTGCTGGTGAGGGACAAAGAAACAGATATCATATTTTTTCCAAGGGCATCAGTGCAAAAAATGAATGTAGCAGACTAGATCAGAATTTGAATTCTGATCATCAATTCCAGTTTCTGTGCCGATTAGCATTAAGCTACTCACACATCTTCCAACCTGCTTGGCTTACGTTAAAATATCAGTTCTTGTATGGTCACTGAAGTTAAACAATATCAAGCCTGGTCAGTACCTAAATGGGTGACTACTTGGGAATACCCAGTGCTGTAAACTTTGATGTGCAAGTGGTGTAATGTATCACGACTCGAAATTGTTAATCGGAGAGCTGAGTTCCAAATCTCTTTCAGTTCATTATATTCACTTACATGCAAGTAACTGTAGGAAAGGTATGAATACACCTCTTCTCCCCCAGTTATGGGTTAATTAGTAAGATTTATATCACTGAATCATTATTATCACCCAAAAAAATCCTTACCATCTAAAAAAGATTTTTTCTGGCTTTAAATAACCTGCAATGGTTTGATAAGCCATGGAAAAAAAATCAATCAAAAAAATCATGCTTTTATCCTGGGTATGACGATAAAGTACATCCGGCAGCAAGGCTTCTGATCGGGAGATTGGAGGTTTTGAGGAGCATGGAACCACCTCTTAATTGCTGTTGTTCCCAGGTACACTCTACTTGAGGTGGTGCATCTGTTAGGATCTCAACCATGGGTATATCGTGAAATCCCAAGCAAAAATCAATAGTACATTTTTACAGCAAAATGACAGTCAATGCAACACTAAAACAAATATAATAATACATTTTATAGTGAAATTACCAACAATACATTTTATCATCTACAAACTATATATCTAAAAAAAACATATGTCTAGCCTGAAGGTATAAAATTATGTACAAGATATCTGTAGTTGAAGGCATAAAGTTGTATACAAAGTATTTAGATTTTGGCATTAAACAACCCATAGATGTTGATCTGCCAGTAAGCAGAGGCAAACAACCAACATTAAAGGATACTTTCAAGACGTTAATCCATATAATATCCTACAATTTCTTAAAGAAATCAAACTGTATTCCAAAATATAACTTCAACAAAACTACGACATAAAACACACATATCACAGCCTCTAGTAATTGTGTTCATACAAACATGTATAGCCACAAAAGTTGAGTATTATCTACCATGTAGTCAATTGTGAAAGCAGAATAACATATATCATATTTTTATTACTTCAAAACTCCCAAGAAAATTAAATTTCAGCATTAAATGACCCATAAGGAGTTGATATGCCATTAAACAAATCAATGATAAACCTACCTGCTTACCTCCTTTTTAAGCCTTCAACTTCATCAATACATTATGTTAAGTGCATTTTATCAATTAAATCAAGTTCTGACTTGGATTTCTTGTTTGGATTTTTCCAGAACTAATTCAAAACAAATATATGGTAGCGCCTATTTGTCCTGGGTGTCTCAGCATTGAGTGATGGTTAATGATAAGTGTAGTTGATTATTACTACCAAGTAAAGAGTTCAATCCTTACTTGGTGACCCAGACAAAATTTAACATTAAATAAGCCGATAAGAGTTGACAAAAATCATCCTTGGCATGGGGTAATGGTTAACAAGGATAGCTTGGTTGATCCTTATTACTGAATAGTAAATTTGATTTTCACTGGGTATCCTATGCAAAATTCAAAATAATCCTCCGAGGTTTGACCTGTCATATAACCAGTCATATCTACCCCTTTGTTATCATAGATTAATTTTTCCCTTTTTCTTTTTTTTTGGGTGGGGGGCATTAAATTTTCACAGAGTGATAATTTTAATCATTGCACTCTCTGACTTCTGCAGATCATTTTGTCTTTTGAAAATTCTCTTTGAAATCCTTCTTTCTTACATTGTGATCAATTACCAATTCCTTTCCCTGTTATAGTTTCAGTTTAATTTCGTTCCTCATTACAGGAAGGAGCTATTCTTGTGTTTTTAACTGGCTGGGAAGATATTCGAAAAGTGAACGATCTGTTATTGAAAAGGCATTTTAATAACAGTATGTATTTTTCTTTGAATCATATAGAATATTGAGAATCATATAGAATATCATAGAGAAAGCATATAATAATATCGAGAATCATATAGAATATCATAGAGAAATCATATAATAATATCGAGAATCATATAGAATATCATAGAGAAATCATATAATAATATCGAGAATCATATAGAATATCATAGAGAAATCATATAATAATATCGAGAATCATATAGAATATCATAGAGAAATCATATAAAGAAATCATTTTCTGGCTTTAAATAACCTGCAAAACAAATCAACCAATCAAAAAAAAGAAGGAAAAAAAAGACAAAACATGATAATAACAAAAATGAGGATATTAGTTTGATTGTAAGTAATGCAAATAACTTCCAGGATGAGGATTTATCATTATTTACATGATTTATATTCAGGCTATTGCTCTCTTGATGGTTCTTCTTGTCACAATGTTTCTGCTCAGCCATTGTGTCCTCTGGCCATCATTAAGTGTATATTGAACTGGGTAACCGACAGAGGGTTCTGAAGTGAGCTCTTTCTTTAATTTACAGAGGAAAACTGTTCTCTCTTGACCTAATGAAGGCTGGAGGGCACAACAAACCAAAATGTTGTGATGATAGCAACAAAGATGAGGATAATAGTCCAAATATAAATAGTGTAAATAATGTAAAAAAAAAAAAAAAAGTTGACAAAAATATTGTATTATGTAAATTGAACATTTTTTATTTATTTATATGCATTATAATATAAATTTTTTTCCTTCTCCTTGGTGTAGGACAATTCAAGATTATTCCACTGCATTCCTTAATGCCAACTGTAAATCAACGAGAAGTTTTTGATCGGCCTCCAACTGGGGTGCGCAAAATTGTCCTAGCAACAAACATAGCAGAAACAAGGTATCTTGAACAATTTTTTTTTGTGCGTGTGTTTTAACAGGTTTGAAAACACGATTTTTCTTCTTCAAGATATGGCTCTCCACAAGTTCCTGTCCTTTATCTTTTTGTTATCTCTCTTAATCCCTGTTCTGCCAATGTTATGCACTATTTCCCTCTGTCCCTCTAAGTCATTCACTGGAAAGGTTGAATAAGTCTGATGAGAAGACCATCCATGCCTTACACCCTTTTCAATTTTCCCTAAGTTATGGAGTTAGAATTTCATATTTTGATAGATACTTAAGGTCTCCAATCCTATAAAAAAGGCTTTGACTCTGAGAGAATTAGAAATTCTACCAGGGTTCACTTTTGGTGGCCACAATCTTAACAATATAAGATATGCAGATGACACAGTGATGACAGCAGACACAGGAAGAAAATTACAAAACCTCCTACAAAAAGGTTGTCAAAGAAAGTGAGAAGAAAAGATTAAACATAAACTGCAAGAAGATAGACTGCATGCTTATTAGTAAAAGGATGAACCCAAAATGCAACTTACAAATCGGCAATACTTAAATAAAACAAGTACAAAAATTGCAATATCTGGGAAGTGTTTTAATAGGACGGTAAGTGTGATACTTACATCTGAAGTTGCATTGGGATAGCCAAAGATGTATTAAAAAAACTAAGCAAAGTATTAAGAAACAGAAAAAGATTTGTTAGAAACAAAGAAAAGACTACTGAACTGTTACGTGATATCTGTCCTCTGATATGGTAGTGAATGCTGGACAATCTCCTCAAATATGAAAAAGAAACTTGAAGTAACAGAAAAGTGGTTCTACAGAAGGCTGCTGAGGATACCATGGGCCGAATATATAAGCAGTAATGAAGTTTTAGAGAAAATGGAAACAAAAAGAAAACTTATACATAACATCAGGAAGAGAGACTTGAAATTTCTAGGGCACATAATGAGAAAAGAGAGCTTGTAAAATCTGATACTCACAGGACACATTGAAGGCAAGAGGAATAGAGAAAAACAATGTATAACATACTTAGTGAGTGTGAGTAAATGAATGGCAGAACAAGGTTTAGGAGAAATAACAAAAAGACAAAGTTTATTAGTGAAGGACAGGAAATTGTGGAGAGGCACGATCGCCCACATCCTGAAGGGACACAGCACATAGAATAATAATGAAACTGATATGAATGAAGCAAGTATACAAAAACGGAAAGGGGTGTAAGACAAGGATGTCTTCTCACCAGATTTATTCAACCTATACAGTGAGTTGAAGGAAAGCAAGAAGAAAGGGTTAAACATCAATGGCAAAAAGACAAAATGCATGGTTGTTAGAAAAAGGTGTGAATTGCAAATCGGTGGTACCGAAATCAAACAAGTCTGGAAATTAAAATATCTAGGAAGTATTTTAATAGAGGACAGAAAGAGCAACACTGAAATCCAAAGGCATATTGGGATAGGGAAAGATGCCTTCCAAAAGTTATGCAGAGTATTAAGGAATAGGAAATTTTTGCTAGAAACAAAGTAAAGAGTACTAAACTGCTATGTGATATCTGTCCTTTTTATATGGCAGTGAATACTAGATGATCTCCTCAAAGATGATGAGGAGACTTGAGACAAGAGAAATGTGGTTTGACAGAAGGATACTGAGGATACTGTTGACTGAACATGTGAGTAATGACAAAGTTTTGTAGAAAATGGAAACAAAAAGGAAACTGATACTTAGAAAGAGACAGTTGAGGTTTCTGGGGCATATACTGAGGAAAGAGGGCTTGGAAAATCTGATACTCATGGGACAGATAGAGGGACAGAGGAAGACAATACATAACATACTTAATGAGTAAATGGATGGTGAACCTGGGCTTAGGAGAGATAACGGAGTTAAGTTTATTAACAGCTACAAGGGATAGGAATTTGTGGAGAGTCATGATTGCCTGATTGTGAGGTTCCAGCAAATTTTAATTCTGAAAATGCAGACCCAGAGAAAAAAAAGTTTGGAAACCATTGGGTTAATACATGTCAAATTTCTTTGTCTTTTAGCATCACTATTGATGATATCGTCTATGTGATTGACTGTGGGAAAATCAAAATGAAAAACTTTGAACCCGACAAAAATCTCACATCTCTTGAACCACAGATGGTCTCTAAAGCAAATTCACGGCAGCGTCGAGGCCGTTCTGGCAGGTAAGTCTTTGTTTATTTTTTGTGGTTAACAAAAAAAAAACTCTTCTTAAAAACATATCATTCGAGTCCCAGCCTCTCCAGCCTGCATCGCTACTAGTGATTTAATCCTGATGTAATATTAAATTCAATGGGGAATAACGGATGTTAGCCCATCTTCACACAGCCTTTGTAATCTGCTAATTCTTCTGGTGGGTCTTTCAGTTTTTACTTGCAAGTGAGCTTGTTATTGGTGCCTTGAATCTCCACATAGGTGTAATTATTCTGAGCCTAAAACTTCTGCTGCCTGATTTCCCCAGGTAGAAGACACTAGGATTACTTGGGGGCGATATCTATCTGTACTTTATTCATTCTTCCATTGTCTGTCTCTTCATTAAGCATGGTGGACACATGCTCAAGGCAGAAACTACACCTTGTACCCACCGCAACCAATTTATTAACGGTCAAACATATCTTGATTGTATATAAGAAGCACAAAAAAAAATACGTATGTCCATACAACTGTCCATACAACTGCACTAGCCATCTACCTTGAGTGACTCTTGGGCCTTGTATTGGGTCAATATTTTGTATAATAAAAAACTTCAGTATAAATATATTTGATCCAAATTAGTCCTAGACTGAATTATTATTATTATTCTTTATCTCATGTTCATAGAAGTCTTTGGGGTCTTATCCGTTTGATTTCCAAGGATGTTAATTCAAATCTTTACACATATACCTCAAGCCATATAACATGATCTGAGACAGGTTTTTTAATTATTTATACCTTTTATTTATTACTCTTTATATAACTTTGAAAATAGATGTAGAACCTTTAGTAGTGTGGATCTCACCTCATACTTTGCCCACTCAGAGTGATGTCTGAGAAGCCAGATGACCTCCACGAGCAAATGCAGATTCACAACTTGCAGCAGGCTTGTCTTGGCTACTGACACATAGCCATTGGCTTCAGCCTGGGAGGCCCTCTGCCCAGCAAAGCATAGGCATACATATATCTACAGAGCCCTGGCTATTCTGTTGTGCTAGATGGCCTTTGACCCTGCAAGAAAGCGCATCCACCCTTTAACAGGTTTTGGTTTTAATCATCCTAGTTGTCTAAGCAAATTCCTGAAACTGATAACCACACTTTCTAGCATGTAGTATTGGGTTACATTGTACTGGTAGTGCCCATAGAGTGATCTGATATAAGACAGCCATTTATTTTTGGCGCACACAGAAAATTGCAAGGGTTTTGAATCTATTTATCTGATAGTGCTTTAGAACAAATTCAGAAAATGGAATGAGGTTTTATTGAATGAAAGCCTTAAAATTAAATGAAAAATTTTATTGATCAACATTTTGTATAAAAAAAAGTTCAGAAAAACAGGACGAAAATAAGAAAATACAAAAATAAAAAATATATACAAAAATTAAAATGTAAAAATCTTCTTGCAAATAAGAAAATTAAAAAACTATAGCAAAGAAAATGGCGACTTACCTCCTCAAACCAAGCGACAGTGCATCGCATGTATTCTACGACGGAAAATGTGGCGAAAAAGAAAATTACTTACCAAACAAAAGGGCACGTATTCCGCATGACATCCTGAAGACGGAATATTTGAATTAAAAACAAAAAAAAACAAGTCTGTCGCAGAAGTCGCTATAAAAGTATTTTTATATGCAAAATACTGAACATCCTCTCCCAGCTGTCGACAAATGGAAAAAATGCTCGGCCAATAAAAGCAGTTGGTGTTCTCGAATCGGTGAGGAGAATTTGGGCATTTTGGCTACCACGTTTATTGGAGAATGAGTTATTTTTCTGACTGGTTGCATGCATTGTGATTTGTGAGAATCGAGTTTTCGGCATTTCTTTCTGCCCCTGTTGTTCGAGTGTGAACTTAGTGATTTATTCTCTGTGACATGGAAATAATCTGCGATAAACATTTCCTTTGCAATTCCAGTTTACTTACAAAAACATGAAAAAAAAATGTTTAAAATGAGTGAAGATTATAAGCATCAGATTGAAGAAATGTGATTTTATCATCTGGATTATTTGGCTCAACAGATCTCTTCAGTTTATCATTGATGTTTTTATAAAAAAATTTAGAAGGAATTTTTTAAAAATAAAGAAAATAAAAAATAATTTTCCTTTATTTTCTAAAGGTGCTAAATGCCAATTTTAGTTTATTTGAAGGGGTTATTATTTTTAGACTTGACAAGAACAAAAAGGAGCTAACACCTATTGTTTAAAAAATAAAGGTACCCTTACACTAAATTTGTGTTGACTCATCCAGAGGTGAGGTGATGATCACTGTTCTTTTGTATCAATTTGTAATTTGAAGTAAGCAAATATAAATTGGAGAAATTGTAGTTTTGGTTTGAAAAAGCAATTATAAGAATGAATAGACTTATACTAATATTCTTGTCATTTAGGTTTGACTTCAAATAATAAAATAAACAGTTATAAAAAGAGAAATGATAATTTGGTCAAAATTAGTAGTTATAAAAAGAGAATTTTTTTTTTTCACTTATCTTCATTTAGATTTTCTGAGCTCAATTTTTCAATGGCAATTTTCCAACTGGGAATTTTTCTAGAACTTATTTTTGGATGCCCAGTGAATAATTATTGTGCTGCTATTAGAATGGATCAAAACCATGGCTGATGCTGACCTCCCATAAAGTGACTCATTGCTTTTCTGGGACTAAATCTAAAGAAGAATATGCAATGTTAATGGTCTAGACCTGGCATCTCAGCTTCATTCACTTTTTCAGAAATCTCTACCCTAAGTCTGACGTGTGAAAATTATGATACATGCCCCATTAAAAAGGTTCAGGCAATATCTTATTGTTTTTCACCTGACACTGATTGATGAAAGGAAAGTAATCACTTTGAAATGGAAAGAATACAAGACTGGATATCTATTTGAAGAATTTTATGGAGCTAACAAGAGCATGTCATTTTGACTAGCAGACTTCAGTATTGAAAGGCAAATGGTTTTGTAATTTATATCGGATCAAGGGAGGTAATTGTAAAACAATGAGGCTTGATCCATTAAACATTTCCTCACACAGAATGCAATACTGAATATACAACCCAATCCAAATGCAATCCATCTACTTTTGTATTAAAAAAAAAAAAATGATCCAGGATCCACTTGCCATCAAAAAATAAATAAATAAACATGATATTACCACAAATTCTACCAAGAATGAAAAAAATGCAGTTTTTAACTTTCACATCCACAAAAAACTGTCTTAAAAGGATACTTGACTCCACCATTATTGCATACACTTTTAACTCCCTTGGCAGTGTTTATTTACAAGATTACAAAAATACGTGAACCAAGTACAGTGCAATATTTATTATTTACCATTTTATAAAGAAATAAATCAAATTTATTTATTGTTTATTTACACTATTTATTATATTATTTATTGGAATGGTTGGCAAAACATCATTGCTAATTGCCAATCAAAAGGAATTATAAAATGGTAAATAATAAAGATTTTCTTATAGTTGTTTCACATATTTTAATAATTTAGTAAATGTTTATAAATAAAAAATGGTTTTCAATTTATTTCTTTATAAATTGGTAAATGATAATTTGATAAATATTGCATTAGTTTTAATTGTATTAGCTTTTACAATGTTGTAAATATTATTCTTGTAAATAAACAATCTAAACATAATATTTTTGTTTTAAATTTTCAAGAAAAAATGTATAAATTCACTTTCATCATACATTTAGGTTTTATTATAATTCTAAACATTGCCTCTTAAAACAATAAACATTACTGAGGAGTGAAGGTAGTTATAATAATAGCAGTGTCAATTGGAAAAAAAGTCCTTTTGTCACTGTTTTTTTTTTACAGGCGAAAAAATCCATGTTTGCCAAATAATCTATTCTCCAAACAAAAAAAAACTCCAATTTTACCCATTTCTAAAAAAGATGCTTATGCATATGATCTGTAGTGGCAATGGTTGTGGTACCATCAATAAAAAGATCAGCTTGAATTTGTTTGTAGTATGATCTGCATTATGATAACCTATATCTCAAGCGACCCAGTGCTCAAAAAAAGTTGCCCATACCTGGGTTAAATTCTGAAATGCACTATAAATAAGAAACTGTTGGATAGAAGTGATGATAAACTAATTCTATACACAGTTTTGAAAAGCAAACTATTCCATCATTACTGATTGAACTCTGGATTTTTACCTCTTGAGATGAATGGGTGTACTTTCAGGGAGAACGTGTACCTTGAGCACCACTTAGGACAAGCTCAGTCCAGATCTTAAGTGGAACTCATACATATGATCTATTGCTAAAGATGCTCGAAAAATTGTCGGTTCCATGTACCACTCCAGCAAGTAACTGACTCCTCTATCTTTACAAGAGTCAGATCATACCAAAATTGGAATACTGCTGTTATATATGGCAGGAGCTGTCCACACTTTTATTTTCAGTCTTGATAGAGTTCAAAAACGTCTCCACGTCCTTGTGGATGACAAATTATTTTCCACCTTACAACCCCTTTCCCCACATATGAAACATTGTAAGCCTCTCGCTGTTCTATCACTATTCCCATGGAAAACAAAGTACATTCATTAGTTTCACCAGTTCTAACCCTAACAGCTAAGACCTGCTATGCCACGCACAGTGTAGCCAACCACCTTCATTCCCTTTGAATTCCATTGGCAAGATGTAAGTTTCACTCGAGCAGCTTCTCTCCACCAAACACTGCTTTGTGGAACCAACTCCCAAGAGGATGCTTCCCTGATCACTATCATCTTAACCTGTTCAAGTCTAGGGTCAACCATTATCTTACCCACATATCCCCATACATTGTGCCTCTTACTCTGTAATCCTCTGCCACGAGTAGCTCTTGGGCCTTGTACAGGGTGAACATCATTGTAAAAAAAAAAAAAAAAAAAAAAGTTTCCTACCATTCAACCTTGGTATTGCCTTGGTTGATTGAATTGTAATTCATAGCACTGAAATTACTTTCCGAACACCCATCCTGGGTATGACGACAAACTACATCCGGCAGCAAGACCTCTGATCAGGAGGTATTGAGGAATGTGGAACCACCCTTTAATTGCTGTTATTCCCAGGTCCACTCTGACCCGGGGTGGCAGCACTTGTTAGGGTCCCAACTACAGGCAAATAGTTAATCCCCAAACTGGAGTCAAAACACTATGAAAGTATAAAAATAGATTTTTATAGTAAAAATACCAGCAATACATTTTCATAGTAAAAAAATTACCATTAATATATTTTTGTGAAAAAAATAAAACAAAATTGCCAGCAATGCATTTTTGAAAAAAAACAAAAAAACATTTTTGTTAATTTTTGCTCCCAAGAAAATTAAATTTTGATTTTAAATGACCCCTAAGGATTTGATATGCTGCTAAACAAACTTTCCGAACACCCTAATGGAAGAGATGATAAACTAATTTTAAACACATTCTTTACAATGAATTTCCATTGAAATCTTATAGAAAAATACATTCTTGCCTTGTAAAATTTTATTTAATAATAGATGTTAGCATCTACTTATATAGGGAATCCCGTAATGAATAGAACACACCAAGTATCTTGGATTATAAAAATGACATAGTACCTAATATATTTATTACATAACTGAATATAAAAGAGTTCAACATATTATCTAAGATTTTGCTATTTTCTACAAGTATTTGATATCTCTTTTCCTGATGTTGGACCTGCATAATGTCTGTGTTCGAAATGAGAGAGCAAACTCTTGCATGTTCTCCTCGTGGTGGTGACCGTCTCAGTGATGTAATATTCAAATCTTAGATAATATGTTAAACTCTTGTATATTAGTTATGTAATAAATATATTTGGTACTGTATGTCATTTTTATAATCCAAGATACTTGCATTTAAAATGTCCCCCATCATTATGGGACACCCAGTATATTGGATAAATGTTACATTGGATAGATGTCTGTGTACGCTTAGGCATTGGATAGATGTCCGCATACGCTTAGGCATTGGATAGATGTCTGCATACGCTTAGGCATTGGATAGATGTCGGTGTACGCTTAGGCATTGGATAGATGTCGGCGTACGCTTAGGCATTGGATAGATGCCCACATACGCTTAGGCATTGGATAGATGCCGGCGTACGCTTAGGCATTGGATAGATGCCCGCGTACGCTTAGGCATTGGATAGATGCCCGCGTACGCTTAGGCATTGGATAGATGCCCGCGTACGCTTAGGCATTGGATAGATGCCCGCGTACGCTTAGGCATTGGATAGATGCCGGCGTACGCTTAGGCATTGGATAGATGCCGGCGTACGCTTAGGCATTGGATAGATGCCGGCGTACGCTTAGGCATTGGATAGATGCCGGCGTACGCTTAGGCATTGGATAGATGTCGGCGTACGCTTAGGCATTGGATAGATGTCGGCGTACACTTAGGCATTGGATAGATGTCGGCGTATGCTTATGCATTGAATTCTTTATTTATTTGCTTTTGTTTTTATCAGGGTTCAACCTGGAGAATGTTACCATCTCTACACAACATTAACAGAATCACATTTAATGGACTATTTGCCTCCAGAAATGTTGAGAACTCGTCTGGAAGAACTGTGTTTACAAATCAAAGTAAGTTTGATGTTTTCTTATATATTATTCCAAAGATCATGTGTTGATGCTTTTGAAAGCTCAAGTTCTTCAAATAAACATTGATGCCCCAAAATTGGTCTCATTTGAAGAACATGGAATTTCCTCTGTTGAATGAGATTGTCGGACAAAAACCTGTGGAAAATCGGTTGAATAAATGTCTGTAACTGACATAACCAACTTATAGATAGAAAAGTCTGTTTAATAAATAAACAGACCGTCTACTCAAATACGAGTATCCATTAAAAATAACGCTTAAGTCATAAAAATCTGTTGGATTAATAAATAAAAAATCCATCCCTTTCCTTTATATATATATATATATATATATATATATATATATATATATAATTACTATGATTTTGAAAATACAATTTTAAATTCTGCAGCAATCAGTAATTGTTTTTCCATAAATTATTTAAATTTATAAAAAATATTTTTATTTCATAGCTACTGAAATTAGGAAAGATTGTCCCTTTTGTGTCAAAGGCCATTCAACCACCTTCAATGGAAGCTCTTCACCTGGCTATAGAAATTCTACAGAACTTAGTAAGTTTATTTTTGTTGCTTACAATGTTCCCTTCCCAAATTTATCAACAAATCCTATAGATACATACTGGGATTTCTGCCTAAACAATAAAAATGGACCAATTTCCAGTCTTATCCAGCATATTTTTGTTCTTGTCTTGGTCAGAATGTTATAACCACTTGACTGTATCCCTTTTGCATGTGAACCTACTCTTACTGTATGAACATTTGCTTTATTAATGTTTTATAGTTGCTAGTAAACAAACTAAATAAATAATAAACAAATTAACAAACCATAAACACAAGCAAATGTAATAGCAACCAACAATAAAATAATAAATAAAAAAGTTAAAAATGCTATAAATAGCCAAAAAACTGCATCAGGATCCACAGTTATTTCCACTCAATATCTCCTAATACAATTTGAAACATAACCATTACCACCTACCAAAATAACTGTTAGGACAATACAATAAATTATCCACAATGCATCACTGACCTGTATATATAAATAGTTGAGAAAAAACACTATATGGCCCAACGATTGTGTTCAAGTATCAAACAGACTGTCGCCTCTGGGTGTTAACTTCACTGTCCACTTATATATAATGTGTGTGTTTGTCTCCTATTTTTTTGGTCTGTTCTTTTTTCTCCCTTTTCTTTTATTGAGGATATTGTCAATTCCAGTTGTTGAGAATTTTGTCAGTTACACTTAACCATGGCGAATTATTTGACAGTTTTTATCAAAATTTTATGACGTACTTGACTCTATTGAATCTGGGAATTGTTTCTTTGATGTGATAATATGAAATACAATACCCAAGAAAAATTGACAAAAGGCTTTTAATTAGAAATATCCAAAATATGCGATGCTAATACTATAGAATTAAAAGGGAAAGCAAGTTGGAGTGAATTAAGATTTATGAATATAGTAAAAGATAAGATAGAAAGTATTAATTACAATAAATTGAATTATGACCTGGGATCATCCAAGTTTGAAGCCCTGACTTAGTAGTGTTTTAAATGGTTTCAACTAATAGGATCAAGTGAAATGAAGAACACAGCCTCATCCCATTCACCTTTAAAGAGCTGAACTTTGTTTTTTTTTTTCTCTAATCATTTCACCCCAAGCAAAGCAATAAAGCCACTAAGACACATGGGGTTACTGAGTGCAAGAGAATATGAGAAAAAGAAAAAAAAACATTATTAAGAAGTGAGAACAAGAATGAAGAAAGCAGAAGATAATGATAGAAAAACACTGATTATGTGACAGAACCCCATTCACTCAGAGATAAAATAAAAATCACCAACAACATTTACTCACTTTCATTTACTAGGCTTTAAATTATATCACTTAATGTCTTTCATAGTTTACCTTGACTTTCAGTTAGCCTTAAGAATATATTTAAGCTTTCTTAAATTAAAAAATTTTGGAAACTTCACAATGTTTTTACTTCTATTTCAAAATACATCCTGCAAAATAAAATCCTTACATTTATCTTGATAAAGTCCAGGATGAAATGCATTGGTCAAGAAATGGTGTGTCAAAAGAACTGTTTTTCCCTTGACACCACTATTATTTTAACTAACTTCACCCCCTCAGCAATGTTTATTGTTTAAAAAGTGATGATTGAAATTTTAATAGAATTTCCAACAAAAATATTAAACACTATTTATTAGATTGTATATTTACAAGAATAATTTTATATTTGAATGAATGGCAGGATACTTGTATCCAAGGATACCCATCTACTAGGGCAGCTAGCTAATCTCCGTTGCTCAGGCAAATCTGTGTTCATTCAACACTCACAGAGCCAATTGTGGTTTATACTAGAACTCTGCTTAGCAGAACTTAGTTAGTTTCTAAGAGTGAGCACATTATCTAGCATGATCAACACTCTGAACAAGACACTCAAACCCTCGGTCACGATGACTTGTGACTTTGTGCTAGCACAACCACCAACAACTCCCAAGGGTTCCATCTACCCAATTTCACTCAAAAGACTTGAGTCAACCGTGGTATGGTTTTTAGGCACTTTCCAAAGGTGCCAAACACTGAGATTGCCTCTTCCAGACCATTAACATCAAGAAGTCACCTTCCTGACAAATTAACTCTGGTGAGATTCGAACCTGGGTCTCATGGTCAGAAAATGAACATTCTAACCACTTAGCCATGTGGCCGTATATATTTACAACATTCTAAAAATGCAAGCCAACTAATGTGTATCATTTATCAATTTATAAAGAAATAAATGAAAAAGAAAAAGATGAAACATATATCGATCTTAGATGTTTCACTTTTATTAAAGTTTCATCAGAGATTGAGAGAAAACAGACAAAAAGTTTGGCTCAGTTCTCATTGGTCAGATACATGTCATGTGTATTAAAACTGTAGATAATTCTATGTGTATGTAGGTTTGTGAAGATTCTTGTATATCTAAGTGGGCATTGGATGGTAATGTGTATAGTTCTAGGAAAACTCGCCTCAGGAATCTTCACCATAGAAAACTTTGCCATATAGGATCTTTGCCGTAAGACAATTTTGCTTTGTTTTTGTTTTTTATACAGTGTACCTTGTTATCAAGTCTATCTGGCTCGCACTATTGTTACTTTGATTTAAACATTTTAATAAGCAAGTTATAGGATCATTATCCTACATCACTCATCCTCGTCAGTGACGAGTGCAAAAATTTCAGGTTGACACTAGAACCTACATCACACAATTTCATATTTCACGCGTAACATTAAACTTTCTGTTAACATAATATCAGTCTGCCAATAATTCTCACGCAAGCAATATATATTATTTCAAACTTACAACTTGAATACAAAACCAATTTCAATATAAAATATTTGATCAAAGAAAGATAACCCTTTCAAATTCTCAGTAAGTCTTTTGAAATTTACACAAATTATTTGCAAACATAAACGCAATTCACTATAAATACCTAAATATTGAAATATACAAAAAACAAAAAAAATCCTTCAAAATTGTCTTATGGCAAAAATTCTATATGGCGAAGTTCCTTACGGTGAAAATTTCTGAGCAAGTTTTCCTACAGCAAAAAATGTTTACGGCGGATGTTCCAGACAGGAACGTGTATTTGTAATTGTGTGTATGTCTGTCTAGAAAGAAAGAAATATGAAAATAAATTTTGAAAATAAGTTTTTATTCATAAATTTATAAAAAAAAAATGTCTGTCAAACATGAAAATTTAAATAAGCAGATATAATTATAAATTTTGACAAAATGCATCTGGCTATTTCTTTCATTACTTGATATTTTCATAAAATTATGAATAAAAAATTTTTTTTCATGGTTATTTATAACATTTGTAAATAATAAATATTGCATTGTAGATGGTTCACATATTTTGATAATTTTCTTTTTTTTTTTTTTTTTAATTTTTGAATAAAAAGATTTCTTTTCAAACTTATTTTCTTTATGAAATGGCTAATAATAAATTTTTGTAAAAGGTAAATAATAAATATCACTTTGTCCTTGGTCATTTATTTTGATAATCTTATAAATAAATATTGCTGAGTAAGTGAAGATAGTACCAAATAATAACTGTCAAGGGAAAAACAGTTCTATTATCTTTGTTGGCACAGTTAAAGTTTGCCAAAATTTTGTCTTTATTAGTAGGACACTTAGCCTTCATCAGATCAAAAATGAAAGAAAGTAATATATGTGTGTGTATTTGAAGTCATTACTACTTTTTCTGTTCAGTTGGTGTTTCTCATGATGAAAGAAAAGAATGAAATTGAGTGACTTTGTAAAAAAGCCGTTAATATTTATCCTGTATCTTTTCAGTGGAATTTTCTAGTTCTTGAAGTTTATTTATACATTCTCCCAGCTTTTCTGCAGTGAATTTAAGGTAACTTTACCTTAAATTCAATTTAATAAGTTTCAACAAGAACTAGAAAATTGTAAAGACAAGATACAGAATAATATTAACACCTTTTTTACAATGTTGCACAATTTCATTCTTAATGTCAGCTTAGTGGAAAAAGTACTAATGATTTATTATTTAAGCATGCACACAAATACATGCGCAGATATATTTCTTTCTTTCTTGATCTGATGAATCTTTAAAAAGGTAAAACGCATAAACAAATCTAGATTCAATGAAACAATCTTCCATTTGTCATATTCTTCAAACTCTGTTGGTATTCACTATTTTATGCGCATACTAATACATATAAATAGTCAAATTATTTCCAAATATTCCACGTTGTTGACTCTTTATTCCCCTTCTCTATTTCAGAATGCATTGGACCGCGCTGAGAACCTTTTGCCTCTTGGGAAACATTTGGCTCGAATGCCTGTTGATCCTCATTCGGGGAAGATGATCCTTTTGGGGGCTATGTTTTCATGCCTCGATCCAATTCTCACTGTAGCAGCAAGTCTTAGTTTTAAAGATGCTTTTGTCATTCCGTTGGTAAGTCCATGTTAAGACAGAACAATACTATTATTGTAAATTTGAGGTGGTTCTCCATTAGGAAACCACATCATTAAACTCTTTTGTAAAATTCCTATTGTTACAAAAGTTGACTTTTAAAGAAATATCTTTCAAAAATGTAAATATCTTCATTGACCTTTTAATGCATTAATGTCCATTGTGGAATCTGGTATTACCAAAATTAAAATTAAAATCTGGTATTACAGTTTTCTGGAAGAATTCAAGCATTATAGGTTAATAAAAATTCTTTATTAATAATGGGTTTCTGGCTATAATGGATTCATAGTTACTGTCATGGTAATGGCATTAGCCGTTTCCCTACAAGAAAACATTTGGCATTTATTGACTGAGCAGCCAGTACTGCTTTCAGATGAAATTTAGAAAAATCTTTATCTTAAAACAATTTTTCTGGAAAATGTTTATCAAGTCCAGTAACTGTTATTGATCTTTCCACTATTAATGTGGGTGTCCTTCCTAACCTTTTATTTTAAAGTAGTGTGGAATGCCAACATCTTGATTATGCCATTATTTTCTATTCCAGTAACAAGTGCTATCCATTTTAGTTGCTGCTGCTGCTGTTGGTAGTCCTCAAGCGATGTGGTTTCTGTTATCTTGTACAGTTCTTTGTTTGTTATTCTGTAGTGCCAATTGACAATGTTCAAAGAAGGGTGATTTTGCCAAAACCTTCAGGCTTTATTCTCTCAAAGCCGTTTTTAACCCTTAATCTTTAAAAAAGTGATTATTAGAATGAATTTATACATTTACTTTGTTCTTGAGAATTGACAACAAAAATAATAAACACTATTTATTAGATTGTTTATTGGAATGGTTGGCAAAACATTGGCTAATTGCCAATAGAATCAAACTTTATAAAATGGTAAATAATAAGGATTTCCTTTATAGTTGGTTCACATATTTTAATAATTTACAAAATGTTTATAAATAAAAATGGGCCAAAAAATGAAGAAACTTTTGATACACTCTAATATTTAATAATATAGTGGAGATATAGTCTTTAGATATATACATGAAATAAAATTTGGAGTAAAGGTCTGTAAAAAGAAAAAATGAAAATACTTTTAATACATCCTAATATAGAATAATAATATAATATAGTGGAGACCAAGTATTTTGATATATATATATATATATATATATATATATATATATATATATATATACATACACACTCACATATGGGAATTTTGATGACCTAATTTTGAAGCTAATTTTAAGAGTGTCATACACGAGATCTAAAATTAGCATATGTACTGCTAGCCCTGGCTACACTGTTGACCAAACTATATATCCATTTACTGTAGTCAAATTAGCTTCAAAATTAGGTCTTCAAAGGTCACATGATATGCAAGTATATGCAGTACACAAAATAAGGTTTGGAGTAAAGGTCATTAAAAAACCAAAATACTTTTGATACACTCTAATATATTATAATAATACCAATGAGTAATCATATAGTGGAGTCATAGATAGTCTTTCAATGTGAACATAATGTTAAAAATAAATGTCTGTAAAAATTTAAAATATTTTCAATACACTCTAACATAATATAATAATATATTCGGCTGTAAGTTGAGTCATAGATATGGTTTACATGTACATGAAATAAGCTTTTAAGAAAAAGTTTGTAAGAAATTAAAGGAAAATACTTTTGATATACTCTAATACTGGGTTTCCCAACCTGGGTGATATCGCCCACTGGTGGAGGATTTCAACTGTTGGGTGGGCAATAAGTGACAACAAAAAATGGTGAGCAATTGGAAATATTGTTGAGCAATATAGGATTTGGAGGTATTTCAATATATGCTTCCCAGGAGTAATTTGGTCATATTCCTAGATATAAATATCCCTGCAAACAAGGAATATTTTGCTATTTTCTGTAGTTTGAGAAGCGTCATGAACATTCAGATAGTTCTTCAGTATTAGACATAACAAAAAATATTTGTTAAATTTTTATTAGTTGTTAGTTGTGTATATTCTTTTAAATTTTATAATTATGTACAAAATCGTTTAATTTTTTTGCCAGCACTTGCAACCCTAATCTTGACCATAAAACTAAATTATGTAGTTTTCAGTGGCCATGTTTGCTTTATTTGTTCTTTAATATGATGCTTAATTCTTTCCGAAATTCATGAATGATGCAAGGTTTCAACGTCGAACACACCAGAGATCAGTACCAAAACAAACACTAGTGTAAAAGTTGCAGTCAGTTTATATTATTAGGTTGGTGCAAAAATAATGTTGTTTTTTGACGTTCAAGATCATGTCAAAAAACGACATTATTTTTGCACCAACCTAATAACAATGAAAACTGAGCACAAACTTCTGCAATGATCTGATATTTAATGGACTACAAAAGAATTGACAGTATTTATAAATTCTTAGCTGTATTTCAAAAATCGATTTTTCAAGAAAAGTTTAAGTATGCTGATTATACAACAGTATATGACGTGTTCAATGGAAGAGGGGCGTATTCAACATCTGATAATTTTGCAGCAATACACACTTAAAGGTTTTTGGCAGTTTTGATCAACATTTCTTTTCATGGTTTAGCCGTAAGGAATTGTAAATGTAAGACTACCTTACACTTAATTAAAATAATAACAATAATAATATTTATTAAGAATTTATTACAGAAAATATCAAGTTTTACGGAAACATTGTTGACAATTATGTATTTAGTTACATAACAAATAAATAAAAATAATATAAATTTTGATGCTATATTCGATTTGTTGTCAGGTATTTTTCATTTTCCCCTTTGTTATTGGCAGCATTTCAGAATACTTTGGCTGCAATGCTAACTTTCCTAAATTGAACAAACTGGAGCTTTTTCGTTTACGCTTTGTTACCCCTCTTTTCCATTGTTATTTTTAGATTGCCTTCTTCCAGTCATTTTGATGGGCAATAGAGAAATTCTGAAATTTAGAATGATCTTATTCCATTTCAAAAATATAGCCTGTAAAAAGGAATATTTTAAATTAATATACAACCAAAAATAAAATGCTTTTGGCAAAAAACCCTTAATGATTTCACTATAATTATGTAACAATAATGTAATGATATTCCGCAGACAAATCTACGGTTTATGTTATCTCATTGCATGGTTATGAATTATAAATCTAAATTGAGCTTGAAATATTGCGTAATTGGTTCTAATTTTTTGTAATGATATGATAGGAGAATAATTTGCAGTGAAAAAAGCAATTTTCAATTTTTTTTTTTTTTTTTTTTTTTTTTGATGAATACGCCCCCCCCCCCTCCACTGAAGGCATTATATGGGTGCTCATCTAAGCCTCTAGATGACCAACGCCTCTGACCTAGTTCTAACAGGTCAGCGTGGTGGTGGTGGTATTGGGGGCTATAGGTCACATTCAAAGCCTCGAAATCCAAACTAGTGACATTCCATCATCACCGAGCAGACCCTGAGTTTTTGCCTTGTTGGGAACTGAAGACATCAGGATTAGATTTGAAATTTATGTTTTTTTTTGTTTTTTTTCTTCTTTGCAGGGAAAAGAGAAAGAAGCTGACCATCAACGGAAACTCTTAGCTAAAGGCAGCAAAAGTGACCATATTATGTTAATAAATGCTTACAAGGTATACTTCCATATATTTGTTCACATTTCTGTCATTTGATAAGGCTCAAAATATTGTTGGTTAGTAGATTTAATGACATATCAACCCAGTGTTGGGATATTTAATGTCGAAATTTGTTTTTTTTTTTGTTTACACTTGAGCCAGCCGTTAGATGTGAACTGTGTCTACACTTGATCCCACCAGCAGATGTGGGCTGTGTCTACACTTGATCCCACCAGCAGATGTGGGCCGTGTCTACACTTGAACTTGCAGGCAGAGAAGGGTTGTGTTTACATTTGAGCCCCTTTATCCTTAATTTGGTGCCCCTAAAGTTTATAAAAGTATTTTTAATACACCCTGTATTATTATATTTAAAAAAATAAAATATAATACGAACTTAGCTTGGTAAAAAAAAAAACTTGCAATGATTTATGAGTGCTGTGCAACATTCAGATTTGTTTATATTCTGCACTTCGCTCTCACTTGCATATTTTTCTTTCTTTCTTTCTTTTTTATTACGACCCACTGAAGGGTCGAGACTCACAGTTTGAAAAACGCTGCTTTATGGTAAATGCTTTCATTGTTTGTAAAAAGGAGCAACGTGCCAAGAAACTTGATCATGTATTTTTTTCTACTTACCAATATATATATATATATATATATATAATTTTTTTTTTTTTTTTAACTAACGTCCACCCAATACAAGGCTCAAGAGCCACTCAAGGTAGAGGGTTACTGTAAGAAGTTGTATTAGCATAAGAAAGAACAAGTCTGAAGCAGTCTTTAGAAGGAACCAGAAACCCAATCCTAAACAGGAAACTAGGGATAAACTTCTGTTCCTGTTCAAAAGTCCGAGGAGGAGTATGAACCGAATAATAGGCAAACCTGTCTACTCCTATTGGTGGAGGAGAGAAAAAAATTTAAATGAAATAGTGAATAAAATTTTAGAGTTCAGGCATAGACTTTAAGAGTATTGAGCTGAAACGTCCTCTAAATTTCTCTCACGTATTTGCTCTTGCATATAACTAGTACACTTTTGTTGGGGAATGGGGGATAACAACATTTAAAAATAAAACCCCAATGAATATTTACAATGAATACAATTTATATACATAGAGGAAAGTTCACCAGAACAATTGCCATGAAAATATTTTTAGAAAAGATACAGAGAAACTGTTATGGTGGTGAGAAAGTGATAAACTGAGATACCAGGTGAGGACCAATAACATTGCAGATTCTTCTTTGGATTTATCCATTCAGAGTCTTGCGGGAAATTTTGTTTTAATGATAGACATTGCAGGAAAACTATTCACCAATGTAAGTGAATGGGAACAGCAAAAAGACTTTCCACAAATCTTTTAATATACAGATGGAGGTATGATAAATATTGTTCATGATTTCAGTTACATTTTCTGCTAATTAGTAAAATCATGACACACAAAATAATGGTTGATTAGATTTAAGTACACTTACAGTTTACATATTGTAGGTGGTTAGTCATTAAAATAAATTTATTAAGGAATTATGATCTATCATTTTAAAAAATAATTCTTTTATTTACTGTATTTTTTAATATTTTACTTATATATAAGGCAACACATACACACACACACACAGGGAAAAGGAAAAGTTTTCTTTAGCAATGTATTTTGTCATCTGATGGTAAATGTAGGTTCACATTTACCTTGATAAAGTCCATTGGTAAAGAAGAGTTCTGCTTCTGTTTTAATTCGGATATTTATTTATATCCAAATTTTTACACACACACACATATGTATATAGAGGAATCCCTCAATTAGTACAGCTAATTTGTACATCGGTAAGTATAAAAAATCAATTTTCAATTACTATGGTTAAACTGAAGAATGTTTTACTGCACTAATTGAGTATTATATGTACACTAATCGAATTTTGGTATCTAAAAATTTTAGTGCACTAATAGAAAATGCATTAATCAAATGTGCATTAATCTAGGAAGCCTGTATACACACACACTCATATATATATATATATATATATATATATATATATATATATATATGCACACACACACACACACAGAGGGTGCGATGGGTAAATTGTTGCCACTTTATATTTTTCATTTCGTGCATGCGTGTTGTTTGTTTTTGATTTTGTCAACTGCACAATATAGTAGGGTCAGTTGGGCACCATCTGTGAAAAAAAGAGCCCCATGACGTAATTCACTCTGCCAGAAATTTGGGAACATCATGCTGTACTGTTTGGAATTCTTACCAGAAGCTCCAATACAAACATTTCATTGAGTTAGGGTGTCAATCTGAGGACAGTACAAAGAATTCAGAAAGAGTTGGATGAGTCTAATGGTGATTACAAAAGTGTTTGGAGTGATCACTAGTGATGGTGATGTTATGCCTCCATTCATCTTCCCACAGGGCCTCAGGCTCAACATGGAAGTCTACATCAAATGACTTCAGGAGATAGTGCTGCCCTGGGTCAAGTTGAGAGCCTGCTGGAAGACTCTATATCTGGCAACAGGACTCTGCACCATGCCACACATGCAGGGGAACACAGTCATGGCTGTCAGACGATTTCTGCGACCACATCACCCATTACAACTGGCCACCTAACTCCCCAGACTTGCAACTCCTTTGATTATTATGTGTGGGGCGCAGTTGAGAGAGAGACCAACAAAACTGCTTGTGACACCAAAGATAAACTGGAGGCAAGGATTATGGCAGCATTCACCAACTTAAACAGGGATGACCATCCAGAAGAGTTGCAGGAGATTCCAAAGTTGTCTACAGGCTGGGGCTGAAGCCAATGGTGATTTTATTGAATAAATTTACTCTTTAGTATTTCAAGATATTTCTGTGTAATTTTGGTAAATATCTTAAAATGAAATGTCAGTGTTGTTTTCATTTTTGCTTAATTCAGAC
>OZ038517.1:53241787-53249287 GCA_964036315.1 Acanthosepion esculentum | reverse complement strand
GAATTTCAGCAACATCGAGCCTGTTTAGTGCCCAGATGGGTGATCGCTTGGGAATACCAGGTGCTGTAAGCTTGAATGTGCGACTAGTGTAATGGATAATGGCTCAGAATTGCTATTTGGAGAGCAGAGTTCCAATTCCTCTGGTTTCATTATATTCCCTTACAGACAAATACGCTTCAAAAAGCTATGATTCCACCTTTTTTCCCTATGAGTTAATGAGCAAAATTTGTACCACTAAAAACCATTATCTATAAAAAAAACAAAAATTAAAAAAATTGCATACAAAATATTTAGATTTTGGTATTAAATAACCCATAGTTGATATGCCACTAAACAAAAACAACCAACCAACCAACCAGTCCTGCAGTGGTTGTGGAGAGATGAGTGTTACATTTCAATACCGACATTTTACCATCCCCTTGTTTTTTGGGGTAATTTTTTTTAGAGGAATTGCTCAGACAGAAAATTCTTGAGCTAATGAATTTTACCAAATATCTCCTTTCCTGAAAGAATTACTTTTATCTTGAGCCATCATACATGACTATAAAAATGTTAAAAATTAAAACGAAATGATTAAATTCATGACCTTCTATTACTTAAAATATATAATACATAAATTCATCCCAAACTAAAATAATAAAAAGAATAATTACATTATAAAAAAATAAAAAAAATAAACAATTAAACAACATTTACTCACTTTGGTTGAGTAGGCATTAAATTATATCACTTAGCATCTTCCATAATTTCTTGACTTTTCAGTCAGCCTGAAGTATATCTATGAGCAGTTTTTAATTTTAAAATTCTAAAAAATAAAAATAAAATAAAATAAAAAAAAGTCGTATTTGGTTGCTACCCATTTTTGTTGTTGTTTCTGCTGGCAGTTTCCAAGTTTTGTCATATATATATATATATATATATATATATATATATATATATATATATCCCATGGTGGAGTAATGGATAGCGGCTTGTATTGAGGAATCGGAGATCCGAGTTCAAATTCCAGTCGAATCCATTACCTTCCCTTACGTGCTAACACCCTTGGGAAACGTATGAATCCTCTTCTTCTCCCTCCAGCTATGGGTAAATAGCAGGACACACTGGGTTCTTTAGCCTTGGATAGCAACTGTTCTAGGAGAAGGACAACTCTAAATTCAAAACCTGCAGAGGGGGTCATTTGGGGGACCTTGCAGCATGTAGTGCACCAGGTCTCTGTATTCAGCCCTTCAAAAAGTATGGATGGTTCTGCACGAAACCTTCACCACTCTAATCAAATCCCATGGAACTGATCTGCTTGACCCTCATATGTCGAATTCAACGGGAGAGCCACTCAATGTAGTGGGTTAATGTGTGGTGTTGTATGGGCATAAGAAAAAGCAAGAAGTGAAGTTCATGGGTTTATGCAGGAAAGATAAAACTTAACCCTAGATGAAGAGAAGTTGTAGTGATCGAGATAACATCCTACCAAGGACTGTTTCACAAAGAGGCTGTCCGAATGGAATTTCCTGGAAAGAGCTTGACTCTCAATAGTTGTTCAAGGCCCTCTTGTGAGAAGTGATGTGGTTTTTGTTATTTGGTAAAAAACTGTGATCTTATGGCACCAGTCTATAGGGTTTGATGAGGGATTGTCTTTCAGACCTAAAGGATTCATTTGGCCAAAGCTATTTTTAATCAATAGAATATTTTTGCAACATGCTGACATGTGTTGAAATCCATTAGTATTGTTGAAGTTATTGCTAACATTTTTTGGTTTAGATTTACAAACCTTGTTTCATTCAATTTCGCAAACCAATTGATTTAAATTTGAATAAGTTGCTTTGTTTGGAAAAAATACTTTGACAAAAACCCTACTTCACTGTTTGATAATTTCTTTAATTTAGTTTTATAGGACTTCATGTTAAACTATTTTTTAAGAAAATTTCTTTTTTTCCTTTTTAAAAGTGAAGAATAAATTCTTGGGATTTCTTAAATATTTCATAAATATTTCTTTCTGGTGCCAAATTCCAACTTTTTGAAGCATTAGGCCTTGTAATTTGTTTATAGTTCTTGCAGGCACAGAGCAAACTGGAAACTGGATTCTTGTATATAAATACTTGTACTTATAAAAAGAATATGCAAGATGGTGGAACCAAGCTAGCAGGGTGCATGGACATGATGGGAAAATTTTTTACAGTGGAAAATAAGCTGGTCGCATTAAATTTCTTGTACAATCCATGTATGAAGTACCACCAAGTCCTGAAAACTTGCATACTTGGGGGATGAGTGAGATGCCACCATGCCCACTCTGTGCCAGGAAAGGTATGCTGAAACATATTCTAAGCACCTGTCTGAGAACATTTGGTGAAGGGACTCGGTGGAGACATGATCAGGTGATTAGGAAATTAGCCAAAGTAGCAGCAATCAGTAGTTGTGGTTGCAAGCCTGAAATGAAGGTGTGATGTATTTCATCAACGTTGGCGAAAACACTCTCTCGGTGCGTACATTGTCAACCTGCATGTTCTCTTCTGCCCGAGATTGGCAATTGAGTGTAGATCTCGGGAGCCAGTTGAAATTCCCAAAGCAGATAACGACATCTTCCCTGCACCCAGATTTATTAATCAAGGTCAGTTGTCTCCAGGCAAGTTATAATGCTCAAATTTACGGTACCCTGGGAGGCAAGTTATAATGCTCAAATTTACGGTACCCTGGGAGGAGAATTTGGAAGAGGCCTTTAAAAGAAAGCTAGAAAAATACCATGCAGGTCTAACAAATGGCGGACTACCTGTCTCCCGATTGAAGTCGGATACCATGGTTTTGCAGGAAGATTTTTGTGCAGAACTCTAAGTTGGTTTGGAGTCAGGGGAGTGAAAAGGAGAAAGGCCACCAGGACGATTTCAACATCTGCAAAAAAAGCTTCAAAATGGCTACGGATTAAAAATCAGATCCATGGAGCTCTCTGACAGAGATCAGCGGGCGTTGAGTTGCTGTTGGAAGGGATGAAGAAAAAGAGGGGAAAAGGGGAGAGGAAGAGGGAGTGAGAAGAGAATAAAAAAGGAGGAAAATAGAAATATATAGAGGGATGACCAAGGTCACTGCTAGAGGGGAGGGTTGTTTCTCTTTTTTTTTTTTTTCTCTTTCCCATCCTGGGAAGTTGGGGGGGGAGAAAAGCAAGAAACGTTTCTGATCATAATTCCTATGACCAATGAATGTGTATGAATGTTTTTATTTTTTTATGAAGTAGTGAAGTATCGTTTCATAGGAAATAAAAACTTTCCTGGCGACAAGTAAAAATTACTTACCTGTCACATCTAGCAGTGTTTGTTGGGAGTGTGGGTCTTTCTGCATGTTGGACCTAAGAGGGAAAAGACGAGCATTCAGTTTGTTCTTTTGTTTTTTTTGTCTCACCTTTGCTGAGGAGGAAGTGATGTAAGGTGTTTCTGATTGGTCGCTTGCTATTTCAAGGTCAGCATTGGCAGTTCTTTATATGTCCATTGTTCTGTACTTGGTGGATGTTTGCTTCAGGATCACCTGCCAAAATAGTAATTGTTCCGGTAGGGTCGCTTGGGTGAACAGGTATGATGTTGAAAGACCTGAAACTTGTCATGACCCTCAAGTCATAACATCACTGATAACATGATCATGCTCATCTGTTGGAATGTATTCATCACAAACTTACCGTCCTGGGTATGACGATAAACTACAACCGCGTCCTGGGTAAGGCGATAAACTATGTCCAACAGCAAAGCCTCTGATCAGGAGGTTTTGAGGTGTGTGGAACCACCTCTTAATTGCTGATGTTCCCAGATCCACCTTTACCCAGGGTGGTAGCACCTGTTAGGGTCCCAACTATGGGCAAATAGTTAACCCCCAAACTATAAAAGTGTAAAAATAGGTTTTAATACCAGAAATACTTTGTGAAAAAGTTATTACCAGCAATAAGTTTTTGAAGAAAAAAATTATTACCAGCAATACATTTTTGAAAAGAGATATTACCAGCTATACTTTTTTGAAAAAAAAATATTACCAGAGATAGGTATTTGAAGGAAAAAAAATTACCTGTAATACATTTGATAAAAAAAAGAAAAAGAGAAATATTACCAGCAATAAAAATCTTGTCAACATTAAATAACCCATTGAGGTTGATATACCGTAAAACAAAACAAACCAAATCATCACAAACTTAAATAAAAGATATGCAAAAAAAAAACAATATTGTATTTTTATTAAATAATTATTTGTTATTTTAATCATTAAATTGTTTTTTAAAATAGTGGGATTATTTTGTATGTTAAATAATAAAACTTTCATTTTTTGAAAAAATTAATGAAAATTTATTATACTAAGCTACACACCCTAGTAAAACCAATTGCACTTTGTACCTCCTTACCTGTTTGTACTTCTACCAAAATTTGGTTTTGATCGATCAATGTATATCTATTTTAGAGGGTGTGACCGATGGACAAATTGAAGTCACAGAATTTTATGTACAGATTGATCTGAGAAAGCAGTTGTATACAGACAATAGTTTAGATATTTCTGAAGGAGATGGGTGCCATTGGTGCCATTTAGATATTTCTGAAGGAGATGGGTGCCTTTAGAGTCTGGATCTGATGCATCTATTTAACCATTACAACTATGCACTCACTTTCGGAGTGGTATCTCCTGAATCCACATTAATTTTTGGTGTGGTAAGTATTTTGCTAGTCTCATCAAGAATACAAAGGTTGCTTTGTCAAACCTATCAACAAAAAACAAGGCCAAAAATGTTTTCATTTCTTCAAAGCAAATGTTTTTCCAAGCTCTGATTTGCGAGTCACTTAATTTCGTTTTCACATCATTTGCATACCAGTTAGTTTCCACTACCATTAATTGAATAACTTAGATAAAAAAAAAAGATAAAAAACATCTACCTCACTAGCTTCTTGATGAAAATTTGTAGGTCCGGGAGTATAGGAAAACTCTGGTAGTCATGGGTGATTGTATGCTTGTGATGGTTCAAAAATTCTTCTTCCTTGGTGGGAATCACTTTCAGTCTCACCATCACGCATGTCACCAATATTTGCATGGGTAAATCCAAGAAATTCCTCTTCATCACTCTCTCTGTCTATGAAAAGTTCCTCTATCGGCATAACAGATCCGCACCTTGCCTCAGGGTTGCCATTGTGATTGAAAAACAAATGCTTTTAAAACACTTTAATAAAAATTGCTGATAAAACAATTATTTGAATTAGGACAAAATGGCTGACATCCGGTCATTCCCAGTTTATATTACAAGCTTAATGATGTCATTTCCATAGTAATAGGTTATTTTTAGAAACATACTTTCCCTTTGAAACAAAGCTCTGTCACTAGGTGAACATATCCACCCATAGAATATTGATAAAGAGTATTGCTGGCAGACATGTACACCTGCAGAGTTGTAAAGGTTTATGACTTGAGTCCTGAGGTTAGTATTTTGATTTTTGTAGCATCTTGTGGTGTTGGGAAAAGCTATCCCACGGGCAACCTACCCTGTGTGCAATATCTTTATCTCCTATTCTAAAAATTTTTTTTAACTGATTTATACACTGGGATATTTAAGATGTCAACTGAACATTCTGTATTTCTTTACAAGAGTCAGATCAGTCCAAGAATGTAGTATTGCCGCCATATCTGGGCCGGTGCTGTCCAATCCTCACTGTCCAGTCTCGACAGAGTTCAGAAGCACTTATGCAGATGATGAATAATTCTCCATCCTGCAGGGCAGAGAATAATTGATCACACACATGAAACATCGCTAGCTTTTCACTATTGTCGCAGTTAGCTCCTCCTCGTTTCCTTAACCCTTCAACAGGGGTCTCTCTCTCTCCCGGGAGTATAAATACTGGCTGACCTTTCGCCTCTTTCTCTTTCCACGGCTTCGCACGCGTGCAGCCAAACTGCCTCACCCGGGCCGCAACCTTGCGCATGAGGTGAGGTAAAAAAAGAAAACCTTTCTCCTTTTCACTTACACCACTATGTGATCCTCTCACACAAGCGTTTCCCATATTCTGGGAACACGCTTACGCGTTCGTACGGACACTCACACAACTTTCCATACAACACTGTAACATTTTATTCATGTCTTCAATGTATTTGTAATCCGTGTATTAATCTATTTGTTATTAATATATATTTGTTCGCATACATGTATATCGGTCTCGTTCGTTTTCTTTTGCCTTCTTTGGACTCCATTTATAGTCCAACATTCTTATGTAGCTGGACCGGCCAGCGGAAGCCTTAACCTAGAGATAACTCATCTTCTCTTCCCACATTCAGACTCCTACACGGTCCACTACACTATTCTATTGCTATCGCTATTGCAGATGCTAAAACAAGTTACATTCTTTAGTTCGACTAGCTCCGACCTTTCACCGTTAGAATGCACCCTGCCATGTCAGCAGGGGAAAATCAGCCACATTCCCTTCATGTTCCTTTGGTAAAGAATAAGTTCCACTCAGACAGCTTCTTCCACAGAACTGTTGCTTTTGAAGAGGATGCTTCCCTGGCCACTAACATCTTGTTCTCTTCAAGTCTAGGGTCTACCGATATCAATCTTACACATCCTCATAATAATGCATTTCTTACTCACGACTTAGACTTAATTAACAGCCATCACACACACACACACATGATGGGTGGCCAATCATATCCAAGAAGATCTGAGTCACCATGCAATGTTGATTCCTATTACTACATCAGTGTGTGTGTATATATATATATATATATATATATATATATATATATAATCATTTATTTATATATTATAACATAAATATGTTATAAAATCACTATAAAAATAGCCATTTCGTTTCGACACATCCAGTGTCTTATCAAGTGATGATATTGAATCTATTATATTGATTCAATATTATCACTTGATAAGACGCTGGATGTGTCGAAATGAAATGGCTATTTTTATAGTGATTTTATAACATATTTATGTTATAATATATAAATAAATGATTATATCTGCTTTACTCTGTATTGAGCACTCTTTAAAGAATAATAATTGTTGGTTATTGGAATTTACTCCGTATATACCAATCCCACACTTGGAGATATATATATATATATATATATATATATATATATATATATATGTATGTGTGTGTGTGCTGGTTCCGTGTAACTTGGGAAGTATGCGTGTGTGCATGTGTACGGATTCCTTGTGGTGGGACAATGTATGTATGTATGTATGTGTGTGTATGTTTATGTGTGTGTGTCTGTGTACAAATGTGTTTACTAATTCTTCGTAGTGAGACAGTGTATGTATTCAGGGGGAATATACACACGCATATATATACGCATGCTGACAGAAACACACGAAAATGGAAATAGATCTAAGAACACACAGGGGTCATTAAAAGATAAGATACCGACAACTAATTCATCACTTCTCAAACCAACCTTAATTGTTTCATGACCCTTCGCGCAGAACTCTTCACTGCCATTTCAAGAAAAACATTCAGATTACTAACACAAAAATAGAGAATGTCT
>OZ038517.1:53216787-53236787 GCA_964036315.1 Acanthosepion esculentum | reverse complement strand
TTGTTATAATCCCTCCTCCTCCCCTGTAGAGTATAGAGCCACGGCCTCGTAAGACTACGGGTTTCTGCTGTGGTTTCCATAGCCAGTAGGTTTTTACAGAGTGGCGTTGAGGGTCCCATGCCCAACTGGATTTGGATTCAGAGTTGTCCTTCTACCCAACTAAGAACAGAAAGCCAAGTCAGAGATGGCTTCTTATCTTTCCCAGAGGTATTTGTGCAAAAGTGAATGCAACAAACTCAGCTAGAATTTAAACTCAGAATGCCAGTTCTACTACACAATGTGAACATCTGTACTTTGTTATAATTTTTATTTTTTTAATACCAAATCTACTATATGAAACTCAGCTCTTTGTGTGTGTGTACTCTCAAAACACTACACAATTAAATTGTCAGTTGTTGTCTATCTAGAAGTGAAACTCTGAATTCAAAATCATCCTGAAGAGGGATGGGCCCCTGTCAGGTTATCTTACCCAAAACTGTGTGTAAATATTAAAAACTGTGACATAAATGGAATTTAACATTTATTTGTACACCTACTCAAATGTATATGGCCAACTTTCAAGTGGGAATCCTACACAGACTTGGGATTGGTAGCAGAAATTATTCATTGCTTTTGGTACTTCCCCATCATGATGCCTCAGACATCAGGGATTGACCTTATCCCTCTCTTTCTTAATGGAAATAACTAATTTTCATGTTCACTTTTTAAATTATCTTTTAGAAATTAACTATTTTGTCATAAATATCTTATCTGGTCTAATCTGACTTCTGGCTGAATTTCTTTGAAGAGTAGTTATCATGATTTACATTTGGATGAATATCCTTATCTAACATGAATTTGAAACTAGGATAAAAACTGGTCCTAGCAATAAGCTTGGCGCCACACAAGAGGGAGAATTGGTGAAGTTCTACAAAAGATTGCCTAACTACATGTTGAAACTGATTTGGAAATTAACGCGTCAAATATTGAACCTGACATTGCAAATCTTATGGCAAAGAAACATCATCATCCATTATGAAGCTGTCAAAAAAGCATGGTTACTGAACCATTCAAATAAATATAATTTGTTCAAATAACAAAGTTTAAAGACCAGATGTTGCTTATTATTGTAGTTCATTAATTACTGCCTACAAGCTAAATACTAAAACCTTTATTGCTATCAGCGTATAATGCTAGGAAAGTTGACTCGGTGTGTTGTGCTAGAAAAATTTTCTCGTCAGAAGCCATCTTTCACATTTACAAATCTACCATTCATCTGTGCATTGAACACTTCTGCCATATCTCCTGCTGTATATCTCAAGATTCTTGACAAAATTCAAAGGATCTGTAATGTAATCGATCTTGACCGGGCATCTCGACCTCAAGCACTTTCTCACAGACGTTAAATGGCTTCCATTGGTCTTTTCTACAAATATTTTCATGGTACCTGTTCTGATAAGCTTTATTCCTGTATACCTCAAATACATGAATTTGAGTGTGCTACTAGATTGGCAACTAGTTTTCACTGTTTTATTGTTGAACAACTTAGATGTAACCGCTACTTCTATTCTAACAGATTCTGGGATGGCAATCCCAGTGCACAGCATCTTTGGAAAGTTGTGGGTAAAACACACCACAAGTTAACCCAAGCCTTGCGAGTGATATTGGGTAGGTGGAACCGTTCAGAAGCCATCCTTGGTCGTGCCAGCATGGCGTCACAAATCATTGTAATTGAGGGTTTGAGCAAGCAGGCCTTGTTAAAAAGACTTGACTACACCAGATTATGCACTTTATCAATAACTGTAATTAAGATTGGCCCAATAGTAGTATAAACCACGGGTGGGCTCTGTGGGTTGAACATTTGTAAGAACGATTTGCTAGCCACTTTGGCAGGCGAGTATGCTCAGAAATGAGTAACCAATAATTTAAATATATAAATCTCTCAAAGAATCAACAGTGCACAAAGTGACTTGGCCTACAGAGATAAGGAAAGAGATATGGACTGTGCAATGCTGGAGACACACACACACACACACACATATTACACAGTGTGATGGACAAATTGTCATCTAAATTATGCAAAAAATGAAAATAACACTGACATCTAATTTTAACATATATCCATCCTGGGTAAGACGATAAACTACATCCAACAGCAAGGCCTCTGATCAGGAGGTTTTGAGGAGCGTGGAACTGCTCTTAATTACCAGGTCCACCCTGACCCAGGGTAGTAGTATCTGTTAGGATCCCAGCTATGGATAAATAGTTGACCCCACCAAACTGAGGGTCAAAATACTATGAAAGTGTAAAAATAGGTTTTAATACCAGCAATACATTTTTGTAAAAGGTTATTACCAGCAATGAATGTTTGAAGAAAAGAATTATTAGCAGCAATAAAAATCTTGTCTGCATTAAATAACCCATCGCGGTGTTGATATGCTGTAAAACAAAGCAAACCAAATTTAACAGATTTATTTACCAAAATTACACAAAAATATCTTGAGATGCTAAAGAATGAACTCCTTCAATAAAATCACCATTGGCTTCAACCACAACCTCCAGATGACTTTGGTTTCTCCTGCAATTCTTCTTGATGGCCGCCTTGTTTAAGTTGGTGAATGCCGCCATAATCCTTGCCTTCAGTTCATCTTTGGCGTTACAAGGAGTTTTGTTAGTCTCTCGATCAACTGTGCCCCACACATAATCAATGGTGTTGCAGTCTGAAGAGTTAGGTGGGCAGATGTAAGGGGTGATGTGGTTGCAGAAATTGTTTGACAGCCGTGACTGTGTTCTGCTAGTGTTGAATGGTGTAGAGTCCTGTTGTCAAAGATAAGATCTTCCATCAGCCACCCTCTTGACCATGGCAGTACTACCTCCTCAAGGCACTTGGTGTAGGCCTCAGTATTGAGTCTGAGGACTTGACAACAAATTTGGGAGTTCTTTTCTTCTCAGAACAATCAGTGAGTTTTCCGTGCTGCATAATCACCATTAAACTCATTGAACTCTTTCCGAATCATCTGCACTGTTCTCAGATTGACACCTAAACCCTCTGAAATGTTTATACTGGAGTTTCCGCCATGAATGCCAAGCAGTACAGCATGTCATTTCTAAATTTCTGGTGGAGTGAATTGCATCATGGTGCTCTTTTTCTCACAGACAGTGCTCAACTGACCTTAGTTGACAAAAACAAACACTGCACATGCATGAAATTAAAAATATAAAATGGTGACAATTTACCCATCGCACACTATATATATGTATATATATGCACACGCACACTACATTTCAGAGTGTTTAGGTGTCAATTCACACTATATATATATATATATATACACACGCGCGCGCACACACACCTCCACAAAAATGCAATACCTAACATTTAAAATTAATTTTTAATAATGAAAAATTTTTCTTGAAGCTTTTATTTTGTTTTAATTTCAATCTAATAGATTAAATTTAATATTTCCAATAATCAAAAATTTCAAACACTAATTTAAAACTTGACTGGAGAGTTTGTTTATTTTTTTATTTATTTATTTATTGCTAAAATACCTGATTAACATCCTTTTTATAATCATCTTTCAATTTAATTCTCTTTATTAAAAAATCTCCCAAAAATAAAATATACTTTTCTGAAACTTTATTTGAGGAATATTAGCTGATTTGAAGTTTAATTAATCTGATTTGAAACAAATATTATTTACTTTAAGTTTAAAACATCAGATAATGCATTTTTCAACATGCCAGTAGATTATTTATGTTGACAGCTTTTTAACACCTCCATGACAGCTTGATGACACATAGGTTGATATATAATGTTTTGGGTTTGGGTTGGTGGGCAGTAACCATAAAAAAAAACTAATTGAGGAATTATAATGTGGAAGCTTTTTAAGCGGTCAGTTATCTTAAAAATTTCAGAAAATATTCTCCATAATCTAATGTTTTATTGAATTTGAGAGAATTTTGGTTTTAAATTTACTATGGTTTTCTGTCTTATTTCCTAATAGTACTTATTGTGTATGGGCAACCATATCTATAAAATTCAGTACGTTTTTACACATACAAAAACAATTCAAAATTCTTTTAAAATATTTGGGAGTGTCAGATTGTAATGAGCATTATGATTAGTAAATATAGTTTTAATTAATAACAATCTTTCCTAAAAGTTACACCATTGAAACTTGATTTTAAAAATATAACTTATTCTCATTAAAAATTAAAAAAAAAAAGTAATGATAACAATTGTGATAAAAAAATTTTTTTTTTTCTTAAGACAATATTGTCCATAATATATATTATTCATAAAAGCAATTAAAATCTCCTCTAATTAAATAATGTTTTAGTTTTATAGCATTTTTTACTTTTTGATTTAGAGCAAATTTTCAGTAAGACTGGGTCTGATTTTGAAAAAAAAAACTGATTTAAATTATCTAATATTGTCACTAAAAATTATCATGTTGAATTCCTCAAGTTTTCATAAAATTAAGTAAGGTTGTGAAACGCATGTAAAAAAAAAAAAAAAAAAAATTTACCAAGATTGTCAAAGGAAAAAGATTTTTAAAATAATTTCAATCATTTGTGAATAAATAATGAAAATTTCATTAATATCCTGTAATTATTTGATTTTTGCAAGAATTTCCAAATGAATGCATCGTTCAACAAGCAAAAAAACAAAATTTGCTATGCTAATATATAGTACGTCTGTTGATGCAAGAAAAACAAGATTTTTTTTTTTAGCAGAATTTTGCAAGTTCTCAAAAGGTGTAAAAAATTTAATTAAATATTCAAATAATACTTTCAACTTTCCTTTTAGTAATAACAAAGATTTTGATTGTCATTATTGTATGTTGATTTTTCATTGAATTCTTGCATATATATATATATATATATATATATATATATATATTTGGGAAGAAACTTTTCTTTTAAACCACTTTTGTTAAATATGAAAGACAAGGGAAATTTTATTAATTACATATTTAGTTTCTCCAGGATTCTTACATTTTTACAATTCCATATCGTCCATTGTCCTACACACACACACACACACACACACATATATATACACACACAGACATACACAGAGGGTGCGATGGATAAATTGTCGCCATTTTATATTTTTTCTTATTTTGTCAACAACACAGTATAGTAGGTCCATTTGGGCATTGTCTGTGAGATAAAGAGCACCGTGCCAGAAATTTGGAAAGGGCATGCTGTACTGCTTGGCATTCGCACCGGAAGCTCCAATGCAAACATTTCAGAGTGTTTAGGTGTCAATCTGAGGACAGCGCAGAGGATTCAGAAAGAGTTGGATGAGTTTAATGGTGATTACGAAGGTACAGCAGTTTGAAAAACACACACTGATTGTTTTGATAAGAAAAGAACTCCCAAATTTGTTGGTGAGGGCCTCAGACTCAACACAGAGGCCTACATCAAGTGCCTTGAGGTGGTAGTGCTACCCTAGGTAAAGAGGGTGGCAACAGGACTCTGCACCATGCCACACATGCAGGAGAATCCAGTCATGGCTGTCAGACAATTTCTGTGACCACATCACCCCTTACATCTGGCCACCTAACTCCGCAGACTACAACGCCCTTGATTACTATATGTGTTGTGCAGTTGAGCGAAAGACAAACAAAACTCATAACACCGAAGATGAACTACTGAAGGCAAAGATTATGGCAGCATTTACCTACTTAAACGAGGAGACCGTCCAGAACATTGGTGATTGATGTGAACAGTGATTTTATTAAATATATTTACACTTTAGTATTTGAAGATATTTTTGTGTAATTTTGGTAAACATATCTGTTAATATGGGATGTCAGTGTTATTTTTTGTGTAATTCAGACAACAATTTATCAGTCGCACTATATATATATATATATATAACACACACACATTGAAATCACAAAACATTTATGTCACGTCCAACTACAAACTACAGGTTTTACCCTTTTAAATTATCTCCCTCGAGTCTAATGCACTTTCCCATCCTTCTCCGCCACGCTTCCATGCACTCCTGGAAGTATTATTCTATGATTCTCAAGGGTGTTGGGAGTGGGGGGTCACCAGTCCTGTTTCTTTTCTGAAACAACTTGTACACACACACACACACGTTATCTAAAATCAACAGTGAGCAAAGACACTTGGCCCACCTGTAGCTTAGTATCATTACTCATCTATTCTAAAAACAAGAATTCCTTATTTGACTCTGAATTGTAAACTTGATTTCTTTTAACTTCATTTGAGAATTCCTTCAGAGAACCTGTAAAACCTGTCAAGTAATCTTACAAGGCAAACAAAGTGGCTGATTTCAACTTGACAGTCATTTCCATCCTAATAAATAGCAAAGCTCACATTGGCCCAAAAAAAAAACAACAAAAACTTTAACTCAGCAAAATATGAAAGTGCAGCTTGTACATGTCTCATGAAAGTTGTTATTTACTACTTTCGGCACTAGGACACCATTATGGGTCATCCAGTGACTCTCCATCTAACTACCCAGTGATAGAGGCCAAACAGGCTAGTCTCACACACAATTACCTTGCACTGAGGTGCTTATTTAATTAATTTGGTTGATTTTTATGACACGTCAACTCTGGTTGGACTTTTTGTGTCAAATTTAGTATAGAGTACCGAATGATGAACACAGTACACAGTAGTAATGGTCATCCAGACTGACCTCGTTCACTATTACCCCACACTGAGGTGCCTATTTCATTAGGTTGGTTGATTTTAGGTCATATCAGTCCTTGTTGGATTATTTAAGGATTGAACTTGGTATGCAGTAGTAATAGTCAACCAGACTTACCTTATAACTTACACTATTTAGTTAACTTGGTTGATTTTACAACATATCAACCTTTATTCGGTTATTTAATTCTAAATTTTGCATGGTTGTACCCAATAAGGATCGAAGTCACTAATACTGTATGAATGGTCAACCAAAGAACCATTACCTTCTCAGTCAGTCATCAAGGATAACTGACCGAGAAAGCTTAGCTTTGTGATGGCACAAGGCTACAAGTATGGGTCACCCAATTAGGTTCAAACTCACTACTCAGTAGTAATGTTCAACCAGACTAATTTGTTAACTATTACCCATTCCAAGGCACCAAAACCAAAATATTGTTATTTACTAAGTTTAGCTTTGTTATGTCACACGTCCTCAAGAATGGGCCACCCAATGAGAATCAAACTACTTAATAGTAATATTCAGCCAGACTAGTATTCCATGTCAAGTTACCCAAACAAGATTGATTTTATTTTTTTGCCTTTTTATGGCTTATCAACCCTTTGTGGGTTATTTAATGCCGAAACATATATTGGATTTTGTTTTACCCTGTGTTTCAAAGTATTCCCCATCTAAGTATTGACCGAGCTCAATGTTGCTTAACTTTGGAAAATTAGTGTTTTAGCATGATTTAACCATAGGCACACCCAAAACAGAATATTGTTATTTACTAAGCTTTTTCAAAAAAAAAAATTCTTCCCTTTTTTTTTTGTTCTTTTTCTAAAGAGCAGACCAGATATTTTAAGTAAATTATTTTTTGGTAAATTCTGGATTTTATCACCAACCGAACTCTGCAATTGATCTTATGATGTCTGATCAAGAAGTATCAGAACTGGTGCTATAAAAAGAAAACTACAACACATATCAATCTGGTATTTAATCTCCTATGAAATAGTCCCCCTACTGAAACCACACTGTTTATCCAGCATCATTTCCATTGGTGGAAGCATTCCTAGAATGCCTTTGGAGTAATGGGGAGGGAGCAGCTGCATTTCTTGGATTACCTCAGTGTCTTGAAATCTTGTTCCTTTCATGATTTTTGAAGAGGAAAATGTTGCAACTTGTGAGACCTTCGAAACATGGTGGTTATTGCACCTGGGAAATGTTGTACTTGGCCCAAAACTGCTGCACAAGCCATGGTCACTAAGGAAACCTCTAGTGTGTTGAGACAATAATCACACTCTACACACCTTCCTTCAAAGCACTGCTACGAACAATGGAAATAAGAGCATTATAACTTATTGTGTATATACTTGACACAGTTCATCAGGGTCAGTCTGTGAAAGCCACTTCACTCTGCATACTTTAGTTCTGTTACCATAGCAACAGTCCCAATACTTTTTGATCAGACCTCACACATACTAAAAGCTATTTGTAAAGAATTAATGGATTTATTTTTAATCCAATATTTTTATTGCTTCAAATATTATTATAGTAGATAAGGCGGCATTCCCCTGCTGGGATCAAACCTGCAGCCCCCTTTGTAGGAAAACCCTCCATTTGATCCAGTGTGCTTTACTACTTGATGGAACCTTGCTTCATGACTAAGCAGTATAGCCGACTGGATCAAGTGGTGGTTTCCCCTGCAAAGGGAGATGCCTATTTAATCCATGCCAGGGGGATGCATTTTCCTGACTAAGATTTCTGGAATACACAGTCCGATAGATGTTAATATACATTGTTTAACAAATAAAACAGTCAGTTTCATTGTCACTTCAAAATTGCTTCAAGAAAATGAATCCTCTACAATGTAAAGAAGACGGCAATACTTCATCAGATCTTAAACACTGATGCTATAGAATGACAAACAGAATTTTATCAAATAACATAAAAAAAAACGTCACCAGAAGACTTTCAACAGCTAACAAAAACTAAAATAGATAACACATATAACTGGAAGAGAAAAGAGAAGTTGGCTTTCCACACTGCATTAAACAAAAGGTTAGGAAGGAAACCTCCATAAATAATATGGAGGGGGCTTCAAAAAGCTTATGGAAAAAGGACATTACAATAAAACAGTTACGATGTTTATTTTTCAATATATGCTCCATTATGGTCAATACACTTCTGCAAACATTGATACCCGCCTTTAAGTCCGTCTGAGTAAAACTGAGGGTCATGTGATCTGGACCATGTCAGTGAAGCTCCTTTTCCACCTTCAACCAATGGAAAATTGGTACTCCCCCCCCCCCCAATGATCTTTTTATGTTTGGAAGCAAAAAGAAGTTGGATTGGGGCTGTAAGGTGTATGTTGGACAATTTCCCATCAAAATTCAGGTAGCTCAGCTCTTGTCTGTTGAATGCCAGGAGCCGGTGCATTGTTGTGGTGGAAGAGGGCACATTGATGCAGCTTTCCAGGGCATTTTTCTGAGATTTTATTTTGGACAGTTTTCTCAAAACGCATTCATAATAAGCAGATGTAATTGTTTTCTTGCTCTCGAGGAAGTCAACCAGCAAAATCCCCTCTGCATCCCCGAAGACAGTGACCATGACCTTTTCTCTTGAAAGCTCAGATTTTGCTTTGACTGGTCCACTTTCGGCCCTGGGGAGCCACTGCATTGATTGAATTTTGTCCATGGGGTAGTACTGGTAGAGCTATGTTCCATCCCCTGTCACAATTCTCTGCAGAAAAGCTTCAGAGTCCTGATCCCACTTGTTCAAAATTTCCATTGAAAGATCCGCCCTTGTTCGCTGCTGATCTGGATGCAACAGCTTAGGGACCCATCGAGCAGAAAGCTTGCTTAGCCCTAAACTGTCCACCAGAATTATGTGTGCAAAACACCTGGAGATGTTGAGTGTGTCTGCTACTGATTCAGTGATTATTCATCTATCCTTTTCAGTCATGTCACATCAATGTTTTCCTCACAAACTGATGTTGATGGCCTGCCACTGCAGGACTCATCTTCAATTTCGTTTCTTCTACTTCTGAACTGACTTATCCATCTGTAGGTTGTTGATTTCTTTGGGGCATTGTCACCATAAACGATAGATTTTATAAAAATTTCTTTGTTATTTTTGAATTAGGCATGTAAATTTAGAATAAAAATACAACTGTTCAGGAAATTTTTAATAGATACTTAGCGTGGGGGCCTAAAAAGAAAATTACCCAAAATTTCTTATGGAACCATTGGCATAAATTAGTATAATTTTTTGAGGTTCCCTTCAAGCCATTATCTACGGTATATATCGTGAATAGTACCCAAAAATCAGGTAGGTGTTCAACCTCCTATTATTGCCCAAGCTACTATGATTCACTCGCAGCACAGGTTGGCAATCTTGTACCCCAAGGCCCGTGCTAAGGCAGTGGACTACTGTATTTGAATGATGCATTTCTTGATTGAATAGTGATGAGGAACAGATCCTTTGTGACAATCATAAATGATTGGCTCAATGGCTACATCATGACAACACATCCAAACATTTTCCAAAATCAAAATGGCACCAACAGAAGATTATGATGGCTGCTGGTCCACCATTAGCTTTGTCCATTATAGCTTTCTGGAATCTAACCAGTGCATAATAGCCAAAGTTTTCTGTCAACAACTGGATGAAATGAACATTCAATTAAGCAAAATGCAACTGGCACTGGTTAATCGATAAGGTCCACTTCTGCTTTCTGACAATGTTCGGCCACATGTTGCCAGGATGACACTGAAGAAGCTCACCAACTTGGGATATGAAACTTTGCTACATCCACCCTATTCCCTTGATCTCTCACTCACTATCACTTTTTCCAGCACCGTAACAATTTTTTTAGACCAGATGTTCTATTACAAAGATGCAGAAACTGTATGCCAAGAAAAGATTTCTTGGCATTCAAACCTTTATAGTTTTAGTGTAACCTTGTAACTCGATTTGTAGAAATGTATAGATGTTCAGGGTTCCCTTTTTGACCAATTTAGACTCTTGTTTAAATACATTAGTTCAAAATAAACTTTCATTCTAAAATAGGGCATTATTCTTCAAACAAGATTTAGTATCTAATTTCAGTCTGAATTTCTGTGTCAAGTAGTTATTTACAATTTTCTTAATTGAATTTACCCCAAGAAAGGCAGTAAAGCCACTAAGACACTAGTAGTTACTGAATGTAAAACAATAAGTAAAAAAGAGAAACATTATTAAGCGAGAACAAACAAGTAACCAGAAAGACAGTAGATAATGATCGACATTGCATTTAAATTTTTGCAGACGAAAATTGGCTAGAAAGCATGGAACTTGAAGAGGGTTCCACAAATGAGAAGTGCAAGAAAAGAAACTATTAGCATAGAACTTACAATTACATCTAACCAATTCAACAATAAAACCTTGTTGCCAATCTAGTACTGTGCTTAAATTCATAAAGCTGAGGTACCATAGCAAAGAGGACATCTGAACAATTACCATGAAAGTATTTATAGAAAAGGTACAAGGAAAGTACATTACATCAGTGGGAAAGTTACTGGATGCCAGGTCAGGACCAATAATATTGCTGATTCTTCTTTGGATTCGATCAAGAATTTCTACATATATAGTAGGAGCATGAAACCATATTCAAAGCAAGGATGAAAGGTAGACTTACAGATATATAAAATAGAAAGATTGTCTGGCACGACATTGAACCAAGTTTCTTAGCAGCTGACCTTGCAATAGATTCAATATAGTCTTTCCACATCATATTAACTGAAAATGTTAGCCTGAGAAGGGGCAACGAGTCGTTCTGCTGGAGGTTAGCATCAGCCATAATAATGGTAAGCAGACTTTTTGATATCAGCCACCAATTTGGCCTTTTATTGAAATGATCAGATTTAGTATTGAGACAGGAGTAAATGGTTGTCATCAGCATAGATACCAAGTTGAGAGCTGATGCCATCAGGAAGGTCATTAATGAAGATTAAAAACAAAGTAGAGCTAAGGCTAAAGCTGTCGGGGACACCTACATTAGTACAAAAGTATCTAGAAGCGTGGCCATTCAGAATGGCTTTCATTTCCTGATTTGATAAGAAAGACTGAATCGGTTCAAAAATTTGTCCAGAGACACCATAACTTTTCGTCTTTTGAAGAAGACCATTATGCCAAAGCCTGTCAAACATTTTCAAGATGTCCAAAGCAGCAGTCTGAGTTTGGACTAATGTTCACATCTTTGTGGTTACGCCCGCAGCATTTTGGTTGTTTTGCCCTCTGACCTCCTTCAGGTGTCCGTCAATCTGGGTAACCTTGAGGGGAATTATAAGTGAACCCTATGGTGGTAGAGTGTTCTCATTCCACCATTCATATCTAGGGATATCTTGTTTTGGTTAACTGTCCTATTAGTACAGTATTTACATTAGTCGGACTATTGTCCTCATCTTTGTCGCCATATTTGTCACAACATTTCAGCCGTTGTACGCTCCAGCCTTCTTCAGATGGTTGGAATTTTGAACTGAACCCTTTATTTCGATCACTGGGGTAGACTGTTCTAGTTCCACGAGCCATGTTTGATGGATCTCAGTTATCAGTTATCTCCTGCTAATTTACCCTCTGAAAGTTCTCCACTGCCTTAACCGGGTATTGAACACACACTCAAGGACACATGGCACAGTGGATAAAGGCGTTGGTTAGATCCAGTGACATACCCAAAGAGCGTACAACGGCCGAAACGTTGTGACAAATATGGCGACAAAGATGAGGACAATAGTCTGACTAATGTAAATACTGTACATAATACCTCATCTCAGAAATATAGACTGTCCTATTAGTATCGATCAGTTATTGATAGTCCTGTTTCAACTGAATTTGAATACATCTTTGCTACCCAACCCAGGGATTGAACTAAGTGCACTAAACAAAATCTTGAATCTTGGCTTGGCTGGAGAATTAAAATAGACGTACACAAACATTCCCTGGAGGCTATCCAGATTGGTGGACACCTTGGATAAAGCTAGTGTGTTCAATGACCAAAACATTGTGTTAGTAACAGCAAAGGTTTCAGCATTTAGTCTGTAAACAGTAATTAATGAACTACAATAATAGACAACATCTGACCTTTAAACATCGTTATTTAAATGGATTATATTTATTCGAACGGTTCAGTAATTAAGCTTTTTTTGATAGCTGTGTAACGGATGATGATTTTTCTCTGCCACAAGATTTGCAATGTCAGGTTCAATGTTTGACACGTTAATTTGCAAATCCTGCTCAACATTTAATCGATTAATCTTTCATAGAGTTTCAGCAGCTCCACATCTAATTCACCACCGATCTTAGCTTGAGTGCAGTGCCAAGCTTATTGCTAAGACTAGTTCTTATCCTGCTTTTAAATTCATGTTAAACAAGTAAATTAGTCCAAATGTAAATAATGATTACTCCTCTTCCCAGAAATTCAGACAGAAACCAGAAAAAAAACCAGATAAGAAATGAATGACAAAACAGTTATTTCTAAAAATTACATTTAAAAACTAAACATGCAAATTAGTTATTTCCATTAACCTTTATCACACGGGATGCGACTTTCGTTCTACAATGTTTATCCTGCGACTGAAGCTGATTCTGTAATCTGAATTTTAATTTTATAGTTATGTTGTCATATCCTTCTATGGCAAAAGAAAACACCTTTGAATGAAATTAACAATAAGGATGAGAGGCCTTGAAAAATAATGCACTGGAAAGGGAAGTAATATTAATAATGCAGATTGCTAAAGGTTAATATCTGTTCTTTTATTGTCCTTTCTCCTTGTTTTGTCATTCTCTTTCACTCCCAGTAACCCATTGCGTCTTAGTTTTGTTTTCTTTGCTGCCTTGACTTCATGAATTTAAGCGCAGTACTAGATTGGCTATTATGTCTCATCGCAGTATTGTTGAACTAGCTAGATATAAATGTTCTATTCCAATAATTTATTTTCTCACACTTCTTGCCTGTGGAAATCTCTTCCGGTTTCTTGCTTCCCTGCCAACTACAACCTTCAAAAATTTAAATGCAACACCAATCGCAATCTTCTGTCTTCTTAACCGTTACCACACTGCAGGTGACTTCATTTGCTGTACAAATTTTTGAAAAAGAATGCAGTGGAAAGAGAAGTAATATTAATAATGCAGTGTGCCAAAGGTTAAGAGAGAGACAAGGTCAATCCCTGATGTCTGAGGCATCCCAATGTCTAATTAATCACCAATCTTCCCTCTAGTGCAGCACCAGGCTTATTGGTAAGACCAGTTCTTATAGTTTTAACTTCATAGTATTTTTAATTTTTCAAATGCATTTCATATCTATTTAACAATTTATGTTAGGACACCTTGTGTATGAATTTTTAGATAAGATGCTAATATCATACAGTGATTTTTATTTTTTTTATTTGCGCACATATATATATATATATATATATATATATATATATATATATATATATATATGACTTTTGTAAAATAATTGATTTCCTGTATCATAATTTGATGAACTTTTGTTCAAAAATAATTTTACTTCAGTTTAGTTTTTAAAAAATGTTACCCTTAACTCAAAATTTCTAAACTCATATATAAGTTTAGTAGTACTGTGACTTTGTGGAGCCTTCTCATACTTGTTTTCGTTTATTTGCAAGTTTGAATATCATGCGATATCTATAAACCATTTACATCATTAGCAAATTGAAAAATAAAGATTCTGCAAGTTTGCAATTTTTATTTATTTGTAAGGTTGGATGTTATGCTATAGCTATAAACTGTTAAAGTGTAAAATGCATAAGTAATATCCAATTATATCATTGGCAAATTAAAAAATAAAGCTTCTGAAATATTTTTTTATTTTTTACTCATTTTACATATATGATAAAATCAATTTTTGGTTTGGGTGGGTTGATGTTTTTCAAGAACTAAAACAAATTAATGCTTTATATATATATATATATATATATATATATATATATATATAATGAAGAAATATAGTCTTAAAGCGTGCTATATTTATGGGATGACGTGCTCAATATCAGAGATAGAGCGTGTGTAAATATAAAAGTGAACATAGAAGTCAACACTTAGACGCGGCAGTCTGTCTCATGCTAGATGCAATCGTCAGGCCACGACGATTGCATCTAGCATGGAATAGACTGTTGCCTCTAAATGTTGACTTCTATGTTCACTTTTATATATATATATATATATATATATATATATATATATATATAATAGTACTATAACTTTCTAGAGACTTCTAGAAATTGTTTTTGTTTATTTGTAAAGCTTCCATGAGTTTCTAATTTTTGTTTAGTTATAAGGTTGTATGTTATGCTATAACTAAAAACTGTTAAAGGCATTAGAAATAGATAAATACAATCCATTTACTTTATAAGCAAATTAAAAGATAAAGCTTCCGTGAGTTTTATGTTATGCTGTAGCTATAAATTATGAAGTAATTTAAAAATACATAAGTATTATCCAATTACTACAAACTGAAAAATAAAGCTTCTGAAATATTTTGATTTTTACCCTTATTGCGTATATGGTAAATTTTCAGGCAAATGTAAGAACTATTGTTAGACAAGTTGGAATATTCATTTGTTACTCTGCAGATCTTGTCTTTGAATGAGTTTTTTTTTATGTTTAAAACAAGTTTAGTAAATTAAATTAAAAAACGATTGGATAAACGAGAAATTTTCTTTGGAATGTCGTCTCAGCAACTAATAGTCAGTGTTGAAGAGTTGGTGGGAAAATCTTGGCTTTTCCTGATCAGCACCCCTCCCCACTCTGTAAACTAAACTGCACTTACTATTTACCTGGAGAACTGTCTTTTCCACTTCTGTTCATTGCTAATCAGCACTGACTATAAATAAATCCATATCTGCAGGTGTATCTCATGAAGCCAGTCTTTTTTAGTATTCTGGGCCTATCACAATGCTCCTTAATTGGAACACCCTCACCCCATTTAAACTTGGTTTGTAGACAGTGTAAAATGGGGGAGTCGGGGACACTTTTGATAATTTTGCTGACTGTGTCAAATGTTTGCTCTTTCATCAGAAGCTGGTAATTTCTGCAAAATACAAGCCGCCTTTAATTTCTATCTGAATTTCTAGAACGAGAAGTTATCGTTATTTACACTATTTACATTCAGACTATTGTCCTCATCTTTGTTGTTGTTATCACTGAATTTCTGGGATGAGGAGTTATCATTATTTACACTATTTACATTCAGACTATTGTCCTCATCTTTGTTGTTGTTATCACTGAATTTCTGGGATGAGGAGTCATCATTATTTACACTATTTACATTCGGACTATTGTCCTCATCTTTGTTGTTGTTATCACTGAATTTCTGGGAAGAGGATTTATCATTATTTACACTATTTACATTCAGACTATTGTCCTCATCTTTGTTGTTGTTATCACTGAATTTCTGGGAAGAGGAGTTATCATTATTTACACTATTTACATTCAGACTATTGTCCTCATCTTTGTTGTTGTTATCACTGAATTTCTGGGATGAGGAGTCATCATTATTTACACTATTTACATTCAGACTATTGTCCTCATCTTTGTTGTTGTTATCACTGAATTTCTGGGATGAGGAGTTATCATTATTTACACTATTTACATTCAGACTATTGTCCTCATCTTTGTTGTTGTTATCACTGAATTTCTGGGATGAGGAGTCATCATTATTTACACTATTTACATTCAGACTATTGTCCTCATCTTTGTTGTTGTTATCACTGAATTTCTGGGATGAGGAGTTATCATTATTTACACTATTTACATTCAGACTATTGTCCTCATCTTTGTTGTTGTTATCACTGAATTTCTGGGATGAGGAGTTATCATTATTTACACTATTTACATTCAGACTATTGTCCTCATCTTTGTTGTTGTTATCACTGAATTTCTGGGATGAGGAGTTATCATTATTTACGCTATTTACATTCAGACTATTGTCCTCATCTTTGTTGTTGTTATCACTGAATTTATGGGATGAGGAGTTATCATTATTTACGCTATTTACATTCAGACTATTGTCCTCATCTTTGTTGTTGTTATCACTGAATTTCTGGGATGAGGAGTTATCATTATTTACACTATTTACATTCAGATTATTGTCCTCACCTTTGTTGTTGTTATCACTGAATTTCTGGGATGAGGAGTTATCATTATTTACACTATTTACATTCAGATTATTGTCCTCATCTTTGTTGTTGTTATCACTGAATTTATGGGATGAGGAGTTATCATTATTTACACTATTTACATTCAGATTATTGTCCTCATCTTTGTTGTTGTTATCACTGAATTTCTGGGATGAGGAGTTATCATTATTTACACTATTTACATTCAGACTATTGTCCTCATCTTTGTTGTTGTTATCACTGAATTTATGGGATGAGGAGTTATCATTATTTACGCTATTTACATTCAGACTATTGTCCTCACCTTTGTTGTTGTTATCACTGAATTTCTGGGATGAGGAGTTATCATTATTTACACTATTTACATTCAGACTATTGTCCTCATCTTTGTTGTTGTTATCACTGAATTTATGGGATGAGGAGTTATCATTATTTACACTATTTACATTCAGATTATTGTCCTCATCTTTGTTGTTGTTATCACTGAATTTATGAGATGAGGAGTTATCATTATTTACACTATTTACATTCAGATTATTGTCCTCATCTTTGTTGTTGTTATCACTGAATTTCTGGGATGAGGAGTTATCATTATTTACACTATTTACATTCAGACTATTGTCCTCATCTTTGTTGTTGTTATCACTGAATTTATGGGATGAGGAGTTATCATTATTTACGCTATTTACATTCAGACTATTGTCCTCATCTTTGTTGTTGTTATCACTGAATTTATGGGATGAGGAGTTATCATTATTTACACTATTTACATTCAGATTATTGTCCTCATCTTTGTTGTTGTTATCACTGAATTTATGGGATGAGGAGTTATCATTATTTACACTATTTACATTCAGACTATTGTCCTCATCTTTGTTGTTGTTATCACTGAATTTATGGGATGAGGAGTTATCATTATTTACACTATTTACATTCAGACTATTGTCCTCATCTTTGTTGTTGTTATCACTGAATTTCTGGGATGAGGAGTTATCATTATTTACACTATTTACATTCGAACTATTGTCCTCACCTTTGTTGTTGTTATCACTGAATTTCTGGGATGAGGAGTTATCATTATTTACACTATTTACATTCGGACTATTGTCCTCATCTTTGTTGTTGTTATCACTGAATTTCTGGGATGAGGAGTTATCATTATTTACACTATTTACATTCGGACTATTGTTCTCACCTTTGTTGTTGTTATCACTGAATTTCTGGGATGAGGAGTTATCATTATTTACACTATTTACATTCAGACTATTGTCCTCATCTTTGTTGTTGTTATCACTGAATTTCTGGGATGAGGAGTTATCATTATTTACACTATTTACATTCAGACTATTGTCCTCATCTTTGTTGTTGTTATCACTGAATTTCTGGGATGAGGAGTTATCATTATTTACACTATTTACATTCAGACTATTGTCCTCATCTTTGTTGTTGTTATCACTGAATTTCTGGGATGAGGAGTTATCATTATTTACACTATTTACATTCAAACTATTGTCCTCACCTTTGTTGTTGTTATCACTGAATTTCTGGGATGAGGAGTTATCATTATTTACACTATTTACATTCAGACTATTGTCCTCATCTTTGTTGTTGTTATCACTGAATTTCTGGGAAGAGGAGTTATCATTATTTACACTACATTCAGACTATTGTCCTCATCTTTGTTGTTGTTATCACTGAATTTCTGGGATGAGGAGTTATCATTATTTACACTATTTACATTCAGACTATTGTCCTCATCTTTGTTGTTGTTATCACTGAATTTCTGGGATGAGGAGTTATCATTATTTACACTATTTACATTCGGACTATTGTCCTCATCTTTGTTGTTGTTATCACTGAATTTCTGGGATGAGGAGTTATCATTATTTACACTATTTACATTCAGACTATTGTCCTCATCTTTGTTGTTGTTATCACTGGATTTCTGGGAAGAGGAGTTATCATTATTTACACTATTTACATTCAGACTATTGTCCTCATCTTTGTTAACAAACATTCCTCAGATGTCTATTCATCTGGGCAACCTCCAGGGAATCCTTAATTAAAACCTCTATCTCCAAAGATAGACTGTTCTCGTTCTACAGCTCATATCTAGGGATATTGTCTAGTTCTTATTTTTATTCATTACTGTTCAGTTATTGTTTGCCTGTTTCCACTGAGTGCCAGCACACAATGTCCAGCTCAGGGATTGAACTTTCAATCACTATGTTACCAAATTCATGAACCAAAGCATTTATCCACTAGAATAGTTTTAAGCAACAGCACATCTAAGAGCAAATGAAAATATTATTTAGAAAACTGTTTAAAGACTATACATTTAAATGTTATGAAATAAAACCCTAGATTTAAGAAAACATACACGTACACAAATATGAATTTATTTTATTTCAATGTTTCTATTATTCAACTATTTGTGCAGCTTATTTAGTGTAAAACCTGTGCCTGGTGTTTTTTCATGATTTCTTCAATGTTTGGTCGAATGTGCAATAAGCAGAACCTCGTTTCTTCTTCAGTTGAGTGTAGTCTTTCTTGCTTCTTAGTTTTTATGTTATTTACGGTTGAAAAGGCGAATTCATATAAGTAAGAAATAAAATAAAAAAATGCAATAAAACTGATAAAGCCTTTTTAGCTTTTATGGGATATATTATAAGTTTAGTACTTATTTATTCAAATAGTAATGCTGTACCATTACTACTTCCACACACTCACGCATACATATTTGTATGCCATGACAAAATTTCGTGGTACACTTAAGAGGATCATGCCACACAGTGGTTAAGAATCACTGCACTAGAACATTATCCCATAGGACACAACAGCCGAAACATTATGATAACAACAGCAAAGATGAGGACAATAGTCTGAATATAAATAGTGTAAATAAGTCTTTTTTATTTAAAAATAGTACTTTGGCCTACAAAATGTTGTTATTACTATTAAAACAGATATACTTAATGGATTGATTGATTTGTTTTTATGTGTTATCAACCTCTTTTAAAGCCAGAAAATATTTTTTAGATTTTAAGAATTTTTTGTGAATAATAATGATTTTGCCTGATTGTATCAGCAAAAAACATTGTATTTTTGCTGATTGTTTGTTTTTGATTTTGCCAACTGCACAGTATATTAGGATCAATTGGGCACCA
>OZ038517.1:53196787-53211787 GCA_964036315.1 Acanthosepion esculentum | reverse complement strand
CAGTTGGGCACCACCTGTGATAATAAAGAGCACCATGACGCAATTCACTCCACCAGAAATTTGGAGACGGCATGCTTTACTGTTTGGCATTTGCACTGGAAGCTCCAGTACAAAAATTTCAGAGTGTTTTGCTGAGGACAGTGCAGAGGATTCGGAAAGAGTTGGAAGAGTCTAATGGTGATTATAAAGGTACAGCAGCTCGGAACACTCTCTCTGATCTTTTCTGATAAAAAAAAAAGAACTCCCAAATTTGTTGGCAAGTGCTTCAGATTCAACACTGACACCTACATCAAGTGCCACATCATCCCTTACATCTCGTCACCTAACTCTTCAGACTGCAACCCTTTTGATTATTTTGTGTAGTGTGCAGTTGTGCATGAGGCCAACAAAATTCCTTTTGATACCAAAGATGAAATAAAGGCAAAGATTATGGCAGCATTCGCCAGCTTAAAGAAGGAGGCTGTCCAGAAGAATTGCAGGAGATTGTGAAGTCGTCTGGAAGCTGTGGTTGAAGCCAATGGCAATTTTATTGAATAAATTTAATCTTTAGTATATCATTATAATTTTGTGTAATTTTGGTAAATATATCTGTTAAAATGAGATTTCAATGTTATTTTCATTTTTACATAATTTAGATGACAATTTATCCATCCCACCCTCTGTGTGTGTGTGTGTGTGGTGTGTGTGTGTGTGTGTGTGTATGTATGTGTGTATATATATATATATATATATATGTGTGTGTGTATCAAAAATATGAAGGATTTGCATCAATATGTTCATATGGACTTTTATCCTTGTTTTGGTATGAGGAACCTGCCCCCTAATGTTTGTAAAAGTATTTGTGATACACCCTGTGTTTGTGTGTGTATGTGTGTGTGTGTATATATATATATATATATATATATATGTGTGTGTAGTATTTTTAATGTTATTATAATAGACACTTGTTTGAAATTGACACGCCATACAAAGTGTCCACTAAATGTTTGAAGCAACAAAAATGTCAGATTAAAAATAAACTCATTATGTGTGTGTGTGTGTGTGTGTGTATATATATATATATATATATATATATGCTCCTGAAAAATTTATTTCGGTTGAGCTCTTTGTGGAGGAAGTGTGGGTTTGTAAACAGTGACTATTACAGCTCATAATGCAAGACTCTTCGGTAAATCGAATAGAGTTCTCTCTGTCACTGTGTGTTTGTCTAAAAATAAATACACTTAAATTCTCCTTCATCCCTGCCATGCATCAACGGCTTAGTGGTAGAATCCCCGACTGACACTAATTCAGTTGGGTTTCGATCCTAGCTGGAGGCAAACGGATGTCTAGCCACACTGATGAGCTGTGATACAGCGAAACAGTCTGTCTGTGTATGACAGACTATATATATACATACATACATATATATATATATATATATATATATATATATATATAATATACACAAAACACTGAAGTCAACACAGTTTCATGCGTAAACACAATCTTTAGGCCTGAAGATTGCCTGAGGCAGTCTGTTGCCTCTCTTCTATTTACCCATGCTCTATCCCTGAAACTGAGCATTTTTACTCATGCACATAGCATAACTTAAAACTATATTTTTAAAATATATATAATTCAAGAACACAATCAGTCTTCCAGTATAGGTTTTCTGGTACTTGGATAGGTTATGTTGTCAGGATGAAGGACACTAGGATCCCTATCCAGTTTCTATATGGTCAGTAGATGGAAAGAGAAAAAAAAAAACAGTGCCCAAGCTGAAATTTTGATCTAAAGATCGCATCAAGAACATACTGCAGAAGGCCAACATCATGCCAAATGTCTGGGGGAACCTAACTCTGGATTGTTTGTCCTAGAGGAGAACAGTACACAATGGTAAGGGAGAGACTTTGAACACAATCATGTTCCACATGAAAATTTTTCAAGAAAAATATTGGTAAGGGATTTGAGTTAATTTCAAAGACATCAAACACATAGTCATTCATTACACATTATGCAGCATTTATGTAATGACTACTTCAAAAGATGCCCAATGTTGCTGCATCTGTGCAAGAGGGTGTAAGACCCTAGCAGGACTAAAAAGCATATCTGCACGGCCAATATCTGAGAGAGTTTGAATGTAATAATTTGAAATATGAAAAACTCAAGAGATATTCATAAGGGTCTTGATGTTAATTCCTCTGAAAATGTAGCTGAAACATTTGGTCTGATATGTAATGAATATAGTCACATTTAAGTAGAGCAGGTTTCAAAAGTCATCAGACATCACACACAGAAGTCATTATGTAACAACTCCTGCAACAGACCCCTAATCTCAAAACAGCTGTGCAAAACAATGTATGACCCTGGCATGACTAAAAAGCTACCTCCACTCTGTCCATATTTAAGGGTGGATCAAACGATGACATTGCTTGAAATCAAATTGCAGCCATCAAGTCAAAATAAAGAAAAGTTCAACAGACTTATCTTAGGAGCGATTTTGAGTTTCAATCCTCAGTTGTCTTTTGAATTTTTCATTGCCTTGATTATTATTGCTCTGTTTTTTTTTATATTGAGCACTTTCTTTACAAGAATCTTCTCGCCTTTAAACACATTAAATTTTAGCAATTTACACTTTTGTTAGGTGTAATATATTTGTGTTCTATATAAACTGCTAAACAAGAAGGCGGCAGAGATTATGAATGCATGTAGGCATTCACAATAATATCTTTTAGCACCTAGCAAAGAGACCAATTTTCCCCTGCCTCAGGTGCCCATTGGTAAAACTAGAGTAGCAGTTGATAAGCAAACACCATTTTGCTTCTTGGTCATGTTTTTATTCTTGTCCTATTTGACTGCATTGAGACACTAAAAATTTTAAATTTAAATTTTCTTTATTTTTTTTTTAAATATATGTTTTGGATATGTAGTCAAAGCCAATTTCATTTAGCTTGCAGCCACATTACATTCTGCCCAGTCGACTGAGGCTTCAGAATATGCTGACTGCACCTCTGCAGAGGGATAAGACCCCACAATGAGGCATGCAGGGTATGACGATAAACATCTGGCAGCAAGGCCTGTGATCAGGAGGTTTTGATTGCTGTTGTTCCCAGGTCCCCACTCTGACTAGGAGTGGTAGCACCTGTTAGGGTTATGCTTTTATAGTAAAAAATATCAGCAAAACACTTTTGAAAAAAAATTATTACCAACAATACATTTAAAAAAAAATAATAATTACCAGCAATGCAATAAAAATAAAATTATTACCAGCAATACATTTAAAAAGAATAAAAATAAAATTATTACCAGCAATACATTTAAAAAAAATAAAAATAAAAATTATTACCAACAATACATTTAAAAAAAAATAATAATTACCAGCAATACATTTAAAAAAAAATAAAATTATTACCAGCAATACATTTAAAAAAAAAATAATAATTACCAGCAATGCATTAAAAATAAAAATAAAATTATTACCAGCAATACATTTAAAAAAAAAATAATAATTACCAGCAATGCATTAAAAATAAAAATAAAATTATTACCAGCAATACATTTAAAAAAAATAAAAATAAAAATTATTACCAACAATACATTTAAAAAAAAAAAATAATTACCAGCAATGCATTAAAAATAAAAATAAAATTATTACCAGCAATACATTTAAAAAAAATAAAAATAAAAATTATTACCAACAATACATTTAAAAAAAAATAATAATTACCAGCAATGCATTAAAAATAAAAATAAAATTATTACCAGCAATACATTTAAAAAAAATAAAAATAAAAATTATTACCAACAATACATTTAAAAAAAAATAATAATTACCAGCAATGCATTAAAAATAAAAATAAAATTATTACCAGCAATACATTTAAAAAAAATAAAAATAAAAATTATTACCAACAATACATTTAAAAAAAAAATAAAAATAATTACCAGCAATACATTTAAAAGAAAAAAAAATGTTACCAGCAATGCATTAAAAAAAAATAAAAAATAAAAATTTATTACAGCAATATATTAAAAAAAAAATAAATAAAAAGTGATGATCAAACTCACTACTCCATCATAATTGATCTAGTGAGACAACCATTACATCACATAGAAGTGCCCTGAGACATTATTATGTATTGTGTGTTTTTATGACATTATTATGTATGAATTATTTTGAAGGCATTATTGTATATTTATGTATAATGTACTTTTAAAGTGTTATATATTTGTCATGAGATATTGGAATTATTTGCACTATGTACATTGTTCAGACTGTTGTCCTCATCTTTGTTTCCATATTCAGTTCAAAATATCAATCACCTGAAGAAAGCTGGAGCGTACAACAGCTGAAAAGTGAATATGGCAACAAAGATGAGGACAACAGTCTGAACAATGTAAATAGGGCCAATAATTATGTATCTCTGAATTTTTATGGCATTATTATCTATTTGTATATATTGATTTTTACAGATAATGAAAATTTAATACGAGCAATCATCTGCGCCGGACTTTACCCAAATGTGGCCAAAATTCACAAGCCCCCAAAAGGAAGCCGGTAGGTATAAGTTTTTCATGTTTGTCCTATTCACTCAGAAAAGACTCTTAAAACACTAATTAATCATGTGCTTATTGACAGAAAAAAAAATGATTTTATTTTGAATATCTTTTTCTCTGGGGTGGGATACATAATTTTAATAAAGCTGTAAAGATATGCTTATACATGTGAACGTACACAGGGGTGGGTTAGCTCTCTCATTGTCTTGGGTTTCATTTGCGCCAGAGTGTACAAAAACTTCAGAAGGCCTGTTTTTAACAGGCAGCATCAGAACTTTCTACTCATTCTAATTTAGACTCTGTTAATATAAATCAGTGACTGGAATTTCCTAACTTCCAGCCAAGTGGCAGTTTATCCTGAAAATTATATCTTTTTGGTCAGCAAGTGGCTACTTTGATGATTTTATTTCTCTTCATTGTATTGATAGTGCTGTGTGAATGCACTTTGCAACTTGTAAAGGGAAAAATCCAGTTCCCTACTCCACACACACATTATTTACCATTCTATAATGAAGTTTTTATTATTTACCATTCTATAATGAAGTTTTTATTACTTACCATTCTATAATGAAGTTTTTATTACTTACCATTCTATAATGAAGTTTTTATTATTTACCATTCTATAATGAAGTTTTTATTATTTACCATTCTATAAAGTTTGAATTAAGAAAGATTTCATATTTACAACAATCTAAAAATGCAAACCAGCTAATACAACACAATATTTATCATTTACCAAATTATAAAAAAATATGAAAACAATTTTTTAATCAGCAATTTGTAAAAATTTACAAAATCATAAAAATATATGAACCAACTATAACAAATCTTTATTATTTATCATTTTAGAAATTTTGTATTGATTGGCAATCAGCCGGTGTTTTGCCAGCCAAAGAACACAATTCACCAGCTTCAACAGTTACTTTAATCAAGATACTTAGTGTCCATTCTTAATTTTAAATTATTTCATCGGTCCATACTTGGCTAACAGTAAATACATCTATCAGCATACTTATTATTTTTATAAAAAGTAGCAATGATTTTCAATAAGTTTTCAAAATTGTTTTTCAAGAAAGTGTAGAAAATTGGCGATTACCTATAATGGCTGGAGTTTCAGGTCTTGGATCCAATTGATGAGGCATCCTTGATCATGAGTATAAGAAAAAAAATGTAAAATTAAAACAAGAAGTGCTTTGAGAAGAAAAAGTATTATGTCCAGGAAATTGTATTTTTTAAAATTTTCTAGTTCTATAACTCATAGATATTTTTATAAAATTTTGAATAAGAAGGTGGAGGTGGATGAGTTATTTTTTTAATGCCATGATAAACCAGAACATAGACTGGCAATCATTGAATTCACCCATCTCCACCCTCTGAGATTACTTTTCTGTTTAGCATAGATCTGTCATTTAATTGGTTAATCAAGACATGCCCACAAGTCTATTTTTAATTCTGACCTCATGTTTCCACCCCTCCCGCCCCTTTAATTTTTGGAAAAGAGGTAACACTTTGTTTTTAAATTTTCTTAAAAATCATTTAATCACCAGTTACTCACCATTGCCTGAAGAAATACAATCATAGTATTGAAACATGAAAACTTTTGTTTAGTGATTTCAACATGTTTTTATTATAATCACTTATAATAAAAAATAATAATAATAATATATTGCTCTACTTTGTATTGAGCACTTTTTAGAAAATAAATGCTACGAAAAGTGGAATTTTACTCTGTCTATTCTTTCTCTCATATATATATATATATATATATGTATGTATGTATGAGCATCAACCCCTCTTTTATGCAAGTTTCATTAAAATCCACATGTAAAAAAAAGGGTTGAAAATAATGGAAGCGTTATTAATATGAAAGAAAAATAAATACTCAATAATATCAACTATGAACACTGCCACAATAAAACATTTTTATAATTCTAGATACATCCATACATAAAACAATCCATTTATTCAGGTAAAAGTAAAAATAAAATCCATCTTTGATAATGGCTAAAAGTGTAGCTGACATACAAAACATTTGGACAAATTGTTATATAATTTGGATCTAGAAAAGAAAAGAAAAAATGAGAACACATGAAAAATTAAATAAAAACTTAACCACAGTACCATGTTTCAATGGTTATTTTTAATAACACTTGCATATATATATATATATATATATACACACACACACACAGAGCAACATTGGTTGTTGAATGTCTCACATGTCGAACAAATCTGTTTTTGAACAGAAAATTCGAGATGAAAATGCCTCGGTTATTGAACAAAATTTTGGTTCTTGAACAACATTGCTGAACTAAGTTAACCCAAACGGAATTATTTCTGAGTCGACTGCCGTGTTGTATGCATTTGGGTGTTTGCCATGCATTTCGTTTCCAATTTTATTGTACTGTGACTTTTTTTTATCTACATTGATTCCTATTGGAAAAATAGCTTCTGTTTGCAAACATTTCGGATTACGAACGCCCTTCAGAAACAAATTAAATTCGTGAACCAAGGTTCCACTGTGTGTGTGTGTGTATGTATATATATATATATATATATATATATATATATATATATTTGGGCAGCAACCTTTCTTTCAAACATGTTTGGTTGAATATGACAGAGAAGGAAAATTTGATGAATTTCTCATTGTGTTTTTTCAGTATTCTTAAATTATTTCGTCTGATGGGAGTAAGGGATTCAAAAATTGACCGTAAAGTTTGTTGTCTCTCAAGCACATTTGGCCACTTCTTTAGCCAGGGTCAATCGATTTGTTGTTAATGCCTTTTCATGGTTACCTTTTTTTAGCTGCATTTAAGTGTGACACGTATGGAATGGTAGTAGCATTTCTTTCAAGACCCAAGAAATGAACGTGGTTGGAATTCGAATTGGCGTCCTTCTATTTTAGTGTGTGTGTGTGTGTGTGTGGTATTAGCCAGGTGCAGGGTTAACTTGAGCTGAACTGCCAGACAACAAATGCAGTCACAAATGAAAGGAAAAAATGAAAAACACTTAACATTTTTGTAAGTTGCAACCATTGGGCCCATGGCTTTCATAGCTGCAAAAATGACTGTTGTGTCCTTGATTATTTTAAAAAAAAAAAAAAAAGTTCATTTTCACATACCAAACTAAAAAAAAAAAAAATATTTTTTTTATATTTTTAACCATTAGCTTTTCAAACATCTTTTTATCTATCTCCTGTGTGTGGCCTTTTGTATTTGTAAGGAAAAGAGATAAAAAAAATGTACCCAAAGCATATATCGTTTTCATGCTGTTTAACTTTGTAGAAAACGTCTTGGTGATACAGTAGAATTACTGTATTTGATGTCATATGACCTCAACCTTCTCTCTCCCTGCCAGAAAAAATTGTTCCAAAAAATATCTGCTAGGTTTTATATTTAAACTATCTGGTATGTTGTGAGTTGATATGTGTCATAGGTAAAAGATTTATGCATGAAAAATCATTGGGTATGTTTTGTGAGGGTAGGAAAAAAATATGAGGACTTCAGCATTTGTGCTGAAAAAAATAATTAAAAAAAAAGTACTATTTTAATTTAGATTTTAACCATATTATAGTTATAAATTATTATCTTCTAATTTATGTGCGTGCACAAAGTGTAGCGGTTAGCAGAATGGAAAGTATAATTGGCATGTTCAAATTCCGACTACAGTTATTTGTTTTTTGTTTTTTTCTAATGTTTACCCAGTACAAGATCCAAGAGCCACTTGCGATAGAGGATTACTGTGAAATGGTTTGTTGTATAAGTAGTAAGAATGAGAAGCACAGTTTATGAGGATATGTGGGGGAAAAATAACAGATAACCCTAGACTTGAACAAATTAAGACTGTAGTAGTCAGGAAGGCATTCTCTTGGGCATCAGATCTACAAAGGAGCAATTCATGGGAAGAAGTTGTTCGAGTGGAACTTACTTCTAATAGAATATGAAGGGAATGAGAGTGGTTTGCCTCAGTGTACACAGTGTGGCAGGTCATAGCTGTGAAGGTTGGTGGAACTAAATTATTCAGCTAGACAGGACACTTTCCATAGAAATAGCAATAGAATAGTGAGAGGCTTCCAACATTTCTTTTAGAGGAAAGTGGTTGTAGGGTGGAAAACAATTTCTCCCCCACCAGGCTCCATGGACACTTTTGAATTCTATCAAGAATGGGCAGCTTCAAACCCAGATATGGCAGCACTACTCCATTTTCAGTCTAATCTGGCGCTTGTAAAAGCAGAGAATAGCAAGAGGAGTCCGACGTTTACTGAAGTGGTACAGGAAACCAACTATTTTTCCAGCACCTTCAGTGATGGTTCATATATAGAAGTTCCACTTGAGGTCACTGGCGAGTTTAAGTCCTAACAGGCGTTCAAGGCAAGGGCTCCATCATTGAAAGAACTCTCGTTCATTGTGATTGATGGAAATTCGGGGATCTGCTTGGTCATGATGTTGCATTCGCTTTCGCACAAGTACCTTTGGAAAAATATGAATCCCTCTCTTCTCCTTCCAATTTGAAGTTAATAGCAGGGTAGACTTGGCTCATTAGCTTTGGTCGGCAACCAGTCTTGGAGAATGATGTCTCTGAATCAAATAATACATACACATAAAAAAGAAATTACATTTTTGCTTTATTTATCCATTTATCTGCTCTGGTGGTGTGATGACTCAAAATAAGAAATCAGAGAGCTAAGTTTGAATTCCAGTCAGGTTTGTTATGTTCACTTATGTGCAAATACCTTTGAGAAAGGTATAAATCTTCTTCTTCTTCTTCTTCCCCCCCCCTCGAAGTAGGTATATTTCTAATATCTAACACCAGTTCTCTATCCTGTTTTAAAATACACCAAACAATTAACTGAAGCTTGAACTCTTCTATGTGCTCTCTCTCCTTTTACGATATGGGCAATCATGGCTCTCCACAACATCCTTTCTTTTGTATCTGAGAATTTACTTTATAGCGATCACGAACTCTGATCCTAACCATAAAATATACCAAATACCTATTCCTAATTCCAACCATAGTTAAAAAATATACCTAGTAGCTCTATCCGGCTCCAACCATAGTTATAAAATGTATACCTAATACCTTTCCCTGGCGCTTACTGTTTCAGTGAGACTCAGCTAACCAGATATGTCAATTTAACTTTTCTTAAGTTCTTGAATATTGTAGCTCCTTTGGTAGTTCTGCTAGGCTGAAAAAAAAAAAAATTCTCGTAATTTTCATATATTTTCTCTGTATTAGTATTATTATTGAGAAAGTGAATATACAAAGAATATAATTCTATAACAATTGTGCTTGTCTCTCCTTCATTAGTCTGCACAACTATGGACTATTCTGTTTAGATCACATAGAAAGAGGAGGAAAAACACTACTTGTTTTCAGTGAGAAAATGAAAGAAAGAAGATATAAGTGGAGAGAAAGAATCAGATTAAGCAGATAAGAACTGATATGACAATTTGATCTTAGCCAAAATTGTATTTTTCAACATGCCCACGTCGCTACCAAATGTGACACTAGGTTGAAGTTTAAAGTGGGTTTACTGGCAATACCGTGGAAAAATTGCCCAAGCCCTCTCAGCACTTTCCATTTTGGTGACGCCTCAGACACCAGGCAATAAACCCAGCATTCTCGCAAAGGAAAGGTACTGTCTGGAAGGAAAGCCCCCTAGGGCTTGAGCCTGAAACTTTTGACCCCCCGAAAAGGCCAAGAAATAATTTTCAGACACACAGTATTAAAACGATGGAAACCAATCACCAAAAATCCAGTTACCATAATTAAAATAATATTGTTTGCTGAATTATTTTTATTATTAAGAGAAATGTTCATAAGATGGCGATTTGGCTAAGGTCCTTATTATTATTATTTAAACAATTTTTGTTAATTTCAACTGAGGTGTGTCTGTTTAGTTTTGTATTGTATTTTTCCAATTTATGAATAAGGTGTTGTATATCAGAATTAAAATTACGTCCAAAGTTCATAGTTTGCTCATTTTTGACTTTCTCATTCATTATCAAGAACTGGGTGTTGTCAGTGTGGTAGACAAGATTTTATTGACTACATCCTGACATTGTTTTTTTTTTAAATATACTCATATTGTAGACATAACGTCATGTGCCATATGGTTTCCTAACTACACCAGAAAAGAATGAATCAAATATTTATACCTATTATTTTATGCACCTATTACATATTTTATACACACTTCAAGATGACATGTCCTGTGCCAAAATATATTTTATTTAGTTTAGGTTGTTTTTTTTTTTTTGCCTAATAATGGCTTCTAGAATGTTGAGTAATTTCCTTGCAGTGAGTGTTGTAATTGTCTACTAGTATTTGTCTTATGTTAATCTAAAAAAAATTTTCCTGGTTTTAAATAATCTGCAAAAGGTTGATAATCAGTAAAAAAAAAACAATTGTTTTATCTTAATGTGCATTGCTTGTTCATAATGATCTATATGTGCACAAATTACAGTTGTGATGAGTCATCCTACAAGAGAGTGGGGTGCTTGTTTTTTGCTTACCCAGTGCTCCCAAGTAGTCACCATCTAAGTACTGACCAGGCTTGAGGTGGCTTACCTTCAGTGATCAAATGAAAACTAGTGTTTCTGCATATTTTTACTGTAAGCAAATATAACGATATATATATATATATATATATATAAGCGCAGCTGTTACAGCCTTCCTCTTACAATATACTATCTTACATTTTAGAAGATATCTAAACTATAAACCTGATTTCCTAAAAAGTTGTTTTAAAAAAAATTTTTTATAATTTCAACCAAAACAAGTACTGGTTGCTCAGTCAATGAATGTGAAATGTTCCCTTGTAGGGAAACAGCTAATATTACCATATATATATATATATATATATATATATATATATATATGTGTGTGTGTGTATCTGAGATGAGGTATTGTAATTATTTACACTATTTATTTCAACCCCATGAGAGGAAATAGAAAAATCAGGCATAGCTGACCACATATGGAAGAAAAAGGGAAATCACTGCTTCCTGTAGGATGAGGTTGAAATAATAGCTGGAGAATATCACTGGAAAATTCAAAAACTTAAGGAATCAACATATATGTTAACCCACAAAAATCTAAGTCAGCCAAGCATGGAAATTCATACAATCTGGGAATCAGTAATATTGAGTGTTAAAGAAAACAATAATAACAAAAAAAAAAAATTGCAATATGAGCTTTGGTAAAAATGATTACTGAGACATTAAGATTATAATTCCCAAAAATACATACACTGATTATTTACCATTTACAACATGTTCAGCAATTTGTAATAATGATTTTAAAACCATGGAGAAGGCAATAGCGCAGTGGTTCTCAACTTTTTTTTTACCCAATGCACACTTGTTACCCTATCAAAGAGTTCCTGGCTCAAAAGGTACACTCCAAATAATATGCATATATTACTAAAAATCTTTATTCTTTTCCATATTAGTACGTATATATTTACATGGATTATTTTTATAGAGGATCTTTTTTTCTTCTTTTTTTTCAGTTTTGATAGGCTCATAATTTTGTAAATAAAATATAAAAAAGAGGAAAAACAAAAGATTCCACTCTGAAATCCCCACCCCCGGGATTGATTCCCAGTGGCTGGGGGATACCTTCCAGTTGAGAACCCCTGCAATACAGAATCACTTCACTATCTTTCCCAAGAACACATGCCAATTCACAGATAAAAAAAAATCCTGTGGAGAGCCATAATCACTACATCTCAAAGGAGACATGGCATTTAATATATATATATATATATATATATATATATAATCTGTATGCAGCACAATACTTATCAGTGCACTGTTAGTACAATTAAACATTGACAGATGTGAAGGAGAGTGACACTGATTCTAAGAGCACACTGACCCTAAAAGAAGTGCTAATCCATATATAAATTATCCAGCTGTTTTTTATGGGTACTATGCTATTGGATAATAATTGACAATGTGTTTATCTAATAAATTCAAAATAATATTAGTGTTTATTAGTTTGTTACTATCAGTTTTTTTTTTAAGGTTACCAAAATATCTCCTCCAATTTCTAATTTCACCAATATCAGCAGTGTAAATATTTACTTAAAACAAACAGAAAACAAGAAAGAGAAAGAAAAACAATTTGGTTTATTTGCAGTTTTTTAAAAAATTTATTTCCTCATACAGAATTTCCAAATAAAACGTGAAAAACCATTCAGTTTTCTATTATTTGCAGCTTGGCTGCTATACCTCTTTTCTCTTTCCTCTCGCTAGTTAAAAGCCAATCGATATTGGTCCAGTGATCTGTAACCTGCAGGTGGCCACTTGGTTGCTTGCTTGCCCATCAAATTAATGAGTCTGGTCTTGTTTTCTTCTTTCAACCAGAAAAACAAAAAGAAACAACAGTGCATGCGAGATACAGTGTGTTGTTAGGTGCCACCGGCCTCATTTCTACTTTACAAATCTCTCTTCTCTACAACCCTGTTTCTTTCTTCCTCCAACGATGGACTGTTGACTACTGCTGCTTCCCCACCCGTATTGGATCAATGCTGTGTAGACCATTATGTAAACTGACTACTGTGTAATTTTTAGTCTTTCTTTTCATCAAAATACTTATCCTCCATTTTTGTTTTTAGTGCCCGTCACCATTTTTTTTAATGTTTTTCTCTCCTTTTTTCTTCTTATTCATTAATTCCAGTCTAATTTCTCCCTTTCATCTAACTTCCTCTTTCAATGCTCATTCTTAATCTCATTACATTGTGTTTTTTTAGCAATGATCCAATGCTTTTTTTTTTTTTACTTCTCCAAATACTTTTTTCTTTTTTCTTATTTTTTTTTACTTTTTCAATTGTTTTTTTCTTCTTCTTTTTTTTGGTCTTTTTTTACTTCTCCAATTGTTAACCTTTACTTAAAGCATTCTACACGCCCCAATCTTTCTGGTTGTCAGTCCAATCATCACTCCTTACTCTTCCTCCTCCTCCTGCCCACCCGATCCCTTACTTCGTAATCCCCCCTTTCATGTTGCTAAGTGCACATGTCTCTTTTGCCTCACATTTCTCTTCAAAATTTATTTGCACATTTGCACAAAGTCTATCTATAATGAATCTAACCATTTTGAATATCTCAAGAACTGGTTTTGTGGCCTTGATGTAACTTGGCAACCACTCGGAGGGGACTGCACGGCAAACGCATGAATAGACATTCTCCCATGCGGTTACACAGTCGGCAGTGAGACTCTACTTACTGAGTCACTATGTGACTATTGCATTATTAATGACCAAATGAGCAGATTATTCACATCTCATGTATTTTTTGAGGTGGTGTGCTCCCTACAAGTCGAGGTACCAAAAAAAACTTACCATGGAAATATTTATAGAAAAGGCATGGGAAACTACCATACAGTGGTAGGAATGTGATTGAAGCTGAGATACCAGGATAGGACCAATAACATTGCAGATTCTTCTTTGGATTTGATCAAGAATCTCTCAATACATAGCAGAAGCACCAGACCAGATGAGGTAGCCATATTCAGTGCACTGATGAATGGTAGGCTTATAAATGTGTAAGATAGATTCTTGCAAGGAAAATTGTCTGCCATGGCAAAGTGAATTGACTTCCCCTGCAGCAGACTTAGCAATTGATTCAATATAATCTTTCCACTTCATATGTGTGAAAGATGCCAGACCAAGACGGCACAATGAGTTGCTTTCCTTGAGGTTAGCATCAGCCATGCTGATGGAAAGCAAAAAAGGTTTTCTTTGGGGACTAAAAGAGGGCAATTACATCTTGGAGGCATTAGAATTAACAAGCCATTTCATGCCCCAGTTAACAACAGATTGAAGAACATTTTTAAGATCAGCTGCCAGTTTGACTTCATCCAACCTATTGGACTTATCATTAAGATGGGAGTAAATAGTTGTGTCATCAGCATATATGCCAAGTCATGAACAAATGACATCAAGATGGTCATTGCTGAAAAGTAGAAACAAAGTAAACCGAAGAATAAACCAGTGAGAACACCTGCGTTAATGCAAAATATCCTATTCACTATGTTCCTCATGAAAAACTTTATTTTTCCTACATTTGCTCATAATTGGATTCAAAATATTCTTCTAAATTTCACACCGCAAAGAGACTGAACACTTTGCACACATATATTATGGGTGTGTGAGTGTTTGTGTATGTGCATGTGTGTGTGTGTGTGTGTGTGTGTATATATATATATATATATGTGCCTGTGTGTATATATATGTGTGCGCATATATGTGAGCATGTGTGTGTATATGTATGTGCATATGTGTGTATATATGTGTGCACGTGTGTGTATGTGTGTGTATATATATATATATATATATACACACACATACATACACATGTGTCTGTATATATATATGTGTGTGTATATATATATATGTGTGTGTGTGTGTGTCTGTATATGTAGCAGTGTATATATATATATATATATATATAT
>OZ038517.1:53169287-53191787 GCA_964036315.1 Acanthosepion esculentum | reverse complement strand
TTAAAAAAAACAGCCAAGGAACGATTTTTAAAATGAATGCTTTAACCCAACAATGTTTGTATATTTTCCCAAACCCTGCCAAGATTTTAATATAAGAAAGATATGTATGTGAGATGAAATAAGGAACCAGTAGGAAAACCTATAAAGCAGTGGTTTTCAAACTTTCTTGCCCAATGCACCCTTTTCTCCCAGTCCTGGGTATAATGATAAACTATATCCAACAGCAAGTCCTCTGATAAGGTGATTGGAGGTTTTGAGGAGCATGGAAACACATCTTAATTGCTGTTGTTCCCAGGTCCACCCTGACCCAGAGTGTTGGGATACCATCTATAGACAAATAGCGAACACCCAAATAAAAACAAAACACTATGAAAGTATAAAAACACATTTTTATAGTAAAAATACCAGCAGTACATTTTTATATAATATAGATATAGATATTTACATTAAAATGAATAAAAATATATATTTATAGTAAACTGACGAGTAATACATATTTATAGCAAAATGACCAACAATAGATTTTATCTATAGTTGAAGGCAAACAATTGCATTCAAAATGTATTTAGTTGAAGCCATAAAATTTATAAATATAAATATAGATTTTGGCATTAAATAACCCATAGAGGTTGATATGCTACCAAACAAAATACACCAACCGACATGAAAGAAATCTTTAATGATATTAAACCATATGGTATCCTGCAATTTCTTAAAGAAATCAAACTGTATTCCAAAATACAACTTCAACAAAACTACAACACATATCACCACCTCTAGTAATTATGTCCACACAAACATGTATATGCATAAAACTGAGTATTATCTACCATGTATTCAATTGTGAAAGCAGAATAACATCTATCATATTTATATTACTTCAAAGCTCCCAACAAAATTAAATTTTGTTCTTAAATGACTCATAAAGGAATCAATATGATGTTAAACAAAATCAACCAACCCTTTTCACCATATGGCAGAATTCCCTGCACTTTCTAAGATTCAAAAGGTTTTTCCAGATAATATACACATATTATTGAAAAATCTCCGTTCTTTCCCGCATATACATTTACATGGATTATCTTTTATAAATAATGGACTCTAAATTCTATAAATATGAAAACAAGAAAAAATAAAAGATCTCCCCCCTCCCTGAAATTCACCACAGAGTGGGGGGGGGGTATTTGTACAGTGCAAATTTCAGATTTTAAAACTTTTAAATTGCTTTAATACTCTAGATTATTCAAGTGATATATTCTAGAATGTTCCAGTAATGTTATCAGTAGTTGTGTTTAGCCCCAAAACTACAAACAGAACATTCTGTAATTGATATTTGTGCAAGGTTATCATCATGGCAATAGGTAAAGAACTGACAAATTTGAAAAAAAAAAAGATTTTTGAGCTCTAGAAAGAAGGTAAAAATTGCAGGAAAATCTCAGACAACCTGAATATTCCATTTACTGCCATTAGTTCATTTGTTGTAATTGATTGGATCTTACAAGATAATGGACCTAAGTTCACTGGAAAATCTACGAAGAAATGGCTTGCTAAAAATAATGTAAATATCCTAAAATGGCTTGCTGTAAATATCCTGAAATGGCCAAGTCAGTCCCCAGATTTAAACCCAATCAAGAATCTGTGGCGTTATTTGAAAATTCAAATCCAGTCAAGAGCTCCAACAAATATCCCATCTCTGAAGACCATATGCAAAGAAGAATGGAACAAAATACCAACTAAAAGTTGCAAATCATTAATTGAGAACTACAAGATTATGTATTCTTTTTTGTATTGTACGAATACTTTTTTCACCCATGGATAAATGGGATTTATTTCTCTTCAATAAAAAAATTTTCTGTTTTCTATGCATATTTAGCTATTATGCATCTGTGTCCAGTTAATTATATGAAAAGTATGTTCATTCATTAGTTGGAAATACAATAAATTAAAAATTCATATGTGTACGAATATTTGTCCCCCCCACACACACACACTGTATAAATAATGATAGGTAAATGAATGAATGATGGATGGAAAATCTTATTAGTGACTCATTTAATTCTGCAATAACAGTTTTATTGATAGAATCAGTCTCGTACATAAAAAGGAAAAAAAAAAAATTATGTGATGGAGAGAATACAACAAAATGCTATTTACAATTTACATCAAAATGTTAAAAATACAGAGATGTCCAGACATCATATTAAATCTTAAGATTCAGTTTATCTATGTTATTTTAAATGGATTTTTATCTGACAGTATTTCTGTAAAAGTTATTTTTTTATGAGATTTATAAATACTGATAATGTGAAATAAAAAAAACAATTAAAAAATTACTATTGCTTCCATTTTGGGTACAAAACTGAAGCAAGCGAATATAGATTCATAGAAATCCCAATAAGAGTTGTACATTCCTTAAATAGATAATCTAAACCTTGCTGTATCCAGACGGCTTCACATGGCCAAACTGATAGAGGCACATTTCAGCTACAGAAACAGATTCCCTGATGAAAAAGAGATACAGGTTCGATTCCTGTTGGAGACACAATCATTCTTTAGTAGGGCTTCTTGATCTGGGACAGTTGTTATTAATTTCACTGTTTGATAAAATAAAAAAACAGGGATAGCAACTCAGAAACGTATATTCACTAAAATAACATTTATAGTTAATAAGAAAATCTTCATGTTATTGCTTTCATTTTTTTTTTTTATTGGTATTCTTTTTAATTATACCTCATTGTGCTTGATCTTGGATATGAATTTATAGTAAAAGATTTGGAAATTAATGCACTTTCAATAAACCTTTACCTTAATAAATTACTTTCTCTTTTAATTAAAACTGTGACAAAAGGAGATATGATATTTGATGTTTGGATGTAAATTTATGGTAGAAAATTCTGAAATCAGTGCACTTTCAATACATTTTTACCTTAATAAATTATTTTCCCTTTTAATTAAAAGTAAATTCTTTAGGTTTAATTTATGGCCAACATTCTTCAAATATAATCATTGCTTCCCTGTTTGAAATTGTGCATTAGGGCTGTTGAATTTCATATCAGTATCACACTCCTCCATTTCAGCATTTTCCAGTGCAGTTCAACAAAACCCTATCCTTCAGACATTCATATCCAGAGCCGACTGCCTTGAACCATTCATTTATTTCTGCTTCATTTACATCGATGTCTAATGCTGCAAACAGCTCAATAGAAGTGTGGTTTTCTAAATTCTTGAAATTCTTGTTTGAATGGGTTTAGTTCGTATAATTGGAAAATGTTCAGAGGGTTTCAAATTTTTCTTCATTTCATGTCCAAGTCATCAAAATCTGAAAAATCAAGTTATGGATAATTGCAGAAACATTTTCTTTTTACGTTAATTTCTTATTACCTGTTTGAAGTAGTTGTGAAGAATTTTATATTAATATTGGATAAATTAATCTTTTTGTTTTTTCTTTGCCGCCAAACAGGCCAGCAATTCTTCACACGAAAACTGACGGCCGAGTGCAGCTTCATCCCAAATCTGTTAATTCAACTGAACAACACTTTGAAATGAAATGGTTAATTTTCCATCAGAAATTAAAAACAAGTGGGGTAAGTGTTGTTATTGTTTCATAATCATTCTTGTGCTTTTCTCTTTTAATAAAAACTGGTGTCACATATGATGTGCTCAGTCATATCTGCATCTGACAATAAAACTGAATCATTATTAAGTTTTTGACCAATTTCTTTTTCTTTTTTTCCCTTAATTGTTTCACCTGTACTTTTGTTCCAAACCAAAATATACACGGATCACACTATGCATAAAAATATATTTAGGTATCAGAATACCTAACCTTGCTTGCTAAGAAGGCAAAGCAACAGTAATCTGGCAAAAAGTTCACAAACTAAGAATTGAGGTTCATAGCGTTCTGACTTCAAGATGAGACAGACCAGAACTGAGTCAGATGAAACTAAGAACTGGCCTCAGAAGAAATCCCAGCATGCATTTGTGTGCTTCTCTCTATAAAATGGGGAGTATACTTGGGTCAGTGAAAGTTAGACCAATGATGACTAACCTACTCCATTCCCCTTTTTGACCTTACACTACATTTGTTTTTTGTTTTTATATACAATAAATATTCCTTCCCCAGTATAATGCAATCAAGAGACTTCAAAACCACCATCAACAAGAGAAAGTTGAAATGGTGTACAGACATAAGCGCCAACAATCTTACCATTGCCATCCTAAGAAAAGCAGATGGAAAAAAAAAATGGGCTGGCATCATTGAGTTGACTGGAAGATTCTTCACAGAGACTTTGACATTGGCACACAATCAGGATATACAGAGGGTGCTTGCCTAGTACTCACCTGTGCAATGACCCTACAACCACATCTGGTCATGGGACTGATTACAAATCCAAAAAAGAAATTATGTATTTAAAATCATGAAGCGTTACGATTTCAGCCACTTTCCCACCACCATAATGTAACTTCCGTGTGCCTTTTCTATAAATACTTTCCTGGTAATTGTTCTGATGAGCTTTACTTATTGGTACCTAGACTTTATGAATTTAAGTGCAGTACTAGATTGGCAGCTAGGTCTCATCATTTTACAGTTGAAATAGCTAGATGTTACCGTAAGTTCTATGTTAAGTTTCCTCTCTCATACTTTTCACTTGTGGAACTCTTCTCCAGCTTCTTGCTTCCCAGTCAATTTTGATCTTCAAAAAATTAAATGCAATGTCAATCATTATCTTCTGTCTTGTTAATTCCTGTTCTTTTATTGTTCTCTCTCCTTAATAATGCTTTCTTTTTCTCATGTTCTTTCACATTCAGTCATCCCTTGAGTTTCTGCATCTCAGTAGCCTCCTTGTATGATCACCAAAGTTAAGCTATATCAAGCCTGGTCAGTACCTAGATGAGTGACCACTTAGAAATACTAGCTGCTGTTGTAAAATACAAAGAAGAATCTGAAATAATATTGGTCTTGACCTGGCATCTCAACTTCATTCACTTTCCCACCAACATAACATAGCTTTTCTGTGCCTTTTTCTATAAATGTTTTCATGGTAATCGTTCTGGGGAGTTCTCCTCCTTCATACCTAGACTTTATGTATTTAAGTGCAGTACTAAATTAGTGGCTCGGTCTCATCATATTACAGTTGAAATTGCTAGATGCAACCGTAAGTTCTATGCTAACAGTTTCTTCTTTCACACTTCTTGCCTGTGGAACTCTCTTCTGACTTCTTGCTTTCCACTCAACTTTGAAGTGTGGAGAAAAAAAAAAAACTAATTTTCATTTATGTCCCATGTCCCTTCAGGACAATGTGTTCATGACTCTCCACAACTTCCTGTTCTTGATAGTAAATCAAAAAATTACTTGAGAATTCTCTTCCAGCTTCTTGCTCCCCAGTCAATTTTGATCTTTAAAAGATTAAATGCAATGTCAGTTGTTATCTTCTGTCTTCTTTATTTTTGTTCTTTTAATGTTGTTTTTTTTTTTCTCATATTCTCTCACGCCCTAATAACCGCTTGTGTCTGAGTGGCTTTATTGCCTTGTTTCGGGCGAAATGATTTTTAAAAAAAAGGAATGAGAGCTAAAAAAATATATATATGTCTGTGGTGTTATATATATATATATATATATATATATATATATATATATATAAGGCGAAAACAGTTCACTACGACGCAAATGTCTAGAGAGTGCCTTGATCACATGGTCATCTACAGTAAATTAGCGCCCTGGCTCTTACACCATTTCCCTATTCCTGGCAGATCTTCTAATATCACAATGTGGAATACCTACTTACAAAAGTGATGAAAAGAGAAAAACTCTAAATGAATTAAAAAAGAATCATAAAAAAATATACAATCCCCAACACCCCTCGTTCGTACCTATAAACCAACATAAAAAAAATTAGTCTGACGAAGTTCTGAAGGGTGAAACAATTCACTAAGAAACTTTTTCCATTTATACATTTTCCCCAATGTTGTTTTTGATATGTAAAAGTCTGAGTGGTTAGAACATTCTCTCTCTGACCATGAGACCAGGGTTCGAATCTCACTATGGTCGATTTGTCAGGAAGTCTGGGGGAGGAAATCCCAGTGTGTAGCACTTTGGAAAAGTGCCTGAAAACAATACCACAGGTTGACCCAAGGTTTGTGAGTGAAATTGGGCAAGTGAAACTCTTTGAGAGCTGTCGCTAGTTGTGCTAGCACAAAGTCACAAGTCACCATGACCGAGGGTTTGAGCATGCTGGCTTTATTCATCACACTAGATAACACACCCTCTCCTAGCTAATGTAACTAAAGTTTGCTCAGCCTAGTTGCAGTATAAAGCACAGGTAGGCTCTGTGGGTGCCTGAGCAAACGTCTGCAACAGGGATTGGCTAGCCATCCTTAGATACAGGTGGCCAGACTTTTATATATATATATATAATCAGAAGAAAAAGTATATATATATATAATCAGAAGAAAAAGTATATATATATATATATATATATATATATATATATATATATATATATATATATATATATATATATATACACACATGCATGCATGCATGCATACATACACACACACACACACACAATCAATCAATCAGATGGAATAAATCTGTTCTGTTGTTTTGATTGGCTGCCAAATGTTTATCTCTGGCCAATTGACTATGACTTTGCTGCTGTTGAGTGTGGTATTTTGCTTCAGCTGCTGACCTGCTCAAAAGTGGTCAAGGGTAATTGCTTAACTGACCTAACCCTCCTCCTCTTCCTTGTTGAATTGGAAACGAAAGCAGCCCAGTCCATCCAGCTTTCTCTTTTTAGCCTAGAGAGTAAAAACAAGTGTCAGCGTTTAATATATACAACCTTCCTTCCTTCACGTTAATCAATGGCTCTGATAAAAAATAAACAAACAAGAAGAAATAAAACCAAATGCATAAAAATGTTGATTGCTTCACTCTTTCTGCCAATGTCACAGGCCGTCAACTGCAGTTTATCCTATAGCACTGTAAGGATTTATTTAGGAATAAATAAACGTTTGGCTTCAGGCATCAAAGTTACATCAGTTGATTGTACAGGTGAATATAAGTATTGGTAAGAGACATACTTGACCTGGTGGCCGTTCAGGCTCCAAACTAACTTTTTTTCACCATCATCCTGAAACCACCTTGAAAAAAATTAAAACAATCTTGAAAGCAAAATGATTTTTTTTTAACTTTATAGTTGTTAATAGCATAATAACATCATTAATATATATATATATATATATATATATATATATATATATATATATATATATATATATGTATATAAAACTAAAATATTAATGTTTTAAAAGTGAATAAATACAAAAAACAAATTACCATCTGAATTTCTGGGATGAGGAGTTATCATTATTTACACTATTTACATTCGGACTATTGTCCTCATCTTTGTTGTTGTTATCACTGAATTTCTGGGATGAGGAGTTATCATTATTTACACTATTTACATTCGGACTATTGTCCTCATCTTTGTTGTTGTTATCACTGAATTTCTGGGATGAGGAGTTATCATTATTTACACTATTTACATTCAGACTATTGTCCTCACCTTTGTTGTTATCACTGAATTTCTGGGATGAGGAGTTATCATTATTTACACTATTTACATTCGGACTATTGTCCTCATCTTTGTTGTTGTTATCACTGAATTTCTGGGATGAGGAGTTATCATTATTTACACTATTTACATTCGGACAGTTATCATTATTTACACTATTTACATTCGGACTATTGTCCTCATCTTTGTTGTTGTTATCACTGAATTGAGTTTATTACTATTTACATTCGCTATCTTTGTTGTTATCACTGAATTTCTGGGATGAGGAGTTATCATTATTTACACTATTTACATTCGGACTATTGTCCTCATCTTTGTTGTTGTTATCACTGAATTTCTGGGATGAGGAGTTATCATTATTTACACTATTTACATTCGGACTATTGTCCTCATCTTTGTTGTTGTTATCACTGAATTTCTGGGATGAGGAGTTATCATTATTTACACTATTTACATTCGGACTATTGTCCTCATCTTTGTTGTTGTTATCACTGAATTTCTGGGATGAGGAGTTATCATTATTTACACTATTTACATTCGGACTATTTTCCTCATCTTTGTTGTTGTTATCACTGAATTTCTGGGATGAGGAGTTATCATTATTTACACTATTTACATTCGGACTATTGTCCTCATCTTTGTTGTTGTTATCACTGAATTTCTGGGATGAGGAGTTATCATTATTTACACTATTTACATTCCGACTATTGTCCTCATCTTTGTTGTTGTTATCACTGAATTTCTGGGATGAGGAGTTATCATTATTTACACTATTTACATTCGGACTATTGTCCTCATCTTTGTTGTTGTTATCACTGAATTTCTGGGATGAGGAGTTATCATTATTTACACTATTTACATTCAGACTATTGTCCTCATCTTTGTTGGTATTATTACCTGATCACCTTCAGTCTGAATTTCTGTGTTATCATTATTTACACTATTTTCCTCATCTTTCATCAAGTGTATGTCGATCTAGGAAACCTACAGGGAATAATGAACTAAACACTTTATTTAATCTACAGAAATAGACTGTTCTCATTTCACTGCTCATATTTAGGGATACTAATTATAAGTTCAATCCCTCAGATGAATAGTGTGTACATGGACTTAGTGGAACCAGAGTGGGCAGTAACTGAGCAGTGCTAAAAATAAGAACTAGATGAGAAATCCCTAGACATGGGCAGTAAAATGAGAACAGTCTACCCCGTAGATTAAATAAAGGATTTTCTTGTAGGTTACTTGGAACAACATACACCTGATGAAGGTAATAATGGTTGAAATTATGTAATAAAAACAACAAAAATGAGGACAATAATCTGAATGTAAATAATAAAAACAAATTAGTTAAATTTTATTATTTTTATGAAGTTATTTTTTTTTTTAATTTAAATATTTTGGTTAAATCTTGAATAATTTTACATGGAAATTAAAATTTTAATTAATTTTCATGTTCAGAGCAGCTTCTAACATTCAAGAATTGTTTTATGCATTCATTTTTATGAAAAGAATAGCATATTTTCAAATATCCGCAATATTTCAAATATCCGCAATCAAAAATATTTTAAAAATCTTTATCGGAAACTTTTCAATTGCAATTACCTGCACGACTACATTTTCTGTTTCTTTCTCATTTTTCCAAAATTCTCCCTTGTATTTTCTGTTTAGTTTAGCAACACATAACCAGTTTTTGTTAACCTCTTCCCCAGCATAAACACAAATATATATATATATATATATATATATATATATATATATATATATGTGTGTGTGTATATGTATGTGTGTGTATATATATATATAAATATAAAATTGAACATAGACGTCAACACTTAGAGGCGACAGTCTGTTTCATGCTAGATGCAATCGTCAGGCCATGAGTGCTGTTATTTTTCTCGGCTATTTATATATATGGGTCAGTGGTGCATTGTGGGTACTCTATTTTGGTGGTTATTTTACCGGAAGTCGTTTATTTATTTGGGTTAAATTATTTTGCTTGTTTTTATTTATTTTTATTTTTATTTCTTATCTTATATATTTATTTATTTTTTTATTTTTATTTTGATTGGTGTTTTTATTAACATAGTAAAAATTTGTTTATATAGCTTATTTAATAGTTTTGTTTTTCTTTGGGGAGATAATTAAAGCTATTTGTTCAATTTTGGGGTTGATTGTTGTAGTTTGTTCTAACTATTATTTTGGCGGGAACAGTTTTTAATTTGTTTATTACTTCATGTATTTATTTGGATTGATTATCTTTATTTGTTTTTTCTAACGGCTAGTTTATCGGTATCGGTTGTTAGTTTGTTTATATATTTGGATGTATTTAGATCAATTTATTTTAATTGTTATTATTTATTTGTTATACTGTATATTTTCTCTTTTTGTTTTCGATTTTTAAGTAACCTAGTATATTATTTTTATTTTTTATTCATTTTTTTTTTTTAGCGTTATATAACAGATATAGCTATTTTTTGTCCGAGAAAAATAACAGCACTCGTGGCCTTATGATTGCATCTAGCATGAAACAGACTGTTGCCTCTAAGTGTTGACTTCTATGTTCACTTTTATATTTACACATGCTCTATCTCTGATATTGAGCACTTTATATCCCATAAATATAGCACATCTTAAGATTATATTTCTTCATATATATATATATATATATATATATATATATATATATATATATATATATATATATATGAAGAAATATATATATGAAGGAATTATATTTCTTCATATATATATATATATATATGAAGAAATATAGTCTTAAAGTGTGCTATATTTATGGGATAAAGTGCTCAATATCAGAGATAGAGCATGTGTAAATATAAAAGTGGACATGGAAGTCAGCACTTAGAGGCGACAGTCTGTTTCATGCTAGTGCAATCGTCAGGCAACTAGTACTGTTATTTTTCTCGGCTATTTATATATAAAGGTCAGTGGTGCATTATGGGTAGTCTATTTTGGCAGTTTTTTACCGGAAGTCGCTTATTTGTTTATTTATTTATGTCAAATTATTTTGCTTGTTTTTTGTTTGTTTGTTTTTTTTTGTTTTTTTTTTTAATTTTATTTTTTTTTATTTATCTTATGTATTTATTTATTTATTTTTTATTTTGATCAGTGATGATAATATTCAAAAACCACCTACAGTCGTGTTTATACATCAATCTTTATTCTTTTTATGCACATCTGAACTTGAAACCAGTCCAATTGCCGACTGATGTGTTTGCTATAGGAGTTAGCCACCATTCTGGTACTTCAACGTGCCTCTGTTTCTTAGTTACTATATTGAAAAAAAAATACAAAAATTTGTTTGAAAATGTAATGTTTTCCATAAAATAATTGGCAAGGAAGGGGTCAATGTTTCAAGTTATCTGACCAAAAATTTACAGTAAAATATAATTTTCTTGTTTTAGTTATTTATTGTAAAATTAGTTCTTACAAGTAGATTGCAAAGATTTTCACATTTATATATAAATAAGACAAGTCTGTCAACCATCATTTTTTTCATTCAGGCTTCATTCTTCTATGTGTTTCATCCTTTCAGGATATGGGTGATCATGGCTCTCCACATTTTCTTGTTCTGCCATCCATTCTGCTCACTATGTACATTATGCATTGTTTTCTTTTATCTCTCTTGTCTGTCTTGTTAGTATCTGATTTTCCAAGCCATCTTTCTTCATTATGGGCCCTAGATATTTCAACTATCCCTTCCTGATGTTAAATATTGTCCTTATAGCTAATAAACATTAAGTGCTACAAAAAAGAATTTATCAAAATTTCATGAAATTAAATAAATTATATTTACAAAGATTTCTTTTTTAAAAAAAAGAAACATTTAAAAAGTAATTTAATTCTTTAAAATCCAATGATTATTTGATTTTTTGCAAGAATTCCTAAAATTTCAAACATAACAAGGCTGAAAAAATATAATTTTAATAATTGAAAAATCCTTTTGTCTCTTAATAATAACAAAGATTTTGATGATAAAAACTTTGATTTTATTAAGTTTGGAGCATTTTTTCATCATGGTGTGCTCATTTTTAGTGAATATTTGGAGGTACATAAGTATATATATATATATATATATATATATATATATATATATATATATATATATATATAGTTCTGTCTATCAATGGTCTTATTAAATTTTTCATATTTTTTAATTGTTTTATGTTATCGGTAAATTTGCCAAAGTTCATATTTATTTTTATTTCATATTATTTTACAAGCATTTTTTAATGTTATTACATTTGTTTTCCATGATTGTTGAATGATTTAATAAAATCATTGATAGACAGAACTTGTCAATATTATTTAACCAAACCTGTTTTAAAGAATTATTGGTGCCAAAATGCTTTATACACACGCATACATATATACACACACACACACACACATATATATATATATATATATATATATATATATATATATATATATATATATATATTAAAATAATAAGAAAGAGCAGTAAGACTTATAATCCGGTGTTCTTAGAAATTATTTTTATTTTTAAAAAAACAGTGCTCGATACAAACAGTAGAGTAAAATATAATTATTTTCTTTTTTAAAAATATGGTTCCATCACGACAGAAAATTTGTATGTTTTAAAACTGAAACTAAATTCATAAATTTAATTATAAAAATTAAACTTCAAATCCATAGTTTTGTTCCATTGTCAAGCAATGTTAGGAATAACTTTTTAAAAAATTTACTTAATTTATAAGTGCAGACAATGTTAATATTATGAGTTGTTATGGTTAAGGAAAATTCAATCTATTTTGATTAGGGATGGTTGGGTTTTAATTTCCCTTGACAACTTATGTATCCAATATATGTCACTTACAAAGTCAGGTTAAGTTTAGGTGGGGTGGGGGTGCTTGCTAACAAACGTATACATCTGTTATTCCGCAAGTCGTCTGGGTTTTCAATGACAAAAAAAAATTTTGACATTTTTATTTATCCGCTTAATTTATATTTTTATACACAAACATTTTCTAAAAGAGTCAATTAAATATGTGTAAGTCATATTTTTAATATTTAAATTTTATTCTTACAGATTTAAAGTACCATAGACCATACAGTATTTTTACAAATAAATATATTAGAATTTAATTACTAAGCAAGAGAACTCAGTCAAGGCTGTCAGACGATTTCTGTAGCCACAGCACGAAAGATGAACTGAAGGCAAAGATTATGGTAGCATTCACCAACTTAAACAAGCAGACCGTCCAAAAGAGATGCTGAAGATTCTGAAGTTGTCAGGAGGCTGTGATTGAAACCAATGGCGATTTTATTGAATAAATTTACTCTTTAGCATTTCAACATTTTTTGTAATTTTTGTGTAATTTTGGTAAATATATCTTTTTAAAATAAGATGTCAGTGTTATTTACATTCTCATGTAATTTAAATAATTCATCCATCACACCCTGTGAGTGTGTATATATATATATATATATATATATATATATATATATATATATATATATATATATATGTCTCCAGCACTTGATAATCGTTTTGGCATGGAACTTGGAGTTGTGCTATTAATGTAAGGTATTATGCATATTTCTTTATATACATGTATATATATATATATATATATCAATTTCTAATTTCTAAAGAATTAATGGGTTTCATTTTTAATCCAACATTATTTCTTATTACTCCAAATATTATTATAGTGGATACTCGCGTTTGAATAGACAGCCTGTGCATTCAAAAGACTAAAGTCTGGCTGAGCAGTCTAAACCATGCCATTTGTGCCACATTCACTGCCAGATAGGAGAATTGATATTACATAACAGCTGTGCGTCATCTTTGTTTCCAATGAAATTTTCCTGTTTCTTAATACTGTGTTTAGTTTCTGCAAACTTACAATATATTTTTAGATTTCTGCTTCCCATTTTCCTATGTCTGTTAAAAGCACTTCCCAGATTGTTGAAGTTCTGTACTTGCTTTATTTTGATGTCTCTCCAATTACTGGTTCCCATTGGGTGTCACCAGGTATTCTCTTTTACAATATTCAGTAACTCTTTTTTCTTCTTCTTCTTTCAGGTGTTTGTCCATGACTGCAGTATGGTATCACCTTACCCTCTCTTGTTCTTTGGGGGACACATAAACATTCAAAAGGTAAAATTGTTTTTTTTTATACTCGTTTCACCCCAAGCCACTAAAACGCAATGAGTTACTGTCAGTGAAAGAAACTGAAAGATGGTCATTTATAATCATTTCATCCACCTCAAGGCAACAAAGCCACTAAGATGCAAGAGTTACTGAGTGTGAAAGAATCTGAGAAAATCTTATTGAGGAGAAAAGCCAATAAAAAGGACAGGATTCAAAGAGACAGATGATGATGATATTGCATGTGGAATTTTGATGATTGTAGCTGACAGGAAAGCACAAAGCCAGAAGAAAGTTGAGAAAGAAGAAAATATTAGAAACAAATTTCAACAACAAAATGATGAGACTTAACTGCCAATCTAGTGTTAAAAAAAACGTATTACAATTCATCATCATTGTTCGACCATAGACCAGACCATTGAGCCAATGCGAATGATACTTTTCTTTTAGCTGTATAGTATGTGCTACGCCAGGGCTACATACAGTTTTGAATTCAGAGTTATTTTCTTCTAGACTGGTTGCCACACAAGGCTATAGAACCCAGTCTGTCCTGCTATTTACCCATGGCTGGGGGGAGAAGAAGAGGATTCCTACCTTTCCTAAGGGTATTCGCACATGAGTAAATGTAATAGATCCGACTGGGATTCGAACTTGGCTCTCCGATTCCTCAATCCGAGGCACTATCCATTAATCCACCACGTTATAATTGGCTATACCTATGCGTTTATCTATGAATTTTCAAAGTATTTTGTGTGCGAAATGATTTGTATCTCTACTTTTTATTTCATTACAGCATTCTTCTTCTTTATGTGCCATGTCCCTTGTGATCATGACTCTCCACAATTTCCTCTTGTTTATAAATTTTAGCTTTCTGTTATTTCTCCTAAACCTTGTTCTGCCATCCACCTACTCGATCTCACTAAGTATGTTATGCATTGTTTTTCTCTGTCCCCATTGTCTTCAATCTGTCCTGTGATTATCAGATTTTCCAAGCCCTCTTTCCTCATTATGTGCCCCAGAAATTTCAACTGCCTCTTCCTGATGTTAAGTATAAATTTCATTTTCATTTTCATTTTTGTATAACTTTGTCATTGCTCGCATGTTCAGCTCATAGTATTCTCAGCATCCTTCTGTAGAGCCATGTTTCTGTTGCTTTGAGTCTCTTTTCCATCTTTGAGAAGATTGTCCAGCATTTGCTCCTATATAGGAGGAGAGATATTACATAACAGTTCAGTGCCGTTTTCTTTGTTTCTAACAAGATTTTCCTGTTTCTTATGACTACTATAAGTTTGAGGTTATGGGGAAGGGTTGTTTTTATGGATGCTTCTTTTGCTATGTGTCATAACCCTTCAGGATATTGGCGATCATGACTCTCCACAATTTCCTGTCCTTTGTAGCTCAATAAATGTTATCCTTTTGCGATCTCTCCTAATCCTTGTTCTGTCAACCATTTACACAAGCTCATTCTTCTTCTTCTTCTCCCTTCAGAAGTTTGGCGATCATGACTCTCCACAATTTCCTCTCCTTTGTAGCTCTTAATAAATTTTGTCTTTTTGTTATCTCTCCTAAATCCTGTTCTCGCATCCATTTAATCAAGTTTGTTTTCATGTGCTATATTTCTGTAGGGTGTTGGCGATCATGACTCTTCACAATTTCCTCCCCTTTGTAGCTCTTAATAAATTTTGTCTTTTTGTTATCTCTCCTAAATCCTGTTCTCGCATCCATTTAATCAAGTTTGTTTTCATGTGCTATATTTCTGTAGGGTGTTGGCGATCATGACTCTCCACAATTTCCTCTCCTTTGTAGCTCTTAATAAATTTTGTCTTTTTGTTATCTCTCCTAAATCCTGTTCTCGCATCCATTTAATCAAGTTTGTTTTCATGTGCTATATTTCTGTAGGGTGTTGGCGATCATGACTCTCCACAATTTCCTCTCCTTTGTAGCTCTTAATAAATTTTGTCTTTTTGTTATCTCTCCTAAATCCTGTTCTCGCATCCATTTAATCAAGTTTGTTTTCATGTGCTATATTTCTGTAGGGTGTTGGCGATCATGACTCTCCACAATTTCCTGTCCTTTGTAGCTCTTAATAAATTTTGTCCTTTTGCGATCTCTCCTAATCCCTGTTCTACCAACCATTTACACGAGCTCATTCTTCTTCAGGCTGTGTCCCTTCAGAAGTTTGGCGATCATGACTCTCCACAATTTCCTGTCTTTTGTAGCTCAATAAATGTTGTCCTTTTGCGATCTCTCCTAATCCTTGTTCTGTCAACCATTTACACAAGCTCATTCTTCTTCTTCTTCTCCCTTCAGAAGTTTGGCGATCATGACTCTCCACTTTTTTCTGTCCTTTGTAGCTCTTAATAAATGATGTCCTTTTGTTATCTCCCCTAAACCGTGTCCTGTCTCTTCCTGATGTGAACTATAAGTGTCCTTTTTGTTTCCATTTTCTCTAAAACTTTGTCATTGCTTAAATGTTTGCTCCATGATATTCTCAGCATCCTTCTGTAGAACCATATTTCCCTTGCTTCAAGTCTCTTCTCCATCTGTGAGGAGATTTCTCAGCATTCACTGACATATAGAAGGAAGAAAGATAATAAACTCTGGAAACAATATGTAGAAACAATATGTTTGTGCTACAGACATGATAACTATTATTGTGTTGTGTCTGTAAACTTCAGAAATTCTTCTTATTGCACCCTGGCCAGAAATAAATTACAAAAGAGCAGATTGACCCAGCTCAGGAGATTACCCGATGTCGATTGTCTTAAATTTCAGTCTGCTATGCTAATGCAAAAAACGTTAGTCACTGAGACAGCATGAAAAAAAACACAAAATTACTTATAACGGGTATATAATAGGTAGGATTTATTAAAACCTACATCAAACATTGTGGACTGGTGCGACAGAATTGCAAATGAAAAACCCTATTAAATAACAAACCTCACTTGAGGACTACCAACAGCAGCAATAACTATATGGATAATACATGTAACTTGAAAAGAAAATATAGTAAAGATGTAGACATTCCACATGACTTCATACAGAATGTTTGGAAGGAAACTCCATCAATACTGGAAAGAGCAGTAACAGCTACTGAGCTTGAGAAACCTGTTTTCCTGAAAAAATTGTTTTAAGAGAAAGATTTTTATAAATTTTAACTGAAAGCAGTATTAGCTGCTCAGGCAGTAAATGCCAAATGTTTCCTTATAAGCAAACAGCTAGTATTATCATTACCATTATTTGTACAAATTGTTACTGTAAAAACTTTAGTCTATTTTTCTGTCTTTATTATAAATCATTGATAAACAATGGCAGTTATCAGTTAAATTCATTAAACTGAAATAATTGTACAATAAATTACTTTAGCTGTGCTAAGGTTATCTTCTTGGACTTAAAATCAGCTACAAGGAAGATCTTATAGGACTTCCTTTTTGCAGCTGATTTTTAGACTTCAAAAATGTTAGTTTTTTTAACAGTATTTCAACTTTGTTTTTTTTATTTTTTTAATCATTTCACCCCATGCAAGGTGGGAATGCCACTAGTATGTAGTAGCTGAAAGTGAGAGAAAAGACTGAGTATAGGGAGGATTGAGGAAAGGTCAAAAGATAAATGGGATTCAAGAAGATAGAAGATGCCGATTGATGATGGATTTAAATTTTTGAAGATTGCAGCTACCAGAGAAGCAAGGGTAATGAACTACGCAAGGCAGGGATGTCAAACTCCTGAGATATTTGATATACCCACATTGATCAAATGTCAAATTTTGAAGAGCCAATATATAATAAATTCAAGTTTAAATGGAGTAAATAGGTTTGTCTATTGCCCAGTTCACACTCCTCCCCAGTAGTTTGAACAGGAGTAGAGATTCATCCCTTGTTCCCAGTTTAGGATTGTGTTTCCAGTTTTTTCTAATATCTTTTAATGCACTTTCACTCTCAGTAGCCCCTTGTGTCTTAGTGGCATTATTGTCTTGCTTAGGGCAAATTGATTAATTAAATAAACTGCCAAAAAACCTAATCATGTGTAGTTCTCCCATTGACTTGATGAAGGTCAGAGGGCACAGCAGCCAAAATGTTTTGACAACAACAACAACATAGACGAGGACAATAGTGTGTATGTAAATAGTGCAAATAATGATAACTCCTCATCCCAGAAATTCTTTAAAATGTTCTGATTTTACAATCCAATTGTGAAGATCACCTCAAGACTGTGCTAGTCCTGGGTATGACAATAAACTACAGGCCTCTGAACAGAAGGTTGAAGGTTTTGAGAAGCGATGAATAACCTCTTAATTGCTTCTGTTCCCAGGACCACCCTGATCCAGAGTGGTAGGACCTGTTAGGGTCCCAGGTTTGGGCAAATAGTTAACCCCCAAACAAATCAAAACACTGGGAAAGTATAAATGTTTATAACACACATACCAGCAATACATTTTTTATAAATAAAATTACTAACAATACATATTTATATTAAAACCACCAACAACCCAGTTTTATAGTAAAATTACCAACAGTACATTTTTATAGAGGCAAGACTTCACTCTGCGTTTGTTTTTTAAGATTATTTATTTAAAAAAAAAACAAATGCTGTTAAGTGATTATAATTTAATCCTGAAATAATATCATCCTCTTGAATTAATTATAAATTTTGAATTTTCATATTCATAGATTTCTGCATAAAATAACACTTAGAGGTTCTGATATGCTGCTAAACAAAAACAACCAAACCAAATGAAGGTCGTGCCTCAATTTCTTAAGTTTTTGAGAAATTTATTTCAGATGACAATTATTGGCAATTGTCTGATTTGTTTGGTTTGACTTTGCCAATGTCTTTTTATTTTAGCCCATGTAGAACCAACCAATTCTCCTTGTTTCTTCTTACTGGGTATGACAGCACCAACTTAATGTTCCCATTCTCTAAGCATGTTGACTATGGTGCCTAACAACGAAAATACAAAGCACACGTGGTCATTTGCACCAACCAGAAAAGCAAAAACGTTTTAAAAGGTCAACAAAATTTTTTTTTCTTTTGTTTTTCAGCCTCCCCACCACTTTCTCTAGATCTAGATTGTTCTCAATCTGTTGTCCACCTGTAGAAATATCTCATCTTGTAATGTTGTTCACTCCCTGGGCTGGATAGTACAGGTAGACTTAGCAGAAACATGGGAGCAAAAATTGAACAGTACTAGATAAGAACAAGACAAGATATCCCTAGACATGATCAGAGGAACAAACCAGATATCCCTGGACATGGTCGGTGGAACAAGACCAGATATCCCTGGACATGGTCGGTGGAACAAGACCAGACATCCCTGGACATGGTCGGTGGAACAAGACCAGACATCCCTGGACATGGTCGGTGGAACAAGACCAGACATCCCTGGACATGGTCGGTGGAACAAGACCAGACATCCCTGGACATGGTCGGTGGAACAAGACCAGACATCCCTGGACATGGTCGGTGGAACAAGACCAGACATCCCTGGACATGGTCGGTGGAACAAGACCAGACATCCCTGGACATGGTCGGTGGAACAAGACCAGACATCCCTGGACATGGTCGGTGGAACAAGACCAGACATCCCTGGACATGGTCGGTGGAACAAGACCAGACATCCCTGGACATGGTCGGTGGAACAAGACCAGACATCCCTGGACATGGTCGGTGGAACAAGACCAGACATCCCTGGACATGGTCGGTGGAACAAGACCAGACATCCCTGGACATGGTCGGTGGAACAAGACCAGACATCCCTGGACATGGTCGGTGGAACAAGACCAGACATCCCTGGACATGGTCGGTGGAACAAGACCAGACATCCCTGGACATGGTCGGTGGAACAAGACCAGACATCCCTGGACATGGTCGGTGGAACAAGACCAGACATCCCTGGACATGGTCGGTGGAACAAGACCAGACATCCCTGGACATGGTCGGTGGAACAAGACCAGACATCCCTGGACATGGTCGGTGGAACAAGACCAGACATCCCTGGACATGGTCGGTGGAACAAGACCAGACATCCCTGGACATGGTCGGTGGAACAAGACCAGACATCCCTGGACATGGTCGGTGGAACAAGACCAGACATCCCTGGACATGGTCGGTGGAACAAGACCAGACATCCCTGGACATGGTCGGTGGAACAAGACCAGACATCCCTGGACATGGTCGGTGGAACAAGACCAGACATCCCTGGACATGGTCGGTGGAACAAGACCAGACATCCCTGGACATGGTCGGTGGAACAAGACCAGACATCCCTGGACATGGTCGGTGGAACAAGACCAGACATCCCTGGACATGGTCGGTGGAACAAGACCAGACATCCCTGGACATGGTCGGTGGAACAAGACCAGACATCCCTGGACATGGTCGGTGGAACAAGACCAGACATCCCTGGACATGGTCGGTGGAACAAGACCAGACATCCCTGGACATGGTCGGTGGAACAAGACCAGACATCCCTGGACATGGTCGGTGGAACAAGACCAGACATCCCTGGACATGGTCGGTGGAACAAGACCAGACATCCCTGGACATGGTCGGTGGAACAAGACCAGACATCCCTGGACATGGTCGGTGGAACAAGACCAGACATCCCTGGACATGGTCGGTGGAACAAGACCAGACATCCCTGGACATGGTCGGTGGAACAAGACCAGACATCCCTGGACATGGTCGGTGGAACAAGACCAGACATCCCTGGACATGGTCGGTGGAACAAGACCAGACATCCCTGGACATGGTCGGTGGAACAAGACCAGACATCCCTGGACATGGTCGGTGGAACAAGACCAGACATCCCTGGACATGGTCGGTGGAACAAGACCAGACATCCCTGGACATGGTCGGTGGAACAAGACCAGACATCCCTGGACATGGTCGGTGGAACAAGACCAGACATCCCTGGACATGGTCGGTGGAACAAGACCAGACATCCCTGGACATGGTCGGTGGAACAAGACCAGACATCCCTGGACATGGTCGGTGGAACAAGACCAGACATCCCTGGACATGGTCGGTGGAACAAGACCAGACATCCCTGGACATGGTCGGTGGAACAAGACCAGACATCCCTGGACATGGTCGGTGGAACAAGACCAGACATCCCTGGACATGGTCGGTGGAACAAGACCAGACATCCCTGGACATGGTCGGTGGAACAAGACCAGACATCCCTGGACATGGTCGGTGGAACAAGACCAGACATCCCTGGACATGGTCGGTGGAACAAGACCAGACATCCCTGGACATGGTCGGTGGAACAAGACCAGACATCCCTGGACATGGTCGGTGGAACAAGACCAGACATCCCTGGACATGGTCGGTGGAACAAGACCAGACATCCCTGGACATGGTCGGTGGAACAAGACCAGACATCCCTGGACATGGTCGGTGGAACAAGACCAGACATCCCTGGACATGGTCGGTGGAACAAGACCAGACATCCCTGGACATGGTCGGTGGAACAAGACCAGACATCCCTGGACATGGTCGGTGGAACAAGACCAGACATCCCTGGACATGGTCGGTGGAACAAGACCAGACATCCCTGGACATGGTCGGTGGAACAAGACCAGACATCCCTGGACATGGTCGGTGGAACAAGACCAGACATCCCTGGACATGGTCGGTGGAACAAGACCAGACATCCCTGGACATGGTCGGTGGAACAAGACCAGACATCCCTGGACATGGTCGGTGGAACAAGACCAGACATCCCTGGACATGGTCGGTGGAACAAGACCAGACATCCCTGGACATGGTCGGTGGAACAAGACCAGACATCCCTGGACATGGTCGGTGGAACAAGACCAGACATCCCTGGACATGGTCGGTGGAACAAGACCAGACATCCCTGGACATGGTCGGTGGAACAAGACCAGACATCCCTGGACATGGTCGGTGGAACAAGACCAGACATCCCTGGACATGGTCGGTGGAACAAGACCAGACATCCCTGGACATGGTCGGTGGAACAAGACCAGACATCCCTGGACATGGTCGGTGGAACAAGACCAGACATCCCTGGACATGGTCGGTGGAACAAGACCAGACATCCCTGGACATGGTCGGTGGAACAAGACCAGACATCCCTGGACATGGTCAACAGAACAAAACCAGATATCCCTAAACATGGTCAGTTGAACAAGACATCCCTGGACATGGTCAAGGGAGCAAGACCCGATATCCCTGGTCATGTTCAGCGGAATGGGAACAATCTACCTGTGTAGATTAAATGACAGGTTCAGATAAAAACTTTCCAAAGGCATCCGAAGAAGGTCAGAGGACATAATGTTTGAAGAACATTAGTCTGAATGTAAATAATGTATTAGTCCTCATCCTAGAAATCAAGACGGTTTTCCTCATTTAAAAACAACCTCCACTAATTCAGACTTGAGTCCTCAAACTGCCAACTAAATGATTTACAACATATTTTTTTTCATTTTTTATTTCATGAATACTTTATTATGGATTATCGTATTTTTTGTAATTAATTCCAGCTTGGAAATAGCTGTTGGCTTTGAAAACTATTATTGTCAAAGGAAAACATGGGATACGTCTTTTTAAAGGATTCATTTTCTCTACAGTTTTTCTTCTTGCACAGATATCCTAAAGACAAATCAGAGAGCATATTAAAAATAAGTAAAAATGAATAAATAACAATAAAACAATTATTATTGATTATTTTATTCTAATTTGAAAATATATATATATATATATATATATACATACATATATATATATATATGTGTGTGTGTGTGTGTGTATAATATATGT
>OZ038517.1:53134287-53164287 GCA_964036315.1 Acanthosepion esculentum | reverse complement strand
CTTCTGGCAGTGGGAAGGTGATTGAAGTCAAGCCACCACGACCAATAATATTGCTGATTCTTCTTTTGGATTTTATCAAGTAGCTCAAGATAAATAGCAGGGGCACCGGACCATATATGATAGCAATATTCTAAGCATGGGCAAATGGTAGACGGATAAATATGAAAGATTGATTCTGGAGATAAAAATGGTTTCGCCCGACTTTTGAACCGACTTTCTTAGCAGCTGACCTAACAATGAATTCAATATTTCCACTTCATATCAGCAAAGATCGTAAGCCTGAGAAGGCACAACGAGTCAATTTTCTGGAGGACAGCATCAGCCATGCTGATTGAAATTAACAAGGGATCTCTCAGATGATTAATAGAGAGTGGTAAAATCAACGGGCCATCTTTTGCCCCAGTTAACTACGGACTTGAGGTCATTTTGGACATTGGCTGCCATTTTGACCTTACCATGAAAGTATTTATAGAAAAAGTACAGAGAGACAACCTTATGGTGGTGGAGGGAGAGTGACTAAAACCGAGCCGCCAGATCAAGACCAATGATATTGCTGATTCATCTTTGGATCTTATCAAGAAGCTCAAGGTAAATAGCAAGTGTCCTGAACCATATGAGGCAGCAACATTCTTAGCATAGATGACTTATAGACTTATAGATATGTAAGATAGATTCTGAAAAGAAAAATTGTCTTGCACGACCCAGTGAACCAATGTTCTTAGCATCTGACTTAGAAATGGATTCAATAGAGTCTTTCTACTTCATATCAGTTGAGAAAGTTAGCCCCAGAATGCGCAACAAGTCACTTTCCAATAAAGTTCACACTGTACAAGGCCCAGGGGCCACTCACGGCAGAGGCTTACATTAACCTTTAGCACACTAAATTTTTTCTAGAATTGTTCCGCCTGCCACTGCATTTTTTTCAAGGGCGCAAAAACATGAACACCTACTTTGAATTGTGCGTGTAGATTTTTATTTTTGTATACTAATAAAAGAATGGATGAGTAATATTTTGATGTAATGCATTATATTTTGCATGCATGTTTTGACAATGAAAACAAAAAAACTGAAACACAAGAAACAAATACATTAACAATTTAAAAATACTTTAACTTTTATTACTCCTTGTGGAGTTCTGGGGTGCAATAAGAAGCAAAATGGCTATGAATGCTTTCATTCCATAAAATAAAATGATGTGCTTCCTCATGTTTAGATACAAGTAGACACCAACATTTGTTTGCTCTTTCTTTCACCTGACTAGCATATTTATTTGTCTTGTTGACAAATAAAGTTATTATTTTATTATTTCATTGTTTTTAAATAGACAAAATAATTCGCCTTCAGAAAGGCTATCAGGTACATCCACGGGGCAAGTAGTTTCCATAAATTAGTCAGCCATGGTTGATAGTAGCCGCTCAACACCTAGTGGTCATCATAGCTTTCCTCCACATCACAAACTTGGTTATCATCTCCCGACCACTTCACTGTCAGTATCCACTGGAGTAAAGCCTTCAAAATCATCATTGGAGTCTGAATCAAAGAAAAAATAGTGAAGAAAGGCTTCATTGAATATCAATGCAGCCATTTTTGTTTACCAAAAATCATAGAGAAATTAACGTGGGTTTAATCAGTGTTACACCTCAAGTAGAATCTAGAAGAATTCAAAATGGCATTGGAAAACGGAAGTTTAACCTCATTCCAAAGCAGTAGTAGGCAATTTCCAGCTCAAAATACGGGAAATAACAGCTGACAAGTGTTCATTTATAGCAACTGTCTCAAGGCGACAGAATGTACCTATGTATTCTAGAGAGAATTCTACAGCAACAATTTTTGCTTCCAGCATGGTAAAGATTAAGATGCAGTTTGTATGAATAGGAGGGGAGGATAACGGTTAATTCTAGATATGAACAGGTTAAGATTGTAGTGATCAGGGGGGCATCCTATTGGGAGTCGGTCCCACAGGGCAGTGGTTTGTTGGAAGAAGCTATTGCAGTGGAACTTACTCCTCTACAAAAGAATACAGAGGGAATGTGGGTGGCTTACTACAATGTAAGTGGCATGGCAGGTGCTAACCATGAAGGTTAGACCTGGTCGAACCAAGGAATGCAGTTCATCCGAGCACTTTCTATAGAAATAGTGATAGAGCAGAGAGAAGCTCGCCACATCCCACCTGTGAGAGAGACGTTGGAGGGTGGATAATAATTTTTTCTTTTTTTTTTTTTTGCTTCTTTTTTTTCTTTTTTTTAAAACTCTATCAAAGCTGAGGACTGACCTGGCTCTTATAAAGGTGGGGGTTAGCATGAGGATTTGGGTACTTACTGCTGTGGTACAAGTAGCCGATCGTTTTACCTGCATCTTCAGTGATGGATCATATATAAGAGTTCCACTTGAGGTAGGGTGAGAGTTTGAGGCCCAGTAGCCTCTCAAGGTATGGTGCCTCCCCAAGGGGACATCCATTCATCGTGGCTGGGAGTAGTTTAGGGTCTGATCGGAGGTGATGAAATGTAACTAGTTTGTTTTTCGAGGCATTGAATGTAACCAGCCAGTTGTTCCCCACTGGGAAGTTAGTGCTAGATCGGGAGAGAGGTCAGCAGCCAATCTCTGATCCAAGGCTATAGAACCTGGTCTGTCCTGCTATTTACCCATAGCTGGGGGGGGAGTAGAAGAGGATTCATACCTTTCCCAAGGGCATTAGCGCATAAATGAATGTAATCGATTCAACTGGAATTTGAACTCTGTTCTCCGATTCCTCAATCTGAGCCACTATCCATTACTCCATCATGTCTCCTTGATAAACACAACTGTAAAAAAAAAATTTAGAGATAATTTTTCCTATTTTTGTCTGAGAGACCATAAGTCCTCAATTTTTTTTTTGTTTTGATAAACACAACTGTAAAAAAAAAATTAGAGATAATTTTTCCTATTTTTGTCTGAGAGACCATAAGTCCCCAATTTTTTTTTTGTTTTGATAAACACAACTGTAAAAAAAGAATTTAGAGATAATTTTTCCTATTTTTGTCTGAGAGACCATAAGTCCCCAATTTTTTTTTTGTTTTGATAAACACAACTAAAAAAAAAATTTAGAGATAATTTTTCCTATTTTTGTCTGAGAGACCATAAGTCCCCAATTTTTTTTTTGTTTTGATAAACACAACTGTAAAAAAAAAATTTAGAGATAATTTTTCCTATTTTTGTCTGAGAGACCATAAGTCCCCAATTTTTTTGTTTTTTTTGTTTTGATAAACACAACTGTAAAAAACAAAAAATAAAATTGGAGACTTATGGTCTCTCAGACATGGAAAAAACGAAAAGAAAAAGTATCTCTAAAATTTTTTTAAATGTTGCCCATTGTCTTTAACCAAACTTGTATTAATGGTGGGAAAAAAAATTCTCGCATAAAATGTTTTTCTGCCATTGTTTTCTGAATTGTCCTTCATTTTCTTTTTTTTCTTTTTTGTCAGGATGGTGATCAGGATTGTATTACAGTTGACAACTGGATCATCTTTCAAGCGTCACCAAACACTGCCAAATTGGTCAAGGTAATTAAAATCCTGTGTTCTTCCCTGAAATTCTTTGCTCACTTCATAAAAAATAAAAAATTTTTAAAAAATGCTGCTATTATTAGCAATAAGATTAATGAATTAGTTATGGGACAGTGGTTTGTCCAAGTGCTTGCTCTCTCTTCCTCAGCTTGTTGCATGTCAGGAACAAGATATTTTGTCAGGATATTTAATGATGGAACAAAGAGAAGTGAGTTCGTGTTTTTTCTAAAAGTATGCATGCAAAATCAGATAATGGATACCGTATTTTATGGAGTATAATATGACGACGTGTTTCTGAAGATAAAAACGTGGAATAAATTACATCCTTGAATATAATACGAACCCCGTAGCACTGCCATCCCTATTTAAACTATTTTTGAAAAGTTATATTATCCATTAAAATCTCAAACGGCTCATCTATTTCGCAAAAATATTTTATTTTTTCAAGATATTAAAGAATAGAAATGAACCATTGTGTGCTGCTGCTTCTAATTTCCATTTCAAAACTTATTTTTTAGAGAAGGTGCTATCTAGACATACCACCCAGTAATACATTTTAAGGTGTTCATCTGTCATACTTTTCTGTTTGATATGATTTTATTATATTTTTATATAGTAATAAACTATGAAAATAAAATATTGTCTCTCATTAAGAACTAAGAGAAAAGTTTATTTGAAAATGCAAACGAGAAAACCCAAATAGCAACAAACATTATCTTGTGTGTGAAACTGAGACAGAAGACGTTCAAACGCACTGATTTCAAAAGAACAAATATGGCTGACATATCAAATATATTTTGTAAACCATTGTCATCAACACCTGCCTATTTTGTGTTTGTTATTATCTATTCTGCTGAATGTATTTGCAATCTTGCTGTTTCAAATAAGAGCAATTTTAAACAGAGTAAAATCTTCTGAAAACGTGTACAATATGAACTCATTTTTTAAAACTTTTTCATTCAAAATTTCTTGCATTATTCACAAGAAAATATGATATATAAGATCGTTTGGAAAAAGAAAATTCATGTACATGAATCTTTTAGTTGTGGTTGGCTGTCTTAGTGACACTATTAATATTTAAAATAATATTTTGGCTCTAACATTGGGCATGGGACACCATCATTATTTGTCTATATAGTACTCCTTAGAGAATTAATTTGTTTGTCCCATTTGTTTGGACAAAATAATTGAAACAGGTGCAAATTCCACTCCTATATTTCAAAGACCTATTATATTAAGAACTTTAACTAAAACTTTGTAATTGCAGGTTATATCTATTGTAAATACGTTTATTTATCTAATTTACTGTCTTTTTGTGTTATTTATTTTTAGAATTTAGTAAAATTTAAGCTAAATGCGTGACCTCTCCGAGATCGAAAAAATTGTTGGAGCTTGCATGGCAGGAGTCTCGATCACTAAGGTTGCTGAACGGTTTGGTTTTTAAAGAGCTACCATATCAAGAACTATTATGCAATTTGAGAAACAGGGCAAAACCTCTAGCAACCGTAACAATTTGAGCCAGACTTACAAACGTACTGACAGGGACCGACGTGCATTGAAACGCAATGTGGCAAAAAATCATCGGACTATTGTGGCCAAAGTGACTGCTGAGTTGAATAATCATCTGAATAATCAAGTTTCTACGAAAACTGTTTGTTGTGAGCTCCATAATGGTGGATATCATGGAAGAGCTGCCGTAAGGAAACCTCTTCACTCGCAACATTCAGAAGAGGTTGAAGTGGTGCAGAGATCACAATGCCTGGTCTGCAGACCAATGGAAGCAAGTCATATTTTCAGACGAGTTCAGTTTTTCTCTTTTCCCAACTTCAGGGCGAGTTTATGTGTGGAGGCAGCCCAAAGAAGCTTACAACCCTGACTGCCTTCTTCCAACAGTGAAGCATGGAGGTGGATCAGTGATAGTTTGGGCCGCCATATCATGGAAATGCCTTGGTCCAATAGTTGCCCTGCAACAGCAAAGATTACCTGAACATTTTGGGAAATCATATTCATCCAATGGCCCAGACTTTATTCCCTGATGGTGACTGCATCTTCCAAGACGATAATGCTCCAATACATACTGCTCGAGTGGTTAAGAATTGGTATGAAGAGCATGAAAGTGAGCTACAAACACATGGAGTGGCCTCCCCAATCTCCAGATATCAATATTATTGAACATTTGGGGTGCATTTTGGAGCAACAAGTTAGGAGCCTCTATCCTCCACCGTCGTGTCTTAAAGAGCTGGAGCAGTTGTTAATGGAAGAATGGCTGAAAATTTCTCTGGATGAAGTGAGGAAGCTGTATGATTCCATTCCTAGACGTATTAAAGCTGTATGTGAGGCTAAATGAGGACCAACTCCATATTAAATAAATTTTCTTTGAATTTAACAAGTGTTTCAATTATTTTGTCCAACCCCTGTATATATATATATATATATATATATATATATATATACATACACTTTAGATGTCGCACAAAGCAGTTAATTTTGAGTACCCAGTGAGGATCTCATAACTCAGTCATAATTGATCTAATATGACAAACTTGCTAGCTATTACATCACCTTGAAGTTCTATCTCTCTCTCTCTCATATATATATATATATATATATATATATATGGGTAGAGAGAACTTTGAGGTTATATAATGGTTAACAAGCTTGTTATATATACACAACGCATACATACTGTTATATGTGTATCTCCTCTCTCATATATATATATATATATATATATATATATATATATATATATATATACACACACACTATTATATATCTCTCTGGCATTCCCACCATGCTTGGTATGAAATGATTAAAATATATATAAGTAACAAATAGAATAAATATTTATCTATCTTGTTATTGTCACTGTTCTATTCTTCAATACCGAGCACTTTAATTTTTTTTTTTAAATTGCTTGCTTTAATACTTTTAAGGCAGGCGATTATCATCTCACAGAAATACACTGGATGACTGCAATTCTTTCTTATTTGTCATATATATATATATATATATATATATATATATATATATGCATGCACACAAAATTGTTTTATATATTTGTATTTTTAAATTTTGTTTTGCTCTCAGGATCTCCGTAAAGAGTTGGATCGTTTATTGGATGAAAAGATCAAACATCCTGGCTCCATCAGTTGGAACAACAACTGTAAAAGAAGGGGCCATAATGAAGGCCATTACTGACCTCATCACTCAAGACTGTCCCAACTGACCCCAATGTAAAATAGTTGCAGGCACTTTTGCTTTGTTCCTCTTTCTTGTTGATATTTAATTCAAAGTTGGCTTTTGTAAATAAAACAAACATTTTATACTTTGGCTTCTGTTGTCGTTTTGTTTCCTCGCCTGTTCAGCTCTTCCAAATGAGAAAAGCTTGATGCTCTTCAGCAAAATTGCCACTTCATCGTCCTTTGCTGTTAAATATTTGTTTCTTTGCACGTATTTAAATACAGTTAGAAAAGTCTGCATTGGAACTCATTTCTCTTCTCTTTTTTTTTCTTTTTTTTTTTCTTCTTTTTTTTTTAAAGCTTATCACCCCAAGCAAGGCTGGAAGCCACTAGCAAGCAAGGGGTTACAGAAGGTTCGGAGGAAGAGCAGATAGGTGTGGTAAAGGAGAGGATGTGGAGAAAGATAGTGGATCGATCAAGGCAAGAGGGTTACAGAAGATTTGGAGCGAGAGCAGATAGGAATGAAAGGGGGAAAGGATGTGGGAGAAGGGAAGTGGATAGATCAAGGCAACTGGAGATGTCGATTGACGTTACACTTAAATAGTTGGAGATTGTATTTGTCAGGGAAACAGGAATAAGGAAGGGAGTTCCATAGGCGAGATGTGCGAAACATGAAGCTATTGGAGTAGAAGAGACGTCTACATCTAACAGTTTCAACAGTGACAGGGTGGGAACGGGATGCCAGCCTCGTAGGACGTTTAAATTCATGAGGCTTGGGAACCAGCGAAAGCGGCTCCTCGGAGCAATTACCGTGAAAGTATTTATAAAAAAGACAGAGCGAGGCAACGCCGCGTCTGTGAGAGAGCGACTGCAGACGAGATGATAGATCGGGGCCAATTACATTGCATATCCGTCTCTGGATCTTATCAAGAACCGAGGCAAATTGACAACGTAATGAATATTGAATCGAAAAATGTGGAAAATGCTATTAAAATGTTCTTTTTATTTTACATTTTTCAGTTGTCCTCATCTTTGTTCAGACTGTTGTCGTCATGAATATGAAATGAGATGAGATGAAAAAAAAGAGTATTCACACCGTTCAGACTGTCATCCTAAGCCTTGGTCATATTCAAAACGTTTCGACCCTTGTATGCACCAGCCTTTTTCAGCTGATATATGTTTGAATTTTGAACTGAATCCTTTATTTAGTCTACGGGGATAAATTGTTCTAGTTCCACATGCCATGCCTTTTTCCAGATATCTCAGTTTCAATTAATTCCCTTTAGTAACTCAATTCTCCAAGTTTTTTTTGTTCACCTCTGCTGTGGCCAGGTATTGAACTCACAACTCTTTGGTCCAAGTCAATTTCTGGATTACTTCAATCAACGCTTTTATCCTCAAAGACACATGGCCCAGTGGATAAAACTATTGGTTGAAGTAAAATCAATCCCTGGAAATTAACTATTTACATTGTCATCCTCATCTTTATTGTCATATTCACGACATTTCGGCCATTGTACGCTCTGGCCTTCTTCAGGTGATATATGTTGGAATTTCAAGCCAAACCCTTTAATTATTTTATCTAGTTCCACGTGCCATGCCTTTTCTAGAGAATTCTGTTTCAGTTAACTCTCCAAGTTTTTGTTGAATTCACAACTCTTTGGAATGAGTGATCAAGTCACAGGCTTACTTTAACTAACGCTTTTATCCACTAGGCCATGTGTTCTTGGGAACATCAGTGACTGAATTTTGGGAGCTTATAAATCTAATGTCTCATTCATTTTTTACCAGAGCTCATATTACAATTTTTGTTATATTTGTTTTCTCTCTCTCTCTGTCTATATATTCGAGATGAGTTATTAAGATTACTTGAATTATTTATATTTTTCGGACTCATATTCTCATCTTCATTGCCATATTCACATTGTTTCGGCTGAAATGAGTGAGACCCCCGCCCCACCTTAGAGGATAATGTGACTAAGAACTGTGTATACTCCATCCATGCAGCTGTGGTAAGAAATACAAAAAGGGAAACATGCTGCCTCCTTAAGGTAAAAAGTACAAGAACATTGTAAAGTGGTAACACAAAGGGAAATAGAGAAATCAGGCATAGCTGACCATATAGAGAGGGAAATCACCTGCCCCTGTGGAAGGAGGTTGAAATAAGCAACAGAGAGCATCACTGGAAAATATGAAAACTAAAGGAATCAGCACATATGCTAGGCCAGAAATATCTGAGCTAGCCAAGAATAGAAATTAATACAATATGGGAACCAGTCAGAAGGAGTGCTAAGGAAAAACGAATGAATGACAACACAAAAATTGCAATATAAGCTCTGGTAAAAAAAAAAAAATGCAAAATGAGCACTGTCCCAAAAATTCACACACAGATGACCTCAATGACATGGCCCAATGGATAAAGACGTCGGTTAGATCCAGAACCTAAAGAGTTGTGAGTTCAAAACAAACTTTCTCAGCTATTTCCTTTAACTCATACATGTGGTGGATGAAATAAAGGGTTTGGTCCAAAATTCCAATCACCTGAAGAAGGCCGGAGTGTACAACGGCCGAAACATTACGAATATGGCAATGAGGATGAGGATATCAATCCGAATAATATAAATAATGTTGTTTTTCTCTAACTCGCAGTATTACTGGTTCCCATATTGTATTCATGTCGACGATTGGCCAACTTAGGAGATTTTTGTGGCCTAGCATATGTGCTGATTCCTTAAATTTTCATGAGTAGATAAAAGCATTAGTTGAAGTACTCTAGTGACTTGACCCAAAGAGTTGTGAATTCAGTACCGAAGTTACTCAAACAGAATTAACTGAGATATCCAGAAATTGGCATGGCATGTGGAATTAGAACAATCTACCCCCATGGACTTTTAAATAAAGGGTTCAGTTCGAAATTCCAACGTATATCACCTGAAGAAGGTCAGAGTGTACAACAGCCGAAACGTTGTGAATATGATAAAGATTTCGGATAATAGTCCAAACAGTGTAGATACTTTTTTTTCATCTGATTTTTAACAGAAAAACTTATGGCAAACCAAAAAATAAGATTTGAAACCTAGACTACTTGCCAATTTTACTTCACTCCCTCGGCAATGTTTGTTGTGATAAAAAGCGATGATAAGAATTTTAATAAATCCCAAATATATGAAATTGAATTTATACATTTTCTTTGGTCTGACTATAGATAAATCTGTTGGCAGATTTTCTAGTCATTTTTTTTTTAATTTTTTAATTATCAACTACTTAAAGCTTTTTCAAAATTGCTTTTCAAAAATGAATATGAATGGAGTTAACCTATAATTGCCTTCCATTTCAAGATAACGATTATAAAATGTATTATATCCAGAAACTCATATTTATTCAAATTTTGTTTTATAATTCATTGATATAAAATTATGAATAAAAAAATTTTTATAGTTATTTATGAAATGGGAAATAATAAATATTGCATTGTAGTTGGTTTACATATTTTGATAATTTTGTAAATTTTTTTTTTTTACGTTCTTGGATTAAAAGATTTCTTTTCACATTTTTTTTCTTTATAAAATGGTAAATAGTAAATCTTTATAAAAGGTAAATAAATACAGCATTCAACTTGGTTCACCTGTTTTTATAATCTTGTAAATAAACGTTGCCGAGGGAGTCAAAAGTGTATACAGTAATAGCGGATAGCGGTGTCAAGGGAATAACCGTTCTTTTGACATACTGTTTTTTTCTTTTTTTTTTTTTTTTGCGTGCACGAAGAATAAACATTGCAAAAACGATCATTTAATAGCTATTCATATCTACGCGGAACTTTTTTCACGTGTGATATGTATAAAAGGTCTTAACATAATATCATTCTGAGAATAGCAAGTATTATTTTTTAATTTTTTAAAGCTTAGCTTCATGTTTTGAGAATCATTTAAGAGAAAGCAGTTCTATTTTAATTTATTTTCTACATGGCAGACTTTTTCTATATCATGCTTCCTTCATAGTGTTGTTGGTGGACACTTTCCCTTGTGTTTCCGCGTAAAAACGAATGACTGACATGTGACTGGCACGTCTGGTTTCAACTGAGAAATAATCACTGATTTGTAAATAAAGGTCAACCAATTGAAACGTGTATGGGACACGGGTTAAAGGTAGAACAATTCAAATGTTATGAGAATATTCTATAATTTTTTTTTAAGCTTATCACCCCAAGCAAGTCTGGAAGCCACTAGCACGCAAGGGGTTACAGAATGTTTGGAGGAAGAGCAGATAGGAATGGTAAAGGAGGGGAAGTGGAGAAAGATAGTGGATCGATCAAGGCAAGGAGGTTACAGAAGATTTGGAGCGAGAGCAGATAGGAATGAAAGGGGAAAGGATGTGGAGAAGGGAAGTGGATAGATCAAGGCAACTGGAGATGTCGATTGACGTTACACTTAAATAGTTGGAGAATTGTATTTGTCAGGGAAACAGGAATAAGGAAGGGAGTTCCACGGGCGAGATGTGCGAGACATGAAGCTATTGGAGTAGAAGAGACGTCTACATCTAACAGTTTCAACGATGACGGGTGGGAACGGGATGCCAACCTCGTAATTCATGAGGCCTAGGAACCAGCGAAAGCAGCTCATCGGAGCAATTACCGTGAAAGTATTTGTAAAAAAGACAGAGCGAGGCAACGTCGCGTCTGTGAGAGAGCGACTGCAGACGAGATGACAGATCAGGGCCAATTACATTGCATATCCGTCTCTGGATCATATCAAGAGCCCTAAGACAAGCAGCAGGGACTCCAGACCATATATGGCAGCAATACTCCATGCAAGGGCGAATGGTCGATTTATAGATTTGGAGGTTCGATTCCGGGGAGAAAAATTTCCTGGCTCAGGGAGCCAACTTTCCTTGCGGTGGATGATGCAATTGACTCGATGTATTTGTTCCATCTCAGATCAGCGGATAGCGTGAGACCGAGCAGCCGCAGAGAGGAGCTCTCGAGAAGTTGGTCTTCAGACATTCTAATGGGATGCAGGGATGGATCCCTGTGGTGGTTAATAGAGAGCAGTTTTGTTTTAGAGGCGTTAAAGTTAACCATCCATTTCTTGCCCCAGTTCACAACCGATTGGAGGTCCTTTTCTAATCGAACTGCCAGGTTAACTTTGTCAGCATCACTAGATTTGTGTTTGAGGCAGGAGTAAAAGCATTCCGTGTGTTTTTTTGTTTTTTTTAGTTTGTTTTTAATTAAATGATTTCTTTTCCCATTTATTTCCTTATAAAACTGTAAATAATAAATCTTTATAAAAATAATTTTTTCTAATCTTGTAAATAGACATTGTCGAGAGAGTGGACGTAGCAGTGCCAATGAAATAAAAATGTCCTTTTGAAATACTGATTTATTTTGGAGGCCCAAAGGTTCATGTTTGCTAAAACTATTTTGAGATACCATACACATGTAACACACGATCACACGACCCCCGAATGTTTACTTATAAAAAATGATTTTATCATGTATCTTATTTCTTGTGTATCATGCGAGTTCCTTTTTTGAGAGACCAAATTATAATATAGACTAATAACTTCTTTTCCCCTATCTCGTTATCCCATCTAGCTAAATAAGTTTTAAAAAAGTAAAAAGAGAATGATAAAAGTATTGTTAATAACGCTATACTCGTGTATAAACGCGTACACTACAGCCATAAACAACCGAACGAGAAACAGCTAAACTAAACATCTTATAAACATAAACAATGGAAAAGATGCATATTCGCTAGGTTTGTATTTTATAATACGATACTAATATGTGAATATTACATGCATTATTATTGGATACAGTTATGCAAAGCATCAGTTTTATCAAAATCACATTTATTTTAAATACAGTTGTACTTTTTGACGACAGCAAATGGATATATACAGAGTGACCCCAAAAAACGGGAATTTTTGAAGTGAGTATTGCCAGACATGAGCAAGTGGCAAGTGAGACAGTGACGTTGAGCAAGTAAACATTTTGCCATTTTAGTAACGAGAATGAAATTCACAGTATCCCAGCTGAGATGTTGCAGCAGTCAATGAGGAATCTCAACAGCAGATTTCAAAAATGCATTCGTACAGGAGGACGCCATCTACAGGACGTAATTTAAAAAAATGAATATTCCATCATTGTTTCTTAAATGGCATGTTTTAAGGTTTCAATTACTATGAATTAAATATTTTTCTTCCATCACTCTTGGTTTTATTGGATTGTTAAAAAGTTCCTGTTTTTGGGGGTCACCCTGTAGTTTGGTCAATTCAGTTGTATAGCCAGGTCCAGCAGTCAGCAGTGATACACGCTTAGGCGATCATGTATCTTTCGATACGTGACTGACGAGGCAGATTTTTCCTGCAGTAGGTTGCCATTTCTTTTTGCGGCAAACCAGTTGCTATCCAAAGCTATAGAACCCGGTCTGTCCTGCTATTTATCCATAGCTGGGAGGAGAAGAGGATTCATGCCTTCCCCAAGGGTATTAGCACGTGAGTGAAAGTAATGGATTCGAATTGAATTCGAACTCGGCTCTCCGATTCCCCAATATGCTAATTTTATATCTCGTGTATGATGCGACCCTCCCCTTAAAATTAGCTTCAAAATTAGGTCTTCAAAAGTCGCATGATACGTGAGCATATATATATATATATATATATATATATATATATATATATATATATATATATATATATATATATATATATATTGTTTTATTTCCCCTGTTCTTTTTCTTCCTATTGTTTATTGGAAACTTTGTCAATTACTTTTTGACGAACTTCGACCTACGAATTTAATCCATTCTAATCTAAATACATACATATCAAGGCCAAAAACCCTTAGCGTGTATCGCCGCAAAATTATCAAAACTTGAATACGCCCCTCCTCTGCCGAACGCGTCATATATGGGTTAAAAAGATGAATTTGTATCTGGCGAAATCATTGTTGTTTTTTAAAATTGTTACGCAAAAAAAAAAAAAATGAATTCAAAATTTGTTTCAGTTTTAAATAACCCGCAAAGTGTTGATAATCCGTAAAAAAAATGAATTTAGTGGAAGTAAAATTATCTGGGTTCAGAATTAAGTGATTGTCAACTCAACTTCGCCAGAGAGTAGCGATAGGCAGCATTGTGTCTGTAGGAAAGAAGTTTCCTCGACAAAATTGCGTGAACGATTTTGAAACTCTATCATTTAGCATTAAAAAGCTGTGATTTTTTTTATCCAATTTAGAATTCTAGATTTTAAGAAAAGATAAAAAAAAAAGAAAGAAATTATAAATTCTGTTTCTTCCTTCTGTCTCGTTAATTTGGTAAAAATTCTTGTTTAAGTATCTGCATATTTATTCACTTCTTGCTGTAGTTAGACATTTTGTCTACAACAGGGGTAAGGCTAAACGTGCGAGAGAAAAGTCAAAAAGGCTTTTATTATTAGCAAGTAATCAACTGAAATGTTTTCCTTCTCCTCAAAAAAAAAAAAAAAAAAATTTAAAACTATTTAAGTAAGTAAAAGATTTTCCCCGCCCACAATAAGAATTTTTTTTTTTTTTACGTGGGGCTGAAAAAAAGTTTCTCAAAAGCGTTGGGAAAAAAATTGTGGGTGAATTTTTATCACGCAACACTTGAATCAAGAAACATTTCACAGATTTTTAGTAGACAACATGAAAAATCGACAAAATTTATGGAGAATTTTTTTTTCTTATTCGTTTGATTTGTTAAAAAATCTATTTAGAATATTTTCTTGAAGACGATGGATTTTTTTTTTTTTTTGGCTCCATTTTCCATCTAACATTTTTTTTCTTCTTTATACGATGGTACGTTTGATGTCATGATCCATCTCCTCAAACAGATCAATACACCTCTCTTTCATCTCCCTTCGGCTTTCTCTCTCTCTCTCTCTCTCTCTCTCTCTCTGACTTTCTTTTCCTCTTTTCTTTCATCTCCTTTTCCCTCGCTCTCCCTCACTTCCCCTCACTCTCTCTCACTCCCAATTCCCTTCCTCCCCTTAATCTTCCTCCCCCTTGCTTTCTTTCTCCCACTTCCTTTTCCCCTTCTCTTTCATCATTTCCTTGCTCTCTCTGTCACTTCCTTCTATTTCACCTCCATTTATCTCTCTCTCTCTCTCTCTCTCTCTTACTCTGCCTCTCTTTCATTTTCCTTTCCCTCAATCTTCCTGTCACATCCCTTATCCCCCACCTCTATTTAACCTCACTTTACCCCCCTCTCACTTCCCTTACTCTCCCTACTGCTCTTTCACCTCCCTGTCCCTTTGTTCTCTCTCACTTCCCTCTCTTTCAGCTCCTTTCCCCTCTCTGTCACTTCCTCTTCCTCTTGACCATGATCTCTCTCATTTCCTTTTCCCCACATTCTCTCTCTCTCACACTTCCAGTCCTTTTTCCTCTCTGTATCTCCCTCTTCCCATCCCCCATCACCTCTCCCCTTCCTCTCTCTCTCTCTCTCTCTCTCTCTCTCTCTCTCTCTCTCTCTCTCTCTCTCTCTCTCTCTCTCTCTTTTGCCTCCAGTTGTTTATTGATCAGAGAATTTGAGGTGCGGCAGACGGTTTGAATTTTCAATTTTGCATCTTTTTCTTGAAAGATTTGCCAAACATTTCCAAAAGCTTCGAGTGAACACGGAATGTTGAAGTGATTTTAAAAAGATTAAAAGAAAACGAATTAATAGAACAAGCCATGTATATAGCAGCTGCGTCCTTTCAGCAAACAAATAATAATAATAATCTAGAAAAGCACTTTAAAGATAAAATAATATTACAAATTATAACAGGTAACAATTCCCAAGTCAGCCCAGTAGTCGAAGCAATGTAGCTGATATCTGAGATTCATTCAAGAAGTTGCTTAGAATTAGAATTTCTGACGGGAAAATTGTCAGTCTGTCCTTCTCCGTAATGTGTCCCCAAAATTTCAACTGTCTCTTTTTGATTTGATGTATAAACTTTTTAATCATTTCACCTCAAACAAGGCAATAAAACCACTAAGACGCAAGTGGTTACTGAGCGTCAGAGAATATAAAAAGAAAAAAAAAACACTACCAGGGAGAGAGAACAAGAATTAAAAAGATAGATAATGATTGACATTGCTTTTAAATTTTTGAATAAAGTTGTCTGTGAAGCAAGAAGCTGGGAGAGAATTCCGCAAGTGAGAAGTACGATAGAAGAAACTATTAGCATAGAACTTACGGTTACATCTAGCCATTTCAACCGTAAAATGATGAGACCTTGCTGCCAATCTAGTACTGCACTTAAATCCATAAAGTCTAGGTGCCATAGAGGAAAGTTCATCAGAACAGTTACCATGAAACTATTTATAGAAAAGGCAAAAAGCTACATTTCGGCGGTGGGAAAATGACTGAAACCGAGATGCCAAGTCAGGGCCAGTAACATTGCAGATTCTTTTTTGGGTTTTGTCAAGAATCTATAAAAATATTGCAGGAGATAGATGTGGCAGCATGGACAAATGGTAGACTTATAAATATGTAAGATAGATTCCGGCGAGAAGAATTATCCAGCACAAAACAGGGGACCTGTTTTCTGTGCAGCAAACCTAACGATTGTTTCAATATAATCTTTTCACTTCATGTTAGTGGAAAACGTTAACGTGAAAATTTGCAGTGAGTCGCTCTCCTGGAGGTTAGCATTAGCCATACTGACGAAAGGTAAAAAAAAAGGTTCTTTGAGACGATGAAAAATGAGAAGTTTCGTTTTGGAATTTGTTCCCATTTAAGAATGTGTCGTAAAAGAAATAATAATTTAAAAGGTTTTTTAAAAAAGGGCATGAAAGGAAAATTGATAAATAGAGAAATAAGAAAGGACTAACCATCAACTGGAAAAAGACTAAATTGGTCATCAGCAGGAGGAAAAGTTCACGATGCGAGTCTACAGATTGGATATATAAACATTAATCAGGTGCAACATTTCTGAAAAGCGTTTTAGCAGAGGATTGAAAATGCGACATCAAGCTCCAATATTGGTTTGACTAGCGAAAGAAGCATTCCAAAAGCTAATCATGGTGCTGAGTAATGGAAACATTTCGTTCTAAAGAAAGAAAAGATGGCTGGATTGCTATGTAATATGCGGCACCAAGATCCGAAGACGCATTGGACTAGCGAAAGAAGCATTCCAAAAGCTAATGAAGGTGCTTAGAAACTGAAACATTTCGTTCTAAACAAAGAAAAGAGGTCTGGATTGCTATGTGATATGCGGCACCGAGATCCGAACACGCATTGGACTAGCGAAAGAAGCATTCCAAAACCTAAGCAACGTGTGGATAAACGGAAAAAAATTCGGAAGTAATCCAGCCCCCCTCTTTTTCTTTCTTTCTGTGTGACATCCATTCTCTTATATGGCAGTGATAGTTGGACAATCTTTCCGCAGATGAGGAAAAAACTGGAGACAGCAGAAATGTGGTTCTACAGAAGGATGCTGAGAATTTCATGGATGGAGCGAGTGAGAAACAAGGAAGTCTTAAAGAAGACGGCAACAGAAAGAATACTTCTACTCAGAATCAGCAAAAGTCAGCTGAAATTCCTTAGAGACTTAATAAGTCAGGTTTATTTATGTTTATGTCTGTTTGAATTCCATTTTTTGTGTTTTACCGGCACTCACAGGAGTCTGTCAAATATTGTTTGGTGTCAAATGTACCAGGAGTTATGAAATGATAAAACCTTTCTGTTCTCGCAACAAGAGTAAGTAAAATAGCTGCGTACAAAACCCTAATAAAATAGGCTTTTTGATGGGAGGTTGTCTACTCCTAAAATTTTGATCGCATTCATGATTTGATTTCGGTCTATCGGCAAATTTCGACCAGAAGAATTGCTGCAATATGAGAGTTATTCAAGGAACTGGTTGCCTTGCATTTGTGGTTTACCCCACTTCGGCATACGAAAAAACGCTCGCTACGTGGTGCTTTTTAAAGTCTATAAAAAAGCCAAAAATTGCCAATCTTTCTCTTCTGTCTTCTTAATTCCTGTTCTTTTATTGTTCTCTCTCCTTAATGTTTTTCTTTTTATCATATTATTTCACACTAACCACCTGCGTCATAGTGGCTTTATTGCCTTACTTGGGGTGAAATGATATATATATATATATATATATATATATATATATATAATTTAAGATTTAACAAACAGCAGTTATTTTTATATATAGTGCTCAATACCAAAAATGTTAAAATAATATTGAAAATAGAGCGTTAATAATATTATATATAAAGATTACTTAACTTTTAAATATCAATTATATCCCGACATCGATGTTTCTTGGTAAAATTTCCAGTCTTCAGGGGTTGTGGTTTTAAACGGTATTTCCAGTTTTTTTCACTTTATTCAGCGTCTTTTTCAATCGCTTTTCACTCCATTTTTTACACCTGCATATTCATGAATTTAACGTTCTTTTACACGCCCACGTTCATGAAATTTTGCTTTTCTTTACGTCTTTCATTTTTTCAGCTGTAGATTTTTGTTCTAGTTGTAAATTTTTTCTTCGAAATTAAATATTTCCTTCGAAATGAAATTAAATGTTTTTATGGTTTATATAGACGTAGTTCTATTAAGTTATATTATTAATTAAATTGTAATAATTCTTAATTTTTATTATTAATTAAATTATAATATTATAGTTAATATTTTAATTGATTTAAAATTGCATTGAAAACTAGAAAGAAACGGATTGTCAGCGGTAAGGAATTAATACAAATGTTTCTTATAAAATATTACAATTGTATGACTGTATAAGGATTTTGCAATGGAAATACTTTGCATATCAGGAAGAAACGGATTGTCAATTGTCATGAATTACTGTAAATGCATTACTGATAGAATAGGGCTATTATATGTATAATGTAAATGCATTGCTAATGATTTTACTATAGGAATGCATTGGAAATCAGAAAGAAAGGGATTGTCAGTGGTCAGGAATGAATGCAAGCATTACTTATAGAATAGGGCTATTATATGTATAATGGAAATGCATTGCTAATGATTTTACTATAAGAATGCATTGAAAATCAGGATGAAAGGGATTGTCAGTGGTCAGGAATGAATGCAAGCATTACTGATAGAATAGGGCTATTATATGTACAATGGAAATGCATTGCTAATGATTTTACTATAGGAATGCATTGGAAATCAGAAAGAAAGGGATTGTCAGTGGTCAGGAATGAATACAAGCATTACTGATAGAATAGGGCTATTATATGTACAATGGAAATGCATTGCTAATGATTTTACTATAGGAATGCATTGGAAATCAGAAAGAAAGGGATTGTCAGTGGTCAGGAATGAATGCAAGCATTACTGATAGAATAGGGCTATTATATGTACAATGGAAATGCATTGCTAATGATTTTACTATAGGAATGCATTGGAAATCAGAAAGAAAGGGATTGTCAGTGGTCAGGAATGAATACAAGCATTACTGATAGAATAGGGCTATTATATGTACAATGGAAATGCATTGCTAATGATTTTACTATAGGAATGCATTGGAAATCAGAAAGAAAGGGATTGTCAGTGGTCAGGAATGAATGCAAGCATTACTGATAGAATAGGGCTATTATATGTACAATGGAAATGCATTGCTAATGATTTTACAATAGGAATGCATTGGAAATCAGAAAGAAAGGGATTGTCAGTGGTCAGGAATGAATACAAGCATTACTGATAGAATAGGGCTATTATATGTACAATGGAAATGCATTGCTAATGATTTTACAATAGGAATGCATTGGAAATCAGAAAGAAAGGGATTGTCAGTGGTCAGGAATGAATACAAGCATTACTGATAGAATAGGGCTATTATATGTACAATGGAAATGCATTGCTAATGATTTTACTATAGGAATGCATTGGAAATCAGAAAGAAAGGGATTGTCAGTGGTCAGGAATGAATACAAGCATTACTGATAGAATAGGGCTATTATATGTACAATGGAAATGCATTGCTAATGATTTTACTATAGGAATGCATTGGAAATCAGAAAGAAAGGGATTGTCAGTGGTCAGGAATGAATGCAAGCATTACTGATAGAATAGGGCTATTATATGTACAATGGAAATGCATTGCTAATGATTTTACAATAGGAATGCATTGGAAATCAGAAAGAAAGGGATTGTCAGTGGTCAGGAATGAATACAAGCATTACTGATAGAATAGGGCTATTATATGTACAATGGAAATGCATTGCTAATGATTTTACAATAGGAATGCATTGGAAATCAGAAAGAAAGGGATTGTCAGTGGTCAGGAATGAATACAAGCATTACTGATAGAATAGGGCTATTATATGTACAATGGAAATGCATTGCTAATGATTTTACAATAGGAATGCATTGGAAATCAGAAAGAAAGGGATTGTCAGTGGTCAGGAATGAATACAAGCATTACTGATAGAATAGGGCTATTATATGTACAATGGAAATGCATTGCTAATGATTTTACTATAGGAATGCATTGGAAATCAGGAAGAAAGGGATTGTCAGTGGTCAGGAATGAATACAAGCATTACTGATAGAATAGGGCTATTATATGTACAATGGAAATGCATTGCTAATGATTTTACTATAGGAATGCATTGGAAATCAGAAAGAAAGGGATTGTCAGTGGTCAGGAATGAATACAAGCATTACTGATAGAATAGGGCTATTATATGTACAATGGAAATGCATTGCTAATGATTTTACTATAGGAATGCATTGGAAATCAGGAAGAAAGGGATTGTCAGTGGTCAGGAATGAATACAAGCATTACTGATAGAATAGGGCTATTATATGTACAATGGAAATGCATTGTTAATGATTTTACTATAGGAATGCATTGGAAATCAGGAAGAAAGGGATTGTCAGTGGTCAGGAATGAATACAAGCATTACTGATAGAATAGGGCTATTATATGTACAATGGAAATGCATTGCTAATGATTTTACTATAGGAATGCATTGGAAATCAGAAAGAAAGGGATTGTCAGTGGTCAGGAATGAATACAAGCATTACTGATAGAATAGGGCTATTATATGTACAATGGAAATGCATTGCTAATGATTTTACTATAGGAATGCATTGGAAATCAGAAAGAAAGGGATTGTCAGTGGTCAGGAATGAATACAAGCATTACTGATAGAATAGGGCTATTATATGTACAATGGAAATGCATTGCTAATGATTTTACTATAGGAATGCATTGGAAATCAGGAAGAAAGGGATTGTCAGTGGTCAGGAATGAATACAAGCATTACTGATAGAATAGGGCTATTATATGTATAATGGAAATGCATTGCTAATGATTTTACTATAGGAATGCATTGGAAATCAGAAAGAAAGGGATTGTCAGTGGTCAGGAATGAATACAAGCATTACTGATAGAATAGGGCTATTATATGTACAATGGAAATGCATTGCTAATGATTTTACAATAGGAATGCATTGGAAATCAGAAAGAAAGGGATTGTCAGTGGTCAGGAATGAATACAAGCATTACTGATAGAATAGGGCTATTATATGTACAATGGAAATGCATTGCTAATGATTTTACTATAGGAATGCATTGGAAATCAGGAAGAAAGGGATTGTCAGTGGTCAGGAATGAATACAAGCATTACTGATAGAATAGGGCTATTATATGTACAATGGAAATGCATTGCTAATAATTTTACTATAGGAATGCATTGGAAATCAGGAAGAAAGGGATTGTCAGTGGTCAGGAATGAATACAAGCATTACTGATAGAATAGGGCTATTATATGTACAATGGAAATGCATTGCTAATGATTTTACTATAGGAATGCATTGGAAATCAGAAAGAAAGGGATTGTCAGTGGTCAGGAATGAATACAAGCATTACTGATAGAATAGGGCTATTATATGTACAATGGAAATGCATTGCTAATGATTTTACTATAGGAATGCATTGGAAATCAGAAAGAAAGGGATTGTCAGTGGTCAGGAATGAATACAAGCATTACTGATAGAATAGGGCTATTATATGTACAATGGAAATGCATTGCTAATGATTTTACTATAGGAATGCATTGGAAATCAGAAAGAAAGGGATTGTCAGTGGTCAGGAATGAATACAAGCATTACTGATAGAATAGGGCTATTATATGTACAATGGAAATGCATTGCTAATGATTTTACTATAGGAATGCATTGGAAATCAGAAAGAAAGGGATTGTCAGTGGTCAGGAATGAATACAAGCATTACTGATAGAATAGGGCTATTATATGTACAATGGAAATGCATTGCTAATGATTTTACTATAGGAATGCATTGGAAATCAGAAAGAAAGGGATTGTCAGTGGTCAGGAATGAATGCAAGCATTACTGATAGAATAGGGCTATTATATGTACAATGGAAATGCATTGCTAATAATTTTACTATAGGAATGCATTGGAAATCAGGAAGAAAGGGATTGTCCGTGGTCAGGAATGAATGCAAGCATTACTGATAGAATAGGGCTATTATATGTATAATGGAAATGCATTGCAAATGATTTTACTATAGGAATGCATTGGAAATCAGGACGAAAGGGATTGTCAGTGGTCAGGAATGAATACAAGCATTACTGATAGAATAGGGCTATTATATGTACAATGGAAATGCATTGCTAATGATTTTACTATAGGAATGCATTGGAAATCAGGAAGAAAGGGATTGTCCGTGGTCAGGAATGAATGCAAGCATTACTGATAGAATAGGGCTATTATATGTACAATGGAAATGCATTGCTAATGCTTTTACTATAGGAATGCATTGGAAATCAGGAAGAAAGGGATTGTCCGTGGTCAGGAATGAATGCAAGCATTACTGATAGAATAGGGCTATTATATGTATAATGGAAATGCATTGCTAATGCTTTTACTATAGGAATGCATTGGAAATCAGGAAGAGAGGGATTGTCAGTGGTCATGAATTAATGCAAGCATCACTGACAAAATAAGACTTGTAGACAATCTAAATAAATACAAAATATATAGAGATGTAATACTAATAATTATAAGGCCGCCCAATGATAATGAAAGAAGTTATTGTCAATGGCCAGGACTTACTGTAAGAACAACACTGTTATATGTATAATGCGCAGCTGGAAATTTAACCAAGACTTTAAGGAATTTTTGTATAATACAGCTGGAGTGTTGTCTTTTGTTTTTTCTCTGCTCCCACCACCCCGGTTTCTGTACGCCCTCACAATCGTGTGAGCCAGAAATTCAATAAAGGATGTGAGTCAAATTCAGCTAGAAACCCTGATAGATTTTTTCCCCTCAGTTACGAGATTATTTGACAGAAAGAATCGTATTTTCCCTTCTTTACTCTAATAAAATTGCTGGGCCAACTTTTAGCCAAAGGGAAACATTTAAACGTGGCATCTTTATTAAAAAATAGTGGGCGGGGATTGATCTGGACAAGTATGGGGATCTTTGCCTTTTTTCTAATAAACATTTTCCTCCCATCTTTAATTCACACAGACAACAAAATATGTTAGCATCTTGGAAATAAAATAGCTGACATTTTAAAACGTGAATGCTACCATAATCCTTGCCTTCAGTTCATCTTTGATGTTACAAGGAGTTTTGTTGGTCTCTCGATCAACTGTGCCCAATATGCAATAATCAAAGGGGTGGCAGTCTGGGGAGTTAGATGGCCAGATTAAGGTATGATGTGGTTGCAGAAATTGTCTGACTGCCATGACTGGGTTCTCCTGCTTGTATGGCATGGTGCAGAGTCCTGTTGCCAGACATAGGGTCTTCCAGCAGCCACTCTCTTGATGCAGGGCAGCACTACCTCGTCAAGGCACTTGATGTAGGTCTCCATGTTGAGTCTGAGAACCTGTAGAAAAGATGAATGGAGGCATAACGTGGCCATAACTCGTGATCATTCCGAACACCTTCGTAACCACCAACAGACTCATCCAACTCTTTCCGAAGCCTCTGCTCATCCTCAGATTGACATCCAAACACTCTGAAAAGTAGATATTGGAGCTTCCGGCGGGAATGCCAAGCAGTACAGAAAGCCGTTTCCAAATTTTTGCCGGAATGAATGGCGTCATGGTGCAGTTTTTCTCACAGACGATGTTTAACTGACCAAACTACGCTGTGTAGTTGAGAAAACCAAAAACAAACAACGCGCATGCCCGCAATAAAAAAATATAAAATGGCGACAAATTACCCATCGCACCCTCCCACTCTCTCTCGCTCTCTTTCTCTCTCTCTCTCTCTCTCTCTCTATATATATATATATATATGTGTGTGTGTGTGTGTGTGTGTGTGTCTGTGCGTGTAATTATATATATATGTGTGTGTGTGCGATTATATATATATATATAAAAGTGAACATAGAAGTCAACACTTAGAGGTGACAGTCTGTTTCATGCTAGATGCAATCGTCAGGCCACGAGTGCTGTTATTTTTCTCGGTTATTTACATATACGGGTCAGTGGTGCATTGTGGGTAGTCTATTTTGGCCGTTATTTTACCGGAAGTCGTTTATTTGTTTATTGCTTTATTTATTTGGGTCATTTTATTTATTTTTATTTTTTATCTTATATATTTATTTCTTTATTATTTTTATTTTGATCGGTGTTTTTATTAACGTAATAAAAATTTGTTTATGTAGCTTATTTAATAGTTTTGTTTTTGTTTGGGAAGATAATTAAACCGCCAAAATAGACTACCCACAATGCACCACTGACCCGTATATATAAATAGCCGAGAAAAATAACAGCACTCATGGCCTGACGATTGCATCTAACATGAAACAGACTGTCGCCTCTAAGTGTTGACTTCTATGTTCACTTTTATATTTACACACGCTCTATCTCTGATATTGAGCACTTTATCCCATAAATATAGCACATTTTAAGACTATATTTCTTCATATATATATATATATATATATTAAATGGATTAAATCTGACAAATATTTTAATATATTTTCTGTTTATACATTATTTTATGGATACACCTTATTTAACTTGCTACAGTTCTCTGTGGCTGAATGGTTAACATCTCATCAGGCTATATCACGGTTTCCATATGGGATACAGGTTCGATTCCTGTCGGAGGACGTATATATATTTTCTACAAAATTTATTGAATATTCATGTCGGAAAATGTAATTAATAATGTTTAATTCAACAGAGCAATTACTTAAATAAGCTGTATCCATAATATAACTTTTAAACAGAAAATGTATTAATATATATGTGTGTATGTGTGAGATAAAATATATGTGTGAGTGTAATAAATATATAAGTATGACGGATATTATATATATGTGTGTGTGTGATAAAATACGTATATGTGTGATAAGAGTTATACTTATCTGTAGTGATTTTCCAAGCGTAGCTTAGATGTGGCACAATGCTGAAAATATGGGGCACTCAGTGAGGATGGAACTCACTACTTAGTCGTAATTGTTCCAGCGAGACAAGCTTGCTAACCATTACACCGCTTCGAGGTGCCTTATATATATATATGGTTTATACTGCAACTATGCTGGGCAGACCGTAGTTATAGTTTCTGAGAAAGAGCGCGTTATCTAGCGTGATCAACAATTTGAACAAGGCCAGCACGCTCAAGCCCTCGGCCACGATGACTTGTAACTTCGTGATAGCGCAGCTATTGAGAGCACCCAAGAGTTCTGTCTACCCGATTTCATCCACAACGCTTAGGTCAACCCGTGGTATGGTTTTCAGGAACTTTCCAAAGGTGCCGCACGCTGGGATCGATCCCTCCAGTCTGATAACATCAGGAAGTCTCCTTCCTGTCAAATCGACCATGGTGAGATTCGAACCCGGGTCTCATGGTCAGAATACGTTCTAACCACTCGACCACATATATATATTTTTTTTCGATAGAGTTCGAAAGCATCTCCGAGTCCTTGTGGGCGATGAATTATTTTCCACACTCCACTCTCTCTCTCTCTCTCTCTCTCTCTCTCTGGCAGGATATGGCAAGCCTCTCGCTACTACCATGGAAAGTGCTCGGACGAACTACATTCCTTTAGTTCGCTTAGTTCTAACCGCCACGGCTAGGAACCATCACAAAAATAACGAAAATCCTTCCGTATTCCATCGGTGAGAAATAAGTTCCACTCGACCAGCTTCTTCCCGCGAACCGCTGCTCTGTAAAACCGACGCCCAAGAGGTTGTTTCCCAGATCATTACATTCTTAACCTGTTCAAGTCTAGGATTAACCATTATCTTTTCTTTCTCTCCGTATAAACTGCCTATTAATGTACCTGGCGTGGCCCCACATTGGGGCCTTGTACAGGGTGAACCTCACTGTAAAAAAAGGAAGAAAAAAGAAACCTTCAAAATTTCTTGTGTTGTGCACAAGAAAAAGCGATAAGAGCCCCTAAAAAATATTACGAGTTAATGTGTTGGCCATTATTTGCAAGATCAAAGAAACGAAAGAAATGATAAACGGAAGAATCCTTGGATGACTCATCCTGTTACTATTTCCCTGCCCCCTTTCGAAAGATGAGGGAATCAATAAAGATGATGACATTTTCTCAGTGCAAAAAACATTACGTCTTTTGGACTTTACACATTTTATAAGAAAAAAAAAGTAACCAAATATCTTATAGAGCCAGTTCCCATACATAGTATAGTGATTTACCAAGCGTAGCTCAGATGTGGCACAAGGCCGAAATCATAGGGCACCCAGTGAGGATCAAACTCACTACTCAGTCGTAATTGTTCTTTACTATTGATCTTTGTCTCCGCTCTGCTATCTGCTCACTTCATCTTTTATAAGCCGTATCACTTGGTCTGTCATGGCTCTCCACAACTTCCTGAACCTGGTAGCTTTAAACAACATATGACTTCTTACCATGTATCTTCTCATTTTCACTCACATCTTCATTTTTTTATGTACTGCATCATTTAAGGATGTGAGCGATCATGGCTCTCCACATCTTCCTGTACTTTGTAGTTTGACTCTTTACCATTATCTTTGTCACTGTTCGACTATCCACTCACTTTTACATCATCTTTAATGTGCTGTATCAGTTCAGGACTCTCCACAACTTCCTTACTCTTGTCGCTTTAAAGAACATTTCACTCTTTGCAATTTATCTTTGTCCCTCCTCGACTATCCACTCACTTCTTCATCTTTTATGTGCTGTACCACTTCAGGATGTATGTGATCACGGCTCTCCACAACTTCCTGTCACTTTAAACAACATTTGTCTTTTACTATTTATCATTGTCCCTGCTCTGCTATCCATTCACTTCTTCATTTTTCATGCGCTGTATCATGTGGACGGTCATGGCACTCCACAACTTCCTGTACTTTATAGCTTTAAACAGCATTTGACTCTTTACAATTTATCTTTGTCCCCACTTTGCTGTTCCCTCACTTCTTCTTCTGTTATATGTTGTATCACTTAAGGACATGGACGGTCATGGCTCTCCACAGCATCCTCTACTTTGTAGCTTTAAACAAATATTTTAACAGGAACACTAATTAATATTTTATAACCCTTCTGCTATTTAATTTGTCTTTTGCAGAATAATAAATGTGTCAATTGTTCAAAGTGAAAAATAAATATGTATATAAATATATATATACATATATATATGTGTGATAGAATTTGGGGGGATTAGAATAATCATTATAGTAATTCATCGAGTCTAGAAAAAACCTCAACAGAATGTAGAAGTGCAGTCGGCGTATTCTGAAGCCCCAGCCGACAGGGCGCTATATTTATAGTTATATATTAGATATATATAATGTTATATATATATATAATATATATATATATATATATATATATATATATATATATATATATATATATCAAGTATGTGGTGCAGTTCAATTTACATTACAATGAATCATTCATACAGAAAACAGATATAGAAGTTAATGATAAAATGGCGAGAATACATCTTCGCAAACAAATTTACTAAAAGACATTAACCCCGAACCTGTAAATGAATGTTATGATCCCTGTTTATAAATTCCAGTTGAATAAGGTCTTTTTTGATATATTTACGAGTTTTCATCTGTTCCTACAGATATCATCAGGTAAGAAAATATTTGTTGTTTTATAATTCCAGGTAATAACAGGACATCGAAAGAGTAGTTTATAGTCCGAAATTTGTTCTTAGAAATGTGATATTGTTACCGGTAAGAGATTTCTTTGAGCGTGCGTCCGCAACGCTGAGGTCGAATTATTTTAAATTTTAAAATTGTCCGTTTTGTACTTATATGGCAATGGAGAATTCTTTTGTACTGGTAGGTACTGGTGTGTATATATATATATATATATATATATATATATATATATATATATATATATATATATATATATATATTAAGTAATTCATTGAGTCTAGAAACCTCAACAGAATACAGAAAGCACTGGGCGGCCATTTTGCCCCTTATTTGGGACTCATCAGCAGTGCGCATCCACTACCGAGAATTGAAACCCGGACAGTTGCGTTGCCAGGTGACGAAGAGGGATCGAATCAGACTCGATATAGCGCCGCTCGATCACATATTCCGTGGTGGAACTCAACTGAGTTTCCTTTTTTACCCATAGGACTGTGCCCCCTCGAGCCACGACTACTATCACCAAGCCGCTCCAACTGGAGCATTAGAAGCCTGTTCAAGCTTAGGATATACAAGTAATTAGGAGGATTTGAGAATTATATTTAAGTAATTCATCGAGTCTAGAAACCTCAACATAATGCAGAAAGCACTGGAAGGCCGTTTCGTCCTATATTTAGGACTCATCAGCAGTGCGCATACACTACCGAGAATTGAAACACGGACATATATATATATATATATATATATATATATATATATATATATATATATATATAGTGTGTGTGTGTGTGTGTGTGTGTGTGTGTGTGTGTGTGTGTGTATAATTATATTTTATATCTAGTAGTGTACCTGTCAAAATTGATGGCAGGAAGGAATGTTTTATATTGTAAGTAATTTTTGTTTAATCTAAGTACAATTTTGTAATTTAAAACTAGTTCGTTGTTAACGTTAATAATTGAAAAGAGTACAATTTATAAACACTAAAGGAAAGATATTCGTATTTTATCCTCATAAATGTTACGTATTTACAACCAAAATTATGTTTACTGCAAAAGTTCCCAAAGCACAATATTTTTGCGTAATCTTTGGAAGGTTTGAGTAATCCTTGACAGCTCATAGATTCAATCTGTAATTTCAGAGACTGCTTATTTCTCGTCTTACTAAGAGCAACGTATCATCAGATACTTTTTTAAATTTATTTTTGTTGCCCGACTCTTTTATTAATTTATAAAAATTAATAAACTATTCTTGAAGATATATGTGGCGTATTATACATACGAAAACTCTTCGATAGTGATATCAGTACAAGACCAGGTTAACACGGCACCGGGTGGTCCATCGTTATTTAGCATACTGCCCCTCAATTGTTACGCACACAAATAACGTATATATATATATATATATATATATATATATATATATATATATATATATATATATATATATATGTCTATCTATTTATCTATATATTTATAAGCAGATTTCATGTAGTTCACGAGAATGTTATTTTGCAGCGAACGTCCGTGTTGTTTTTCAAACTAGGTCTATCCTTTCATCTGCGTGTAAAGATGTTTCAAATGTAGTTGTGGATGCGACTACATAGGTAGAACGACACAGCGCTTGGACGCTAGAATAAAACAACACGTACCTGCGAAAATATTAAACAATAATTTTTCGTCGGGCGATTCCATTCGAAATACGTATGGGTCGTCTATTGCAGATCATCTAATAAATAATCCTACTTGCGCGTTGGATTTTAGTTTTGGCCAGGTCACACTCTGTATTCCATCTCAGGGTGTTGGAGACTCTGTACATCAGGTCCAGGCGACCGTCTCTTTGCAAACAAAGAGACTGTTTGCTTGGGCTTACTGTGCTGTGTCTCTAGCATCTTGAGTGGTATTACTTTAATTTTATACACGTGTAATTTTATACACTTATATTTATTTTTCTCTTCCCTGTCCTTCATTCATGTCACCCATAGCAATAGTTTGTCTCATAATTTTCTATTCCCCGTGAAACAGTTCTGATGAGAGGGGACGAAACCGGTTAACTGGTATTTATTTTAAATCTAACATGGCCATTAATAAAAAATTGTTTTTTTATGCCCTGATACGCTTTTGTACCGTCTCAAATATATATATATATATATATATATATATATATATATATATATATATATTATTCTTCATACTTTCGCTACACATGTTTCTGGA
>OZ038517.1:53109287-53129287 GCA_964036315.1 Acanthosepion esculentum | reverse complement strand
GCCCTATACTTTCGGCCTTGTGCCACATCTAAGCTATGCTTGGAAAATCGCTATATATATATATATATATATATATATATATATATATATATATATATATATATATATAGTGTAACCTGGATATAAGAGAGTTGTCGGGACCGTATACGAAGTCTCTTATATCCGGGTTTCTCTTATATCCGGGTTTGGTCTATTTTGTTTTATTAACACAGGCTCTAATTTGGGACCAGATAAAATCTCTCTTATATCCGGTTTACACTGTATATATATATATTCTGTTTGTACGTTATTTTTGGAGATACAATTTATTTAAGTAAATCGTCTATTTTTTTAATTAGGCAATTTTAATTACATTTGCTGGCCTGAATGTTCAAGAAATTTCCTGAACAATACGCGTTTTCCGACAGGAATCGAAACCTGTATTTCTATGCAGAAACCGTCATTTGATGAGACGTGTTCACCATTTAGCTACAGCGAAGTGCCTGGTTAGTCAAGTCCAGACTACTGTTTATATATTGGTTTAATTCAATAAATTGTATCTATAAATATAACATATAAACAGAATATATATGGAGTAGAAGAGACGGCAACATTTAACTGTTTCGACAGTGAAACGGTGGGACTGAGATGCCGACCTAGTAGGACGTTTAAATTCATGCAGTTTGGGAACCAGCGAAAGTAGATCGTCGGAGCAGTTACCATAAAAGTATTTGTAGAAAAGACAGAGGGAAGCGACGGCACGTCTGCGAGAAAATGACTGTAGACAAGATGCCAGACCAGGACCAATCACACTGCATATCCGTCTTTGGATTTTGACGAGGACCTTGAGACGAACAGCGGACAGATCATATATGGCAGCAGTATTCTATGCAAGGGCGAATGGTTGATATATAGATTTGAAGGATGGACAAAAGCGAGAAAAAACTTTACTTAGTTAGGTTGTTGGCTTTGCAACATATCAACTGGTGATGAGGTATTTGATATCGACGTTTTCATGGGACACCTAGTGAGGATCAAACTCGGCACTCAGTCGTAATGGTCTTACCTGACTTGGCTCGTTAACCATTACCCCATGCTGAGGTGCTTATTTATCTAGGTTGGTTGATTTTGAAACATATCCACCGTTGATTATCTATATTTGATATTTTTCTTTATGAGGCACCTAGTGAGGATCAAACTCACCACTCGATTGTAATGGTCAACTGACTGATGTTTTTATTTAATTAGGTTGGTTGATTTTGCAACATATCAACCGGTGATAAGGTATTTGATATCGCATTTTCTTTATGAGGCACCTAGTGAGGGTCAAACTTGCCGCTCAGTAGTGATGCTCAACCTGACTAGGCTCATTAACCATTACCCCATGCAGATATGCTAATTTAGTTAGGTTGGCTGGTTTTGAAACGTATCAAACGTTGATGAGATATTTGATATCGAATTTGTTTTGTTGGGCACCTAGTGAGGATCAAACTCACCATTTTGTAGTAATGGTTAACCTGACTAGGCTCGTTAACCATTACTCCATGCTGATCTGGTTATTTAGTTAGGATGGTTGATTTTGCAGCATATCCACCGTTAATGATATCGAATTTGTTATGGGGCACCTAGTGAGGATCTAATTCACCACTCAGTTGCAAATGTCAACGTGACTATGATCGTTAACCATTACTCCCATCCTGATGTTCTTATTTAGTTAGGTTGGTTGCTTTTTGCAGCATATCAACCGCTGAGTAGCTATTTGGAGAGGGGGGCACCTAGTGAGGATCAAAGTCTCCACTCGGCAAAAATAGTCAACCTGTCTAGGCTCGTTAACGATTACCCCATGCTGGTGTACAAATTTAGTTAGGTTGGTTGATTTTGCTACATGTCAAACGTTGACGAGATATTTGATATCGAATTTTTTTGTTGGGCACCTAGTGAGGATCAAACTCACCCCTCAGTAGTAATGGCCAAAGTGATTGGGCTTGTTAACCATTACCCTATGCTGATGTGATTATTTAGTTAGGTTAGTTAGGTTGTGTCATTCAGTTTTGAATTATTCGTGGGGCACCTAGTGAGGATCAAACTCACTACTCAGTATTAGTCATTCACCAGAACAGTTTCATTAACCATTACGCCTTTTTCTGTTTGAGCTTGATGTATTATGCATCGCGCACGAAAGATTTATGCATTATTCATTAAGTCTGAGTGACTGAGTTGGTAAGAGATTTAAGAGCGAAGTGACAGAAATTAAAACTACAAATTGCCAAAAACTTAAAATATGGAAAGTTGGCTGCTTGGCAGGATTTTCGACATTAGTGAATAATTTTTGGTCCCCAAGCCGATTATTAAAAAACAAACAAACAAACAAACTGGCGCCAATAAATGCTCTATGGTGTCACTGGGTAAGTATGTAGATGTTAATTCACTTTCATGCGGTCACAGACACACACGGACAGTTTACGGCCTTATCAAACACCGGTTCTCGTATGACTACCGAAGTTAACAAACGTCGAGCCTGCTCACTACCTTGGTGGGTGACTGCTTGGAAATGTCAGATACTGTAAGTGTAGATGGGCACCTCGACGTGGTGTAATGGTTAGAAAGTTCGTCTTGCTAGATCAATTACGACTGAGTAGTGAGTTCGATCCTCACTGGGTGCCCCATACTTTCGGCCTTGTGCCACATCTAAGCCGCGCTTAAAAAATCACTACTGTAAGTGTAGATGTGCAGATGGTGTAATAGATAAAGGCTCGGAATGAGAAATAGAAGTTAACCAACGTCGAGCTTGGTCAGTACCTAGGTGGGTGACCGCTTGGGAATTCAAGGCGCTGTAAGTTTGGATGTGCGCGTGTTGTAATGGATAATGGCTCGGAATAAGAAATAGAAGTTAAGCAACGTCGAGTCTGGTCAGTACCTAGATGGTTGACCGCTTTGGAATGCCAGGCGCTGTAAGCTTGGATGTGCGGGTGTTGTAATGGAATTGGAAATCGGAGAGCTAAGTTCCAATTCCAGTCGGGTTCGTTATATTTGTTTACGCGCAAATAATTTTAAGAAATGTATGAATCGATCTCTTCTCACCCCCAGCTATGGATTAATTAGTCAAATTAGTCCAATGATAATATTCATTGTTTATACTGGTTATAAGGTTAACGTCTAGAATTTCAATGATCTATTTTTTTTTTACTAAGCAGTTATAGAAAATCTGCTTTTCTAAAAATGATTTCCTGGATTTAAATAAACTGAAAAACGTTGATAAGCCGCAAAAAATCAATCAATCTCACACGGGGATACATGCATTTATATATGCAGGGAGCGATGGATAAACTGTTCTCTAAATGACGCAAAAATGAAAATAACACTGACATTTCATTTTAACAGATATATTTACCAAAATTACACACAAATATTTTCAAATACAAATTATAAAATAAAATCGCCACTCGTTTTAACCACGGCTTCCAGACGACTTCAAAATCTCCTGCAACCTTTCTGAATTGTCTCCTTGTTTAAGTTGGTGAATGCTTCCATAATCCTTGCCTTCATCTTTGGTGTTACAAAGAGTTTTGTTGGTCTCTTGCTCTACTGCGCCCAAAACATAATAATCAAGGGGATTGCAGTCTAGAGAGTTAGGTGGCCAGATGTAAGGGGTGATGTGGTTGCAGAAATTGTCTGACAGCCATGATTGGGTACTCCTGCTTGTGTAACATGGTGCAAAGTCCTGTTGCCAGATCAGATATAGGGTCTTGCAGCAGACAGCCTCTTGACTCAGGGCAGCACCACTTCCTCAAGGTACTTGATGTAGGCCTCAGTGTTGAGTTTGAGGCCCTCACCAACAAATTCGGGAGCTCTTTTCTTATCAGACCAATCAGAGTGAGTATTCCGAGCTGCTGTACCTTCGTAATCACCATTAAACTCATCCAACTCATTGGAGATTCCAGCACGAATGCCAAGCAGTACAGCATGCCGTTTCCAAATTTCTGGCGGAGTGAATAACGTCATGGTGCTCTTTTTCTCACAGACGGTGCCCAATTGACCCTACTATACTGGGCAGTCGACAAAATCAAAAACAAACAACGCGCATGCGTGAAATTAGAAGTACAAAATGGCGACGATTACCCTTCGCACCCTATGCGTGTGTGAGCGCATATATGTTCAGCGTATTTGGACAGCTGTTGGGCGTATTTATGCAAGTTTCATTAAAATCCGAGAAAAGCTTTTTTAAAGATAGTTTATGTGTTGTTTTCTTTTTGGTCCGGACCCTATTTCTCTTGTTTCCGGGGATAACTTGAACATAAATTGACTAATCCCTTTACCAAGCCAATAATAAATTATTTTTGTGCCTTTTTTATGTCTATATTGTGTCTCTTTGGTTGTGTTCGGATATCGCGTCTTAACGCATCGGTAGATGTAGTGCGTGTGTTGTGGGGTGGGGGGAAGAGAAACTTGGTCTTATTCTGTTTCTTATCTTCATCAATGATCTTCCTGATGTCATCAGTTCCCAAGTCGGCTCTTATGCAGATGACACAACTATTAACTCCTGTCTTAGTAGCAAATCCGACAGACCCGACAAAGTAAACCTAGCAGGTACTCTTGAAAAAGGACTTCCAATCAGTGGTTAACTGGGGCAAGAAATGGATAGTAAATTTCAACGCGTCCAAAAAAAAAAAAGACTGCTTTCATTTAAGTACCATCGAGAACCTCTTTTACCTGCCATCGGCATGGCTGATGCTGAACTCCAGGAGAGCAACACTCTACGCATTCTTGTCCTCGTGTATTCCATTGACGTGAAGTGGAGCGACTACATTGAATCAATAGCTGCATCTACTGCAAGGAAAGTTGGATCACTGTGTCGTGTCAGAAATTTTTTCTCGTCTGAGTACTTCATGTACATTTATAAATTTACCATTCGTCCGTACATTGAATACTGTTGCCATATCTAATCTGGTGCTTCTACTATACATCTCGGAATTCTTGACAAAAACCAAAGAAGGATCTGTAATATAATCGACCCTGACCAACCATCTAGACTTCAATCACATTCTCAGAGACGTAACGTGGCTTCCCTCTGTCTTTTCTACAAATATTTTCATGGTAACTTTTCTGATGAGCTTTTTTCCCTGGTGCCCAGACTACTTGAATGTAAACGTGTTACTAGATTGACAATTAGGTCTCACCGTTTTACTGTTGAACTTGCTAGATGCAACCACCACTTCCATTCTAAGACTTTCTTTTCTTGAATTTTTCACCTGTGGAAATCCCTTCCGATTTCTTGCTTCCCTGGTAACTACACTCTTCTAAAATTTAAGTGCAACGTCAATCGCTATCTTCCGTTTTCTTGAACCCTGTTCCTTTTGGTATTTTCTTAAATCCTCCCCATTCGCAGTCTTCGCATTCTCTTTTACTTTCATTCCCTGTAAATCCGCTGCGTCTTAGTGGAATTGTTACCTTGTTTGAGATGAATCGATTGAAAAAATCACCAGCATCGATTTTTTTTGGCGCATAAGTTTTTGTTCACTATAAAAGCCGAAATCAATACCTGGTCAAATTCTACCCAGTAGCTATCAAAGTTGCCTGAACCTGGACCCAGGCAACGTACATACAGTTCCCTTTAAAAACTGATGCGATTATTTACTCCCGTTTTAGTTGAAAATCCGATAGGTTTGGCAAAGTAAAATTGTCAACTGCTCTCGAAAATGACCTCCAATCAGTTGTTAACTGGGGCAAGGAAATACCTTATTAACGCCTCCAAAAACAAAACTGCTTTCATTTAACTATCATAGAGGAAGCTGAGGATACCCTGGATTTGAACGGTTTTAGAGAAAATGGAGGGTTCTTGATAAGATCCAGAGACGGATATGCAATGTAATTGGCCCTGATCTGTCATCTCGTCTGCAGTCGCTCTCTCACAGACGCGACGTTGCCTCGCTCTGTCTTTTTTACAAATACTTTCACGGTAATTGCTCCGATGAGCTGCTTTCGCTGGTTCCTAGACCTCATGAATTTAAACGTCCTACGAGGTGGCATCCCGTTCCCACCCCTTCACCATTGAAACTGTTAGATGTAGACGTCTCTTCTACTCCAATAGCTTCATGTCTCGCACATCTCGCCTGTGGAACTCCCTTCCTTATTCCTGTTTCCCTGACAAATACAATCTCCAACTATTTAAGTGTAACGTCAATCGACATCTCGAGTTGCCTTGATCTATCCACTTCCCTTCTCCACATCCTTTCACCTTTTATTTCTTTCTGCTCTCGCTCCAAATCTTGTGTAACCCCCTTGCCTTGATCGATCCACTATCTTTCTCCACATCCTCTCCTTTACCACTCCTATCTGCTCTTCCTCCAAACCTTCTGTAACCCCTTGCGTGCTAGTGGCTTCCAGCCTTGCTTGCGGTGATAAGCTTAAAAAAAAAAAAAGCAAAAAACAAAACCAAAAGGACATTTATACTTAACATCAGGAAGAGAGAGTTGAAATTTCTAGCGGAGATAATAAGGAAAGGGTGCTCGGAAAATCTAATACTCACAGAACAGACTGAAGGCAAGTGTACAACAATGCATAACCTAATTAGCGAGGTATTATGGTGGAGCAAAGTTTATGAGAAATAACAAACCGACAAAATATATGAAGAACTTCGAAGGACAGGAAATTGTGGAGAGCTATGATCGCCTTCTTCCTGAAAGGACACGGCACACAGAAGAAGAAGATGGAGAAACTTTTCTGCCTGCCATCAGCATAGCTAGTGATAAACTCCAGGAGAGCAAATCTTGGCACCTTTTGGGGATCACGTTTTCCACTGACATTATGTAGGGCGAATATATTGAATCAATTGCTAGGCCTTACTCTGGTGGTTGGTTCCCTGTGTTTAAAAACAATGAAAACGTTATTGTTTATATTGATTATAAGTACAAGGCCTATGAGAATTGAAATCATTTAATATTTTTGTTAAACAGGACTCCCACTTATAGAAAATCTACTCTAAATCATAAAATAAAAGATTCAATAAAACGAAGACATTGTTATGGATAATCAAGAGTGATCTCCCCTTGTTTTGTTACTCTCCTCTTCTGTTTCTGTTTACTGGGACTATACACTATACAGTTGAATAAAGCTTTCTTAAAGCCTACACCTGCGTACTTTTGTTATTACAATTACTTAATTAGAAAGACTTTTAATTGGTTTTATGAATAAAATATATTAAAGACACTATTGTCGTATGAAAATAAATTCGATGAATAATTAATTTTTATAAGAATTGTTTTACAGATCACGACAGCTATTAAGGGAGATGTGATGAAATACACTTTAATGTTTAAAAAAAATTATTCAGTATTATTATTTAGGTAATAAGGTTTATAACATCGCAAAAATAACACATTTTTTACATATTTATGGTTATTTTTTAACTTTTAATATGTTAGCATTCCATGGAAAAGGCCTGATAAAAGGAATAATATCACATGATGCAATATTTGAAATATGCTCTTTTGTTAGAGATAGAAGATTATCAAAAACAATGACTGTCGCGAAGGGCGTTATGTTTTTTCTTCTAAGCTATCTTAATTTTGATGAAAAAGATTTTAAAGCAAACTTAAGAACTACACAAAGATTCTTACGAAAATTCAGATACAAAATCGATTCTGACTCTTCTGATCTTATTGATTAATAAATTTATTATTAATTACTATTTTTTAATTAATAACTATTTGTGCTCAGTTGTTGACATTAATAGCTATCTGCTGATGTGTTAACATTTTGGAATAATGCAATAATAAAAATTTAAATTTCATCTCTCTGATAAATGTTGCGATCTGTTAAATGTAAACTCTCACAGAAGATAGCGTCTTCCCATTTGCGGGAGACCCCGTGAACATTATACACACATACGCATACATATGAATATTATACACACATACACGTACGTATGAACATTATACACACATACACGTACATATGAACATTATACACACATACACATACATATGAGCATTATACACACATACACGTATGAACATTCACCAAAATACAAACTCTTTATGTTCACACACAAACACAAATTTTAATGCCTATGTCCATTGTAAACTTTGTTGTTTAATGCATATACTTGTTTGTATATATATATATATATATATATATATATATATATATATATATATATATATATATTTGTGTATATATATATATATATATATATAAATATATATATATATATATTTGTATATATATATATATATTTGTATATATATATATATATATATATATATATATATATATATATATATATATATATATATATTGTCATCCACAGACAGACTGTTTCGCTGTATCACAGCTCATCAGTGTGGCTAGACGTCCGGTTGCCTCTGGCTAGAATCGAACACCGGCTGAATTCGCGTCAGTCGGAAATTTTACCCTGAAGCCGTTAGCGCACGACAGAGAAGAAGGTGAATTTAAGCGTATTTATTTTTAGATAAACACACAGTGACTGAGAGAACTCGATTCGATTTACCGAAGAATCTTGCATTATTAGCCGTAATAGTCACTGTTTACAAACCCACACATCCTCCCCAGAGAGCTCAACCGAAATAAATTTTTCAGGAGCATATATATATATATATATATATATATATATATATATATATATATATATATATATATACATACATATCGGTCTTGTTGGTTTTCTTTACACTTCTTTATGGTGGATTCAATCTCTGAGTCCGCCATGTTCTTGTAGTGGTGAAAAGATTTTATCGCTTTTTCCAACGAAGGAGTCTTCTCGTCAACGTTACCAGAGAAAGAAAGAAAACAGAAAAGGAAAACAACAAACAAAGGAGATGAAAGAAGAAAGGCCTATATAGACAATTCAACTTTATTAGAGAGAAACAAGAAGTATAAAAAAAAGATGAGAAAAAAAGGGAAGTTCACAACTGCACTGCTAAAAAAGTCCTCTTAGCTCATAAGAATTCAATCTTATGTTGGTAACAAAGAAAGAGTTAGAGAGAAAATAGAGAAAGAAAGAAGAGTCAAGATTCCACTTACGATATTGTATCACAAAGTTGTTTTAAAACTCTTTCTCGACCCGTTTCTTTTTTGTCGAGTAAAGGGGAAAAGAAAGGGAAAGGGTTAACTCCCTTACATTCGAATATTGTAAATAACAGTCCTTTGGCTAGGGACAAAAATGGTCTATTTCCCTTCTTTTGGTAGTTCGAGTAGCTCCTCACAAAAACACTTCAAAATGGCTGCCTCATTCCCACGTGTAGCAATATTCAGAGGTTAGATGAACCAAATGTCCTTTTTCTTTAGCCGCAGATAAATTCTACCTGGTTGGTTTATTCTACCGCGCCAAGGTATCTACCAATCCTTTCAATTATTGAGAGTGTCCTCAAAATTCCATTTATCCAGTACTTAGGATAAATAAACAGTCCTGGGAGAATCCTGCGCTAATTCTCTGTCTTCACACGGAGACTATACCTAAACACGCCTAGCTTTTTAGGCGAATTTTTTCTCTCCTCGCAACTTGAATACTTGCGACTAATTCTGTCTTTGTCTTAGTCGACTTGCTGGACAACTTTAACGTCTTATTTCGACGGAGGAGAAGATAGCTCGTCCTTTCACTGTTGTCGCGAATCTCCCACTAACTTTCCACTTTGAATTTCTTCTGGCAAGGCGGGAACTGTCATCAGGACCAATCAGGAGACAAGATCCGATCACGTGACATATTCATCGAAAGGGAGTGGAACAACATATAGAGAGAAGGAGAGAGAGAGAGAAAGAAAGTGAGAAGAAAGAGACAGGAATATAACGAAGTGTGCCAAAATAAAATTTCAACACCGGACCTTTTTCTATCAGGAATAAACACCCGTGTTCCTAATTTAACAACACGTAAGCAAACGGTCCTCTACATAATTTTTATTTCTTTTTGGCGGTAAAATGCTTTCTTTAATGCATCATGGGAATATTCTATATTTTATTTAACTTCTTTTTATAATCTACCCTTTTTCTTTCTTTACTGTTAACTGCATTTCTTATCTTGTATTTTTTTAGTATTTTTATGGCTTTACTTACTTTGATTCCTGACTACTACTACTACTACTACTACTACTACTACTACTACTACAACAACAACAACAACATAGTCTACTAATAGTGGTTGGTAGTTATCTAGTAATTTATTTCTTGCTATCACTCCAGCTTTAAGAAATATTTTTCATTTTTAAAATGTTTAAACCTTAGGTATCGCTTTTTGGGCGGTACCTACATATATATATATATATATATATATATATATATATATATATATATATATATATATTCACATAAAGTGGAATGCACTGGTTTTCATCGCTTCAAAATGTCTTTGTGATGCGTCAGCCTTGAGAAACTTGCAGTAGCTGATTTATGACTGACACATCTATTTTTAAAAATGTCAGACGGCCAGAACTCTTATTCAAACAAAATCGTCGCTGTTTGGAATATAACGTCTTTTATATAGGAATGTAAAAGGTTATTTTCAGAATGTTGCGTTTTTGAGCAGATGCAATAAAATCCACTCAAATTTAACCAAAGTTTAATTTATACGTTGGGGACATGGTCGTTAATATTCCAATTCTAAAGTTCTTTTTTCACATTCTTTAGTTCTGTTATTCTCTAATTCTTTTATTCTCTAATTCTTTTATTCTCTAATTCTTTTATTTTCAAATTCTTTTATTTTCAAATTCTTTTCTCCTTTCTATTATTCTTTTATTTCGTTTTTTTTTTATTTAATTGCGATCATTTCAAGCAAGGTTGAAGCAAACTTAGACACAAGGGGTTACTGAGTGTGAAAGTATTAGAAAACAGAAACATTACTAAGAAAGACGACAGCGGATAGCGATTGACGTTGCATTTAAACTTTTGAAGCCGGAAGGAGGTTCCACAAGCGATAAGTGCGAGAAATGAAACTTTTTTTTCAGTACAAACATTCCAAAAAGAATCGTTACATTTTTTTTTAAAAAAAAGCCGATAAGGTGAGTGATGAAGAAAGATATAATCGAAGATGTTGATATTTATACTGCAACTAGTTTATCCTTAAATTAAAAAAATGGCGGCCATATTTAATTAACATACAGATAGATTAAAACTGATTCAAGGGAAGAAGACTCCAATTTTGTAATATGTCGGTATATTAATACCGTTGCGATATAAATAGATTTTCATTCAAAAGGAGATTTTACATATTAAATCTCCACAGAGTATTACGGCTATTGTGATATTTAAAAGGTGCTGTCAAATTTCAATATTCAGTATTGATGTTGTTGGTTGCAAATCTATTCAGAGAATATTGTCCGAGGTTTGTTTCTGGGAAAACAGAACACATTGCAAAACAATCCGAATTGGAATGGCCAAAAAATGAAAATTCCATTCACTCAATATTTTCTGTGTGGTTCTTATGGATCAGTTTGGTGCCAAGACAAACACGAGTCTGCTATTACTATCTAAGTTTGCTCTAATTTCCAACAGAGTTACTTTGATATATATACGTTTTTCTGGGGTTTGCTGACAAGGACATTGCTCTAGACGTAATGACGTTTGTTTATGTTATGCTGTAGTTAGACACAAGTGGGAGAAGAAACATAATCAAATTCGACAAGCAAGTATTAATTATTACAAGAACTTCACAGAGAATGTCGGCTACGTGTGCGTCTATAACACCATTACACAGAAGAAAAACAAACAGCACTTTCAAATACCGATTTTTTTCAGTACAAAATTTCCCTAAATAAACCAAAAAGAATCATTTAAAAATAAAAAAGCCGATAATGTGAGTGATGAAAAAAGATATAATCGAAGATGTTGATATTTATACTCCAACTAGTTTATCCTTAAATTAAAAAATGGCGGCCATATTTAAGTAATTTTATAATTGCATTATTTATCTTTGTACGGATAATCTCGAATTTTATCTATATACTGTCACTTATATATATATATATATATATATATATATATATATATATATATATATATATATATATATATATATAAGCCACTAAGATACAAGAGGTTACTAGGTGGAGAAGAATCAATAAACAGAAACATTACTAAGGAGAGAGAACAAAAGAAGAGGAATCAGGAGGACAGTAGATTGATCTTGCATTTAAATTTTTCAAGATCAAAATTGGCTGGAAAGCATGGGCCGGAAGAAATTTTTAGCATAGAACTTACGGTTACATCTAGCTACCTCAACTGTAAATTGATGAGATCTCGTCGCCAGTCTAGTACTGTGCTTAAATTCATGCAGTCCAGGTGCCATGGCGAAGAGTTCATCCTAAAAATTACCATGAAATTATTTATAGAAAAGGTGCAGGGAGGTAACCTTACGGCGGTGGGCAAGTGATTTCTAATGGAATTGCCGGAGAAGGATTATTCATAATTTAGAAAAACTTTCCCTAAATAAACCAAAAAGAATCATTTAAAAATAAAAAAGCCGATAATGTGAGTGATGAAGAAAGATATAATCGAAGATGTTGATATTTATACTCCAACTAGTTTATCCCTAAATTAAAAAATGGCGGCCATATGCATTATTTGTTTTTTTTTGTTGTATGAGTAATCTCGAATTTTATCTATATACTGTCATTATATATATATATATATATAAATATATATATATATATATATATATATATATATATATATATATATATATATATAATATCGATTTCACCCGTGAAAGGCAATAGAGCCACTAAGACTCAAGGTGTTAGAAGTTGTGAAAGAATTAGGAACAGAAATATTACTAAAGAGCGAGAACAATATATAGTGCATTGGGGCAGCAGATCATTATTCAAACATTTATTGTTAAATATAACAGACAACGAATGTTTATTATGTTTGATCATGAGCCGTTCTAGACTTCGTATATTTGCTTTAACTTCGGGAGAAATTAAAGACAAAAACTGTCCAACATTTGGATATTTTTTTATTATGCAGTTCCTCGATCTAAGCTTTCCGCTCACATGAGCCATCTTCAGAGTGGTTATACGGACGTTTCAACAAAGATATTCACCATTAAAGATGATATTCTGTTATGCTTATATAGAAGTTTGCTTTGCGACCATAACGGTCCCGTAATAGCAAACGCATGTCGTAAATTCGTGATGCGGTTATATGACGTCGTACCAGATGAGAGAACAAAATATTAACAACAGAACCATATGTTTAGACGCAATGTAATGTGTTGTGACTAGTTTGAAATGTAATTTTGTTGAGTGTGGGTTGCTTTGTTTTAATGTAGATGGCCTCCAATGTCTGAAAGTTCTTACTTCTAGTCATTAGTGGAATTTTTGATATAATCGTTTTGTCTATGTTGGTGTCGATCAATTTATAATTGTTCTAATCCTCTAGTCCCTCCATAATTTTTATTTTATGACTGATGAAGCAGAAAAGTTGAAAGGTGAACTTTAAAAAAAATTTCGCGTTTTCAGTAGAGGGCTAGGAAAATGCACAAAAATGTCTGCTAAGTTTGAGCTAAAGCCAAACGTAAACACAGTTTTTAAAAAAAAAACGTAACGTTCCATTTGCCTCGTTAAATCAAATTGACGAGGAGTTGAATCGACTTGAGGAAATGGGACTTCTGGCAAAGGTTGAATATAGTGAATGGGCATCACCACCCTCCCCGCAGTTTATATTAAGAAAAAGAGCAAAGAAATTCGTGTATGCGCTGACTTCTCTACGGGGCTAAACAGCACCCTAAAGGATCACCATTATCCCCCTTTCAAGTCCCGAGGAGATATTCGCTAAGCTAAGTGGAGGAAAATATTTTTCTAAGATTGACTTAAGCGACGCATTTCTATAAATACCCGTGGACGAGGAATGCTCGAAGCTCCCTTACATACACACTCACATATTCGCTAAGCTAAGTGGAGGAAAATATTTTTCTAAGATTGACTTAAGCGACGCATTTCTATAAATACCCGTGGACGAGGAATGCTCGAAGCTCCCTTACATACACACTCACAAGGGTTTATACAATTTTTAAAGTTCGGTGTTAAGGCCGCCCCTTCCATTTTTCAACAGGTCATGGACACGACGTTAAATGGTCTGGATTCTGCGGTGGGCTATCTCGATGACGTCCTAACACAATTCGCACGTCTGGCAGGTGTTCAAGAGAATCTAGGATTACAGATTCAAATTAAAAGACGTGAAGTGTGATTTTTTTCTTAGGATTAAGTACTTGGAGCAAATAATTGACAAAGACGGAAGACCGCCCGACCCAGATAGAGCAACGGCAATAAAGAATATGCCAGCACCAGAAAATGTGTCGGCTTTTCAAAGTTTTTTAGGTCTTTCCCATTATTACAACGTTTTTGTTCCATTAGAACAGAGGTCGAAATAAAAAGTACTTTGTGCAATACTCTCAGGGAGCTTCCTATAACAATTGATGAGACAATAGACAAAGCGTCCGACGATGAGTTCATAAAGGAAGTAAAGGAGAAACTAAATAGTAAAGACCAGAATATCTCAGAAGTTTAGTCCCTGTGTAACGACATACTAATGTACGGAGACAGAGTAGTAATCCCATCTACACTACAGAAAAGAACATTAAAGGAATTCCATGTTGGCAATCCGGGAACTTCATTCTTGAAGAGTCTGATGAGGAGTTATGTCTACTGAACCAACATGGACAAGGTTATAGAAAACACTCTAAGATCGTGCAAAGGATGTGCTTTGGCTGCCCAATCACCCCCGATAAAATTCAATCCCTGGCCTAAAACCGACCGTCCGTGGTCGCGGATACACATTGATTTTGTTGGACCACTTGATGGTTTTTACTACCTTGTAGTAGTTGACAGTTATTTCAAGTGGCCAGAAATATTGAAATGCAAGCAGCTGACCGCAGAAGTGACAGTATAAAGTTTTTGAACGAGCTATTTTCCCGTTTCGGAGTTGTTGACTGTATTGTAACAGACAAATGCCACACAGTTCCCATCCTGTGAATTTAAGGATTTTTGTCAGTCATTCCTGGTCGAACATATTACCACGGTGCCATATCACCCAAGAAGTAATGGACAGGCAGAGCGTTTTATGGACACTTTCAAGAGAGCACCGAGGAAGGCGAGAGGTACTCCCACCGATACGGCTATATAGCAGTTTTTGTAGGTCTATCGTGTAACCCCAAATAGGAACGCTCCATCTGCCAAAACGCCAGTGGAGGTCATGTTTGTCAGGAAAAGAAAATCAGCATTTGACAAATTCCTTCCGCGTGAAACGAAAGCGGGAAATAGGAATGAAGTTCTTAAAAAGCGCTTTAAGATAGGTGAAAAGTTTTTTTTTTTTTTCGTTGTATTTGGGAATAATAAATCTCGCTGGGAGATAAGGAACAATAGACAGACAAATTGGTAACCTGATTTACATGGTTCAGGGAGCGAAGTTTATACACAAACGTCATGTAAACCAAATTCGAAAACGGTATGAAAGCGTAGTCGACAGGGATTCCATAGAAGATGTCACTATGGACGTCGTCTTTGACACGTTTGAGGTTACAATACTGCAATAAGTACCAGAGCTCAGAAGGCCCAAAAGAAAAAAGAAATTTACGGAACCTTTAGAAATTAACACGAAAAGAAAAAGATGGTGAACATCTTTCATTTCATATCATGTCTACAGAAAAAGGAAAAGAGTGAGTAAAAAGCCCATCTCCACACTTATGAACTTTGAATTTCCAGAAAAGCACAATACGCATTGGATTATTGGAAAGTATTAACATTATAATTTACCGATAAACTTATCCAATTTTTCATTATTTAGGAATAATGAATAGCGACCTTAATAAAAAAAGTGACTGTTGTTAACACGTAAAATGTTTGTTGTAAAACTAAAAATAAAGATTTGTGAACGTAATTCCTGTATATAGCTTTTTCAAAGTGGTTGTTTCTGATTTTTTTGTGAAAAAAGGGTTTATTTGGTTGAATAAAAAGTATTGTGATATATATATATATATATATATATATATATATATATATATATATATATATATAAAGAAATATAGTCTTAAAGTGTGCTATATTTATGGGATAAAGTACTCAATATCAGAGATAGAGCGTGTGTAAATATAAAAGTGGACATGGAAGTCAGCACTTAGAGGCGACAGTCTGTTTCATGCTAGATGCAATCATCAGGCCTGACGATTGCACTAGCATGAAACAGACTGTCGCCTCTAAGTGCTGACTTCCATGTTCACTTTTATATTTATATACATATATATATATATAGAGAGAGAGAGATAGAGAGAGATAGAGAGAGATATAGATATATGTATATATATATACAAATGAGAGAAAGAACAGATGGAATAAAAATCCAATGTTCGTAGCATTTACTTTTAAAAAGTGCTCAATACAAAGTAGAGCAATATATTATTATTAGATTTTATTATAAGAGATTATAATAAAAATATTTTTGAAATCGCTACACAAAAGCTTTCATGTGTCAATACTATGATTGTACTTCATAGTATTGAAACATGAAATCTTTTGTGTAGCGATTTCAAAAATGTTTTTATTATAATATATATATATATATATATATATATATATATATATATATATATATATATAGTCCTGCACAGAGAGGCTGTTTCGCAGCTCATCAATATGGCTAGACATCTGATTACTTCAAGCCGGGATCGAGACCCAACTGATTCGGCAACAGTTGGAAGTTTTCTTCCGTACGCCATACTTGTGCATTTAGCCAGCAAATTCTCTTTTAGGTATAAATTACAAACATTACGTTTGCTTATTTTTATCATAATCTTTTCATATTCATGGATATTCGTGAATATGAATGTATTATGATAAAAAATAAACGGACATAACTTTTGTAATTTATTCAATCAAACACACACACACACACAAATATATATATATATATATATATATATATATATATATATATATATATATATATATATAGGCATGTCTGATTGAATAAATTACAAACATTATGTCTGCTTATTTTTAGTATAATCCGTTCATGTTCACGGATATTTTTCCGTGTATTACAAAAAAACGTGATGCAAGAAATGCACTGTAACAGTAAGAATCACTTTTACTTCCCGAGTACTTTCCATCTCTTTCTGAGATCATCATCAGGGGTGCAACTAGTAAGGCAAAAAATTATGTGTTGCTACCCATTACTATTTTTTTTCTTTTTGCGTTTAAATGCAACGGCTGACAGTTATGCTTTAGCACTCATTAGAACGTGAAAAAATTATCCACTATGGAATTTTTTCTTTTATATTGGAATGTCATGGTCAAGCGCCAATGAAAGCGTGACACTGAAAACTGCTGTTTTTATATGCATTTTAGAATATTATTATAGTATTCGTAGCTGATTCTGTTCAGTGTCGGCTTCAGTTTTTTTTAATGCAGATTGCTTCGAGAATCTGCAGAAAAGAATACATTAAAACTACAGATCCTAATCGTAAAAATAACATGATCAAAAGATTTCGTATTTTAAAACCTGATATAAAATGCAAATAGATTTGTGTAATGGAGAAACAAAACAGCCATATTTCCCACGAGTTTTTGTTAGAGTAAATAATATCAGGAAAGAGAATTTTGCAAGGTTAACAAGCAAGGAATTGATGAGAAAAATGTCTCTGGTGGGAATTAAATTATTCGCTTCATGCAACTGTCCGAATAAATATTTCACAATACGTCACACAAAGCCATGACATGAAGAGGAATGGTTAACGGCTCGGATTGAGGAATCGGAGAGCCGAGTTCGAATTCCAGTCGAGTTCGTCAGATTCACTACTACCTTTGGGAAAAGTATGAATCCTTCTCTTCTACCCCCCTCTTCCGGCTATGGCTCAATAGCAGGACACAAGCACAAATTTAATCATGAGGCGGTACGGTGGAGCAATGGACAGCTGAGACGGAGTTCGAATTCCTGTCGGAACGAAACGCATTGGTAAAGATTTATTCATATATATATATATATATATATATATATATATATATATATATATATTATTGACATTGTTCGGACTGTTATCTTCATCTTTATTGCCATATTCAAGACTTCTCGGCCGTTGTACGCATCGGCCTTCTTCAGATGATTGGAGTTCCGAACTGAACACTTTATGTCGTCCACCGGGTTAGACTGTTCTAGTTCCACGCCTCTTCCAGGTGTCTCAGTTATCCCCCTTTGACTTAACTCTCAAAGTTTTGTTCCCCAATGCAGTAGCCAGGTATTGAACTCACAACTCTTAGTCACTGGATCCCACCAATGCTTTTATCCTCTTGTATTATGGGTCCTTGAAGACACATGGCCCAGTGCTTTTATTTGCCTTTAAAGCACACTCACTCCATCAGATTTTCTGGAAATGGCATATCTACTTAGTTTTGTACCTGAAACGTAATTCTTTAGAAATTTGCTTTGTTCACGTTTCGGATATATAGATCCTAGCAAAAAAATTAAGTTAATTATATACTACACTAAATCTAGTATATCCAACTCAATTATTCGCAATGATTCTTCTCCCCCGGTTAGCGATTTGAAAAAAAACAACATAGTTTACAAATTCAGGTGCCCTTTGGGAGATTGTATCTCCAACGAACTAAATAATATCTATGTTGGTCACACCACAAACTCGCTTTCACGACGCTTGACACTACATTTGAATGATAACTCTAACATTTTTAGGCATTTAAAACAACATGCCTGGCCGCATACACAATTCCGGAAAATCCTCGTCGAAACCTCAACTATACTTAAACATGAAAACAATAAACAAAAACTAAAAATTATTGAAGCTATATACATAAAACAGTTGAAACCTAACCTGAACAAAATAAACTATGAAATCTCCAAAAATATTCTTAAATGCCTATAATTAGTAACAGAAGTCATTGGTTCATACCAACGGCTTTCCATACTCAATACTCATCGGATTCACTCTCGCGTGGTCATGTGTGACGTCATGAGCTGTTGTGCGATTTTCGCTTTCAGCGTTTTTATATGCACGTGTTTATCGTTGCTTGGAAATCATCCATGTAAACAAACAAGACTATCATCAATTTCTTGTTCGTGTATTGCTTAAATATATTGTGTAATTGTCATCTTTGATAATGGCTTATGTAAGCCGAAAGCTTAGATTGGATTAAAAAATATGTATCAATATTGTGATTTTCTTTCATTGTTTAATGATAATGTTATTAAGCTTATCAGACTATATGAAAAAAACTTACATAAAATATATAGACAACACTTATCTATATTATTTAATGAAACATGTATGAATATATATATATATATATATATATATATATATATATATATATATATATATATATATATATATATATTAGTTGTAGTATAAAACATACTACAGTTGAAAGTCTTTTTAAAAAACATCACATAAGTTACCTCCCTTCATAGAGCTAAAAAATATTTTGAATTTACGGCGATAACGCATAACACATCCACAGATATGCAACCCGTGAAGATGGTCTCAGATGAGATTAAAAATAATAACAAATTATTTGAAAGAAAATTTTAGAATTTTTCTCGTTCAATTTTCTACAGAAACCAAGAAATTAATTCGTGGATTTGAAAGGATTAAAATTAAAATAAACAGACATAATACGTTTACATTATTTAACCAAACCTGCTCAAGTGAAAATATGCTGCCTAAATGTTTATATATATATAAGTTAAAGAACGTCGAGCCTGATCAGTACAGAGATGAGTGACCGCTTGGGAATGACAAGTGTTGTAAGTTTGGATGTACAAGTGGTGTCATGGATAAGGGTTAGGAATGTCAGAGAGACAAGTTTGAATTCCAGTCGAGTTCATTACACATGCGCGCAAATACCCTGGGAAATGTATGAATCCATCTGTGGTAACCACATCCAACTATGGTTTAAATAGTAAGATTTGTAAAATCATTATCATCTCCAAGAAATTGTTGATGTAATACTCAAGAATTATTCTTAAAAGTATTCCCAAAATATGTTCCGGCTTGAAATAAC
>OZ038517.1:53039287-53104287 GCA_964036315.1 Acanthosepion esculentum | reverse complement strand
GCAAGGTCGTTGCATATCTTCACATATCTGGCTCAGAAGTTATCTACTATTCCAAATCAGCATCAGTCCCTGACGACGTCTGAACGTAGGGTCTTTGCGCAGATGATCAACTGTCCAGTTTCCTTCACATACCTGTTTCAGATATCTGCTATTCCTCATCAGCGCCACCCCCATGACCAGATCTGGTTCTAGAGTCGTTGTGCAGCTGAGCAACTGATCAATTCCCATCACATATCCGGCTCAGATATCTACTGTTCCTCATTAGCATCTATCCCTGGCCAGGTATGGCCGTAGGGTCGTTGCGCAGTTGGGCAACTCTCCACTGTCCAGTTCCCTTCTCATATCTTGCTACTATTTCTCATCAGCACCTAACCTTGACCAGATCTGGTCGTAGGGTCGTTGTGCAGCTGAGCAATTGACCAGTTCAGTTCCGTTCACATATCTGGGTTGAAAATTGCAGGGGAACTCATTCATGTTTCATGGGCAAATAGAGCTCGTCATGGTCGTTGATTCAATCGGGGCAACTCTCCTAGCTGCCAGTTGACTACAAAGAAGAGGAAATTGTGGAGAGCCAGGATCGCCAACGTCCAGAAGCGACGTGGCACGCAGAAGAACATAGAAGAAGAAGGTTAAGTTTTTCCCTCCGAATCTTTCCCGCGTAATGTCTGTATGCTCTGAAGACTCGACAGAAAAATAGAAACCTCTTTTCTTAGCTCTTTGTTTTCTCTTAGCCGATCCTGTCGAACTTCAAAGGAAACATTGCCTCAATGCAGATTTGTCCGACTACATCAAAGAACCATTAATCACGGTGGGAAATGATCTTCATCTCTACACCCCTCGCTCTCCCCCACACTGGCCTCGTTTTCTTTCTTGCCTTCAAGTTTGCTCACAATCAGCAACAGGTTTCTTTCTGCAATATTTTTCCTGTTTTCAACCCCCGTCTTCGAACGCTCATATTACGCAACTAGATATCTTAGTCGATTTTAACATGAAGGCCAGTTATGGGTAAACTGCGGCCCGTATGCGGCCCGTTTGGTCTTCTGAATAGTACACCTAATTTAATGTTGAATGTAAGGTTCTCAGAATTTTAAACCATTGGCGATTTTCATCAAGGAAGATCATACCTGTAAAAATAGTTTGCTTTAGAAACGAGAAACGTTCATATTAATTTTTTTCTCTAGAGAAATTTTTTCTTTTAAAAAGATTTGTTGTATTTTCGAATGAATAAATTCAAAACAAATCACACCTACACGCGTTGGGCTAATCACAGTTATCTTCAGTCATAATATTATAGAAAATATTCAGTTTTTAAATTTTAGAAAAAATATTTACTCTCAATGAAAAATAACAAAATCTTTTCTTTATGCTTACGCCTACGATATTCTGTAGTGAAAATTACCGCTTTACTTTCAACGAAATTTACTCTGAATTTTTAATAGTACAGCCTGCTTTATGATGAGCAGTGGCCGATTCAATGAGGGGCGAGTGGGGTAGAAGGGACCCAATGCCATCCCTAATTTTTGGCTGACCCCCTCGGTTGTATCCCAACTTTTCTAAGCTTAAAAATTTATGAAACTGATCAGTCTCTGATTTTGATAAGAATTGATAATCCGTACTTTTCCCTCTGCGTTTTCTTTTTCATTTAGCTATTTTTTTATTACATCCACATTTGCAAAAACCAGGCAAAATAAGGACATATACAGTGACCAGTTTAGCGGTGACGATATCTGACTACATTTAATACAAAAGTATTTTTACTTTAGAGATATCTAAATCAATAACCAAACCCATCCGCTACAAATTATCCAGTTACCGACTATACCCCCGAGTCCGACCATTCAATCAAGCTTACATTTTTTGATCTAGTAGTCGGGTAAATTGACTCTGCTCTTTAAGAAGTAAAGCGGGAGGGGCGGTCCGTCCTGGTGGGGTGTATTTCAAGGGCAAATTTAGGAGGGGCGGCTTTCAGGTGAATTAGTATATGGGAAAACGATATATAAATTTATATATCAAGAACAGTTTTTAGAATAAGAACTAGGACAGCGCGGGAAAAAACTTTCGTTAAATGCATTTCGTCATTTACGACTTAATCAAACTAAAATGATGTGTTTACGCTGATACGATTACACATGTGCAAGAAGGAGGGGGGCGTTCATGTTTGTTATAAAATATCTCACATAGATCGGGACAAGAATGTGAAAAGTTATAAGAACCTGGCCGTAAGTTTACTAAAGATATATATATATATATATATATATATATATATATATATATATATTACCCAAGTATAGGATTGGTGTAGACGGAATAAATTCTAATAACCAAAAATACTATTTTTAAAAGAGTGCTCAATACAGAGTAGAGCAAATATAATTTATTCGAAAATTATGACATAAAAATGTTATAAAATCACTAGAAAAATAGCCATTTTGTTTCAACACTTCTGGTGTCTTCTCAAGTAATGGCGTTGAATGTAGAAACTACATTCGACACCATCACTTGATAAGACACCAGAAGTGTTGAAACAAAATGGCTATTTTTCTAGTGATTTTATAACATATTTATGTTATAATTTTCGATAAACTATATATATATATATATATATATATATATATATATATATATATATATATATATATACAGTGTAACCCGTATATAAGAGAGTTGTTGGGACCGGAGAATAAGTATCTTATATCCGAGTTTCTCTTATATCCGGGTTTCTCTTATATCCGGGTTTGGTCTATTATATATACATTAACACAGGCTCTAATTTGGGACCAGAGAAAAATTCTCTTATACCCGGGTTTCTCTTATATCCGGGTCTCTTATATCCGGGTTACACTGTATATATATATATATATATATATATATATGTATATATGTATGTATGTATGTGTGTGTGTGTGTGTGTGTGTGTGTGTGTGGTCAACACCCAGTCCTATACTGTACTATACCATATGTGTACTGCACACTATATGTAATGTACGAATAACCCTACTTTTTGTGTTAACAAATCCCTTTGGAGGCACAGTTCAACAATGTATAGCGGCTCGGATTGAGGCATCGGAAAGCCGAGTTCGAATTTCAGTCAAGTTTGTTACATTCACGCATGTGAAAATATCCTTGGGAAAACTATGAATCTATCTCTTCTCCCCACCCCCGCCTCAGTTGGGTTTTAACTAGCAGGACAGACTGGGTTGACTTGCGTGACAACCAGTCTAACAGATGGTAAACTCTGAAATCATAACCTACAGTTATGTGTTAAATAGCCTCACAAACCCGGCCAAGCGTGGTGAGTACGTCTAAATTCCAGAAGGCATGATTAATCCAGGAAGGGTTTCTTCAACAGGAATAAGCTTTAAGGGTGTGCAGGTAATGAAAGAATTGGCAGGAAAAGTGAAATTTGTAAGCTGGGTTCAAATTCCAGGCTTTATATTCACATTTGGACTAATGCCCTTTGGAAAGGCATGAGCCCATTTCTTCTGCCACGACCACTAGTTATGGGTTAAATAGTAGCATAGAATGTGTTGTAGGGATATAAAAGGTGATTATCTTCTTTTGGTAGAGATAAAGTCACGTGATAGCTCTTTAATGATGTCGCAGAATAATGGCGAAAATGGCAGTTCTTCCCCAGCTTCTAGTAGCCAAACAAAACAGTCGCTTTTTGACCCGGGGCCATTTTATCCAAGCTGACGCTAAATCTTCCCCACACCCTCAGCAAGTGGTGCAGCTTGCAAGCACATGGCGCCGTTTTCCCTTTGGGAATATATCTTCCCTAGATATAGAAAGAAATTATTTCCTGCTTGTAGTCGTCCTACTGAGGATAACCCGTTTCCGTTTGCGGGTTATGTCCTCACTAGCCACACCCTGAATCAATCCAGCCCGCTTGGGCCTGGAATCCTAAATATGGCTTCTCCAGAAACACCGAAGGACTATATAATATGGAGATTCTTCTTCATCTTACATATAGTATCACCTTATCTTTTCCTTCCATATAGATATATCTTACATATAATATGACCATATCCCCTTTCACACTGCTTGTTGTGCAGATATGTGTTATAGTTTCTCTGTTTGGAACACATGTAAATATTTATATATAATTTTGTGCATGACATATAAAACTCTCTCCGAGAACAAAGCATGTTCGTCATTACTCATTCTTTCAGCTATTCCATTCCGTCCCTGCAATACGATCTTATTATATCACGGATATAATAATGCCCATAATGGGGGAAATAAAAAGGAGCTCACCCATTATTTGGGTCAACTCGACGTGACATGATGTTGTTAACTTCCATTATTTGGGGGCTTACCCGCATTAGGGTATCTGTCATTTGTAGCAACCTGTGTATATAGAAAGAAAACTATGGTTTCCAAACTATGGAGATGGTAACAGGAAACCACGATACTACCTCACGAAAAATTGCATCTTAGTGGCTTTATTGTTTTGCTTGGACAGAATGATTAAAAACAAAAACCTAAGTAAAACGTATCTTAAGACTTTTTATCAATGATATTGTTGGGTCAGCAAAAATATGTTGGACAACCTTAAATAGTTTCTACCCATCAAAATAAATAATTATCCAAACACAATATATATATATATATATATATATATATATATATATATATATATATATATATATAGAGAGAGAGAGAGAGAGAGAGAGAGAGAGAGAGCGAGTGTAACAGCATAATTTTCCATCCCACAAAATGTTTAATATTAAAAAAAACACTAAACTAATTTTCTTTTTTCCAGGTTTTCAGAAAAGACGTTTAGTCATATTGACACCATTTGTCATAAGAATCACTGCAAAAAAAAAACTTTGATTTATTCAGTTAAAAAGAAAACAGGTTAAAATAGTTTTGTGTCAAACCCACTGTCTTTGCAACTGAGTAATAGTAAGAAAGGAAACAAAATATTCAGGCTTTCAGTAATGGTGCCAACATTCATACTCTGGCTTCCATCTTCAAAGTCCATTCAAGAACCATCAAGAGAACGGTGAATAAGTTTAAAAAAGAGGGAACAGTAGAGAGGAAAATTGGACCAGGAGCTCACACCAGGAAAAGGGATCATCATTTCAACTTAAAGCTAAAGAGATCGATTAGAAAAGATCCAACTAAATCCATAAGAGGTTTGACGTGTGAGAAAGGAGTTTCAACCATGACAGTCCAAAGAGCAGTCGGAAAAGACTTGAAAATGAAATCGTACGTGAAATATGTGAGGCAACTTGTTACTCTAGGACAGAAAGTTAGAAGGTTTGCGAGGGCGAAGATCATCTTGAATAAGTTGGAAAATGATCCTGGAATATATATATACATATATATATATATATATATATATATATATATATATATATATATATATATATATATATATATATATATATATTTGATCTTTATTTCAATCCTTCATTTAACTTCCGATCATTAGTTATGATTAATTAATGATGAACATGTAATCTTCGTTTATGATCGATTTCATCACGACTCTTCTATTAAGCTTGGAGAGTAATTATACATTCTTATTGCTCAAAGTAGGGTCCAATAGTGTCATAAAAACTCGGAGAATTCCAGTAAGATATCTTTAATCATTTCTAAGATGCAACAGCAAAAATGTCCAATTGTTAGATAAGCTTAATCTACTGTTAGCTTAATCTAACAATTGGACATTTTTGATGTTACACAATTCCGACAATTTTGCTGTTACACCCGATATATATATATATATATATATATATATATATATATATATATATATATATATATATATATATATATATAAAGGGTGTAGCAGTATAAATATAACCCAAATAAAAGTATGTGGTTTTGTTAATTTTTAATATTTTGCTTTTATATTTCAGATTTCAAAATCTGAGAAGATAGCAAAACCAGAACAACAACTATAATGCCTTTTGCAAAAGAACAGAAAATGTTCTGTGTGCTGAGAGAATTGGAGGGAAATTCCTATAAACATGCCATCCCGAAATTCAGCAGAAAGGATGACAAGAATAAAGCCCCTGGCAAAACTGACCTTTACCGATGGATCAAGAAGTTTGAGGCTACAGGTACAATCAACAACACGAGTAAAAATAAGTCTCCATCAGTCAAAGTTGGTAGAAAACCTACTGTAAGGTCTCCTGATAACATAGCAGATGTCGAAGATTCAGTCGGCAGGAGTCCGAAGAAATCCGTCTGCAGAAGGAGCCAAGACCTTGGCCTCACCAAATCCTCCAATGAGCCGTGGCAGAGGTGCAACCAGGGCTCAGAGGGGGTACCAGTGGTACCAGCAAGATGGGTGGGGGCACCCCTCATACAGCAAATGTCTCTCTGGAGTGGCTGGACCAGAAGTTTCCCAACTGACTCATCAGCCGTAAACGCGAACCTGAGTTGTTTCCGCATTTCCCCGACCTCACCCCCACCCAGATCTTTATCTGCAGGGGTATCTGAAGGATCAAGTCTACAGGAACAACCCCCATATCAGAGCTAAAGGCAGAAATCAATCAAGAAATCAAAGCTATACGAAAAGAAGCGTGCACCAAAGTCATCGACAATTTCCCCGTAGAATTCAAGTGTGTCATCAACAGAATGGGGCACATTTGGAGCATATTCTATAAATGACGATAAAATCTTTGCCAATACAGCTAGTGACATGTTTGGAGCAGAAGATTTGCTAACGTCTCTAGTTTTCAGAAATATATGGTTCTTGGGTTACATTTATTCTGGGACATCTGTATATATATATATATATATATATATATATATATATATGTATGTGTGTGTGTGTGTGTGTGTGTGTGTGTGTGTGTTCTACAGGCAGACCAATATGATCATATGTCTATATGAAAAAATTATAATATATATTATTAAAATTATGATATATATATTATATACATATATTATTAAAATTATTATATATATATATATATATATATAATAATTTTAATAATATATGTATATAATATATATATCATAATTCATAATATATATATATATATATATATATATAAATATAAAAGTGGACATGGAAGTCAGCACTTAGAGGCGACAGTCTGTTTCATGCTAGTGCAATCGTCAGGCGACTCCGATATATATATATATATATATATATATATATATATATATATATATATATATATATATATATATACGGTTATAGATAAGTCAGGAGGCCGTAAATAAAAATCTTTATTTTCTCAATATAGAACCTGTTTAAATAAAGTACAGAAATACGTTGCATTCTGACTGACTTCACTGATTGGCTGTTTAAGGGTCACATGAGCAGTCCGGTGAATATTAAATGGAGAAAGAGGTTAGGATAGGCAGCTTTATTGATGATCACCCAAAAATTTATACGAGAAAGAAATGGGTTCAAAAGCTGAAAATAAATCTTAAATTTTAACTGGGTATGTACTGAAGTGAGATAATATTAGACCTGTGCAGAGAATGAGAATTAGTTACGTTTATTAATCGTGTTCTTGTTTATAAAAAGCGTACACGGAACAGGATCACTTATTATTCAGGAAATATTGAACTGAAACTAGAGAAAGCGACATAAAGTTTTGTTATTTTAGAAGTACAATGCCTGTTTTTTTTTGGTACGGGTAAACCAGTTGATAAATCATATTCAGGAAGTATTGGTCATGAGAGGATTACCCAAGCTTGTCTGTCATGTGACACGCAAGTCGGCGTTCTGTTCAGGACTATAAAAGGAGGAACGTAAACCCTCTCTTGTCTTTTTGCTCACTCAGAAAAAGGATGTGGTTGGTAGAAGACGTGTCCAGTTGTCCCCGCCGAGAGAGATTTATTTCTTCGGACAAGCCGACTTAATTTCACACAACCATGTGGCGCATCTGTTGCATGCACGAGCACACACATACACACGCGCGCACGCACACACACACACACATATACACACACATACACACACGTGCATACACATACTGTCGATAATCTCATGATTATTTTTTTCATTTTTTTAGCTATCGATGTACACGTACATATATATTTTTCCTCTTTTTTGTGAGCTAAGTTGTTCTTTGTGCAATTCTTCTCGACGTGTTGAATTTATTTACTTTGAAAGTGTTTAATTACTAAAATTAAACAAATGGATTTACGGTTTGTTTAACTTCTCGGCTATAAGGAGCAACCAGATCAAGTCTTTCCTTTCAGGGTGGTCTATGAAGGTCGTTGTTAGTGGTCAGTTCTCTGAGGTGCATGTGATCAATGATGGCGTTCACCAAAGCTCTCTCTCCTTGGCTCTAACCCTACGGTGGAGTAATGGATAGCGGCTCGGATTGGGATAAGAAAAAAACTCCCGAATTTGTTTACTCAACACGGAGGCATACATTAAGTGCATCGAGCAGGTTGTGATGTCCTGGGTCAAGAGGGTGGCTGCTGGCATACCTTATATCTGGCAACAGGACTCTGCACCTTGCCACACAATCACGAGAACCCAATCATGGCTGTCTGCCAATTTCTGCGACCACATCAACCCTTACATCTGGTCACCTAACTCCCCAGACTGCATTAGCCATGATTATTGTGTGGGGTGCAGTTGATTTAGACACCAACTAAACTCCTTTTTACGCCAAGTATTATGGCAGCATTCACCAACTTAAACAAGGAGACTGTCCAAAAGAGTTGCAGGAGATTCGGAAGTCGTCTGGAGGCCGTGGTTGAAATCAATGGCGATTTTAAAGAATAAATTTACTCTTTAGTATTTCAAGATATTTTTGTGTAATTTTGGTAAATATATATCTGTTAAAATGAGATGTCAGTGTTTGTTTTCCTTTCGGCGTAATTTAGACGACAATTTATCCGTCGTACCCTGTACAATTATGGTCTCTTTAAGTCCAGAGTCAACTGATATCTATCCTACTCATCTTCACAATACCCTCTTACTTTTCCCTACTTTACAGTCTCACCTAGTTACGCTCTGCCTTGAGTGGCTCTTGAGTCTTATATTGGAAGAATTATCAGTAAAAACAGAAAGAAAATTCACAGCAACATGTTTTTGATATTAAGCTTATACCGTAATTCCCCATGTATAATGCGCCTTCAACCAGAATACGCGCTAAAATTGTACTGAAAGTGTGGGAAAATGCTTCTACTGATGCATAATACGCAATCCTTGTTTGGCAATCAAGACGTATAAATTGTACCTCCCCAGTTTCATTACGGCCAGCGTTTCTTACTTTTAAAATGGTTTAGTTTTATAATTCTTATTTTATTTTACGGTAATTTTTAAAGATTTTTTGTAGCTGTGCATAATACGCATCCCTGATTTTTCTTATAATTTAAAAAAAATCGTATTATACATGGGGAATTATGGTAAATAATCATAAAAAGAAAAAAATAATTTTCATTAAATATAAGACGTGGGAAAAAAAAGGATTGCATGTGTTTGACTAAATAAAAAAAATACAACTCAAAGCTAATGTATTTTTTTAAACAATCTGCTAACTTTAAGAAAAGCAGCCAAGCGGAACGTAGGAACGAATTCATATAAGCAAACGTTGGCTTTTAAGAGAGAAAAAAAAAGTGAACTTAATTTACATGTCACCGAGCAAAGTATTTCCCTTTCTGGTGAAAACGAACAGGGTTTGAGAATATGCAAAGGTGAACAAAGGTGGGGGAAGTAAAAAGAAAAAAGGCCTCCTGTTAAGGGGGCAACTGATAAGCAAACGAAATAAATAGGCCCCGAGAAATAAATAGAAACGGTTTGGTAACTTTTAAACTTGGGTGGCAAAGGGAAGTCGGGTGGAGATGGTCGGCGAATTATCTGGCATTTAATCAGAAATTTGCAAGAAAGAAAACGAGTAAGAAAGATGAGTCATGTTGAAGAAGTGAACGAACTCTTTATCTCCCTCTCTCTCGCTATATATATATATATATATATATATATATATATATATATATATATATATATATATATATATATGTATTACAGTTCAAAAATTTGAAGCAACTCCTAGAACTAGTATGGGTTGAACTTGACAAAAGAGTGAAAACAAAAATGAAAAAGAGCTCTTAGAGTCATTGAAAAAAGAATGAAATCAATTATCAAACTTATACTTTGAGAAACTTTTGCAACGAATGCCAAGAATTTGTGCTGCAGTAATCAAGGCTAAAGGAGGATGTTTTGACGAGAGCCAATTTTAATCATAAAATGCTTTTTTTCTTTTTTTTCATAGTAAAAGTTATAATAAAAAAATCATATCTCGCTTACTTTTAGGCATGTATAATATTTTTCTCTTATTTACCATCTACTTTCGGGGGTAATTTAAAAAATTACCAGAGAAGGCCTCAAACTTTTGAAATGTAGTATATATATATATATATATATATATATATATATATATATATATATATATATATATATATATATATATATATTACATGAATCATTCATACAAAAAACAGATATTGAAGTTAATGATATAAATGGCGAGAATACATCTTTGCAACAAATTTAATAAATGACATTAACCCCGAACATGTAGATGAATGTTATGATACCTGTTTATAAATTCCAGTTGCATGAGGTCTTTTTTAATTTTTTTTGTAGGTTTTTCAGTCAATCAGCACGTCGGATCAGTTATAAGGTCTTTTTTTATTTTTTGTTTTTTGTATGAATGATTCATGTAATGTAAATTGAACTGCACCACATACTTGATATTAAAATAACTGATCCGACGTGCAACTTTCGGATAATAAGTGCGACATTCCTCTATTTATTGAACAATTTAGTTCATGCCACATTGACTGAAAAACCTACCAGTACAAAAGAATTCTCCTATTACCATATTAGTACAAAAACGCACAATCTTAAAATTTAAAAATTCAACCTCAGCGTTGCGACCGCACGCTCCAAAATTTCTTACAATTAACAATAACACATTTCTAAAAACATATTTCGGATTACATCTATTCTTTCGCTGTCCTGTTATTACCGGGATGTAAAAAACTAATATATTTTCATACCTGATGATGTCTGTATGCACAGATGAATGCTTGTAAAAAAATTTAAAAAGAGACATTATGCAACTGGAATTTATAAACACGGACCAAAACATTCATCTACAGGTTCGGGGTTAATGTCATTTATTAAATTTGTTTGCGAAGATGTATTCTCGCCATTTATATCATTAACTTCAATATCTGTTTTTTGTATGAATGATTCATGTAATGTAAATTGAACTGCACCACATACTTGATATATATATATATATATATATATATATATATATATATATATATATATATATATATATATATATAATTAACAAAGTAGAGACTTCAGAAAGCCAAGGTAATATATTTTTTCACCAGATCAATAAAATTCGATTTCCCTTCGTCAGACCTTGTGCTTTCAAAACAATGAATGGATTCAAAAGTTCTTCCAGGAATCAACAGAAAAAAGAAACGAAACTTGCTCTGTTCATTACATTGAGCTCTCGGGATTTATACCCTCCCTGGAATTATCCATACGGATTACGAATTAACTTTATCATATATATATATATATATATATATATATATATATATATATATATATATATATATTGTCATCCACAGACAGACTGTTTCGCTGTATCACAGCTCATCAGTGTGACTAGACGTCCGGTTGCCTCTGGCTCGAATCGAAAACCGGCTGAATTCGCGTCAGTCGGAAATTTTACCCTGAAGCTGTTGGCGCACGGCAGTGAAGAAGGTGAATTTAAGCGTAGGCCAGGGCCACACCTTGTTTACAACTTTCCGCAAAGGCGGAACATATTTTTGATTTGTATATAATACTGTGTGTGTGTGTGTGAGAGAGAGAGAGAGAGGGGGGGGGTATTGTACACGACTCCTTTTATCCGGCACCCTTGGAACTAGACCGCTGCCCGATCACAGAAATACCGGATAACAGAAACCACTCCTAAAAATAAACCTATATAAGCACAGCTTTACCAGCCCATTTCACATCTATTACTGCTGTGTGATGCAAGGCAGAACAAAGCTTAAAACAGGAAACAAATCAATCATCAATGACTCCAGACAAGGTTTTTATTGTTACATAAAATGCAATGGCTAAGAAAAAAGCCTAAAAAACGCCAATAATATATACTTACTATCCTGAATGGGTAAATATGTAGCTATATATAAAAAATGAGCAAGACTGTATCTATCACCAAAACACTCTACTGTTGTTGGCTTTTGCGGAAAGTTGTAAACAACGTGTGGCGCTGCCCTTAGAGTAGGCTATCATGGCTCTCCACATTTTATTAGTCCTATGCGTTTAGAAAGTAGGCGATCTTGGCTCTCCACATTTTATTAGTCCTATGCATTTAGAAAGTAGGCAATCATGGCACTCCACATGTTATTAGTCCTATGTATTTAGAAAGTAGGCGATCATGGCTCGCCACATTTTATTAGTCCTATGCGTTTAGAAAGTAGGCGATCATGGCTCGCCACATTTTATTAGTCCTATGCGTTTAGAAAGAAGGCAATCATGGCTCTCCACATTTTATTAGTCCTATCTATTTAGAAAGTAGGCGATCATGGCTCTCTATATTTTATTAGTCCGATGCGTTTAGAAAGTAGGCTATCATGGCTCTCCACATTTTATTAGTCCTATGCGTTTAGAAAGTAGGCGATCATGGCTCTCCACATTTTATTAGTTCTATGCTTTTAGAAAGTAGGCGATCATGGCTCGCCACATTTTATTAGTCCTATGCGTTTAGAAAGTAGGCGATCATGCCTCTCCACATTTTATTAGTCCGATGCGTTTAGAAAGTAGGCGATCTTGGCTCTCCACATTTTATTAGTCCTATGCGTTTAGAAAGTATGCGATCATGGCTCGCCACATTTTATTAGTCCTATGCATTTAGAAAGTAGGCGATCATGGCTCTCCACATTTTATTAGTCCTATGCATTTAGAAAGTAGGCGATCATGGCTCGCCACATTTTATTAGTCCTATGCGTTTAGAAAGTAGGCGATCTTGGCACTCCACATTTTATTAGTCCTATGCGTTTAGAAAGTAGGCGATCTTGGCACTCCACATTTTATTAGTCCTATGCATTTAGAAAGTAGGCGATCATGGCTCTCCACATTTTATTAGTCCTATGTATTTAGAAAGTAGGCGATCTTGGCACTCCACATTTTATTAGTCCTATGCGTTTAGAAAGTAGGCGATCTTGGCACTCCACATTTTATTAGTCCTATGCATTTAGAAAGTAGGCGATCATGGCTCTCCACATGTTATTAGTCCTATCTATTTAGAAAGTAGGCGATCTTGGCACTCCATATTTTATTAGTCCTATGTATTTAGAAAGTAGGCGATCTTGGCACTCCACATTTTATTAGTCCTATGTATTTAGAAAGTAGGCAATCATGGCTCTCCCCATGTTATTAGTCCTATGTATTTAGAAAGTAGGCGATCATGGCTCGCCACATTTTATTAGTCCTATGCGTTTAGAAAGTAGGCGATCATGGCTCGCCACATTTTATTAGTCCTATGCGTTTAGAAAGAAGGCCATCATGGCTCTCCACATTTTATTAGTCCTATCTATTTAGAAAGTAGGCGATCATGGCTCTCTATATTTTATTAGTCCTATGCGTTTAGAAAGTAGGCTATCATGGCTCTCCACATTTTATTAGTCCTATGCTTTTAGAAAGTAGGCGATCATGGCTCTCCACATTTTATTAGTCCTATGCTTTTAGAAAGTAGGCGATCATGGCACTCCACATTTTATTAGTCCTATGCGTTTAGAAAGTAGGCGATCATGCCTCTCCACATTTTATTAGTCCGATGCGTTTAGAAAGTAGGCGATCTTGGCTCTCCACATTTTATTAGTCCTATGCGTTCAGAAAGTATACGATCATGGCTCGCCACATTTTATTAGTCCTATGCATTTAGAAAGTAGGCGATCATGGCTCTCCACATTTTATTAGTCCTATGTATTTAGAAAGTAGGCGATCATGGCTCTCCACATTTTATTAGTCCTATGCGTTTAGAAAGTAGGCGATCATGGCTCTCCACATTTTATTAGTCCTATGCATTTAGAAAGTAGGCGATCTTGGCACTCCACATTTTATTAGTCCTATGCATTTAGAAAGTAGGCGATCTTGGCACTCCACATTTTATTAGTCCTATGCATTTAGAAAGTAGGCGATCATGGCTCTCCACATTTTATTAGTCCTATGCATTTAGAAAGTAGGCGATCATGGCTCTCCACATTTTATTAGTCCTATGCATTTAGAAAGTAGGCGATCATGGCTCTCCACATTTTATTAGTCCTATGTATTTAGAAAGTAGGCGATCATGGCCCTCCACATTTTATTAGTCCTATGCATTTAGAAAGTAGGCGATCATGGCTCTCCACATTTTATTAGTCCTATGCATTTAGAAAGTAGGCGATCATGGCTCTCCACATTTTATTAGTCCTATGCATTTAGAAAGTAGGCGATCATGGCTCGCCACATTTTATTAGTCCTATGTATTTAGAAAGTATTCGATCATGGCTCTCCACATTTTATTAGTCCTATGTATTTAGAAAGTAGGCGATCATTGCTCGCCATATTTTATTAGTCCTATGCGTTTAGAAAGTAGGCGATCATGGCTCGCCACATTTTATTAGTCCTATGCGTTTAGAAAGAAGGCCATCATGGCTCTCCACATTTTATTAGTCCTATGCTTTTAGAAAGTAGGCGATCATGGCTCTCCACATTTTATTAGTCCTATGCGTTTAGAAAGTAGGCGATCATGCCTCTCCACATTTTATTAGTCCGATGCGCTTAGAAAGTAGGCGATCTTGGCTCTCCACATTTTATTAGTCCTATGCGTTTAGAAAGTATGCGATCATGGCTCGCCACATTTTATTAGTCCTATGCATTTAGAAAGTAGGCGATTATGGCTCTCCACATTTTATTAGTCCTATGCATTTAGAAAGTAGGCGATCATGGCTCGCCACATTTTATTAGTCCTATGCGTTTAGAAAGTAGGCGATCTTGGCACTCCACATTTTATTAGTCCTATGCGTTTAGAAAGTAGGCGATCTTGGCACTCCACATTTTATTAGTCCTATGCATTTAGAAAGTAGGCGATCATGGCTCTCCACATTTTATTAGTCCTATGTATTTAGAAAGTAGGCGATCTTGGCACTCCACATTTTATTAGTCCTATGCGTTTAGAAAGTAGGCGATCTTGGCACTCCACATTTTATTAGTCCTATGCATTTAGAAAGTAGGCGATCATGGCTCTCCACATGTTATTAGTCCTATCTATTTAGAAAGTAGGCGATCTTGGCACTCCATATTTTATTAGTCCTATGTATTTAGAAAGTAGGCGATCTTGGCACTCCACATTTTATTAGTCCTATGTATTTAGAAAGTAGGCAATCATGGCTCTCCCCATGTTATTAGTCCTATGCGTTTAGAAAGTAGGCGATCATGGCTCGCCACATTTTATTAGTCCTATGCGTTTAGAAAGAAGGCCATCATGGCTCTCCACATTTTATTAGTCCTATCTATTTAGAAAGTAGGCGATCATGGCTCTCTATATTTTATTAGTCCTATGCGTTTAGAAAGTAGGCTATCATGGCTCTCCACATTTTATTAGTCCTATGCTTTTAGAAAGTAGGCGATCATGGCTCTCCACATTTTATTAGTCCTATGCTTTTAGAAAGTAGGCGATCATGGCTCTCCACATTTTATTAGTCCTATGCGTTTAGAAAGTAGGCGATCATGCCTCTCCACATTTTATTAGACCGATGCGTTTAGAAAGTAGGCGATCTTGGCTCTCCACATTTTATTAGTCCTATGCGTTCAGAAAGTATACGATCATGGCTCGCCACATTTTATTAGTCCTATGCATTTAGAAAGTAGGCGATCATGGCTCTCCACATTTTATTAGTCCTATGTATTTAGAAAGTAGGCGATCATGGCTCTCCACATTTTATTAGTCCTATGCGTTTAGAAAGTAGGCGATCATGGCTCTCCACATTTTATTAGTCCTATGCATTTAGAAAGTAGGCGATCTTGGCACTCCACATTTTATTAGTCCTATGCATTTAGAAAGTAGGCGATCTTGGCACTCCACATTTTATTAGTCCTATGCATTTAGAAAGTAGGCGATCATGGCTCTCCACATTTTATTAGTCCTATGCATTTAGAAAGTAGGCGATCATGGCTCTCCACATTTTATTAGTCCTATGCATTTAGAAAGTAGGCGATCATGGCTCTCCACATTTTATTAGTCCTATGTATTTAGAAAGTAGGCGATCATGGCCCTCCACATTTTATTAGTCCTATGCATTTAGAAAGTAGGCGATCATGGCTCTCCACATTTTATTAGTCCTATGCATTTAGAAAGTAGGCGATCATGGCTCTCCACATTTTATTAGTCCTATGCATTTAGAAAGTAGGCGATCATGGCTCGCCACATTTTATTAGTCCTATGTATTTAGAAAGTAGGCGATCATGGCTCTCCACATTTTATTAGTCCTATGTATTTAGAAAGTAGGCGATCATGGCTCGCCATATTTTATTAGTCCTATGCGTTTAGAAAGTAGGCGATCATGGCTCGCCACATTTTATTAGTCCTATGCGTTTAGAAAGAAGGCCATCATGGCTCTCCACATTTTATTAGTCCTATGCTTTTAGAAAGTAGGCGATCATGGCTCTCCACATTTTATTAGTCCTATGCGTTTAGAAAGTAGGCGATCATGCCTCTCCACATTTTATTAGTCCGATGCGTTTAGAAAGTAGGCGATCTTGGCTCTCCACATTTTATTAGTCCTATGCGTTCAGAAAGTATACGATCATGGCTCGCCACATTTTATTAGTCCTATGCATTTAGAAAGTAGGCGATCATGGCTCTCCACATTTGATTAGTCCTATGTATTTAGAAAGTAGGCGATCATGGCTCTCCACATTTTATTAGTCCTATGCGTTTAGAAAGTAGGCGATCATGGCTCTCCACATTTTATTAGTCCTATGCATTTAGAAAGTAGGCGATCTTGGCACTCCACATTTTATTAGTCCTATGCATTTAGAAAGTAGGCGATCTTGGCACTCCACATTTTATTAGTCCTATGCATTTAGAAAGTAGGCGATCATGGCTCTCCACATTTTATTAGTCCTATGCATTTAGAAAGTAGGCGATCTTGGCACTCCACATTTTATTAGTCCTATGTATTTAGAAAGTAGGCGATCTTGGCACTCCACATTTTATTAGTCCTATGCATTTAGAAAGTAGGCGATCATGGCTCGCCACATTTTATTAGTCCTATGCGTTTAGAAAGTAGGCGATCATGGCACTCCACATTTATTAGTCCTATGCGTTTGGAAAGTAGGCGATCTTGGCACTCCACATTTTATTAGTCCTATGCATTTAGAAAGTAGGCGATCATGGCTCTCCACATTTTATTAGTCCTATGCATTTACAAAGTAGGCGATCATGGCTATCCACATTTTATTAGTCCTATGTATTTAGAAAGTAGGCGATCATGGCCCTCCACATTTTATTAGTCCTATGCATTTAGAAAGTAGGCGATCATGGCTCTCCACATTTTATTAGTCCTATGCATTTAGAAAGTAGGCGATCATGGCTCTCCACATTTTATTAGTCCTATGCATTTAGAAAGTAGGCGATCATGGCTCGCCACATTTTATTAGTCCTATGTATTTAGAAAGTAGGCGATCATGGCTCTCCACATTTTATTAGTCCTATGTATTTAGAAAGTAGGCGATCATGGCTCGCCACATTTTATTAGTCCTATGTATTTAGAAAGTAGGCGATCATGGCTCTCCACATTTTATTAGTCCTATGTATTTAGAAAGTAGGCGATCATGGCTGGCCATATTTTATTAGTCCTATGCGTTTAGAAAGTAGGCGATCATGGCTCGCCACATTTTATTAGTCCTATGCGTTTAGAAAGAAGGCCATCATGGCTCTCAACATTTTATTAGTCCTATCTATTTAGAAAGTAGGCGATCATGGCTCTCTATATTTTATTAGTCCTATGCGTTTAGAAAGTAGGCTATCATGGCTCTCCACATTTTATTAGTCCTATGCTTTTAGAAAGTAGGCGATCATGGCTCTCCACATTTTATTAGTCCTATGCTTTTAGAAAGTAGGCGATCATGGCTCTCCACATTTTATTAGTCCTATGCGTTTAGAAAGTAGGCGATCATGCCTCTCCACATTTTATTAGTCCTATGCATTTAGAAAGTAGGCGATCTTGGCACTCCACATTTTATTAGTCCTATGTATTTAGAAAGTAGGCGATCTTGGCACTCCACATTTTATTAGTCCTATGCATTTAGAAAGTAGGCGATCATGGCTCGCCACATTTTATTAGTCCTATGCGTTTAGAAAGTAGGCGATCATGGCACTCCACATTTATTAGTCCTATGCGTTTAGAAAGTAGGCGATCTTGGCACTCCACATTTTATTAGTCCTATGCATTTAGAAAGTAGGCGATCATGGCTCTCCACATTTTATTAGTCCTATGCATTTACAAAGTAGGCGATCATGGCTATCCACATTTTATTAGTCCTATGTATTTAGAAAGTAGGCGATCATGGCCCTCCACATTTTATTAGTCCTATGCATTTAGAAAGTAGGCGATCATGGCTCTCCACATTTTATTAGTCCTATGCATTTAGAAAGTAGGCGATCATGGCTCTCCACATTTTATTAGTCCTATGCATTTAGAAAGTAGGCGATCATGGCTCTCCACATTTTATTAGTCCTATGTATTTAGAAAGTAGGCGATCATGGCTCTCCACATTTTATTAGTCCTATGTATTTAGAAAGTAGGCGATCATGGCTCGCCATATTTTATTAGTCCTATGCGTTTAGAAAGTAGGCGATCATGGCTCGCCACATTTTATTAGTCCTATGCGTTTAGAAAGAAGGCCATCATGGCTCTCAACATTTTATTAGTCCTATCTATTTAGAAAGTAGGCGATCATGGCTCTCTATATTTTATTAGTCCTATGCGTTTAGAAAGTAGGCTATCATGGCTCTCCACATTTTATTAGTCCTATGCTTTTAGAAAGTAGGCGATCATGGCTCTCCACATTTTATTAGTCCTATGCTTTTAGAAAGTAGGCGATCATGGCTCTCCACATTTTATTAGTCCTATGCGTTTAGAAAGTAGGCGATCATGCCTCTCCACATTTTATTAGTCCGATGCGTTTAGAAAGTAGGCGATCTTGGCTCTCCACATTTTATTAGTCCTATGCGTTCAGAAAGTATACGATCATGGCTCGCCACATTTTATTAGTCCTATGCATTTAGAAAGTAGGCGATCATGGCTCTCCACATTTTATTAGTCCTATGTATTTAGAAAGTAGGCGATCATGGCTCTCCACATTTTATTAGTCCTATGCGTTTAGAAAGTAGGCGATCATGGCTCTCCACATTTTATTAGTCCTATGCATTTAGAAAGTAGGCGATCTTGGCACTCCACATTTTATTAGTCCTATGCATTTAGAAAGTAGGCGATCTTGGCACTCCACATTTTATTAGTCCTATGCATTTAGAAAGTAGGCGATCATGGCACTCCACATTTTATTAGTCCTATGCGTTTAGAAAGTAGGCGATCTTGGCACTCCACATTTTATTAGTCCTATGCATTTAGAAAGTAGGCGATCATGGCTCGCCACATTTTATTAGTCCTATGTATTTAGAAAGTAGGCGATCATGGCTCTCCACATTTTATTAGTCCTATGCATTTAAAAAGTAGGCGATCATGGCTCTCCACATTTTATTAGTCCTATGTATTTAGAAAGTAGGCGATCATGGCTCTCCACATTTTATTAGTCCAATGCATTTAGAAAGTAGGCGACCATGGCTCGCCACATTTTATTTGTCCTATGCGTTTAGAAAGTAGGCGGTCATGGCTTGCCACATTTTATTAGTCCTATGCGTTTAGAAAGTAGGCGATCATGGCTCTCCACATCTTATTAGTCCTATGTATTTAGAAAGTAGGCGATCATGGCTCTCCACATTTTATTAGTCCTATGCATTTAGAAAGTAGGCAATCATGGCTCTCCAGATGTTATTAGTCCTATGTATTTAGAAAGTAGGCGATCTTGGCTGTCCACATTTTATTAGTCCTATGCGTTTAGAAAGTAGGCGATCTTGGCACTCCACATTTTATTAGTCCTATGTATTTAGAAAGTAGGCGATCTTGGCACTCCACATTTTATTAGTCCTATGTATTTAGAAAGTAGGCAATCATGGCTCTCCACATTTTATTAGTCCTATGTATTTAGAAAGTAGGCGATCTTGGCACTCCACATTTTATTAGTCCTATGCGTTTAGAAAGTAGGCGATCTTGGCACTCCACATTTTATTAGTCCTATGCATTTAGAAAGTAGGCGATCATGGCTCTCCACATGTTATTAGTCCTATGTATTTAGAAAGTAGGCGATCTTGGCACTCCACATTTTATTAGTCCTATGTATTTAGAAAGTAGGCAATCATGGCTCTCCACATGTTATTAGTCCTATGTATTTAGAAAGTAGGCGATCATGGCTCGCCACATTTTATTAGTCCTATGCGTTTAGAAAGTAGGCGATCATGGCTCGCCACATTTTATTAGTCCTATGCGTTTAGAAAGAAGGCGATCATGGCTCTCCACATTTTATTAGTCCTATGTATTTAGAAAGTAGGCGATCATGGCTCTCTATATTTTATTAGTCCTATGCGTTTAGAAAGTAGGCTATCATGGCTCTCCACATTTTATTAGTCCTATGCATTTAGAAAGTAGGCGATCATGGCTCTCCACATTTTATTAGTCCTATGCTTTTAGAAAGTAGGCGATCATGGCTCTCCACATTTTATTAGTCCTATGCGTTTAGAAAGTAGGCGATCATGCCTCTCCACATTTTATTAGTCCGATACGTTTAGAAAGTAGGCGATCTTGGCTCTCCACATTTTATTAGTCCTATGTATTTAGAAAGTAGGCGATCATGACTCTCCACATTTTATTAGTCCTATGCCTTTAGAAAGTAGGCGATCATGGCTCTCCACATTTTATTAGTCCTATGCATTTAGAAAGTAGGCGATCTTGGCACTCCACATTTTATTAGTCCTATGCATTTAGAAAGTAGGCGATCATGGCACTCCACATTTTATTAGTCCTATGCTTTTAGAAAGTAGGCGATCATGGCTCTCCACATTTTATTAGTCCTATGCGTTTAGAAAGTAGGCGATCATGCCTCTCCACATTTTATTAGTCCGATACGTTTAGAAAGTAGGCGATCTTGGCTCTCCACATTTTATTAGTCCTATGCATTTAGAAAGTATGCGATCATGGCTCGCCACATTTTATTAGTCCTATGCGTTTAGAAAGTAGGCGATCATGGCACTCCACATTTTATTAGTCCTATGCGTTTAGAAAGTAGGCGATCTTGGCACTCCACATTTTATTAGTCCTATGCATTTAGAAAGTAGGCGATCATGGCTCTCCACATTTTATTAGTCCTATGCATTTAGAAAGTAGGCGATCATGGCTCTCCACATTTTATTAGTCCTATGTATTTAGAAAGTAGGCGATCATGGCCCTCCACATTTTATTAGTCCTATGCATTTAGAAAGTAGGCGATCATGGCTCTCCACATTTTATTAGTCCTATGCATTTAGAAAGTAGGCGATCATGGCTCTCCACATTTTATTAGTCCGATGCATTTAGAAAGTAGGCGACCATGGCTCGCCACATTTTATTTGTCCTATGCGTTTAGAAAGTAGGCGGTCATGGCTTGCCACATTTTATTAGTCCTATGCGTTTAGAAAGTAGGCGATCATGGCTCTCCACATCTTATTAGTCCTATGTATTTAGAAAGTAGGCGATCATGGCTCTCCACATTTTATTAGTCCTATGCATTTAGAAAGTAGGCAATCATGGCTTTCCACATGTTATTAGTCCTATGTATTTAGAAAGTAGGCGATCCTGGCTCGCCACATTTTATTAGTCCTATGCGTTTAGAAAGTAGGCGATCTTCGCTGTCCACATTTTATTAGTCCTATGTATTTAGAAAGTAGGCGTTCATGGCTCTCCACATTTTATTAGTCCGATGCGTTTAGAAAGTAGGCGATCATGGCTCTCCACATTTTATTAGTCCTATGCATTTAGAAAGTAGGCAATCATGGCTCTCCACATGTTATTAGTCCTATGTATTTAGAAAGTAGGCGATCATGGCTCGCCACATTTTATTAGTCCTATGCGTTTAGAAAGTAGGCGATCTTGGCTGTCCACATTTTATTAGTCCTATGTATTTAGAAAGTAGGCGTTCATGGCTCTCCACATTTTATTAGTCCGATGCGTTTAGAAAGTAGGCGATCATGGCACTCCACATTTTATTAGTCCTATGCATTTAGAAAGTATTCGATCATGGCTCTCCACATTTTATTAGTCCTATGCGTTTAGAAAGTAGGCGATCATGGCTCTCCACATTTTATTTGTCCGATGCGTTTAGAAAGTAGGCGATCATGGCTCTCCACATTTTATTTTTCTATCTTTATATATTTCCTGATGATGTTTTTTCCATTTTTACTTTAGTTCGACTAATACAAGGCTCGAAGGCCTCTCAAGACTGAGGGTTACAGAATGAGACTGTTATAAGAGGAGGAGTGCATATTATGAGGATATGCAAAATAGATATCAGTTGAACCTGAATTTGAAGTTGTTAAGATTGTAGGGTTCAGGAAAGCATCGTCTTGGGAGTCTGTTCCTCAAAGTAACATTGTTTTCTAATTATGGAGAAATATGGAACTATCGCAGACATATTATTATTGCGGAAGCGATCATGGCTCTCTACAGCCTCTTTATTCTGTCAAAATTATAAATGAAAACTTTCGGGATCAAATGCCACTCAGCTGGAAGGTAGGGAGTTTCGTTCGTACGTTTATATAGTCAGGTCATATAACAGTTAACGAAACTTTCCTCAGAGCCGGAACTTATTTTTGATTTGTATATAATACTATGTGTGTGTGTGTGTGTGAGTGTGTGTTTGTGTGTGTGTGTGTGTGTGTGTGTGAGAGAGAGAGAGAGAGAGAGAGAGAGAGAGAGAGAATATTGTACACGACTTCTTTTATCCGGCACCCTTGGAACTAGACCGTTGCCGGATAACAGAAATACCGGATAACAGAAATCACTCCTAAAAATAAACCTATATAAGCACAGCGAGTTGTAATTATTACAGCAAAAGTGGCTGGGTGGTTAGAATGCACGCTTTCTGATCACGAGACCCGGGTTCGAATCTCGCCATGCTCGATTTGTCAGGACGGTGACTTCTTAATGTTATCGGTCTGGAGGAGGCGATCCCTGCGCGCGGAAAGTGCCTGAAAAACCATAGCACGAGTTGACCCAAGACTTGTGAGCGAAATTGGGTAGACGGAATCCCCAGGAGCCGTGTGTGGTTGTGTTAGCACAAAGTCACAAGTCATCGTGACCGAGGGTTTGAGCGTGCTGGCTTTGTTCAGACTGTTGATCACGCTGGATAACGCGCACTTTCCCAGAGAGTGTAACTAAGGTCCGCTCAGCATAGTTGCACTACAAACCATAGGTGGGCTCCTTCATGTTATGGAACTCGTTGCCTGTGTAAGAATGTTTACAATGTTCAATTGTCTCTCTCTTTGTTCATCGGGTCTAGACTCTGTGTGGGCTGTCGCTAAAATTCTCACATAATTTCACATGGTAGATGCCACAATGTCATAGGTTGAACAAACACGAGAAGTCGCACGCAATGGGGATCAGCTAGCCGCCCTAGTAGACAGGCTGCACCATTTTTACGGCGAAATTTTTTTTAAAAATTGGAGTAGGAGAGAAGTTTAAAAATTTTACCAACAGGAGTTGTAATTTGTTCGTGAGAGTAGGTGGTAGTTATAAGGTAATATTCACTGTTCTGCGCAGTTTAGAATTCAGTTCAGTACTGTTTATGTAAAGGCCGATGCGATGTTCCTACGATACATTCAGGTCAGCACGATGATTAGGCGTTATGAGCGCACTTGATGATGGATGCAACACATTCCCTTAGGAGTGTCAGGCAAAGTAGAGAAGATTGTTGATACTAAAATTGTGAACAAAGAAAGAAATAAGAATAGAAAACAAAAACATATCTCCCGAGGCTCAGAATGAGTGGTTGAGCAGGGATACCGATATTTGTAGCCAGCCGAAATTCATGATAGCGTACTTACCTGCAAAAGTAAAAGTTTCCTCCGCCTGCGAGAGAGTGCCCAACACACAGGACAGAATTTAAGTCGTTGTGCGTTTTTATGGGTCGAGGCTCATTGGATGTTAGAGAAATTTATCGAATCACATCTCTATGCCTTGTTTCTAGAGAAAATTATTTCCGTTTTTCAGCACTCTGCTTAGCTTTGGGAGTCTTCCATTCGCTATTCCAATGCATGCTGGGATTTCGGTGCCGGATATCACATAGCAATCCAGCCCACTTTTCTTACTTTAGAACGAGATGTTTCCGTTTCTAAACAGCATAAATTGGTTTTGGAATGCTTCTTTCGTTAGTCCAACGGCTGCTCGGATCTCGGTGCCGCATATCACAAAGCAATCCAGCCCTCTTTTCGTTCTTTAGAACGAAATGTTTCTGTTTCTCAGCGCCTTGATTAGCTTTTGGAATGCTTCTTTCGCTAGTCCAAGGCATGATCGGATATTGGTGCCGCATATTAAAAAGCAATCCAGCCCTCTTTTCCACCTTCAGAACGAAATGTTTCCGTTTCTCAGCGCCTAGATTAGCTTTTGGAATGCTTCTTTCGCTAGTCCAAGGCATGATCGGATATTGGTGCCGCATATTAAAAAGCAATCCAGCCCTCTTTTCCACCTTCAGAACGAAATGTTTCCGTTTCTCAGCGCCTAGATTAGCTTTTGGAATGCTTCTTTCGCTAGTCCAAGGCATGATCGGATATTGGTGCCGCATATTAAAAAGCAATCCAGCCCTCTTTTCCACCTTCAGAACGAAATGTTTCCGTTTCTCAGCGCCTAGATTAGCTTTTGGAATGCTTCTTTCTTCACACCTCATTCACTGCCATTTAGGAGGAATGGTATTACATAACATTTCAATACTCTTTTCTTTGTTTCTGTTGCTTCAAGTCTCTTCATCATCTGTGAGGAGTTTGTCCATTATTTACGGCCATATAGGTGGACTGATATTACGTAGCGGTTCAGTACTCTTTTCTTTGTTTCTGTTGCTTCAAATCTCTTCTTCATCTGTGAGGAGGTTGTGCAGCGTTCACTGCCATATAGGAGGACTGATATTACGTAACAGTCCAATACTTGTTTCTTTATTTCTAACGAAATCCTCCTGTTTTTAAATAGTTTTCTTGGGTTTGCACTTTCCCTCTCCTACCAATACATTTCTTAGATATTTAAATTTTTGTATCTGTTTAATTTCGGTTCTCCAATTCGTTGTTCGCATCTTGGCATGCTCCTTTTTTTTGACACCCATACATTTTGTTTTCTTACTGCTGAGGATTAGTCCTTTCTTCCTTCTTTCCTTCTGTAGGAGTTACTGTAATTTCATTTCTGTGGCGGCTATAAACCCTGTGTCACCTGAATATATAATGTTGTAAAGATTGTAAAGAATTCCGCTATGACTTTTAATACGAAGATTGCCTTACTGTAAAGGTTGAATAAGTCGTATCGTGAAAATCGTTAGCAACGAAAAAGAATCACACGTATGCTTATATATGTATGCATCCGTAGAGGATTTTTTAAACCCGCCAAACTGCGGCAAGTTTTACCACAGACTGGTCATTGTCGATCGTTTTGGCTTACATGAATGTTATTTTGCGGAACAGCCTTTCGGATATTTCGAACAGTCTTTCGCATTTTCACTTGACGTGGTGACCTATATATGCTTCATTAATATTATTACCTTATTATATTATTCTTGATTTTTATCCATTTGTGACACTATGTGACACTGGCAAACCGAAAATAAAAGGGTTAAGTTAAAAATATAAGCTTGGAACAAGATGAAAAGAATAGAACAATAGACTAACTGATGGACTGAGAGAAGTTGATTTTAACTTTGAAAGTCCCTTTTTTCTTTTTTTTCCTTTTTTGGAGCAGGGACGGCTCGAACAAAAGTGAGTTTGTTGGAAAGATATAGCCACAGAGGCCACGTGATAGGGTCGGGATAACAGTTGATTGATGACGCCGCCTAAAATGTGCCAATTACGAAAACACTAATCGAGATATAATATTTAGTGGTTTTGAGGACAGGGGCAAAATTGGAAAACTTATTTATTTTGCCTACCAAAAAGTGAAAAAAAGTCGTTGAAATAGAATTACTTTATGTAAGAACCCAGGGTTCTTGGAGTGGGATGACCCTTGCAGGATGAGATAACTGACCGGAGGAAACAACTGGTAAATCTCTGATTCTATAAACAAGACCAGGCTGGGAAAGATTTGCTGACGAGAAATTAAAATGATAATTCTAATTAATGATTAGAAGCTAAGCCACGCCACGCAGTTTGAGAACAAGATTTGTGAAACGGACAATCGAGGTAACAGGCGAAAATGAAATACTGAGAGAGGAGGAGGAAGACGGAGGTGTTGGTATGAGGCACAAATAAAAGAAGGATGCAGTTATCAGGGCGTATTGGTACCTGTGACTGCTGCCCATAGAAACATGAAACTCCCCAAATTTGAAGATATAATTAATTATCCGGAGCCAGAAAACAAAGGGGATCTTGTAATAAGATAGGGGAAACACTGAGTCCCCTAACCACGTCGACCGTCATGCCAGTTTTAGTTAAAAGTCAATATAACCGGAACAGTGCAGAGACGCCAGTTCCGGCGTGCAGACGACGAGCGACGACTACTCTGCCGAATCCCACGTGACTTGCTGCAAAGAGAACATCCGACTTATGCCTTGTTCCAGACTTAACTAAATTGAACATAGTGTAACGACAGAATTCAAAGTGGGAAGGGTTAATATTTCAGTATTAAGAACGCTATAAATTACACAGAAATAGACCCTGAAGAAATTCCTGTCTTTTCTTTATTTCGTCTGCAAGAAGATTTTTTTTTAAATTTTTACTTAGTGACATAGCTTCGCCGGAATCGGACCAACGCCACAACTGCTGACGACAATTGGATCCTTGCCAGCTCCGTGATCAATCAACACAACGTGGGACTGAGTGGGGCCCAGATAGGAACGACCACCATTAGCGGCAGCATTGACCAAGGACCGACCGACGAGAAGTATTATACATTTACTTACCATTAGAGTTATAGAGAATGAGAAGACTTTAGTGAGGAAAAGAACAATAAAAATTTAGAAAGTGTTATGGTGACCTAGCTACATTAGAATGAACTCTTCCTCCTTCATAAATACTAACCTGCGAGACTTCCTAAGGAGGCAGACAGGACGCAGTGTAACCTGACAGTTCGGACGAACACTTCTATCTACTGACTAATAACAGTCATATTTTGTATATATGTTCTGTTATTTCAATACACTTGTTCAACCTACCTTCTTCATTCCGTGTCTTCCTTTCTGGCCCCTAATAGACCACAACAACTTGGCGACGAGGATTTGCGAGGACCACAGGGATTAAAAAGGAACTCTCCTAAAACACGGGCAGACGAGTTTTCGTAAAAGAACTACGTGTAATTGCCAATTTGTTTTAACAGTGGATGTTCGAGAATTTTTTTTTAATTTTTCGTCACAGTTTTTGCATTTGAAAAGCATCTGGAAAAAAACCAGAAAAGTAAATCCGGGAAAAAAAAAGAAGACGCTTATCATGGAGGATTTCAAAAATATTTTATTAGATCTTGTAAAGTAACAGAATGCACAGGAAGAGAAGTGGCAAAAACAACTCTGCTCTCAACAGGAAAAAAATGGAAAAATTTATTTCTGCAAAGAGAAAAACAGAAAATGGCGGTTGACATTGCATTTAAATTTTGGAAGATCGTAGTTGGCAGGGAAGCAAGAAATCAGAAGGGCGTTCCACAGGCAAGAAGTGAAAGAAAAGAAACTATTAGAATAGGACTGACGTATCATGTGAAATTATGTGGGCATTTTAGCGACCTCCAATACAGGGTCGAGGGCTGATTGAGACAACTGAACATTGTAAAATATTCTTTATACAGGGAACACATTGCATAACATGAAAGAGATCAGGTCAAAATTGCTAAAAGCATATTCCTTTAGCCCTTAGGGGACAAAATCCAGTAATATATCTGTTTGAAATGGATGAAACTTATCTGATTGGTGTTTCACATTCTGCTGTATGTCCTGCATTATTTCGCGTTATTTTGCTTAGTATTCCTGTTCTGAGTGGTCTGAAGTCAAAGTCTCATCGCTCCATATCCATCTTGGAGTCTCCGGTGTGGTGTAATCTAAAATTCGTCTATTAGTTGCGTGTTGGATTCGGCGACCTTTTTCTATTCTTTGAAGTAGGCAAAAGTACGTGTGATCCGCTATGTGTTCAAACCGGCGTCTGTCTTGGATTCGGCGTTTGTCACTTGGCGCGCAAAATCCTATTTCGAATCCAATCTTTGGGATCGCCAACTCTCACAATTTAAACTCTTCCTCCATCAGCAGGATCCATAACAGGATTTATAATTACAGTATCTTCCAAGAAGGAGGCACGGATTAATGGAGTAATGGATAGCGGCTCGGATTGAGGAATCGGAGAGCAGAGTTCAAATTCCAGTCGAATCCATTACGTTCACTTACGTGCTAATACCCTTGGGAAAGGTATGGATCCTCTTCTTCTCCCCCCAGCTATAGTTAAATAGCAGGATAGACCGGGTTCTATAGCTTTGGATGGCAACTGGTCTACCGCAGAAAGAAATGGCAACCTACTACGAGAAAAGAATCTACCTCGTCAGTCATGTATCGAAAGATACATGATCGCCTAAGCGTGTATCACTATGGCACATAACTCACTGACTTTCCAGTCGAATTCATTACATTCACTTACTGGGCAATACCATTGGGAAAGGTATGAATCCTTGTCTTCTCCCCCTCCCCCAGCTATGAATAAATAGCAGCACAGACCGGGTTCTGTAGCCGTGGGTGGCAACTGGTCGACCGCAGAAAGAAATGGCTATCTACTACGGTAAAAAAATATCTGCCTCGTCAGTCACGTATCTAAAGATACATGATCGCCTAAGCGTGTATCACGTATGGCACATAACTAACTGATCTTCCAACAAAAAAAAAAAAGAATTCACATCCAAGATACCTTTTTAACCATTTATTTTTTTAAATTATTTCACCCCAAGCAAGGTGATAATGACACTAGGGAACAGATTGGGGTACAGAGAATCAGATCGTGGCCGCCACGCTCTGGGGACGCTCTTAATTCTCTCAGGATTTCCTGACTGTATTGGTTGAATTAGTCGTGAAAATCATTTGAAATTATGTGGGTATTTTAGCGACCTCCAATACAGGGTCGCGGGCTGATGGAGACAACTGAACATTGTAAAATATTCTTTATACAGGGAACACATTGCATAACATGAAAGATATCAGATCAAAATTGCTAAAAGCATATTCCTTTAGGCCTTAGGGGACAAATGACACGTATACATACTTTCTTAGTATTTTGCGTACATCCATGAAAATCTGACGGTTTCTAAAGTTTCAAAAAGAAAACATCTTAATCTTTAGGCTCTCAGCCTCCAAAACGCATTTCTAATACTTTGTGTCTTCGCCCCTGAAATCATTTTCATCATTTCACCCCATTCAAGGCGATGATACCACTAGGTCACAGGGTTGGTATTACAGAGAATGAGATTGTGTCGCCAATAATGAATTCCGGTAAAGCTCCTGATTTTTTCAGGATTCCCTTACTTCACAATAACGTAGAAGCCGTGGCTCTAGATACCTCTAACGCATTTGATAGGGTTTGGCATGCCGGAATTCTTCTTAAGCTTCAGGGATACGGCATTACAGGACGATTCTTTGACTTAATACAATCATTCCTGTCAAAGCGTGAAATGAAGGTCGTCCTAAACGGGTTCTCTTCCAACTCCTTTATCGCAAACGCCGGCGTTCCCCAAGGCTCTATCTTGGGCCCTACACTGTTCCTGATCTTCATTAACGACCTTCCCGATATCATCAGTTCCCAAGTAGTTATCTACGCGGACGACACTACTATTTACTCCTGCCTCAATAGTAAATCTGGTAGCGTTGACAAAACTAAACTGGCCGCCGGTCTCGAAAAGTATCTCTAATCTGTGGTTGACTGGGACAGGAAATGGTTTTTAAACTTCAATGCCTCCAAAACGAAACTGCTCTCATTTACCCACCATAGACCTCCTTCTCTGCCTCCCATCAGAATGGCTGATACCCAACTCCACGAGAGCCGCCTCGTTACGCCTGCTTGGTCTCACGCTGTCCGCTTATATGAGGTGGTCAGGATCGAGCACATTATAGACCCTTCTTTGGATTTTGTCAAGAACCTCGAGATATGCAGTAAACCAACTTTCCTAGCAGTAGTTGTAGCAATCTGTCCAAATACGTCTATTCAGTCTGACCGCGCTGCGATTTTGAATCTGCCCAATTACGACAATTCAACCTGCCCGAGTTTGGCTTTTCATTTCTATCCAATTACTTCTATTCAGCTTCTCCTAGTTGGGCTTTTCAATCTGAGCAATTACATCTATTCAGCTTGTCCGAGTTTAGCTTTTCAATCTACCCAAGTGTGTCTATTCCACCTGCTCGAGTTTAGCTTTTCATTCTGCCCAAGTACGTCTATTCCGCCTGTCCGATTTTAGCTTTTCATTCTGCCCGAGTACAACTATTCCGCCTGCCTGAGTTTGGCTTTTCATTCTCCCCAAGTACGTCTATTCAGTCTGCTTGAATTTAGCTTTTAATTCTGCTCGAGTACCACTATTCCGCCTGTCCGAGTTTAGCTTTTCATTCTGCCCAAATACGTCTATTCCGCCTATTCGAGTTTAGCTTTTCATTCTGCTCAAGTACGTCTATTCCGACTGCCTGAGTTTGGCTTCTCATTTCTATCCGATTACTTCTATTCAGCTTGTCCTAGTTGCGCTTTTCAATCCGAGCAATTACATCTATTCAGCTTGTCCGAGTTCAGCTTTTCAATCTTCCCAAGTACGTCTATTCAGCCTGATCGAGTTTAGCTTTTAATTCTGCCCGAGTACCACTATTCCGCCTGTCCGAGTTTAGCTTTTCATTCTGCCCAAGTACGTGTATTCCACCTGCTTGAGTTTAGCTTTTCATTCTGCTCAAGTACGTGTATTCCACCTGCTCGAGTTTAGCTTTTTATTCTGCCCAAATACGTCTATTCTGACTACTCGAGTTTAGCTTTTCATTCTGCCCAAGTACGTGTATTCCACCTGCTCGAGTTTAGCTTTTTATTCTGCCCAAATACGTCTATTCTGACTACTCGAGTTTAGCTTTTCATTCTGCCCAAGTACGCGTATTCCACCTGCTTGAGTTTAGCTTTTCATTCTGCTCAAGTACGTCTATTCCACCTGCTCGAGTTTAGCTTTTCATTCTGCCCAAATACGTCTATTCTGACTACTCGAGTTTAGCTTTTCATTCTGCCCAAATACGTCTATTCCGACTATTCGAGTTTAGCTTTTCATTCTGCTCAAGTACGTCTATTCCGCCTACTCGAGTTTAGCTTTTCATTCTGCCTAAGTACGTCTATTCCGCCTACTCGAGTTTAGCTTTTCATTCTGCTCAAGTACGTCTTTTCCACCTGCTCGAGTCTAGCTTTTCATTCTGCCCAAATACGTCTATTTCGCCTACTCGAGTCTAGCTTTTCATTCTGCCCAAATACGTCTATTCCGCCTACTCGAGTTTAGCTTTTCATTCTGCCCAAGTACGCCTATTCCGCCTGCCTGCCTCTACCGGTTGATTCAGCACAAATCCTCCTTTTCTCTCTGCCCGATTTCTTTTTCCCGTCTATCCTCTTCATCCTTTTCAGTCTGCCCTCTCCTTCCTTTGAGAAATTTTAAAAATCGCCGCCATATTCTTTTAAATGTCAACGTCCTTCCTCGATTTTACTCTTTCTTTGCAGAATGTTTAGTTACTCAATATAAATGTTGTTTTTTTTAAATGAACGATAGCGTGGAACAAATAACTGTCTGCTCTTTTCCGCAGCCGCTAAGAAGTAATTTTAGAAAGTGTTTTTATTTCTCCTTTGTTGCAACAATATAAAAACAATGAATACGAAATAGCGTTGAGTTGATGGCTTTTAACGTCTCTTCTGACGACAAAAGTTTAGACTGCCCAAGAGTCTGTCTTTGGAGTCAAAACATTTACATTCATGTACATAATAACACAGCTGGTTTGAAATGTAAAGAGAATGACCTCGCCTCTTGACTCTGTCAAGTAGTGACGCTTTTTCAACTTTTCCCTGATAACATGATGCAATGATGGCGGCTGAGTTAGCTTTGGGAGGTGCGGTAGAGCAATGGACTGCGGCTCGGAATCGGAGAACCGAGTTCGAATTCCAGTCGAGTTCATTACATCTACTTACGTGCTGATACCCTTGGGAAACTCCTCTTTCTCCAGCGCCAGATTGGGTTCTGGCAACCGGTCTTGGAGAAGGAAAACTATGAATTCAAAACGAAGGAACGTGTTGTTCCTATTGACGCGATGATTCCGATTACGGTCGAAAAAAATAATTTTCATTTAAATTGACTGAAATAATTTTCACATAATTTTTTTTATTGGTAATGTTTAACCTTCATGGTTGCAAAGAAAACTATGTCACAAGGACTGTTATTCCCTTGACACCGCTATTACTGTATATACTTTGGACTCTTTCGACAATGTTTATTGTTTTAAAAAACGAAATATATATCATATGTTTATTCAAATGTTTTTGCTTTATTGATATTTTGATAAAATTATGAATAAAAAACTTATTTTTATAGTTATTTATAAAATGGTAAGTAATAAATATTGCATGGTTTACATATTTTGATAATTTTGTAATTTTTTTTAATAACTTTTTGCATAAAATTATTTCTTTTCAAGTTTCTTTCTTTATAAAATTGTGAATAATAAATCTTTATAAAGGGTGTTCCAATAACTTTGACTGATTTTAATGTGAATTATGTTTAAGTGTCTAATGATTTTTTTTTCTTTCAGATTTGGCAGATATTTGGGCGATATTATTTTTCACACATAATTGCCATGACTTAAATAACATGATCCATTAGAGAAATAAATAAATGTTCACCAATAACACTGACTTTGATCCGTCTTAATGAAACACCCTTATATATAATCCGTCTTAATGAAGCACCCTTATATATAATCCGTCTTAATGAAACACCCTTGATATATAATCCGCCTTAATGAAATACCCTTTATATATAATCCGTCTTAATGAAACACCCTTTAAAAGGCAAATAATAAATATCACCTTATACTTGGTTCACATATATTTATAATCTTGTAAATAAACAAGCTGTAAATAAATATTTCTAAATAACCCTTTAATTAGGGATCAATTTGATACTGCATTTAAGTTATGAACTAGGCATCCCCACTTCTAAATTGATAAAAAATATTTTTTGATTCTGACAAATATTGTAGGTAAAAGAAAGTTTTTTTTTCTTACAGTTATGTTCACTTTACACAAGGCCTAAGGGCTACTCAAAGTAGAGAGTTACAGAGTAAGATATGAGGAACACAGTTTATGATGACATACAGAAGGTAACGTTTGAATCTAGACTTAAACAGGTTCAGATTGTAGCGATCGGGGAGGCATCAGTTTGGGAGTCGGTTCGGTATTTTGAAGTGTGTTCGATGCCGTATCTGCTAATAATACATTTCTTGATCGAACTTGTGATGAGAAATCGATCTTTTATGACAATCGTAAATGATTGACTCAGTGGTTTGAATATGACGAAGGGCCGAAACACTTTCTCAAACCGAAATTGCGCCAACAGAAGATTATGGTGACTGTTTGCTGTTCCGCCATTGGCGTTAGCCATTACAGCTTTCTGGAATCTACCCAGAGAATCACGACCGAAGCTAGTGCCAGCAACTGCATGAAATGCACATTTCGATAAGAAAAATGCAACCTGCACTGGTTAATCGACGAGGTTCAGTTCTGCTTGAGGACAGTGCTTGGCCACATGTTGACAGGATGACGCTGCAGATGATCGCCGGCTTTGGTTACGAAGCTTTGTCACTTCCACTATATCCCATTGATATCTCGCATACTGATTACCATTTTTGTCAATCATCTTTTAACCGTTTCCCTGGCGTAGATGTGTCATATACGTCTTTAACGAGAGTAACAAACAGAGACGAATAAACACGTCCAAAACACAACGATAAAAAACCCCAGCTACAAACGATTTTGATTCTTTTTATGCCCTTCTGAGCTTGAAACGAGTCCAGTTGTCAACCTATACGTCTAGTAGAGGGGTTAGCCACCGTTCGGGTACTTCAAGGTGCTTGTCGCAGTTAGCTCCTTAATCATTCAACAGTGGTCTCTCTCCCCTGGCTATAAATACTGGCTGACCCTTCTCTCTCTCTCTCTTTTCCGACTCAGGCCTTGGGCCGCCATCTCGCGTGGATATGAGGTAAAATCGCTTTTTTTCGACTTAGGCCTTGGGCCGCTACCTCGCGCGGAGGCGAGGTAAAATCTCTCTTTTTCCACTTAGGCCAATATGTGACCTCTCACAGATACAGCGTTTCCCAAATTCTGGGAACACGCTAAGAACAATACACGTACGTACGAACACTCACAACACACACACATAATTTCTCCATACAAACTCTATGTAACAGTCCATGTCTTTGTTTAACTTGTTTTGTTATTAATATATATTTGTTTACCCATGTATATCGGCCTTGTTTGTTCTCTTTGTCTTCTTCGGACTTAATTAAAGTCCGACATTCTCATGTAGCTGGACCGGCCAGCAGGAAAGTTTAACCTTCTGATATCTCTTCACATCTTCACCCGCACGGTCCGCTACATGTCTCAGTTTCTTTTTTACTATATTAAAAGCAAATAAAAAATCCATCTGAAAATGAAACGTTTTTCCCAAAATAATTGGCTGGGAAGGGGTTAAGGCAAAAGAGATTCCGTTGCAAAGAAGATGCATTCAAAGATTTATTAGCGTTCACACTTATAGAGTTTTATTGTAAAGGCACAAATAATCCTCGTAACTTGATGGCAGAAATATATAGATGTTCAGGGTTCCGATTTTGACTGATTTAAACACTGCTCAAATACATTAATTCAGGAATAAAAATTGATTATAAAATCGGATATTATTTTTCGAACTTAATAAAATGGAAGTAAAAAACAGTGTAATTTTTTTTTCGTAAAACTTAGATTTACATCTAAAAGAGGAAGAAGAAAAAATAAGGAAATAAGAAGAAATAGCCTCGGCTTACAGCAATTCAAAGAAATTTAATCTTTACCATGAAAATAAAACATCAATAGACATCTTTCCAGAACAAGTTAAAGTCCTAAACAAAAGCATTTCAAAAAGCACAACCGCTTCCCGCGAACCACCGTCCTGTGGAACAGACTCCCAAGAGGATGTTTCCCTGATCACTACAATTTTAACTGTTCATGCCTAGAGTTAACCGGGCCTTGTACATTATTGTGAAAAAACAAACAAACTCGGCAATGTTTATTGTTTTAAAAAGCGATGATTAGAATTTTGATAAAGCCTAAACACATGAAAGGGAATTTATATATTTTCTTTGTTTTTGAGAATTGACAATAACACTAATAAACACTATTAGATTGTTTGTTGAGATGGTAGAACATCGGCTAATTGCCAATTGATCCAAATTTTATAAAATGGTAAAAATAACGATTTTTTTATAGTTGGTTCACATATTCTAATAATTTTGTAAATGTTTATAAACTTATGAATAAAACATTTTCACATTTATTTCTTTATTAATTGGTAAATAATAAATATTGCATTGCATTCTAATCGTACTAGATTTTAATGCTTTAAATATACAATTATTCTTGTAAATAAACAATCTAATTAAATAAGTAGTGTTTATATTTGTTGTAAATTATCAAGAACGAAAAAAAAATGTATGAATTCATTTCCAGCATATGTTTAGGGGATTTTGGATTTTTTTTTTTTTTGTTTGGAGAAAAGATTATTTGAAAAATATGGATTTTTGTGCCTGTAAAAAAAGAACAGTTTCAAAAGGAAACACCGCTCTTATTTTAACTACCTTCACTCCTCAACAATGTTTATTGTTTTAAAAGGGTGAGATTAGAATTTTAATAAAACTTCAACATACGAAAGTGAAGTTATACATTTTCTTTGTTCTTGAGAATTTACAACAGAATTGTTTAAACTCTATCAGAGATTGTTTATTTAAAGTATTTATCATGTAAATTTATCACGTGAGCCGCAGTGTCTCAACGTATATGAACGGTAATCTGCCCAATTAAAATCAGCCGAAAAAGTAACAATGCGTTCACAACAAATAAATTATTATTTTTTTTAAATCAACGAAATTTGTAGAATAAAGTTAGGGATAGTAAAAAAAAAAAAACAAATTGTTTAACAACACAATTAAATTATCATACAGAAGAAATTAATTTGGTAAGATATTTTTTTCGATAATTTTGAAGGGAAAACAGCACTTCTGCGTGTAAACTTATCTCGACAATTTTAGTCAAACAAAGCGAACTAAAAAAAAAAGAAAAAAATACATTTTTCTCAGCCAATATCTATTCTTCAAGTATTGTATCTGAAATGTTTAACTTGTCAAGTAAAACACACACACACACACACACACACACACACACATAAAAAGAATAAAGAAATAGTCAAGGCTCATAAATCATGTTGAGACTTTTTTGACCTGTAAGTTTCTATGATTGATGTGAAAGCGCTATTGTTCGCATCCATTAATCAAATCCTTCGTCACCTAAAAAGTGTTGAGCTGACAACAAAAGTCAAAGGGGAAAACGTGGTTGAAGGGCAAGTTTTAGTTTGTGGATGAAAACAGCACACAGTGACGTGGCAAGTTGTATAAAGTGTCGGTGGAGGCAACAGAAAAATGCAAACAACATTTGGTATTAGTGGGAATATTAGTTTCATTACCGCAGAAAGAGGTCTTTGTGGAAAATATTCCAGGATTTTGAAGATCCCTCTAGCACAAATCTACCATTCATTGAATACTGCCATATCTGGTCTAGTGCTCGAGATTATTGACATAATCCAAAGAAGAATCTGTAATGTAATCGATATGACGTGACGTGAGACTAACTGAAATCTTTTCAGCTATACGGTCGAACTCTCTGCCTTCGGGCAGAGAGGAACCCGACCGAGGCTATGCCAAACGGCAGAGTCTCGTTCGGGGATGTAGACCAACCCGATCCCGTTTATGCGGGTTCTACGGGGAATTTTTGGCCGAGCCTAGGGGCTCGGATGTTCCACGTTGAACTTGGCCTTGTGCCATATCTACCCTCGTGGAGAGGGGGCTAGTAAATACCGACGTGACGTGACGTGGCTTCCCGCTGTTTTTTCTACGAAGATTTTCATAGCAACTGTTCTGGCGTACTTTTTTCCCTGGTACACCGGATACATGAAGTTAAACATACCAGATTGTCATCTAGGTCCCACCCGTTCATTGTTGAAACAGTTAAATGCAACTGCCACTTCTACACCAACAGTTTTTTTCTCGTACTTCCCACTTGTGGAACTCCCCTCGTTTATTTGCTTCTCTGAAAACTACAATCAGCAAAAATTGAAATACAACGGCATTTCTATCTTCTTGAATCCCGTACATCTTTTGTTCTTTCCTCAATCCTCCCTAATTTAAGTCTTCTCTTTCACTTTCCCTCCCCATAAGCCCCTGCGTGTTAGTGGCATTTCCGCCTTGCTTGGAGTGAAATGATTAAAAAAACGGTTGGGGAAATCAGGAAAAAAGAACTCTCCTGTAGGGCAACTCACCCAGCACTGAGTTACGCCTGATTGAGTCAGTGTACTGTGTGACCGACGCATTTACTGCGAATGCATCAGGTTTTACTTCAAATGTGAACATGCGTCCGCAGAAATATTCGAACGATGGAGAAGGTTTTCAGGGGTAATTTAATGAAATTTTGGAACCAACGCTTCAGATTTTGGCTGGGAAAATATGTTGAACACATGTGTTTCTACGTCGTGGAAAGCCTTCAGCAAACAGAACATCATGCGTGCTGTCAGCAGTCAGTATCCATCCGTTTAGTATATTTCAACTGCTCATTGTCCACGTCTCCTACAGAGTTATCTGACCAAACATCGCACCAGCCTGATCTGTCAGAACCACACTTAACCCCTCAAAGTTGGCATCCTGTGATCTATGGGTTTTCCCAGAATTAAAATCACCGTTGAAAAAAGAAATCTGATTGTGGGCGAGATTAAGGAGAATGTGATGGAGCAACCGATTCTGAACAAAAAATAGGACTTGAAGAAAGCTTCAGGCGTCGAGTGTAGTAAACGGAATATGGATTAAAACGTGATTGCCATAGGTAGGCTATTTTTCGTTAATATTAAAAATATGATTTAATGACAGACATCGTACTCAGCAACAAGGCTATATATTAATTATGGCTGGAATGATCAAAGTGTTTTCCACATTTCTGGCGGGATTAAAACCAGACACGTCACCTCCTAGAATCACATGATAAAGTAGACGTCGCCAGGTGTTGATGTGGAGTAAGAAGTGACTACATATGAGTGCTATCAATAAAAATTCGTGGAAATATTTTTTTCGTGCCAACAGAAGTAGTTAGACGATTTGAAACGAAGAAACCTTGTTTCTTGCCCGAGACCTCACTTACAACGTTCTCCAAGAAGTGATGACGAAACCTCTAAATAAGTGAATAAACTATAATACGAAGAGGTGTGAAATTCGTTTGAATAATTATCATGCACTATAGAAACAGAAAATGACGACGAGCTGGAAATTAATAATGGCTATGCATTGTCTAAGACATTCGATGAATATTATATCTAATACTGCTTAACAGTCTCTGAGTTGCGACGAAAAGCAAGAGAAATAAGATGAAAGAAATACTAGTAAAAAATGAATAATAGTCGACAAGGCTTCAGCTAAGATATTCGATTACTATTACATCTAATACTACTTAACATTCTGAGAGTTGCGATAAAAAGCAAGAGAAATAAGATGAAAGAAATACTAGTAAAAAATGAATGATAATCAACAAGGCTTCAGCTAAGATATTCGATTACTATTACATCTAATACTACTTAACAATCTGGGAGTTGCGATAAAAAGCAAGAGAAATAAGATGAAAGAAATACTAGTCAAAAATGAATGATAATCGACAAGGTTTCAGCTAAGATATTCGATTACTATTACATCTAATACTACTTAACATTCTGAGAGTTGCGATAAAAAGCAAGAGAAATAAGATGAAAGAAATACTAGTAAAAAATGAATGATAATCAACAAGGCTTCAGCTAAGATATTCGATTACTATTACATCTAATACTACTTAACAATCTGGCAGTTGCGATAAAAAGCAAGAGAAATAAGATGAAAGAAATACTAGTCAAAAATGAATGATAATCGACAAGGGTACAGCTAAGATATTCGATTACTATTACATCTAATACTACTTAACATTCTGAGAGTTGCGATAAAAAGCAAGAGAAATAAGATGAAAGAAATACTAGTAAAAAATGAATGATAATCGACAAGGCTTCAGCTAAGATATTCGATTACTATTACATCTAATACTACTTAACAATCTGGCAGTTGCGATAAAAAACAAGAGAAATAAGATGAAAGAAATACTAGTAAAAAATGAATGATAATCAACAAGGCTTCAGCTAAGATATTCGATTACTATTACATCTAATACTACTTAACAATCTGGGAGTTGCGATAAAAAGCAAGAGAAATAACATGAAAGAAATACCAGTCAAAAATGAATGATAATCGACAAGGCTTCAGCTAAGATATTCGATTACTATTACATCTAATACTACTTAACAATCTGGGAGTTGCGATAAAAAGCAAGAGAAATAAGATGAAAGAAATACTAGTCAAAAATGAATGATAATCAACAAGGCTTCAACTAAGATATTCGATTACTATTACATCTAATACTACTTAACAATCTGGCAGTTGCGATAAAAGGCAAGAGAAATAAGATGAAAGAAATACTAGTCAAAAATGAATGATAATCGACAAGGCTTCAGATATGATATTCGCGTCGCCTCTCTCTGTCTTTTCTACAAATACTTTCATGGTAAGTGCACCGACGAGCTACTTTCGCTAGTTCCCAAACTTCATGAATTTGAACGTGCCACTAGGTCGGCATCTCAGTCCCACCTTTTCACTGTCGAAACGGTTAAATGTAGCCGTCTCTTCTACTCCAATAGCTTCATGTCTCACACTTCCCGTCGGTGAACTCCCTTCCTCTTACTTGCTTCCCTGATAGCTATAATCTCCAACTATTCAAATGCAATGTCAATCGACATCACCAGATGCTTTGATCTATTCCACGTCCTTCTCTTCATCCTTTCCTTTTTCACGCCTCTTTACTGTTGCTCCCACTCTCTGCAAGCTCTTCCGTGCTTGGGCTGAAAAGCTTAAAGAAAAAAAAAACTTAACAATCGGGGAGTTACGATAAAAAGCAAAAGAAATAAGATGAAAGAAATACTAGTCAAAAATGAATAATAATCAACAAGGCTACAGCTCAGATATTCGATTACTATTACATCTAATACTACTTAACAATCTGGGAGTTGCGATAAAAAGCAAGAGAAATAAGATGAAAGAAATACTAGTCAAAAATGAATGATAATCGACAAGGCTACAGCTAAGATATTCGATTACTATTACATCTAATACTACTTAACAATCTGGCAGTTGCGATAAAAAGCAAGAGAAATAAGATGAAAGAAATACTAGTCAAAAATGAATAATAATCCACAATGCTTCAGTTAAGATATTCGATTACTATTACATCTAATACTACTTAACAATCTGGCAGTTGCGATAAAAAGCAAGAGAAATAAGATGAAAGAAATACTAGTCAAAAATGAATAATAATCCACAATGCTTCAGTTAAGATATTCGATTACTATTACATCTAATACTACTTAACAATCTGGCAGTTGCGATAAAAAGCAAGAGAAATAAGATGAAAGAAATACTAGTCAAAAATGAATAATAATCCACAATGCTTCAGTTAAGATATTCGATTACTATTACATCTAATACTACTTAACAATCTGGCAGTTACGATAAAAAGCAAGAGAAATAAGATGAAAGAAATACTAGTCAAAAATGAATAATAATCCACAATGCTTCAGTTAAGATATTCGATTACTATTACATCTAATACTACTTAACAATCTGGCAGTTGCGATAAAAAGCAAGAGAAATAAGATGAAAGAAATACTAGTCAAAAATGAATAATAATCCACAATGCTTCAGTTAAGATATTCGATTACTATTACATCTAATACTACTTAACAATCTGGCAGTTGCGATAAAAAGCAAGAGAAATAAGATGAAAGAAATACTAGTCAAAAATGAATAATAATCCACAATGCTTCAGTTAAGATATTCGATTACTATTACATCTAATACTACTTAACAATCTGGCAGTTGCGATAAAAAGCAAGAGAAATAAGATGAAAGAAATACTAGTCAAAAATGAATAATAATCCACAATGCTTCAGTTAAGATATTCGATTACTATTACATCTAATACTACTTAACAATCTGGCAGTTGCGATAAAAAGCAAGAGAAATAAGATGAAAGAAATACTAGTCAAAAATTAATAATAATCCACAATGCTTCAGTTAAGATATTCGATTACTATTACATCTAATACTACTTAACAATCTGGCAGTTGCGATAAAAAGCAAGAGAAATAAGATGAAAGAAATACTAGTAAAAAATGAATGATAATCGACAAGGCTTCAGCTAAGATATTCGATTACTATTACATCTAATACTACTTAACAATCTGGCAGTTGCGATAAAAAGCAAGAGAAATAAGATGAAAGAAATGGTTCTCAAAAATGAATGATAATCGACAATGCCGGGGGAGAAGGAAAGAAAACAACATGACCACATTGAGGGAGAGCGTCTGCACATGCATTCATTACAATCGAGATTTTCACTCCCCTGTGGGCCTGTACAGCCATAACAAATACTGCGCCGCCATCAGCAGCTGAGGCATAACTCTTTGGGCGCAGCTCCAAGGTCTCTCGAGACTGATGGATGACACACACAAATATATATATATATATATATATATATATATATATATATATATATATACTTTTAAGGTATGCTATATCATGAGGTATTAAGTGCTCAATATTAGCGATAGGGCGTAGGTGAATATAAAAGTGTACACTGAGGACAACAGCAAACGGCAACAAATAAGAGTCCCAAAGTCTGTACCCTGCATCCAGAATAGACGAGGAGGTTAGAATAAAATGGTAGGTTAGAAAATTCGCTCAATGTTAATTTAATTTCAGAACAAAAGAAGAGAAGGATAAGGTTGACGAAAGTGGAAAATAAAATAAACGGGGCATCTTGAATAGTAGTAGTAGTAGTAGTAGTAGTAGTAGTAGTAGTAGTAGTAGGTAGGTTGGTAAAATAATCAACGATTAAATAGCCGTACTGGCCCGTCTATTCCGCACGCAACGACCAAACATCAGAATACTGGTTTTGGGAAGTGTGGGGGTTGGGAGCAGAGAACCTTTTAATAGCACTTCACATTTGGTGCCTACTGACCAGGATATATTCTGGTTTCACCGTTGCATTACAATCCTGAGAAAGGTTTTTTGTGTTCATTATTCAGACTCAAATCTTTATTTGAGCAAACGCCTACACACATCTCAGCCCAGCAGTAATTTGTCTTACTCTTTAATTATTGTTAATCTCCGTAACAAATAAATAATTGCTCATCAATAACGAGAAAGAATTACTAATTTCCTGACTGCGATAAATATATAATAATCCTTGATTAAAAAGCGTCTGTCTTCTCTGCAGAATTTAAAAAACTCAATTATTACTGTTCAGATATCAGAATTCTTTCAGCTACTGTTCCTCCCTTGATTCTTCGAAACAAAATATTAAAACTATAAGTAACAAAGTATCTCATTGTATGGGTCTCACTCTGCGTTTGTCACACGGGGTGCTTGTTACCCTAAGACTTTTAAAGTACTCGTAATTCCTAATTGGCAACTTGTTTTGTTTTTTTTTATTTAAAAAATTTTTTTTCTCCCTCCTAATACTGACCTGTCTGAGTGAGGGCGTGTAGCACGTGGTGTGGTGCAGTTATAACTCGGTTTTCGTGGGAGGCAAATGCCAGGGGACTATCCATTTTCGGAAATCCGGAATGATTAACGCAGTGTTAAAGAAAAATAGGCTCTGCCCTTGTTCTCCTCCTGGCTGTCGAATGCGCCTGGTATGCGCGAGCGTCAAAAAATTCGTGTGGCAGGTTATTACGTAAACAACCGACCGTAAGCGCGGTAGTCTCCCAGACATCGCAGGCGAGAATGTAAGGCCCACGTTTCAGATAATGGCTGTAAGTACACAAGTACAGGTGTAGAATAACACACACACACACACACACACACACACACACACACACACACACACACACACACACACATATATATATATATATATATATATATAAGCATTTCGCCCCAAGCACCCAAGGAGTTAAAGAGAGTGACAGTAAGAGTAAAGAAGGAGAGGTTACAGAGAGTGAAAGTAAGAGTAAAGAAGGGTGTTTGAGGAAAGGATAAAGACGACGGGGATCAAGATCAAGGCATCAGAAGATGCCGATTGACATTACATCTAAATTTTTGAAGATGCAAGGGAAGCATGTAAGAGGAAGGGAGTTCTACTGTCAGGAAGTGCGAGAAAAGACAGAGGGAAGCCACATCATGTCTTTGAGAAAGTGACTGGAGTCGAGATGCCAGGTCAGGACAAATCACATTGCATATCTCTCTTTGGATTTTGTCGTGAATTTCGAGATGAACAGCGGGGGCACCACACCATATATGGCAACAGTATTCAATGCAAGGTCGAATTTGTAGATTTGAAGAATGGATTCAGGCGAGAAAAACCTTCTGGCGCGACAAAGAGAACCAACTTTACTTGCGGTAGATGTAGCTATTGATTCAGTGTAGTTCTTCCATCTCATGTCAGTGGAGAACGTGAGACGAAGAAGGCGCCGAAGTTGAGCATATATATTTTTCTCTAATGTTTTGCTCGCTTCAAACTGCTAAAAACACCCCCTCCCGCAATTTATAGACAAATCATACGGACGCATGTTTGGATTTCTTCCTAACTAATAAAAATTTCCTGACTACATAATAATCCTTGATTAAAAGCGTCTGTCTTCTCTGCCGAATTTGAAGTAACTCTGCTATTTTATTGCTGGTCAATTAATTCTGTTCAGATATCAGAATTCTTTCAACTACTGTTTTCCCCTCCTTGACATTTCGAAACAAAATATTTCAGACTGTAACTAAAAAAGAATCTTATTGTATGTGTCTCACCCCAGATATTCTCTCGTCTTGGATAGGACGATAAACTACATTCACGTCCTGGATAACTACACCCAACAGCAAGGCCTCTGATCAGGAGGTTTTGAGGAGTGTGGAACCACCTCTTAATTGCTAATGTTCCCAGGGTCCACCCTGACCTGGGGTGGTAGAGCCTCTTAGGGTCCCAGCTATAGGCAAATAGTTAACTCTGAAACTGGGGTCAAATCGTGTAAAAATAGGTTTTAATATCAGCAATATCTGTTTGTAAAAAATTATTACCATCAATACTTTTTTGAAAAAATATTACCAGAAATACATTTAAAAAAATATTAACAGCAATACATTTTTGAAAAAATATTACCAGCAATAAAAATCTTCTCGGCATTGCGTTTGATATGCCGTAAAACAAAACAAACCAAACCAGTTTCATTCGCCATTTTTCTTTCTTATTTTGAAGTGGGAACGCTATAATCATTTGACTGTATCCCTTTTACGTGTGAACACTATTCTCACTTTGTGAATATTTTTGGCCTTATTACTGTTGCTTTGCCTAGTATCAAACTTGCATACCGTATATATTCGTGTAACGCGCGATCTCGTATATAGGGCGACCTCAAAATTTTCGCTTATAAAAATGATTTTATCATGTATCTCGTGTATCATGCGAGTTCCTTTTTTTGAGAGACCAAATTACAATAAACTAAAATGGCTATCTATCAGATTTTGATATTGGGTAGCGAATAAATGAAATAAGTTAGAAAAAAATCTTGGAACATAATACTCGTTGTCAGTTTATTAACTTCGTGGTTTGTTTGTTTTTCAACGTAGTTCTAACATTACACGGTCTTAGCATCTCCCACGTAGGAAGTTGGGTCGAATAAATTGAAAAATAATGTAGCAGTATATTAATTCCATGCAGCACACCGTAAGATGGTTAACTATAATTGACCACAAGTGATTTTTGTTAGATTTAGTATCGCATAAAGTCCACAAATCCAAAAACTAAACACGACCGATAGCATTTCTAATATCAACAACACACAGTTCATAATCCTTTCCTCTAACACTCTATCTGAACAATTTGAAAATAAATTAGTCACCCCTAATACTAGTGTTTTACCACGACGTCCAAGAAAATAGGAGATATAATTAGGAAGAAAAATAAATCCAACACCACTTCAGATTCTGGTATTTATCAAATAAACCACTTGTAATGTAAAAACGCTTATATCGGTGAGATATCTAGAAATCTAAAAAGCCCATATCTACGACCATTAAAGCATCTTCGGTGTGGCAAGTCTTTAAAATCGCTCGTAATACACAGGAAAAAACTGGCCATAAATTTGATTTTACAAATTGCCACCTGGGAAAAATAGAATTATGATATACTTACATATATAAAGCAATGTTTACGTTTTCTTCAGTTAGGCTTGGAATCGGTGAATTTCTTGGAGCTTCGAAATGACGTGTTGTCTCTCCATGATTTCGGAACGCCATAAATTATACTAACGTTGTATCTATAATTAGATTTTTATTTACAAGAATAATTTTATATTTACTGCATTCTAAAAATTACTACAATTAAAACCAATGCAATATTTGTCATTTTCCAATTTATAAAGAAATAAATATTAAAACAATTTTTTATTCATAAATTTATTAGCATTTACTAAATTATAAAAATATGTGAACCAGTTCAAATCAATTGGCTATAGCGAAGGCCTCGGGCATCCATATGGGGGGAGGGGGTCATCCAGTCAAAGAGTGAAATAAAAATTTAGTTTATATTTAATTTGAATAAAGCGTTTATTTCCCGTTTTTACATATTTAAAATATCTTCCTTTCTCACATTACTCAGTGCTAGGCCCACCTCCTACTTGAGTCTTAAGGGCATACAATGAAGGAGGTTAGCCCCGGGGGTATCACCAAAGAGCATCATGCCTCTGCACGTCACTGGCAATTAGCAATTTCCAACCATCCCAATAAACAATCTAATAAATAAATAAATCGTGTTTATTGTTTTTGTTGTCAATTCTCAAGAACAAAGAAAATGTATAAATTCTCTTTCATATGTTTAGATTTTGTTACAATTCTAATCATCGCTTTTTAAAACAATAAACATTACTGAAGAATGAAGGTAGTTGAAATAAAAGCGGTGTCATGGGAAAAAACGTCCTTCTGACACTCCGCCACGTTTGCCAATGAATAGTAACTTATAAAAATTATTTCTTATTTAAAAAATTTTTCCATATTTTTTTTTACGTGTTGACTATTTAAATCCGCAGTAGGTTGTCATTTCTTTCTGCAGTAGACTAGTTGCCACCCAAGGCTATAGAACCCAGTCTGTCCTGCTATTTACCCATAGGAGGAGAAGAAGATTCACACCTTTCCCAATGGTATTAGCACGTAAGTGAATGTAATGGCTTCGACTGGAATTCGAACAATCAATTACCTTTCTATTTGAATTGATTCTAAATACTTGACAGAAGAGTAAAGTCTCAGTGCTAAACAAAATCGAACATTTTGAGGTCACACAGACGCAAAAGATTGTCGAAGGAATTCTGACCAATAAAAAATAATCTTCAGCAAAAAATACTGGGGAACGTTTGTTCGATTCTTACCAGTTCATGAAATTGTGTAATACTGTTTTTTTTTAAGTGTGAGTTGAATTTTACATTTCTTAAAATTAACTGAAAATGTTTATAATTTCCATTTCAATGCTAAAATCAACAAAAATGCGTATATTTTAACAATTTTTAGTGATGCATATGCTATGATATCGTTTTTTGTATATTGAAAACTAAATGCTCCTAATGCCACCTAATATCAGAAAAATTTCGTCAACCTCCATACATTGTTGTTATTTTTGTCAGAACGAAACAACTTGCTTGCCTTTGTTGCATTTTTATCACATACCAAATCACTGAATCCTGTAGTCGACTCTCTATTTAAATTCTGCACGTTTAATTTGGTAAAATGCAGTGGAAGCTACTTATGGCGCATTAGGTGCAAGCACGAGTCGAGAATGGTTTAAGAAAGTTTTTAAAAAAATGATTTTTTGAGGTGAAAGATAAAAAAAAGCGCTCTGGAATACACCAGAAGTTGAAAACTGGTGAATTAGAGGAATATTTCTAGGAAGTGACAACAGAAACAACATGTAAACCCGCAGAAAATTTTCAAAAAAGTTCCAAGTCTTAGGAAAAATTTTGAAACTAGGAAAATGGCGTCAGTATGAATTACAGAATCGGGCATCGATTAGCGCTTAAACACTTGTCTCTCTTTTCTTGCTGGAGAAAAAAGGTATTTTGCATAAAATAGTCAGTGGCGATGAAAAATAGATTTATTATGAGAACGCAGAATGACGAAAATTACGGCAAGCTTTAACGGAATTTGTGTGACAGGATTCAAAAAGAATTTCTGGAACCTGAACAAATGGTTACTATAGCGCCCTTCAGTGAGTAATTGGCTCGTTTCAATGACACATTGTACGCCTTACTTACGATTAAGTTTGATAGGTACGTCAAAGTAAAACTTGCAGCTCTTTCGAAAATTAATGGCTTTTCAATTTGAACACCACCAAAATGAAATTACCATCTTACAATCATCATAGAGAACCATTTTACTTCCAATCAGCATGGCCGAGGCTAACTTCCAGGTCAGCAGATCATTGACACTTCTTGGTTTCACGTTTTCCACTGACTTGTAGTGGAGTGATAATATTGAATAAATTGCTAGGCTTGATGCTAGGAAGTTTGGTTCACTGTGTCGTACAAGACAATTTCTTTTTGTCAGAATCAATCTTACACAATTTATAAATCTACCATTCGCATTGGTCTTGTGTTCCGGCTATATATCTCGAGCTTCTCGACAAAATCCAAAGAAGGTTCTGTAATGTTATCAATCTTGACCTTGTTCTACCCACCGTCGCGACGTGGCTTCCCTCTGTCTGTTTTATAAATATTTTTATGACAATTGTTTTAATGAGCTCTCCACTTTGGTTTCTTGACCGTGTTAATTTAAGCGTACGACTTGATTCGTAAATAGGTGTCGTGGTTTTACTGTCGACATAGCTATATGTAACCGTGTTAAATAATAGTTTAATAGAGTATTATTTTTATTAAAGAAGTGTATTTTTGCTCAGACTTCCTCACTTTGACCTTTGAGGTCAAATGCAGGACAAAACAAAGGAAGTCTATTTTGATTGGCTGAACTGGCGTGGGAATGATAGGTTTAGAAAGGTTTATCGGGGAGTTGAGTCTTAATCGTTGAACAATGTAGACGTGTTGATTTTGTGTCTGGATCTGGCCCCCAGTGGAGTAACAGGGCGACCATACTGGATAGTTAGAAATGTAACGTCGATGTGTTAATAAACTAATTAAGATTAAAATTCCCTTTGTTGATGTCATTTATCTCCGAAGCAAACCAACTAACGATCACCTGCCGAGAGAAGAAAGAGAAAAGAGAGAAGATACAACATTGTATTAAGAGATCCCCACGAGGGGGGGGGGGTATACAAGATAGGTTCTATTCTAATAGAATTCTTTTCTCACACTTTTCACCCGTGGAACTCTCTTCCGGTTTCTTGCTTCCTTGCCGCCTGCGATCCTAAAAAGTTTAAATGCAACGTCAATCGCCATCTTTTGTCTTCCTGAAACCTGTTCTTATATTGTCCTTTTATGACACGTGGTTAGCCAGGGCCGAACCCTTTGGTCACAGACACCAAATATGACACACAGGGTCAATTCTGATTTACGGCAACCGACTGTGACCCTGTCCGCCGCTCAGTTCTATAGATCAATTCCTACGCTGGCCACTGCTGCTGCTGCTGGTCATTGAAGTGGCCCTCCAAGTCTGCGCCCTGCCCCTCTCACATTTTGCTTTTTGATCACAAAGCTAGCAAAGATTGAGTTGTCGTCAGCAATCGCAGCGCTGGTTCGAAGCTCGGCGAAGCTGTGTCATAAGGAAAAAAATAAACAATGTTCTTTGCAGACGAAATAAAAGAAGACAGGAAATTCTTCGGGACAATTTCCTGTGCTGTTTATACCGTTCTTTGTACAATAATATTAACCCTTTCCACTTTGAATTCTATCGTGACACTTTGCTCATTTTAGCTAAGTCCGGAACAAGACTTATATCGGGAGTTCTCTTTACCAGCAAGTCACGTGGGGCTTCGGCAGCGTGGCCGTCGGTCGTCGTCTGCTTCTCCAGCTGCAAATGTAACTCCAACTGTCTTGGTCGCTTTAGCGCTCTTCTTATATTGACTATGACTGGCATGAGTACTGACGTGTTTGAGTTTCCCCTGTCTCCCAACAAGAGTTTTTTTGTTGTGGAAAATTAATTATCTTTCCAAATTTGGAAGACCCCTTCTATGGGCAGTGATCGTGGGTCCTAATCCAACTTTTTCTTATTTGTGCCTCGTACCATTTCCCACCGATGGGCGGAGAAAATTCCTACGTCTCTCTTTGTATTTCACCTAAGTTTCACCCTTCGGTTGACATCTGGACAAATCCGTAGGCGAACGGATTGAACTTATCTTTTGGTCATTAATCATATTTATTACTTTAATTGCCGTCATCACATTTTCCCCAGTTTGTGGTCTTGTCTTTATAATCAGAAATTAACCAGCTTCTTCCCTTTTACCGTAATCTTCATATCTTAATTTTTTTTTGACGAAGTATAAAATCCTTTCTCTGGGATTGTTTTTACAGTCTTCTGATTTTTTACAACAATGATCAATCAGTTTTTCTCTATTTGCCTTCGCTTTAAAATTACCAAATTTTATCTCTCAGTTGATGTTTTCGTAACTGACACTTTTAATAGACGGTCACTAATTCATTTTTCTCTTTCTGCTTCGTTTTAAAAATTCTCGACTGTCTTCGCGGGTGTATATTTTCCAGATTGCTGTCTTTTTTTTCAACACAGTCGATTCCGTCTTCGATCGTCGTCTGGTTTTAAGTTACATTTTAACTTAACCTTTTTTCGTTCTGTTCCAAGTTCACATTTTCATTTAATCCTTTTTCGTTCTGCTCCAAGCTTATATCCCAACTTAGCCTTCTATTTCGTTTACTAGTTCTCCACTGTTACACTTTCTCCTCACCAAAGCCTCCTAATTATCTTTCGCTTACAGTAAGCGTAAATTGCGTCATAGTTCCATGAACGCCTTGCTTGGAGAGAAATGATAAAAAAAAAACAAACAAACTGAGCGACGAAATCAATCTTCCAGTTATATATATGAAACACGGCAAATGACCGTGGATCTGGGTCAATAATTTCTACATCGAACATATTCTACAGGCCTGTCATCTATTGACTATCGATTGTTTCGCTCCAGGTGCCGTTTACTATTTATTAAAGCTAGTAGAATGACGTCATAAGTAGCTTCGAAGGAAAAGCAATTTAAGTTAATAGTAACGGCAACGGTTATATTAGCCTTTTCCTTATTCAGCATTAATTGACCAATCAGCCACTGCTACTCAAGTTATGTTTTTCTTCACGCCCTGATCATCGAAAAAAGATCAAAATGTAGTACCTGTTCTCCTAATCGCTAATGGTAATGGTAATATTAATTACAGTATTTACATTAGTCGGACTATTGTCCTCACCTTTGTCGCCATATTTGTCACAACGTTTCGGCCGTTGTACGCTCCGGCCTTCTTCAGGTGGTTGGAATTTCGAACCGAACCCTTTATTTCGATCACTGGGGTAGACTGTTCTAGTTCCACGAGCCATGTTTGATGGATGTCAGTTATCAGTTATCTCCTGCTAATTTTCCCTCTGAAAGTTCTCCACTGCCTGAACCGGGTATTGAACTCAAGGACACATGGTACAGTGGATAAAGGCGTTGGTTAGATCCAGTGACAGACCCAAAGAGTGTGAGTTCAATACCTGGTTCAGGCAGTGGAGAACTTTCAGGGGGAAAATTACCAGGAGATAACTGATAACTGACATCCATCAAACATGGCTCGTGGAACTAGAACAGTCTACCCCAGTGATCGAAATAAAGGGTTCGGTTCGAAATTCCAACCACCTGAAGAAGGCCGGAGCGTACAACGGCCGAAACGTTGTGACAAATATGGCGACAAAGATGAGGACAATAGTCCGACTAATGTAAATACTGTACATAATACCTCATCTCGGTAATATTAATTATTTCTTTGTAAGGAAACATTTGCCAATCTTCGACTGACCAGCTACTACTTTTCAAGTTACGTTTTTCTTCCCGCCCTGATCATCGAAGAAAGATCAAAATGTAGTATCTGTTCTCTTCATCTCTAATGGCAACGGTAATATTAGCCGTTTCCTTATAAGGAAACATTCAGCATTCATTGACCGAGCAGCCACTGCTAATCAAGTTACGTTTTTCTACATGCCCTGATCATCGGAGAAAGATCAAGATGTAGTATCTGTTCTCCTAATTTCTAATGACAACGGGAATATTAGCTGTTTCCTTATAAGGAAACAATCGGCATTCATTGACCGAGCAGGCAGTGATACATTAGGTTGGAATTTATGAAATCTTTTTTTTAAAAGATTATTTCAGGAAAATCGGTTTCTCAAAGCCAGTAGCTGTTATCACTCACTCCAATATTAATGGGGGTTTCCTTCCTAATCTTTTGTTTGAAGCGGTGTGGAATATCAACATTTTCATTATATTATCTTCCATTTACACATTCTATCCATTTTAGATGTTTCTGCTGTTGGTAGTTCTCAAGTGATATGCTTTCTGTTATTTGGTACAGTTCTTTGTCTCGGATTATGTAGCGCCAGTCCACAAGGTTCGATGAATGATGAGGGAAATGTACCACAAATCCACACGTATATAAACAACACACACACACACAGACAGACACATGCACACACATACACACACATAAACATATATAAACACATTACACGCACACACACACATATAATTACCTATAACACAGGCAGACACACGCATAATCATATTACCTTAAAACACATATGCGCATGTATGCACCTTAGACCATACACACACATATATAAGCACTTTATGCCCCTCAGATATACAAGCAAACACACGCATACATATAAACACATTACACTGCATGCACACACACACATACACGCATACACACACACGCACATTTAAACATCTTACTCACACATGTATTTTAACCTATTATCTGGAAGTACACACACCCAGACATATATACTCATCTTAGACTAAGCGCACGCACACATTTATAAAAGCACCTTACATATACATATGTAAACATCTTACACTCATACACACATAAATAACTTGCATACAAACACATGAACACGTTACATCACACACATAAATAATTTACACCACACACACACAAATATAAACTCATTACATCACATAAGCGCACACACATGCATACACATATAGACCTTTCCCTACACACATATATATATATAAAGTTTACACTACACACACAAGCAATCACCTTACGCTACACATGTATATAAACATCTTACATCCACAACACAGACATACACAAATGTGTAAATGCAACATACAAATATATAAACATCTTACACTATACACACATATAAACGCTTTAAACCCCACAGATAGATTAGGGGGTGATTGGAATGTAACACCCTATTTTATGCATGATGGACTCTCTCGTTTTGTAAAAGTATAGATAAACGGGAGAGTTCATTACACATAAAATATGCAATTACTTTTCAATCACCCTGTATATAAACACCTTATATAATGTACACATGTATCCAAACACCTTATACCGCACACTTAGCTACACACACACAGATACACACACAAACTTCTTTTTTAAAAATTAATTTCAATGTAATTGTTTTCTAGTGTAAGTTTTTCTTGGTTTCAATATTTTTCATTCACTATTTTTTTTTATTCACTGATCGCTGACAGATTCAAAACGATTCTTTGAATTATGGACAGAATTCTGGTGTCTTTGTAAAGAAAAGAAAAGAAAAGTTTAAAAATGTAATAATGACAATATGAAAATCGATTATCGGGCTTTCAGATATAATTAAAATTATAACAACGACATCTAATCAATACGCGTTCATTCCGTTTGAATGGAATTACTGAAATTTCTATTAGTTATGTCTTGCAGATGTTTGAGTGAAGTTACAACAGTGAATACTGATCGAGATAAGGTCAAAAGTCAGTGGACCAACGCTAACCTCAGCACAGTGCGAACGAGACTGGCAAATAGTTAAGTATCATACAATTCTGGCGGAATCGGGTCGAACCCATCCACAGTCCCGGACACGCGAAAACGAACACAAAATTTCAAAGTTGAACGGTACTGTAAAATTATCGGCCTAATCAAAAACTGATATTTGGTCATTTTGTTAGTGAGTTAGACTGAGAACTTTTCGATAACTATTCAAATGTAGCGTCTTGTACAAACTTCAATACATTTGTATAAACTGTTCCACTGAGCTTGGGGTAGAAAGATATATTATATGAGACTGGCCGCTGAAAAGTTAAATCAGCACAAAGACGATACGAAACGTGGTAAACTTAAGAACTTTATTTCAAACTCCCGCTGGATACGTTTCGCCCCCAGCATTCTCTAGTTTTATTCCCCTCCCCCCACAGACAATGGATTGTACATATGGGGACTATTGAGGATTTTCATAGAGACAATGAGGTATTATGGTGGGTGTAGTAAGAAAGGTAGGTAAGAATGAGTTTGGGTCAGTGTTTGTGGCTAGCTAAGTTTAAAGTTAAGACAGAAGACTGTCCTTTTCCCCCAATCTCTATTTTGGCCTTGTGCCACGTTTTGTACCATTGTACAAATAAATATCCCCGGTATTCCCTAGTGGGAAGCTTACAATCATCATTATAATGAACAATATAATTTTTTTGTTATTGTTATTTTCGTGGGTTTACTTTAAATTAGGTATATCCACAAAATAAGCGATACCTAAAGATTAAAATAAATTTTTTAAAATTAAAAATCTTTCCTGTAGGAATTTTTTCCCGGTTGTGAGAGTGTAATGAACAAAACCCAAGGTTTGAAATAACAGTTCAACAGCTTTTATTTCTGGTCGGAAGAAAGTACAAAATAGTAATATTTGGCGCGAAAAACGTGGAGTTTCCCAGTTAATAAAGTTCTTGAGTAGATGTTTTGTTGAGAGAGATTTCTCCGCCAATTCCCACAGGAGGAACGAGAAATCTGGGTGTGAAACTTTTACGACTGGTATGAGTTTTCTGCAGTAAGGGTTGTGTATAGTTTTTCCTTTGGGTAGGTTTCTCGAAAGGAGATTTCTTCACTTGTTCCCACGGGAGAAATGAGAGTTCTGATGTCAAGCTGCCAGGACAGGCCTCGTCTTCTATAGCAAGGGCTGAGTATCCCTTCAAGTTAGGCTTGAAGTTTGCGGCTGCTGTAAAGGAAATGAGGCCTCGTCTTGAAGGTAGATGCCGCTGAAAAGGGGAAGTGGAAAAGAGGCTGAATAAGGTTCTGTCAGCATTTTTATGGGTTTTGAAACTTCCGGCTGTGCCTTGCTGATTACTTCCGTTGCTGCTACTATTGAATCGAGCAAAGTAAGGAGAACCCCTACATGCCACAATAGCCAACAAGTGAGATAGTTTCTATATACTTGAAGCTTTTATTTTAGCATTCATTTTGAGCTCATAGATTAAATTTAATATTTCTAATAAACAAAATACTTCGCTGTATTTCCGATCTAATTAAAATTGACTGCAAGGAGTTTTCGTTACAATTTTTCCTTATTAAAAAAATTTTCAAAATAAGGTATAGTTTTCTGAAACTTTATTTAAGGAACATTAGCTGATTTAAAGTTTAATTAATTTGATTTGAAACAAATACTAATTACTTTAAGTTTAAATTTGTGATCCGATACAAAAAGTGGTATGTCCTAAACTGTTTAATACATCTAGATGTAAATACCGGGAAATAAAAGTTGAAATTCTAAACTCTCGTCTCATATTCATCTATTGGTCCTAAACCTAAATGTATTTAGTGAACTACAAAAACAAAGGAATTGGCCTGTCTGTTCCAATAGTTTTGGGTGGGACTGTATATGAGCACAAAAGAGACCTCACATAAAAACAACTTAGTTAATGCACTAGTCATATATAGAAATAAATTCAACCACAATTTTGATTTTAAAAATGCTATACTCATAAAAAAAGAAAATAACTCACACAGAAGGAAAATCCTCGAGAGTGCCGCCATTGAATATTACCCAAATATTAATCTACGCCCAGGCTTTTTCCCTTTTTCACCTTTCTTAATATATATATATATATATATGTGTGTGTGTGTGTGTATATATATATATATATATATATATATATATATATATATATATATATATATATATCAAGAACAATAGTGGGTAAAAATGTACGAGAAGGTGTAGAAAGTTTTCCTGCGACGCGTTTCTTCCTTTAGGACATCATCGGGCTGAAGACGAAACGCGTCGCAAGAATAAATTTTCCACTTTGTCATACATTTTCCCCATATATATATATATATATATATATATATATATATATATATATATATATATATATATATATACTGGGTGTAACAGAAAAATTGTCTAAATCGTGTAACAGTAAAATTGTCCAATTCTTAGATTACGCTTTGAACCGTTGTAACTTAGAAATGATTAAAAATATCTTACTGGAATTCTCCGTGGTTTTTATATCACTATTGGACTCTATTTTTAACAATAAAAATTTATTTAACTCTAAGTTGAAATGATGATCCCTCTTGCTGTTATGACCGCCTGATCCAGTTCTATTCTCTACTCTTCCCTCTTTTTTAAACTTATTCACCGTTCTCTTGATGGTCCTGGAATCAACATTGAAGGTGAAAGCCAGAGTATGAATATTGGTACCATTACTGAGACAATTATTTCCTCTCGCCATTGCTCATTTGGGAAGCCAGTGGGTCTGACACAAAATGATTTTAACCTATATTCTAGATAACTCAAATGTTTTTTCAGTGATTCTCACGACAAATGGTGTCAAGGTGGCTAAACATCTTATCTGAAAACGTCGAAGAAAGAAACTCAATTAGTTTAGTGGTTTTATACATATTAAGCATTTTGTGGGATGGGCAATTATTATTATTACACGATTTGGACAATTTTACTGTTACAACCGATATATATATATATATATATATATATATATATATATATATATATATATATATATATATATATGAAAAATTTTTCTCAGAGTTAACCTGTAGAAAAAGACAATATTTATAAATAGGAAGACTGTAATAGTTGCCGACACGTTTCGTCCGATGTGTACTTTTTTATGAGCACAAAAGAGACCTCACAAAAAACAACTTAGTTAATGCACTAGTCATGCATAGAAATAAATTCAACCACAATCTTGATTTTAAAAATTCTACACTCATAAAAAAAGAAAATAGCTCACACAGAAGGAAAATCCTCGAGAGTGCCGCCATTGAATATTACCCAAATATTAATCTACGCCCAGGCTTTTTCACTTTTTCACCTTTCTTAGAATTACTTCTCTCCCAAACAAGTACAGAACAGTATCAAGAAATCAAAAGAAAATAGTTGAATCCGTCAACACAGCAATAAAAACAATATCTCCACACGTGACAGTAATTGAAGTAATTTCAGTTAACACTATGAAAATAGCGTTCTCTAAATTCTTCCAGTTGCTAAGGACATTTTGTTTTGTTATTATTAGTTACTTTGTTTAATAAATTCATTTCGTTTCGCCTTGAAAATGTCCACATCGGAGGAAACGCGTAGGCAACTATTACAGTTTTCCTATTGTCTTTTACATATATATATATATATATATATATATATATATATATATGAATTACATAAAAATGAAACTCAATTTGATGGGGCTTGTCAATGCTAAAATGTCTGTTAAAAATGAACATATATATATATATATATATATATAGAGAGAGAGAGAGAGAGAGAGAGAGTGAGAGAGAGAGAGAAAGAGAGAGAGAGAGAGAGAGGTGTGAATCACTCTGCCATCAGTGATAATATTAGATCAAGAATTTTTTTTATTATAGAATCAATTCTTTTCCCAAAAGAAATAAAAATCGACATTTCCCTTTTTTTAAGTCAGATGTGTATGGACTTTTTTTATGGGAAAATGGCGGCGGTATCTTTAAGGAAAAATTACCTGGATTCTTTTTTTTTTTTTTTCTAGCGGTGCGGCCCACCTTCTGCACTATAACTCATGCGACTCACTGTTCGTAAAAGCTTGACGGTGTCTTTTGTAAAATGTCAAGCGTCTTTTTATTTGCTGTCTCCACCTTGACCGGTACTTTGTTGCTCGTCTAGACAAAACAGAAGTGAATGGCTTTTTGCGACAGGGTAGCATTTAAAACGAGATTGAACCGTCTTCTTAGAAGAGTAAAAGAAAAAAAAATGTCATTAGATTCAATTAGCATGTAAGTGCTTTAATTATCTTAATTATCGGCATTATTTTGACCAGAGACAAGGCTATTCGGCTAATGAACATCCGGGAAAAAAAGGCTTGTCACATAAAGTGCTGGTGTACTTAAATGGCATAAAGAACAAAATTGAAGTAGCGATCAGATTTTAATATTTATTAAGTTTAGAAAGACACAAGGCTAAAAAACGAGCGAAAAAGTTAAAGATGAATGCTCTGCGCCAATTGGTGAGTTTCTGCCTGTTTAGTAAATTCCGGCATTTCATTTAAAGACTCGTCAGAAATATAAAACTATTTTAATTACTAAGATTAGTTTGATTTTTGCACAAGGTCACAAGTACGGGGCACCTAAGGAGGATCGAGGACGATATTCGGTATTAAGGTCTAACTAGACTAGCTCGTTAACCATTACACCACGCCAAAGTGCCCAAATTGTTTTTTTACTAAGGTTAGTGTTATATTACATAAGAATGGAGCACCTAGTGAGAAACGAACGCAGTATTCGACAGAAGTGATCAACTAGACTAGCTCGTTAACCATTACACCACCCCGAGGTGCACAATTGGTTATTTACTAAGATTAGTATTATATTGCACAAGTGCCACCTAGTGAGGAACGAACGTACTATTGAAAGCAGTGGTCAACTAGACTAGTTCGTTAACCATTACACCACGCCGTGGTGCCCTAATTGTTATTTACTAATATTAGCTTTATTTTGCGCAAGGCCACAAATACGGAGCAACCAGTGAATATTAACTCAATATTTAGTAGTAATGGTCGACTAGACTAGCTCGTTAACCATTACATTACACCGAAGTGCGCAAATTATTATTTACTAAGATTAGCTTTATTTTGCTCAAGGCCGCAGGTACGAAACACCTAGTGAGGACCCCCCCTATTAAGAGTCAACGAGACTAGTTCAAGAATCATTATCTCATTTCGAAGCGCGCTTTTAAAGAACTGAAATACGAAGATCCATTAGAATGGCCAAAAGGAGTAATGGATAATGGCTCGGAATGAGGAATCGGAGAGCCGAGTTCGAATTCCAGTCGAATCCATTACATTCACTTACGTGCTAACACCCTTGGGAAAGGTGTGAATCCTCTGCTTCTCCCTCCAACTATGGGTAAATAGCAGGACAGACTGGGTTCTATAGCCTTGGATGGCAACTGGTCTAAGAGAGGGACAACTCTGAATTCAAAACTATTCGGCGTCTGCACCAGCATCCGGCGGCCTCTTGGTTACTCCTGCCTCTGCGTCTGTGGAAATTCTGCGGCAAGTAAGAGCATATTCCTCCTGGGACTGGTGTGGGGATCGCGTGTGAAGTTCAAACTCCCTTGTTACTCCGTTTCAGGAATTCGCCGCCGTTGGAATCGGGAATGGCTTCGCTCGTTTCAGCATTGGCGACGGATCGCTGTGCTTGGTCGGCCTTCGTTCCGGACGCGGTGAATTCCTTGGAAGGAGCCGGCTTAACCGATCCGGGGTGAATGCCGCAACATACATACATATACATAAAGATGCCTTCCAAAAGAAAAGCAGGGTATTAGGAAACAGAAAAAATGCAATAGAAACCAAGAAAAGAGAACTAGACTGTTACACTTCCCTGGATATTTACATTTTTGCACTTGTAGTTTTATTTCTGTGCCTGCTATCAACACTGTGTCATATGCATATCTTATATGGTTAAGATTTTGACCGTCAATAAAGTATACTGGTAGGAAATCTGATTCTCTCAGAAATGCCTCGTTGTATCGGTTGAATAAGTCCAGTGAGAAGATACGTGCCTTGTCTTACACCCAAAGAAGTCTTCCGGACTGTTTTGAAATAACTGACCTTTACTTGGATGCAAACATGTTAAACCAGCAAGTAATAGGTAACTTGATTTGTTTTGGTAGAATCCACTGTGAACACAGGATTTTTGGTTATAACTATATTTTTTTCTTATTTCTTAACTATTAGGTTTTTATAATTTCCATTCTGTTCATCAACTTTATTTTTAAAATAAATAAAGTACAATTATATTTTATTCTTTCATACAGTGATGAACTGGATTTAAAAATATTCGCTGCCAGGAGACAAAGGGACTCCACCTACAACCACAAGACTAATTTTCATAACGAATGAATAAAATTAAACAAAAAAAAAAAACACGGACAAAATAGTATCCACTGTACAATTTACACATTAACAGTTCGAAATCAAAATAGAGCATCGCATCTTGTCCACTACAGTCTCCTCTTCATCTGTGAGGAAGTTGTCCAACATTCACTGTCACATTGGAGGATTGGCATCCAGTCGCCGACTGAGTTTAAAAATACTGGTTACCAGGAGACGAAGGGCGCCCACCCAGAATTACAATACTATCATTAACTTTTCATAACAAATAAATAAAATTTTCAAAAGATACATAAGACTACAATTAACTTCTTTTTTTTTAAAAAAAAGTGTATTTCTTAGTAATTATAGTGCAGATGTACTGAACACATTACAAGTAGTAGGCACCAAATGTAAATACAGAATATTATAATAATTGAATGTATAGAATTTAAGTTTACGTGTTGGTTTCTTGTAGTTTGGCTTGGTTTATTTTGTTTTAAGACATATCAACACCTGTATGGGTTATTTAATGCCGACAAGATTTTTAGGATAGGTTCGTATGAATAGAATATGCAGTCTTTGTAAGAAATCCGTTTGTAGATCAGATTTCATTGATGTACTTTTTTAAAAGAGAGTTTTGGTTAACAGTCAAATCTATTGCTGGTATTTTTAGCATTAAAACGTATTGTTATACTGTCATATTGATTTGACCACAGATTTTTTTTTGGGGGGGGTCACTATTTGCCCATAGTTGGGACCCTAACAGGTGCTACCACCCCGGTTTAACAATTAAAGAAGAAGCAACAAAAACTTGGTTTTCTGTTACGGAGCACTTCTTCTTTTATTGTATATAGAAACCGTAAGGAAACAAACTTGTCAATGTCTCTCGGGCATGTCCGTTTTCTTTTTCTGGTTCATAAGTAAGTTAGGGTAGGTAATGATAACAATGGTCATAATGGTCGAGCTCAAGTCAGCTTTGCGCTCAGTTGGAACGACCAAAGTAAAGTGTATATTTACTTGATCGATGGCAGTCCAGTGCCCCTGCTATTTACCTTGTGCTCCTTGATAAAATCCAAAGAAGAATCAGCAATATTATTGGTCCTGATCTGGCGGCTCGGCTTCAGTCACTTTCCCACCGCCGTAAGGTTGCCCCTCTGTGTCTTTTCTATAAATATTTTCATGGTAATTGATCAGATAAGCTCTACGCCATGGTACCTAGATTGTATGAGTTTAAGCGCAATACTAGACAATACTAAAATTCTTGCACTTGCCTTGATAGAGTAATTCAGAGAACAAAATGAGTTGGCTAAGATAAGTTTATCCTTTTGTCTTTAGTCATATTGTCCTTTTACGGAGATACTTTATCTGAAATTTTACACACCCACACACACACACACACACACTCACTCTCTCTCTCTCACACACACACACACACACACACACACACACACACACACACACATATATATAACGTAAAACATAAAAATGCTACTCTGATCAAAGGAGAAAATAATTCACTACGATGTAAATGTCTACAGAGTGCGTTAAGAGTGCCTTAATCGAAAGATCATCTACAGTAAATTAGCGCCCTGGTTTTTACACCATTTTCCCATTCCTGGCAGATCTTCTAATGTCACAGTGTGGAATACCTACTTGGAAAAGTGATGGAAAGAAAAAGAAAACAAACTCTAGATGAATTCGATAAAAAAAAAAAATCTAAAATTCCCAACACCACGCTCTCTTGCGCATGTGTAGTCCTACCAACATAACAAATTTAGTCCAATGAAGTCTTGAAGGACGAAACGCCTCACAAGTAATCTGCTTTCCACTTTCTCAAGCCATCCCCCATATATATATATATATATATATATATGTGTGTGTGTGTGTGTGTGTGTGTGTGTGCGTGTGTGTGTAAAGTGTATTTGGGCAGCAACCCCTCTTTTATACAACTTTCATTAAAAACGAGTGACAAGTTACTGCGGTTAAGCTTTTTAGTTAATTTTTCTTGTGTTCTAATGTTCTTCTATTCAGGACATACATTATGTTGAATTTGTCCGAAAGTTCCACATATGAGCCAGCGCTTTTGGATATGCTTTTAGCCATTACCAAAGATGATTTTATTTTTAATTTTGTGTATAAGTGACTATTTAAGCTAATACTGCACGACTCTTCGACAGAATTGAGTCACTGTCAGTCACTGTGTGTTTATCTGAATCTAAAAATAAACACGCTAAAATTCACCTTCATCCCGTACGGCTGACGGCTTAGTGGGAGAAGTCGGACTGACGCAAATTCAGTCGGGTTTCGATCCTAGCTAGAGGCAACCGGACGTCTAGCCACACTGATGAGCTGTGAAACAGCGAAACAGTCTGTCTGTGGATGACAAATATATATATATATACATATATATATATAGTTAGTTTACGAAAAATTAGGTAATCCGTATGGGTAGAGGAGGATCAAATCCAGAGAGCTCAATGTAAATCAGAGCTAATAATTTAAATAAAAATAAAAACAGACAATAAAGTGGTCTGTTTTTATTTTTATTTAAATATATATATATATATATATATATATATATATATATATATATATATATATATATATATATATGAAGACCCAACCGGTATTTGACCTCGGCTCACCTGTTCCACGAGGTTGAGAAAATATGTAAGTATATAAGTAAAAGGAAGGCGCGCACGCGCAAACACACAACTATATCTAGGAATATCAGTAAGTCTGTAGCCTAATACTGAAAAATAGCATTCATTTTTTTAAAGTCACTTTCTTTGGCAAGGCACTTAATTTATTGGTGAATATTAAACACTTAAATCCATTTGCGGACATATATTTATATGGACATATGTCCATATAAAAATATGTCCGCAAATCCTTCATTTTCGAGTTATTAACTTTAAAGAAAGTTTACAGTAGATAGCACTGTTCTGTCATTTAGACTAGAGTACATTGGTCATTCGTGTACATCTGTGGCTGGTCTATGTTCAACGTTTAACGTGTGTAGTAGTGAGTCAACTGAGAAGTGTTCCGTTTAAAATGGCAGGGTATTCATATCGTGAGCAGGCAGATATGATTTTTACATGCGGTCGCGCGAATGGTATGAGGTTGCGTTTCCAGGCCGAAGGCTGCCGATTCGTACAAACTTTGCAGCTGTTTATCGTTGTGTTGCTGGGTCAGGATCCATGGCACCCCAACTATGTAATTGAGGATGACCAAGATCTGCTCGTACGCCTGACCACAAAGAACAAATTCTACAGGATACCGGAGATGATACATGTTTCAACACACGGGAAGCGGTCTTTAGTTTGGTGTAAGGAACCCGTACCCAATGTTTGTAAAAGTATTTTTGATACACCATATATATATATATATATATATATATATATATATATATATATATATATATATATAGTGCACAAAATCTCAAATTACCTCATATGGGGAATAGGCTTATTTCAACTGACAAAATTCGTCAGTCTTATTCAACCCCGGTATAGACTGAGTTCGTGTCGGAATTAGAAATTTAACTGAGACGTTGGTGTATAATCCAAGTGGCTCCTATTAATATAAAAATATTAAAATTGATCACAAAAGGAAAACTCGGTGTAATTTATTTGTACAGAGAAATATAATGAATAATCAAAAAAAAATTATTTTTACCTCATGTCCGTAGAGCTAGAGGAAGCAGGAATTAACAGGCGTTCCATTCCATTCCATATCCTGGTTGAAATGACAGACGACCACTTGTATCGTCTGCCATAATATATATATATATATATATATATATATATATATATATATATATATATATATATATATATATATATATATATATATATATATATATATATATATATATATATATTGTTATGGTCCGGTTAGGACCAAGGAAGAACAACACGAACACAAGAGTAGAAATAACGAAGATATATTACACGGAATAATAATATAAGATGTGGAAGGTGTTAGTATGACTGTCAATCTGGTTTGGAGTGAACTCCTATTGGCTCGACTCGATTCGTCCTCTCTCTTGAGAGGCGTAGTATACATAGTGTTAGGAAGAGGTCATTCTGTAGTTATAAGTAAGGACCCATAAAATATATATGTGTATGTGTGTATTAGTATATATATGTATATATATATATATGTATATATATATATATATTTAAAGACATTTATATTATGTTTAACGTTCTTTTTATAGATACAAGTATTTAAGCAAATGCTCTGTTTTATAATAAACAGTATTAAATAACATTTACCGGCCTGAATGTCCGAGAAATTTTCATAGAAAATTTTCGCTCTCCGACAGGAATCGAACCTGTATCCTATACGGAACCATCATTTCGCGTGATGTGCCTTAACCTTTCGGCCACAGAGCAGCGTCTGGTTAGCAAGGTCGATTTTACTATCTTTAAACTTAAATCTTCCATGAATCTCTTCTATTTAAGTTTAAAGATAGTAAAATCGACCTTGCTAACCAGACGCTGCTCTGTGGCCGAAAGGTTAAGGCACATCACGCGAAATGATGGTTCCGTATAGGATACAGGTTCGATTCCTGTCGGAGAGCGAAAATTTTCTATGAAAATTTCTCGGACATTCAGGCCGGTAAATGTTATTTAATACTGTTTATTATAAAACAGAGCATTTGCTTAAATACTTGTATCTATAAAAAGAACGTTAAACATAATATAAATGTCTTTAAATAAATTGTCGGACAATGTCCAATTCTAAAATATATATATATATATTTAAAGACATTTATGATATGTTTAACGTTCTTTTTATAGATACAAGAAATATAGATATAAAAAGAACGTTAAACATATAAATGTCTTTAAATAAATTATCGGACTTTGTCCAATTCAAATATATATATATATATACTAATACATACATACATACATATATATATATATATATATATATATATATATATATATATATATATAT
>OZ038517.1:52969287-53034287 GCA_964036315.1 Acanthosepion esculentum | reverse complement strand
GGCTGACAATGCTTCATCTAATAAGAATAAAATTCAAGATAATATTACTACTAATACTACTAATGGAATAAAAAGCAATTGAAATTAAGATGAAAGAAATCCTAATCAAAAATGAATAATGGCTGACAATGCTTCATCTAATAAGAATAACATTCAAGATAATATTACTACTAATACTACTAATGGAATAAAAAGCAATTGAAATTAAGATGAAAGAAATCCTAGTCAAAAATGAATAATGGCTGACAATGCTTCATCTAATAAGAATACAATTAAAGATAATATTACTACTAATACTACTAATGGAATAAAAAGCAATTGAAATTAAGATGAAAGAAATCCTAGTCAAAAATGAATAATGGCTGACAATGCTTCATCTAATAAGAATAAAATTCAAGATAATATTACTACTAATACTACTAATGGAATAAAAAGCAATTGAAATTAAGATGAAAGAAATCCTAATCAAAAATGAATAATGGCTGACAATGCTTCATCTAATAAGAATAACATTCAAGATAATATTACTACTAATACTACTAATGGAATAAAAAGCATTTGAAATTAAGATGAAAGAAATACCAGTACAAAAATGAGGAAATTTTTATATTAATTTCCAAAGAGAAACAACGTTTGTCTCTTTAAAGTCGAGAAAATTATAACAATCACACAGAAACGCGCGCGCACACATGCACACACTGAGACACTTACACACACACTATATGACCAGAGCCTGTCAACTGATCTCTTACCTGACCTTGGGCGGAGAAGGCCTCTGTAGATGTCAAGCAACTGAAATTAAGATGAACAATGGAGTGGGGGATGTCAACTGGCATGTCACATTCAGTAACTCCATAACCAAGCTGTCAAAATTTCATCATTGAATTTTCGTCTGTCGAGTTGAACGCTCGTCCTGTCGAACAGACTCCTTCCTTTGACCTTCTTTTGGGAAGTTCATCCTATAATCCCAAGTGAAACTCATGTATACGATCCACAGATAAAGATGCTGATAAAATGGCCGGTGCCTTGTGCTCCTTCTCATACCAAGCTCTATTTTTACAAGAGGAGAAAAATCAAAAGAAGGATCTGCAATGTAATCGATCATGACTTGGCATCATTCATCTTTTGTACTTTTGATTTAAAAAGAAAAAAAAAGGAAGATAGATTCAGGCGAAAAAACTTGTCTGGCACGACACTGTGCAAAAAAAAAAAATTAAATGCAACCTCAGTCGCCATCTTTTTGAATTTCGTTCATCCTTTGTCTTGTCCTTAATCGTCCCTATATTCAGTTTTTGCTCTTACTTTCACTCCCTGTAACACCGCCCTGTGGCATTCCCACCTTGCTTGAGGTAAAAATGCTTAAAAAAAAAAAAAGAAAAAGAAAAAAGAATTTCAATAGAATATCGAAACGATATCTCTCTCAGACAAATGATCCAATTTTCACAGAAAGCTCGACACGCTATTAAATCGCCCAATGAAATGTAGGGACCAAATAAATAAAATATTTGACGATACAAGAGAGGAAATTTTACGCGTATTTATGGTCATGTAACGTGCTAGGAACTTATTCAGAATTATAATTCATCAGCTAATTCAGCTTCTTTGAACTGTGAGACGAATACAGGATTCGCCTACAAGTCATCAGAGTCCATCTTGCACATTTATAAATCTGCCATTCGTCTGTCGAATATATGTGTGAATATATGTGTGGGATATAGTGGAATACATATATAGGTATAAATGGGTGTAGGTTTGTCTTTATATATATAGAGAGAGAATTCTAATGGAATACTGTTGCCATCCCTGGTCTAATGGTTCTGCTATTCATCTTGAGAATAAAATTGGGATAATTTATTTAGCTCCGGAGTCTCTATCTGAGCCATCCGGAGTTTCGGGAAGGCATCTTTTGATCCCGCAATATCGTCCCAGAACTTAAGGTTTCCCCAGTGTTGCTTATAAGGGTAATAACCCCGGGGGCACCGGGAAAGTTCCTCGGATACTCTGTTGACTTCCCGTCAATGGAGATGCACTGAAATAGAGGCCTCAAGAGGACCTCACGGTCGACAACGCATATTTTTCCCCTTTTGGGAAGTAACGTTTCTTCTTTGCTTGGGTTGTGGGAGGAGAAGGAGAAGACAGAGCCCTAGTAGGCGAGGAAGGGAGGCTCGTTGTTTTATTTGACAGATTTCTTTCACTTTCAGGAGTGAATTGTGTCTTGGCTTCTACCGGTGCCTTCTTCGCCCTACTCCGGTCACACTTCCTCTCCTTTTTGGTAAAGTTCAGGTCCTCCACATCTTCCACATCCCTCCTCCTTTTCAATGAGGAGGATCTTGGTGGAGGCATTTCCTCTACCTCCATGTAACTCCACCTGCTGCTCGTCAGGCTGCTGCTCTGTCTGCTGCTACTGTTGTTGTTTCGGGTGCTCCTGCTCCGGCTGCTGCTTCGGCTGCTGCTCCGGTAGCTGCTGCTGCTGCTTGGGCCGCTCCAGCTGCTTTTGTTGTTGCAACTTTTCCGAAGCCTGCTGCTGGTGCTGCTGTGGCGGCTATTGTTTTGCTGTTGGCGAAGCGGTCGTTGCGGCTTAGGCTGCTGCTACTTCTGTTTTGGCTGCTGCTGCTGCTCTTTTGGCTGGTGCTGCTGCTGCTGTCTCGACTGTTGCTGCTTGGTAATGATTTTTTCAAGAACATCCTGCTAGGGAGGCGGAGTTGCCGCTTTGGCTCCCCTCCTCATCACCTCAGTCCATTCGCCAGAACCACTGGGAGCCTTCTTTGGTTCTTTCCCCCGGGCTACTCTATTGTTGGTTGAGGGTGTGGTGCCAGGCTTCTGTCCGGACACAACTTTGCTAGGGGACAGACAGCACCACAAGCCCAGCAGTTGGGACGGTGGCCTTCCACAATCACAAAGATATTTCGGTCGCCGCAGATGATAGAATTGGGGACTCCATTGAATTTTGGCCGAGTCAATGTCACCATGATTGTGTAATCACTGGTGGCAATGTCCGCCTTGCTTTTAATGAATGATACCCCTTCTACAGAACCATAATCTGAGAAGAAAACCCCCAAATGGTCCTCAGTTAAATGCAAGTTAATCTTGGTCCTCCGGGCGCCTATGTATTCGGTTTGAGAGACTTGGTGGTGAGTATGCTGCCGACTAATGCTTCCGCAGCCTCTTCCGTTCCCAGCAGAATCGCCCACATGGCACTGGCTTGCGGACCAACAATTTGGCCCCAATATTTAAGGCCTTGAGGGTCTCTTCCATCATTTCCCTGCTGGCAGCAACGCATCGTCGCGTCTTGACGTCAACCGTCAGCAGGGAGATAGTTCTTGTTGTGATCGCGAAGGCATCGGCAAAAGTTCAGATGAAGGAGCTATACTCCTCTTTCAGGCCTTTGAAGTATTTTGGCTTTTTGTGGGGGGGATTATGCTGAAGTCGACGGTATTGTGGCCAATGGCTCTTTTTCCTGGGGTACCTCTGCCATAGCGGGAGGGTATTCCCACACGAAACAAGGAAAACAAACAGCCCGAAAACACATAAACACGGCCCGACACAATATACAAAGAAAAGTTCCCAGCTAGCGTCCAGTGGGCAGACAAAAATAAAACAGGCTGTAACTGAATACAGATTCAACGGTCAAATTCAAAGATCAGCAAGAAGTTCTGTTCAACTCCCACTCGTAAGAGATCGTGATATTTATTTTTTTACATCTTGTTGGGGTGGCTCAGTATTCCACTATACTTCATTATTAATATTTTCATATCAACTGTTCTGGCGATCCTTTTTCCCTGGTACCCCGGGTCCATCAATTTAAGCGTGCTACTAGATTGGCATCCAGTCCCACCCGTTTACTGTTAAAATGGTTCAATGTAACTACCACTTCTACCCCAACAGTTTCTTTTTCGCACTTCCCACCTGTGGTATTCCCGTCCGTTTATTTGCATCCCTGATAACTACAATCATCAAATATTCAAATGCAACGTCAATCATCATCATCTGCCTTATTGAAATCCTTTCGAATTTACGTTCTTTCCTCAATCCTCCCTATTCTCAGTCTATTCTCTCACATTCACTCCCTGTAACTCCCTGTATAAAACAAACCTATGGCCCTTGAGCTCTCCTGATCTGAATCACTTGGACTACGACGTAAGGGAAGTAGTCGGGAAGGTAGTCAATCAACGCCTCCATAGCACTATAAAGCCAAGCAAAGTATTAAGAAACAAGAAAATTCCATTGGATACAAACTTTGATCAGGACGAAAAGGTCAATTGAAGGAATGACAATTGATTATGCAGAGACACTAAGGACGTTCTAGAAAGTCATGGATACAAAGTTTCTGGCAAAGGTGATGGCTCTAGGAGTTGTGATCAATGAGGAGAGATATTATGCCTTTTCATGCATTTCCTCAGGGTTTAAGGGTCAATGTTGCTGACTATAAGGAAATGTTGGAGAGAGTTGTGAGGCCTTCGATAAAGGGCGTGGACAAAGCAAGACCGAACACCTAACAAGACTGCTCACCGCCTCATGAGGCCAAAACGGACCAAGAATGGATGATTTACAAGCTGCCTTATTAATAGTTTTAATGAAGATAAAATAATTAGTGGCGCAACATTGCAATTAATTCGTTTTCAATTAATAACCGCGAAAGATGTGTTATCTGATGTGCACTATTTATATAGTGGCTTGGTGCATAATTATCAGGCGGTGTTGTAGGCGAGTTTTCTGTTAATAAAAATTGCTGTGTTGTTTACTTTTTTAAATAAGAATATTATTTTATTTTTAGGTTATAAAAATGCATGTCAATCATACTCATTTTAAAAAGTTATTGTTGATTTTTTTGTTTCTTTTTTCATAATAAATATTGTTTAAAAACGCCATGGATACAAAGTTTCTGGCAAAGGTGATGGCTCTGGGAGTTGTGATCAACGAGGGGAGATATACCTTTCCTCAGGGTTTAAGGGTCGATGCTTCTGACTATAAGGAAGTGTTGGAGAGGGTGTGGGCCTTGGATAGAGAGCGTGAACAAAGGAAGGCTCTTACACCTAACAAGACTACGCACCAACTCATAAGACCAACACAGGCTAAGAATGGATGAATTACAATCTCCATGAAAGATACCGAAAAGACAAAATTTACTAAGGGCTACAAGGAAGTTGTGGAGAGCCATGATCACCGACGCCACGAAAGAACACGCCACACGGAAAAAAGAACGAGCTTGTGTAAATAGTTGGCAGAACGGGGATTAGGAGAGATAGCGAAAAGACTAAGGGCTTTCAAAGAGAAAGAAGTTGTGGAGAGCCATGATCATCCACGTCACGAAAAAACACGCCATACGGAAAAAAGAACGAGCTTGTGTAAATAGTTGGCAGAACGGAGATTAGGAGAAATAGCGAAAAGACTAAGGGCTTTCAAAGAGAAAGAAGTTGTGGAGAGCCATGATCATCCACGTCACGAAAAAACACGCCACACGGAAAAAAGAACGAGCTTGTGTAAATAGTTGGAGAACGGGGATTAGGAGAGATAGCGAAAAGACTAAGGGCTTTCAAAGAGAAAGAAGTTGTGGAGAGCCATGAACATCCACGTCACGAAAAAACACGCCACACGGAAAAAAGAACGAGCTTGTGTAAATAGTTGGCAGAACGAGGATTAGGAGAGATAGTGAAAAGACTAAGGGCTTTCAAAGAGAAAGAAGTTGTGGAGAGCCATGATCATCCACGTTCTGAACGGACACAGTATAGAGAAGAAGAAGAAAGGATTAATTCGAATGAATATTGTTACCGTAGCTTCTTTTTTTAGTGGTGGGGGCTCTGTTTTCTGGTAGAAAGCAACATGAAGAAATCTCAAAGACGACGAGATCAATTGGAAGAATTAAAATAAGAGACACAAAGACCAATTCCATACACACTTCGATCAAAGACGTAAATATATACAGTACTTCTTTTCGAAATCATCAAGTCTATTCATCCCTTTTCGGGAGGTTTTCTCTGTTCATCAAAGAAACGGATCAAAAGAAAATTTACTTTCTATTTGAATTACAAAGGCTGTGGGCTTTTGACTTGTCAGGTTTTTGGCAAAATTTCAGCGAGAATTCTTTGATATTTACAAATTGAAAACTGACAACGTTAATTTCCAAGCGAAGCTTATTTACAGAAGAATCAAAAATTGAACTTCTTAATAAATACATTTATCACACACATACACCCACATATATATACATATATTTGTATATATCTAGTAATAATAAAAATGGCAGATTAAAAATAAATACAAGATTTTTTTACATATATATATATATATATATATATATATATATATATATATATATATATATATATATATATATATATATTATATATATATATATATAAAATACTTTCAGATTATATGTTATTTATATGAAACTACTCTCACGGTATATGTATACTGTGTAAAGAGATATCGTGTTTTTGCTTGGGTTTCATTCTCAGGCTGTCCTGTTTTATAAATGCTATACACAAATTAAATAACCTGTATTCCAAAATTCGTAAAAATTTGAAAACCGAAGCATTTCCGGTCCCAAGAATTCTCAATCTGTAATATAATACAAAAATTTAAATTAGATGAAGCATTGTCAGCCATTATTCATTTTTGACAAGGATGTCTTTCATCTTAATTTCAATTGCTTTTTATTACATTAGTAGTATTAGTAATAATATTATCTTGAATTTTATTCTTATTAGATGAAGCATTGTCAGCCATTATTCATTTTTCACTAGGATTTATTTCATCTTAATTTCAATTGCTTTTTATTCCATTAGTAGTATTAGTAGTAATATTATCTTGAATTTTATTCTTATTAGATGAAGCATTGTCAGCCATTATTCATTTTTGACTAGGATTTCTTTCATCTTAATTTAAATTGCTTTTTATTACATTAGTAGTATCAGTAGTAATATTATCTTGAATTTTATTCTTATTAGATGAAGCATTGTCAGCCATTATTCATTTTTGACTAGGATTTCTTTCATCTTAATTTCAATTGCTTTTTATTACATTAGTAGTATTAATAGTAGTATTATCTTGAATTTTATTATTATTAGATGAAGCATTGTCAACCATTATTCATCTGTGACGAGGATTTTTTCATGAAGACTAAGATTTCCTTAGAAGAACTATTTGTATAAGCAATTTCCTTTATGGCTATAGAGTGTGTAAGAATTGTCCAAATGATCGGTGGATCCTAGCGCTTTCGGCTAATCTATTAGGATTCTTTTTTATTTAACTGAATATGTAGATTTTTTATGTATATATAAGGACGGCAATACTTTTTAATTTCTGAACACGGTCAGTACGTTGTGACCGTTTTCATAATTGATATCATTACGTGTTGGCTTCCTATTTGTATTGTTAATGCTTTCATTACTTTTAACCGTGTTTTACGTGTGAATTGCTAATGAATTTTGTCAAAGAAACTCCCATTCTTAGACGTTGTCGAATAATCCTGTAATAATACATTGTCTTCAATTAAGTTTGTATGTGTGTGTGTGTGTGTGTGTGAGAGAGAGAGAGAGAGAGAGAGAGAGAGAGAGAGTTAGGACAATTAATGACGAAGTGGAAAACATTTTTGTGCGACGCGTTTCGTCATTTAGGACTTCAGCGGTCTAAAGTGCTGTTTCCGTTAACGTATCTACTCATATACACGAAATAGAGAGAACGATGAAATTTTAAAATTTAATTTCTTTTTAGACGTGTCTTGGTAGATAATCTATATATACAGATGCCTGTGATCTGCTATACACATGCATATATATATATATATATATATATATATATATATATATATATATATATATATATATATATATTAAAGACATTTATATATTATGTTTAAAATTATATTATGTCTTTAAAATAAATTGTCGGGCTATGTCCAATTCTAAAATATATATATATATATATATATATATATAAAGATATAGAATAAAGGGTTTTAAAAAGTTCAAATCAATCAAACACCCCTCGCTAGGGGAAACGCTGTTACATAAGCTGGAATGACCAATCAAAATACAAGTATACGAGAATTCAAAAAACTTGACAACGAACTTTGGTTATAATAATTATTTAATGCTTTAATATTAGGGTTAGACTAAAATAGAATTCATTCTAATAAATATTAAATTATACTGCCCATATTAAACTTAATCTATTCAACCATATATATATATATATAAATGGTTGAATAGAATAAGTTTAATATGGGTAGTATAACATATATATATATATATATATATATATATATATATATATATATATATATATATATATATATATATATATATATGCCGGGTGTAACACCAAAATTGACTAATCGTTAGAGTAAGTATCTTAGAAATGATTAAAGATATTTTACTGGAATTCTCCGAGGTTTTTATAACACTATTGGACTCTACTTTGGACAGTAAGAATGTATAAAGTTCAAATATATATATATATATATATATATATATATATATATATATATATATATATATATATATATATATATATATACTAACAGTATAACCCGTATTCGACCGGGTCTTTCATTACTGGGAATTTTTACCGTTCAATTGGAGCAATTTAAGTTTAAAGTTAGCCCACCCAAAAATCATTAGTAGTAACAACAATTTGGTGCAAAAGCTGCACATCCCCAAATGCGGGGGGTAACAATTTGAATGGGGGTTGGCTCTGAAAAGGGCCGTTTTTGCGTTCTCAATCTTGTTTCAGCAGCAGTTGAAGAGCGGTTGAGTCGTTTGATCATCATTTTCAGTCTCGCGTGCAGAAGCGTTCAGGTATGCTCTTCTAGAAAGCCGATGGCTACGTTGATCTTCGGACTCAGTGGCTCTGATTGAAGTATTCCGAGAGGCGTTTTGAGACAGGCAAACTGAACTTTCTAAAGGATTCATTATCTCTTATTCTCATGGCGGACCTGGCGGCAGCGGTTTTGTGACCTAGGCAAGTTCTTTTCTTTGGTGGCATGTCTTAGGCAAGTATGAATTGTCAAATGGAATGTGTGGGCAAATACCAGAAGAGAACACTGAAAGGCTACAGGGATCACTAAACTCGAATAACTTTAGAAAAGGTTAGAAAAATAAATGTTGAGTAATAAAAAAGCAAGTTTACTTATTACTACGGTGAATGCAATGCAAAATCTGGCAGGACAATAAAAATATTTAAATTGGGAATGGCTATAAAAGACAATGAAAGCAACGTCTTAAAACTGTAGTAGTAGGCTTTATGCATTGGTAAAGGTAATCTCACTTGATTGAGCGTGGCCAAGCAAAAGGAAATGTGTAATTTGGACTAAAACTAGCACTGAACAATTATCTATCAAACAAAAAAAAATCATCGAAATCGGATAAAAACTATGGAAACAACATCCAATCACACACATACATACACACACGCACATTTATATATATATATATATATATATATATATATATATATATATATATATATATATATATATATACAAGGTAACCAAAAAAGTTCTGTCCGTTTTTTGATTAGTCATTGAATGAAGTTGAAATATATACGAAATGCGTGTAGCAATTGTTTTCAAATTCGGACAGACGGAAGTAGGAACATCAGACGTTATAAAAAAACACGCGCACCCTGCCCGGCCATCAGTTATAAGCCGGACAGCTGTGAGAAGGATGCAAGTGTCTAGAGATCTCGTTCGGGGCTGTTTGCTTTACGACTTCAAAGTGGGCTTATCAGCAGCTGCATCAAGTCGCCGCATATGTCAAGCGTTTGGGGATAGTGCTGTGGATGAACGTACTGCAAGGCGTTGGTTTCGAAAATTCAACTCAGGAGATTTGTCTCTCCATGATGAACCTCGCAGTGGACGACCACAGGTCTTGAATGACGGAGTCCTGAAAGCGGCTATTGAAGAGGACAGTAGTCTAACGTGTGGTGAACTTGCAAGACAGTTCAACGTTTTTGATGAAACAGTTAGACTTCACCTGCACCGCCTAGGTAAGACGTATAAACTGAGCAAGTGGGTTCCGCAAACGCTGTTGGAGGCCCACAAGGGACAAGTGGCAGCCTGCGTATCGCTGCTTTCTCGCCACCGTACCGCATCCTTATTCAATCGAGCGCTTACCAGTGATGAAAAGTGGGTTCCGTACGAAACTCCCAAGCGTTCCAGACATTGGTTGTCTCCTCAGGATGCTGTCCCTCACACCGCAAGGCCGCCTATGCACCCACGCAAGATTATGCTTTGTGTCTGGTGGGCAGGTCGTCAAGTGGTTTATTATGAACTGCTACCAACGGGCCAAACAGTCACTGGAGACCTATACTCGCAGCAATTGAAACGTGTGCAACAGGTATTGTGCCAGAAGGATCCAGCACTGGTGAATCGCAAAGGTGTGCTTTTCCTCCATGACAACGCCAGGCCGCATGTCGCGCGAGTGGTCAGGGATACCATACAGCAACTTGGGTGGGAGACTTTGTGCCATCCACCTTATTCACCTGACCTTGCGCCATCCGATTACCACCTCTTCCACTCCCTGGATAATCATCTTCGTAGGAAATCCTTCACCAATGAAGCAGACTTGCGCAAAGCCCTCACGGACTTCTTTGCGTCAAAACCACCCGAGTTCTATCGCAAGGGTATTGAACAGCTGGAGACACGTTGGCAGAAGGTGTTGGATGCCGATGGCGATTACTTCGAAGACTAAGTATAAGTTACACATACTGTGAAGTGTTTTCTTTTTTCCTTTAAAAACGGACTGAAATTTTTTGGTTACTTTGTATGTATATATATATATATATATATATATATATATATATATATATATATATATATATATAGAGAGAGAGAGAGAGAGAGAGAGAGAAATATAGTTTTAAGGTGTGCTATATTTATGGAATAAAGTGCTCTATATCAAGGATAGAGCGTATGTAACTATAAATATAAAAGTGAAAATTGAAGTCAACACTCAGAGGCGACAGGCTGCTTCATGCTAGACGCAATCGTCAGGCAGCGAGTGTTGGATTTTTGTCGACTATTTATATATATGAGTCAGTATTGCATTGTGGGTAATCCATTCTGGCGATTATTTTGACGGGAGTGGCTTGTTTATTTATTTATTTGGGTTAATTTACTTATTTATTTTCATTTTTTTATTTTACATATTTATTATTCTTTTCGGTTTTCGATGTTTTATTATCATAGTAAAAAAATGGGGGATTTGTTTAGGTCGCTTATTTAATAGTTTGTTTTGGTCTGGGAAAGTAAAGCTATTTATTCGTCTAATTTTTGGATTGATTGCCGTAATCTATTCTGCTATTTTGGCGGGGGCAGTTTTTAATTTGTTTATCATTTTATTTATTTTGATAGATCATTTTTACTTGTTTTTGCTTATGTATGTTTATTTTTAGTAGTTCTAACGGTTATTTTAGCGGGAGCAATTTGTTAATTTATTTATTTGGATTAATTTTTACTTAATTTTTATTTATTTGTTTATTTTGTATATTTTTATTTACTCTATTGGGTTTTCGGTTTTTGAGTAACATAGTCATTTTTTTATCGTTATATAGCAGTTGTAACTATTTTCTTCTCCAATTTTTGGATTGATTGTTGAAGTCTATTCTAACGGTTATTGGTTTGTTAATTTGTTTATTGCTTACTTTATTTGGATGAATTATTTTTACTTGTATTTATTTTATTTTTATTTGTTCTACGGTGGGGTAATGGAAAGCAGCTCGGTTTGAGAAATCGGAGAGCCGAGTTCGAATTCCAGTCGAACCCATTACATTCACTTACATGCTAATACACTTGGGCAAGGTATGAATCTTCTTTCTAAATAGTAGGACAGACCTGGTTCTATAGCCTTGGATGGCAACTGGTCTACTGCAGAAAGAAATGTTAACCTATTGCAGGAAAACATCTGCCTCATCAGTCATGTATCGAAAGATACATGATCGCCTAAGTGTGTATCACGCATGGCACATAACTGACTGACTGACTTTCCATTAGAATCCATTACATTCACTTACGTCCTAATACCCTTGGGAAAGGTATAGATCCTCTTCTTCTCCCCCTAGCTATGGATAAATAGCGGGACAGACCGGGTTCATTTGCCTTGGATGGTAACTGGTCTACCACAGAAAGAAATGGCAAGCTACTGCGGGAAAAAAATCTGCCTAAGCGTGTATCGCACATGGCACATAACTGACTGACGGTCAGTATAGGCTATCCCAAGAAAACAAACTCACTTTTTTACCTCGTCGTCATTTTGAATATTTATAAAAATGCATTTAATTCTTTTTTTAAATATATCACCCAGACAAGGCAGCAAAGCCATGAACACATAATGGGTTACTGAGTGTGAAAGAATAATAAAAAACGAGAAACATTCTGAAGGAGCGATTAAATTATAATTTATTCAATAATATATTCACCATTAGTTGCAATGACTTTATACTGCTTACCAGGCATCACTTTGATTCCTTTTGAATAAACTTCAACAGGCTTTGATTATGAACAATTTTCGACAAACTCTTTAATCTAGTTTTCATTAGAAAAAAATCTTCTCATGCCTTCCGCAGCAATCGAAAGAGATAATTATCAGTTGGTTCTCTGTGTCTTTTCTGTAAATACTTTCATGGTAATTCTTCCCTAGGGTATCTAGTCCTTATGACTTCAAGCGTAGCACTCGACTGGCGTCGAGGTCACACCAATTTATAGCTGAACTGGCTAGATGTAGCACATAAATTCTATGCTAACAGTTCATATATATATATATATATATATATATATATATATATATATATATATATATATATATATAAGTGATTCATCGAGTCTGAAACCTCTACAGAATGCAGAAAGTACTGGACGGCCGTTTCGCCCTATATTTGGGACTCATCAGCAGTGCGCATCCACTACCGAGAATTGAAACCCTGACAGTTAGGTTGTCAAGCAAACACCATACCAACTGTTCCCGTTGAGGCCCGTTGGAACGACCGTCCGTCTGGGATCAGGAATTAATGTAAGTGTTACTGATAGTACAGCGTTATTAGATGTATAATGTAAATGAATTACATAGTCCTGGGTATGGCGATAAACTACATCCTGCAGTAAGTCCCCTGAGTGGGAGGTTTTGAGGAGCTTGTAACTACTACATAATTGCTGTTGTTACCAACTTCACCCTGATCCCGGATGGTAGCACCTGTTAGGGTGTTAACTGTGGCCAAATAGTTAACCCCTTCACCAAACTTGGTCAAAATAATATGAAAGTATAAAAAAAAATTATTGTAAAAATACTAGCAATACATTTTCATAGTAAAAAAAATATATATTTTTTAAATAAAAAAAATACTAATGCTCCTAAGAAAATTAAATTCCAGCATTAAATGACCCATAAGAAGTTGATATGCCAGTAAAAAAACAAACAAAAAAAAACAACTACATGAATTAGATTAGAAATAGTATTACTATAAAAAGACATTAAAATGAGAAAGTAAGGGATAATTAATGGTTTGGAATTAATCCAAGAATTGATAAATTAATATGGCTATGATGATTTTACTATTGGAATACAAGCAATCAATAACAAAGGGATTGTCAGTGGTCAAGAATTAATTAGGGCATTACGAATAGAATATGGCTATGATGGTTTCACTGTAGAAATACCTAAAGAATAATAAAGGGATTATCAATGGTCAGGAATTAATTCAAACGTAACTAAGAGAACAAGGCTACTATTTGAATAATATAAATTCATTGCTAATGGTTTCAGAATGCCTTAACAATAATAAAGAATGTATTGTCATGGGTCAGGAATTAATGCAAGTGTTACTGAGAGAATAAGGTTACTATATGAATAATGTAAATGCATTGCTCATGATTTCCCTATAGGAATACCTTAAAAATAATAACGGGGGGATTGTCAGGGGTCATGAATTAACGCAAGTGTTACTGAGAGAATAACGCAATTATTGCTAATGATTTAATTATAAAAATGCGTCGATAGTGATTGTTAGTGGTCAGACATTAAAACTAGCATTACTGATAAAACAGGATTATTGTATGGTAATAATTTTACTATAGAAATATACGGAAAATCAGAAGAAAGGGATTGTCGGCGGTCAGGAATCGATGGAAGCATACCCGAAAGAATAATAATAATATATTATGTAATGAATGCAATTGCGTTGCTAATAGTTTTACCATAAAAATATATTGAAAATCAAAACTTGTTGGTGGCCATTTATTATATAGACATATAAAATTTATAACAGCTGCTATCAAATAAATGAATAAAGAGATGCTAGACGGAGTAAATATCTAGTACAATTTATCGACTTGCCCGCAGTTTGTTAGAACATTCTAAGAGCACTTAATTGTACTGTTGTAATAGCCTAGTAACTCGACAGTAAGTCACTTGGGGAAGCATTGTAAGGTTATTTGGCCACTGATTTACGTTCAGCTTTTTCTTTTTCTTTTTTATCATTCTACTCCTAGGGAAGAAAAGCAAACATACTAAAAACCAAAAAAAAAAAAAAAAAAAAAAAGAAGAAAACCTGAATATAAAAACTTGGTTTCTATTCAAGTTTAAGTCAATCCTTCGTAAGTAGAATCTATTTATTGACTGAATGAAAATTTAAACAAGCAGCATTTTTCTTTGCACGCCGCCATTTTTTCTTTCTTCTGATTTTGGTTTGGTTAATATGTGGTTAGTGTAACATCTATCGACACAGTAAGTGATATCGACGAAACTAGTTCAAAATCCCGGTCTAGTCTTTTGCATTCACTTTCAAACTGATGCCCTTAGGGAAGGCATGACCCACCAACTCAGCGATGAGTTAAATAGCAGTGTAAAGAGGGCTCGTGGTCGATAATAAACTCACAGGAAAAAAGTCATAATTTTATCTAGGAAAAAAAGTCACAGAAAAAATCACAACTAATTAGGCCGAAAGTATGGAGCATCCAGTAAGAATCGAACCCACTATTCAGTTGTAATTGATCTAGCGATACAAGATTGCTAACCATTACATCACGTTGAAGTGTCCAAATAATTTTCTAAGTGTAGCTGAGATGTGGCACAAGGCCAAAAGTATGTGGCACCCAGTGAGGATCGAACTCACTAGTCAGTCGTAATTGATCTAGCGATACAAGCTTGCTAACCATTGCACCACATAGAAGTGTCCAAATGATTTTCTAAGCCTAGCTGAAATGTGGCACAAGGTCGAGAGTATGGGGCACCCAGTGAGGATCGAATTCACTATTCAGCTGTAATTGATCTAGCGAGACAAGCTTGCTAACCATTACACCACGTCGAAGCGCCCTAAACAATTTTGTAAGCATAGCTTAGATCTGACACAAGGCCGAAAGTATTGGAGCACTCAGAGAGGATCGAACCCACTATTCAATCATAATTGATCTAGCCAGACAAGCTTGTTAACCATTACACCACGTCGAATTGCTCTATCTCAACTAAGTTATGGGTGCCAGTTATAAAGTCATTTATTTCTGTCGGGTACTTCCCGAATTTATGGGTTCACAACCTTTAAAACTAGTTTTCTAACAATGCTACACTCACATATTCGATATATTTCCATATTTAAGGATTCCTAGTCCTTACTCACCCGACTTAGCTCAATCTGACCTCTTCCTGCTTCCTAAACTCAAATCTCACCTGCGTAGTCGCCATTTTGGAAACAATGATGAGATCATATGTGCCGAGGAGGGTTTTTTTAGAGAAGCAGGACGATACCTTCTTCCGTGATGATGAGATTGCAATGCATCATTGGATTAAGTGCATTGATGTCAGGGAGGGAACTATATTGAAAAATGATGAAAAAATGTCTTGTTTCTTCAACTCTTGAGTGAGGCTTAGAACCTTTTGAACGACCCTCGTGCGTCAAGAATATAGTCATATCTTTATTAGCATTGACAAAAGCTCACCATGGAAATAGTTTATTTGTTTCTGGTAGACTTGACTCTCTAGCCTTGGATGACAGTCTACCAGAAGGACAACTTCGAATTTCAAATTGTGGTGAAACCAAAGGGAAACAACCCCACTTTCTCAAGAATGCCCAACAAATCAAGTGTAACAAAAAAAGAGAAACTGTAACGAGTTATAATCGCCAATATCGTCCTATAGAAGACAAAATCAGGTGAGAGAAAGCAACTTAATTATTATTTACTAAGTTAAGCTTTGTCTAGAACAGGTGTCGTCAAACAGGCTCTAAACGATCCTTTTAAAAGTTCAATGATAATTCTTTTGTCGCCACTTAATTTAAAGACAATTTGATGTCCGTAGGTCCTTACTTTCCACACAAACAATTATTTTTATTTCATGGGTGACTTTCGCTGGATTTCGCAGTTCAGTTCGGTTATTCCCAAATGTATTTCCAAGTTATGAAAATTGTTAGCGTACAGAAAAATTCGTAAAAAATCACGTAAAAAATTACCGAAAACAATCGCAGTAGTGAAAACTTCAGGATTGCTGGAATGTTCTATATTTGCTCACGGTGTCGGCCTGATTCCAAAATGGTATGATATGCCGGGCTACGGCCTCTAGGAGTAAAGTTGAAAAAATAGACAATTTTATTTGGAAATACAGTAAATTGTGAACATTTTGTTTTCATTTGAACATGAGCTATTGAAAGTTAGAGTTGTGTTCGTTAATTGCTTTTATCTGTAGAAGGCAAAATAGTGGAATCCAAAATCAATCGCAGTAAGGAAAACTTGTGAACTTAAAATTTCGGGATTGCGGGTCCGAATCCGGGCCGGAATGTTTTTAATTTGGTGACGGAATCGGACTGATTCCAAAATGGTATGATATGCTGGGTAGCCTCTAGGAGTAAAGTCGAAAAAGTGTGACACACTGACATTCGCATTTATTTATATAGATAATTATGAATGATCACTTAAAAGGCATGCATAACAAGGAATATAAATTTATATGTCATTTTAATACAAGAATCTTTGTCCACTTTTGGGATAAGGGGCTTGGATTTTGTCTATTCAGTTTTTGTCCGCTGGGTCGTCTACATCAGTCAACCGGAAAGTGTCCGGTTTGCAAGCACCTGTTCCACGTACTCAGAGACAACAAACTTGTTTTATTTTTCAAACAGGATTGTAGCACAAATTTACTTGATCTCAAGCATTAAACAATAAACACAATATCCAATATATACACTCCAATGTCATATTGGAACGATAAACACAATATCCAATATATACACTCCAATGTCATATTGGAACGATAAACACAATATCCAATATATACACTCCAATGTCATATTGGAACGATAAACACAATATCCAATATATACACTCCAATGTCATATTGGAACGATAAACACAATATCCAATATATACACTCCAATGTCATATTGGAACGACAAAACACAATATCCAATATATACACTCCAATGTCATATTGGAACGATAAACACAATATCCAATATATACACTCCAATGTCATATTGGAACGATAAACACAATATCTAATATATACACTCCAATGTCATATTGGAACGATAAACACAATATCTAATATATTCACTCCAATGTCATATTGGAACGATAAACTCAATATCCAATATATACACTTATTTAATTCTCAAAGATTTATGCTCAATTTTTATCTATACACAATTATGAATGATCACATGAAACGAATGCATGACAACGAATATATGTATATGTTAGCTTTATATAATACTATATAATGACAGGCGAATGGACTTAAGATGTAATCTTATAAATCAATCTTATATGAAACTGGGATTAGGTGCACTTTTGAGATAAGAGGCTGGAGTTTTGCTATGGATTTATTTTTCGTTGTGATAGTAAACAATTTATAAGATGAAATTGCTTTATTAATTGCAATGAAACAAAAACAAAATAGCCTTTTTTCGATTTCTTCCTAAACCCTGTTCCGCCATCGATTTTGTTGTGAAGTCCTCCCTCTAATGAGTCTATTGCGAACTGTTCCACTTACTATAAAGTTAGTAGGAAAAGTAAGCCTCGAGGGAACAGTGATAGACTGTTCTACCGAGGCTGTGACTGTTCGCAGTTCCTGTCAAGCTCCAAGGCAGAGAGGAACCCTGGACGAGGCTGTGCCAAAGGGCAGTTTCGTCCGGGGAGGTAGACAGGCCCGATCCCGTTTATACGGGTTCTACGAGGATTTTTTTTGGCCGGGCCTACGGGCTCGGATGACCCACGTTAAACTCGGCCTTGTGCCACATGCGCCCTCGTGGGGGGGGGGGGGTCAATGAATATAACAGTGATAGACTGAACGCTGGTCAACCGACACACTCTCCCAAATCGTGCGACACACTTCTGTTGTATTTACTGTTCGATACGCTATTTATCTGCAACCTCTTGTTTTGTTATTTCTTAACCAATTACATGGTCACAATTCCCATTTGCACCAATATAATATATATATATATATATATATATATATATATATATATATATATATAATTGTATAAATTTATGATGATGATGATGGGATCAACCGTTTCCATACAGAAAACAATTGACTTTCACTGACCGAGCTTTAATCCCGGTTGAAGTTCATAAAAATAACTCAGCTTCTCAGGAAAATAGATTTTTCAAATCCTGCAACTCTTACTACTTTATTGCTTATCCCTTTCTTTCTCATTTTAATGAATTTTCATAGTAACTGTTATGGGAACAGTACCCATAATAGTAATGCACTATCCCGTACACCGTAAATACTGCGCCTCAATAGGAAGCAGTAGTGTGAGATCCAGTCCTTTTTGGACGTCTCACCTATTCGGTCGAACTCTCTGCCTCTGAGGCAGAGGGGAACTCTCTGCCTTTGGGCAGAGAGGAACTCGGACGAGGCTCCGCCGAAGAGCAGAGCCTCGTTCGAGGTGGTTGACCACCCCGATCCCGTTTATACGGGTTCTACGGGCAATTTTTGCCCGAGCCTACGGGCTCGGAAATCCCACATTAAATCGGCCTTTTGCCACATTTGACACACGTGGGCGTGTTAATGAACATCATGTGAGTTCAGTCTTTTTTGGACGACTCAGCTAGCCGGTCGAACTCTCTGCCTCTGGGCAGAGAGGAACTCGGACGAGGCTCCGCCGAAGGGCAGAGCCTCGTTCGAAGAGGTCGACCAACCCGATCCCGTTTATACGTGTTCTACGGGCATTTTTTGGTTGAGCCTACGGGCTCATTGAGCCCACATTAAACCGGCCTTGTGCCACATTCGACACACGTGGGCGTGTTGCTGAACATCGTGTGAGTCAGTCAGTGAGTGAGTCTGTCATTCACAGACAGAGTCGCGTCTGACGATTACTGTAAGACATTGGAATAGTGATACTGGTCGAGACTAACCTAACCTGATTGTTATTACTAACACTTCTACTTCTTTTGTACATATTCTGTTTGTAATATATCTGTGTTATTCCATACCTGTGTTCGAGTTAAAATTCATTGGTTCTACCTTGGACCATCACCGTGGTACAAGTAACCTGGACAATAACAGTAACACTATTTGTAATTCATTTAGTTGTTTTTTCTTGTTTGTTTAGCGGCATATCAACTCCTCATGGGTCATTTAATGCTGAAATTTAATTTTCTTGGGTGTATTAGTAATTCATTTTACAAAAACGTATTGCTAATAATAATTTTTTTTCTTTTCCAAAATATATTGTTGGTAATATTCTTTTAAATGTATTACGGCTAATCCATTTTTTTTTTTTTGCTATAGAAATGTATTACTGATAAATATTTTTACTGTGAAAATGTATTGCTGGTATTTTTACTATAAGAATATATTTTCGCTATTTCGTGGTGCTTTGACCATAGTTTGAGGGCTAACTATTTGCCCATAGCTAGGATTCTAACAGTTGCTACTACTCAGGGTCAGGGTGGGCCTGGGAACAACAACAAATAAGAAATAGTTCTACGCTCCTGAAAACCTCCCTTGCTGCCGGATGTAGTTTATCGTCATACTCAGGACGATTCTTTCTCACCTTTTGTTGAAGGTAGTGTGGAGAATCAACAGCTTGATTATGTCATTATTTTCTCTTCAAGTTACATGTGCTATCCATTTTAGTTGTTGCTGCTCTTGAAAGGCCTCAAGTGATGTGTTTTCTATTATTTGATACAGTTCTTTGTCTGTGATCCTGTAGTGCCAGACCGCGAGATTCGACGTAGTCCCAGCCAAGCCCAACATGCTTCATTCGCTCGAAAGCATTTTTAGCTATCGATCTGAGAATGCTATCGCATACAGCTGAAAGTTTAGATATTTCTAAATGAGGTCGGCACCATGCATGATATCCATATGAAAGTCTAGAGCTAAGACTATGTAAGAACATGAATCCAATATTTAGGTTAATGTTTTTGTAGCAATTTGCGGGGTTGGATGAAACTATCCCTAGCGCAGCCTGTTCCATGTTCACTTTCCTTATCTCTTAAGGCAGTTTCTCAGGAAAATAGGTTTCTCGAGTCGACTAATTGTTATCGTCATTTCCATTATAGATGGGAGTTTTGTTCACTGGTTTTTCTCATGGATTCGTTTCCAACACAGTTTTTTTTTTTTTTTAGCAATCATAAAGAAAGAACAATTTTAGTCATGCAAAAGCTGTAGAAATTAGACATTGCCAGGCTTGTTATTTTGGTGTAGCTATTTTCGTGTAATTTGCTGGGTCATTGATTAAAAATAAAAACTTTTTTGGGCTTCTTTAGCGTTTCTTGTTTTCATCTAGTCGATTAACAAACAATGAGGCCCCCCCCCCCAGGCCAATGTTTAATATAGGGAAAAAGCATTACTATTCTTTTGCCATGTCAAGTAAATTAATAGCACTTGTTTGATGGAGATTTCGTGAGTACGTTTTGGAGGTGCCGAAAATAGAATTGGTAAACGAGTTCAAATCCTGGCTGCGGTAGTTTGTGTTCGTCTCGCACTAATAATCCCAACTTATTTCTTACTCACAAATATATGCTCCATTTATGGAGACATAATTATGAATGATCAAGTGAAATTATTTTTATATGCAACTGGGATTTTGTCCACTTTTGAGGATGAGAGGTTGCGTTTTTGTCATGGATTCATTTTTCATTTTGATTGTAAACAATTTATAAAACGAAATTGCTTTATGAATTGCAATCAAATAAAAAGAAATTAGTCCTTTTTCTATCTCTCCTGAACGCTGTTCCGTCATCCATTTGGATCAGCTCGGTAGGTCGGTTATGTGCTGTTCTCCTCTGTCCCTCAATATATCCTGTGAGTGTCAAATTTTCCAATATATACACTCCAGTGTCAATATCCAATATATACACTCCAATGTCATATTGGGACAATAAACACAATATCAAAGGTATACACTCCAATGTCATATTGGGACAATAAACACAATATCAAAGGTATACACTCCAATGTCATGTTGGGACAATAAACACAATATCCAATATATACACACCAATGTCATATTGGGACAATAAACAAATTATCAAAGGTATACACTCCAATCTCATGTTGGGACAATAAACACAATATCCAATATATACACTTCAATGTCATATTGGGATAATAAACACAATATCCAATATATACACTTATTTCTTTCTCAAAATTTTATGCTCAATTTTTATCTATACGCAATTATGAATGATCACATGAAACGAATGCATGACAACGAATATATGTATATGTCAGCTTTATATAATACTGTGTTTCTCAATTTTTTTTCAGCCCATGGATCATTTTTTTCTACAAAATATTCAAATGGACCACTCCTACATTTACTTTTAGTCTTTTCAAATTTCTCACTAAGATACTCAATGAAAAAACAAAGTAGTCTATTTACACTTTAAAATTTATTTTAATAAACAAGGATAGACGCAGGATATGAAAATCAATTTTGATGACATCATACAATGACTATTATGATCTTGGTGTTTCTGACACAAAATATCATAACCTCCAACACAAAATATCATACGTCCAACAGCAAGGCCTCTGATCAGGAAGTTTTGTGGAGCGTGGAACCACCTCTTAATTGCTGGGGTTCCCAGGTCCACCCTGACCCGTGGTGGTAGAACCTGTTATGGTCCCAGCTATGGGCAAATAGTTAACCCCGAAACTGAAGTAAAAAGCCTTATGAAAGTGTAAAAATAGGTTTTAATACCAGAAATACTTTTCAAAAAATTATTACCAGCAATAATTTTTTTTAAAGAAAAAAAAAACTATTAGCAGCAATACATTTGTTGCGGACCCGATAGCGGTGCAGATCTGGCTTACGAAAATAAGGCCTTGTACCAGACGCTACACACTACTACCGGATCCACAGACAAAGTAAAAAAAAGGAAAACAAAGAGACGTGCTCTTTCCACCGTACAAATGTACAAAGTGAAAAGAAGTAGACAGGCAAAACAACAAAAGGTTAAGAACAAACATAGATTTTATTAGGGTTTAACAAGTAATGTCTTCAGTTAAGACCTTCAGTAAATGTACTGGAAATGTAGTTGAAGAAGAGTTCAAGTAGATTAGTAAATTGTCTTCTGTGAAGACCTTCAGTAAATGTACTGGAATGTAGTGGTGAATAAGAATAGATCCCGCGCCAAAATTCAAATCCAATATGGCTATATGGCGGGAACGAGTTCTTCGAGAAGAAAGGTTCAGAAAGTCAGTTGTAATGCATAGTGAACGTACGGCAAGGAAAAATACTCACTGCGAGAGTTTATGATTGTGAGTGTATGTAATTCTTTTTAAAGTAACAGGTTCTGAAAGTATGAGTTCGAAGAATGTGAAAAATGCTCGTTCATCAGGTTGGAAGTTTTTTGAAAGTTCCTGGAATTGGGAGCTCGGTAGATGTTGGCTTCTGTCATGAAGGTGACGACCGTGTCGTATGTATTAAGATACCGAGACGAGCCATGAGGTCTAGGCAAGGTTTTGCCGAATAAAATTCTCTGCCAGTATCTATTGGTTCACCGGCGAGAGGATCAGGTGAGCCGGCCCGTGCCGATGGTCAAACGACCACGGGGGCGACTAATTTTGAAAAACCAAATTTGCCGTGACGTCAGCGCAAAAGCGCGCGAAAAATAAATTCTTCCTCATCTTCGGCTAAGACAACGGTTTACTACTATGACTAACCGAACGTGAGAGGAAGGGGTGAAAAGTCGCGCGTGCGTCAAAGTGAAGGTGGGGGTAGCGTGAATCCCACACATTTTTTAAAATAATATTACCAGCTATACATTTTTGAGGACAAAAAATATTTTTAAAAATTTTACGAAAATAAAACCATCCAAGATTGTAAATTTCCTAGCAGTTGGATTGTACTTAAAAATATGAGTAATTGAAAAATGGTTCAAATATATATGTATAAATACACACCCTTTTTTTACCAAACTATTGCTATGAATCTATTTCAAAAATTTTGTAGGCATTAAATGACCAACTGAGGTTTTGATATGCCATATAACAAACCAACCTACCAAACAAGATACCAAAACCAATTTTTGGTGTCATTCAGTCTGATACTTCCTCTGCTGTTGAGATGTAATTAATTTCTTTTTCTACTGAAAACATCCATGATTTTCCTTTTCTCAAAATATTCGCCATCTTTACCAACAGATAAAAAATAAATATAGCATTGCATAATACGCACGTAATCAGCTGTCCTCACGTAATCAGCATGATAACTATATTTGAGTAAATAAAGGGGGTCCCAAGAACTTGGATCGATTTTAAATGCGAATTAAGTTTAAGCGTCTAATGATTTTTTTTTTATTTTTCTTTCAGATTTGACAACTTAAGTCTGGCAATTTCAACTATGGAAAGATTAACAATCAAACAACGTGTTAAAGTTATCGAAGCCTATTACGAAAATGTACGCTCAAACAGAAATGCATTTCGCTCACTTCGCGATTTTTTTTGGTCAACATAATCGACCAACTGAGTGTGCAATTGGAAACGATGTAACGTTGTTGTGGAGAGGTTCAATTCCTGCGCGCGATGACGAATAGAGGGGTCTGGATTTTCGGCCACATTCTCGTGCACTGCAGCAATGTTTTCAGCTGAACAGCGTAAATATATATATATATTAGTTCGAACTGGTTCACTGTTCTGGCTAGTTCGCACTCTCCTTTTCATTTACGGGCACTGGAGTCTGTGTACCGTCTTTTTGTAAACAAAGAGACTGCCTCCTTGGACTACACGTTATTACACTCTAGTGTTCGTCAATCTTACATTTTCCCCTCCTCACTTATTTTTCCTCCTCTTCTTCCTCCCCTATATTCCTGTTTTTTTTTGGGGGGGGGGGGGGGTTCGCTGCGCGAATTTGCGTTTTTTTTTGTTTTTTTCTCTTCCCTCATACAAATTAATCATTTCATTTTTAATGTTTTAATTGAATGTAGGGTGTTTGTGTGAGTAAAAGTAATTTAAAATAACTTATTATTATGTTCCCAGTCGACCCTGATGAGCTAGGGAACGAAACCGGTTAGTCTGTCTTGTTTGTATTTTCATCCCTTATTTTTTATTTTTCACAATGCCTATAAGGAATAAATTTTACGTTTTCCTTGCAATATATATATATATATATATATATATATATATATATATATATATATATATATATATATATATATATATATATATATATATATATATATATATATATAAAAGAAAAGGATAGAATGCCAACCAACCTCATAATCCGGGTTTCGACCGTAAGGTATCCTCAGGCAAGAGGAATGAAGTACAAGCCAAAGAAAACTACTACAATATACCAGAACACTGAAAGTGAGAGGGTAAAATTATGAAGATGTGGAGGTGAGAGAGAGGAGAGAAAAAATTAAAAAATATGTAAGTGAGGAAAAGAGGGGGAAAGAAAAAAATTAATTATTTTTTATTTCGCTCATCCGGGTTCATAGGTTTGAAAGCGTTCACGAGATGCACGAAGTTTAAAAGTGACGATGAAGTCAAAAGTGTTGTGAGCGACTGGCTGAGACATCATTCCAAAGGTTTTTACGCTTAGGGAATACGGAAGCTTGTGCACAGATGGGAAAAGGGCGTGACAGTGCTGGGAGACTACTTTGAAAAAAAAAGAAGTAAGCTTCTATCTGTATTAGAAGTCCTTATACCGAAAAATTCACCTTATTTATTGAATGAGCCTCGTGTATGTATATATATATATATATATATATATATATATATATATATATATATGTGTGTGTGTGTGTGTGTGTGTGTGTGTGTGTGTATGTATGTGTGTACGTATGTATGTGTGAAAAAATCAGGTAGTGTGTACGTGTAAAAATACAATATGGATAAATGAAAGGACAAAAGTTTGACGTTGCATTTAAATTTTTTGAAGATTGTATTTATCAGGGAAGCAAGTAAACGGAACGGGGTTCCACAGGCGGGAAGTGCGAGAAAAGAAACTGTTGAAGTAGAAGTGGCGGTTGCATTTAGCTATGTCAGCAGTAAAACTGTGGGACCTACATGCCAATCTAGTCGCATGCTTGAATTCATGTATCCTGTGCATCAGGGGGAAATCTCGTCAGAGCAGTTGCCGTGAAAATATTTGTAGAAAAGACAGAGGGAAGCCACGTCACGTCGGCGAGAAAATGACTGAAGTCGAGATGCCAGGTCAATATCGATTACATAACAGTTCCTTCTTTGGAAAGTGCTATAACAGCGACTGTGCTTGAGAGACCTTATCTCCTGTAACATTATTTTAAGATAAACATTTTATAAATCTCAGCCGACAGCAGTACTAGCTGCTCGACCAATGAATGTCGAATATTACCTTGTTTTTTTTTCTATCGCCATTAAAAATGGTTTTAAAATTTACAAGCCTCGGTAAATATATTGTACAATAATGTTCTTGAAGATAATATAATTTTGTATATATTCAAAAATACTGCAAAATGAAAAACATAAGAATCTTCGATGTTTTGACCTTTCCATGGAAGAATAATGCTCAAAAAGTGATTGCTATCATTAACACTTCTTGGCTATGATGACCTTTCCAAAGAAAATAAATAGGTTCTGATGTGAAAATAGTCCGACTTGAAATATGTCTTCAAGGCAAACGTCACTTGGTAGAAGACACTGACATTTTAAATATTTTTTAATATATTGTGGACAGAATTATTCACCCCGACTCCCATAATTACAAATAAAGCTTTAATACCGCAAATCTTTATGGAAACTATATGTGCTTTTTTCCCAAATGATGAAATAATGGATTTGAAAAAAATGTGTAGTGATGCCCGCAACAAAAATTTTATTTTAATATCAAACAATAATTAAAAATCCTCACAGTATTTAGTATATTGCTAAAGTTCTCGAATTTTGACGTCATCGTGGGTCTTTTTTTGTTCAAAGTCGTAAATTTCTTTTGATCATGCTAAGTTTCGAAAAAAAAAACACTTTATAAAATTCAGTAATTTTTATCCATAATGTTGAATGCATTAAAATCATTTGACATTTTAACAAGAAAAATCTCAACTCAAATTGCTGATTTAAGATGGAATGATTCATTTATGACAGTCCTCTAAATTGTATTTTAAAAAAACATGTCGAACGATCCCGACAAAGAAGGTCACTGAGTGAAGCCAGAACTTGGGATGTTAATAAAAAAAGTTTTTGACAAAGGTAAAACAAAGAACGCTGTTCTCTGCAAGACAGTTGTTCTTCTTCTTCTTTATGTGACGTATCCCCCAGGACATAGATGATCATGGCCCTCCACGGCTTTCTGTCCCTTGTCGCTCTTAATAAATTTTATCTTTTTTCTATTTCTCTCAAACCCTGTTCTACCATCCATTTACTCAAGCCCATCAAATATTTTATGCCCTGTTTTCCTCTGGACCTTTTTCCCTCAATCTGTCTTGTGTATATAAAATTTTCCAAGCCCTCTTTTTCCTCATTATGGACACTCGAAATTTCAACTCTCTCTCTCTCTCTTCCTGATTGTTAAATATAAGTTTCATTTTCGTTTACCCATTTTCTCTAAAACTTTGCCGTTGTTCACATATTCGGTCCATGGTATTATTGACATCGTTCTGTAGAACCGCATTTTTTTTTCTTTAAGTCTCTTCCTCAACTTTAGAGAGATTGCCCAACATTCACTTCCATAGAGGAGAGATACTAGCGTCGAAAACAGAGAGACACAGAGAAAAGCGTGAAGAGTGACGAGAGACCACCACACCGCGACGCGAAAGGGAAGGCACGCTGTTCATCTGCCCCTCACCTCGCTTTATCCCTGTCTCGCTCGTCTACAGCAGAAGGTTACAGCAGAAGGTTCCTCGTGGTTTTATTTCGGGGGTGACGATCTGGCCAAAGAGTTACATTGCATTTGGTTTTTATTTTTTAGGTCCTTTGCCGCTACAGTAGGTGTATTATGGTTTAATTGCACTTCTTCACCCACTTGAAATTCCCTTTTGAATTTGTTGACTTCCTTTATTACTAAATGAATCTTCTTATTTCTCTCATGTTCTTTGACACAGATCATCATCAAGTCTTCTGTAGTGTCCAGGTATCTTTGAAGACCGATTGTTGTGCTTTTGTAAGACAGTTCTAGTTGAACTAATCCTCTGCCTCCTTCGGACACATACAGATGATCGACATCAGGCTTAGGACGATGCATACGGTGGCAAGTTAGAAGCTTTCTCGTTTTGACATTCATTCAAACGAAAAAGCTTCTCACTTGCCATTTTAAAGTGTTGTTTGTCAACTTTTAAGTCATTATTTATTATCGATTACTAAATTATTTGTTGTTTATTATTATTAATGTTTGTGCGTTATGCTTCCTGCTTTGTATCCTGTAGAGCCGGCACCAAATTATGGTCCTTAGGTCCTATAAGAAAACTGTCATTTAATTGATAGCACTTTTCTTAGTCTATGGGATATTCCTAATAAGGCGATTTTCTGGGCAACTTGTATGTTGATGTTACCTGGGTCACTCTTAGTAAAAATTCCTTTTCTCACGAGGCCCAGTGCTCCGATTACTACTGGTACTGTCTCAGTCTTCATTTCCCACATCCTGTTAATCTCGACCTCCAAGTACTTGTATTTGGATAATTTCTCCATAATTTTCATGGAGGTATTTCTCTCAGATGGTACTGCTATGTCAATAAACATACACTTCCTGAATTTCTTGTCTTTTATGATAATATCAGGTCTGTTGGTTTTTATTTACCCGTCAGTTTGAATTGGCATGTTACATCGTTATATTGGTAACTGTGTCTGATTGGTACTCATACATCTCTCAGTGGTTTCGATTTTGTGCTTCTTGCATACCTTCCAGTGCACATATTTTTTTTTAAAGCTTATCACCCCAAGCAAGGCTGGAAGCCACTAGCACGCAAGGGGTTACAGAAGGTTTGGAGGAAGAGCAGATAGGAGTGGTAAAGGAGAGGATGTGGAGAAAGATAGTGGATCGATCAAGGCAAGGGGGTTACAGAAGATTTGGAGCGAGAGCAGATAGGAATGAAAGGGGGAAAGGATGTGGAGAAGGGAAGTGGATAGATCAAGGCAACTGGAGATGTCGATTGACGTTACACTTAAATAGTTGGAGATTGTATTTGTCAGGGAAACAGGAATAAGGAAGGGAGTTCCACAGGCGAGATGTGCGAGACATGAAGCTATTGGAGTAGAAGAGACGTCTACATCTAACAGTTTCAACGGTGAAAGGGTGGGAACGGGATGCCAGCCTCGTAGGACGTTTAAATTCATGAGGCCTAGGAACCAGCGAAAGCAGCTCATCGGAGCAATTACCGTGAATGTCGCTGCCTTGTTATGTCTGTGGGTAAATTCATTTGTCTAGTTCCAGGCATCCTAAGATAATATGATCGACAGTTTCATCATATTTTCCACAGATCCTACATTTCGGATTAGTTCCATCCTTGATTATGTGACAGTGATAGAATCTGGTTGCAAGGCTTTGGTCCCGGGCTGCAATAATTAGGAAATAATAATAATAATAATAATAATAATAATAATAATAATAATAATAATAATTATTATTATTATTATTATTATTTCCTTCGATTTCTGTTGTATACACCTTTCCTTTCGGAAATATATATGTAGCGGACCGTGCGGGTGATGATGTGAAGAGATATCAGAAGGTTAAAATTTCCTGCTGGCCGGTCCAGCTACATGGGCATGTTGGACTTTAATTAAGTCCAAAGAAGACACAGAAAACAAACAAGACCGATATATAAACAAATTTGTAAACAAATATATATTAATAACAAGTTAAACAAAGACATGGACAGTTACTTACTGTATGTGTGGAGAAATTGTGTGTGTGTGTGTTGTGAGTGTTCGTACGTACGTGTATTGTTCTTAGCGTGTTCCCAGAATTTGGGAAACGCTGTATCTGTGAGAGGTCACATATTGGCCTAAGTGGAAAAAGAGAGATTTTACCTCGTCTCCACGCGAGGTGGCGGCCCAAGGCCTAAGTCGAAAGAGAGAGAGAGAGAGAGAAGGGTCAGCCAGTATTTATAGCCAGGGGAGAGAGACCCCTGTTGAAGGATTAAGGAACTGATATATATATATATACATATATATATATATATATATATATATATATATATATATATATATATATATATATATATATATATATTTGAACGATAAAAATTATTAGAAAAATCAATTAAAATCTTCAGACACACTGGGTTGTAGATTAATATTCTTATGCTTTTATTATTATTATTTCATTTATATTTCTCGACTAGTTTCGACCAACATGGCCATCATCGGGAGAGAAAAAAATGTCTCTGCTTGCTATAGCAGTAAACTACAGAAATGAATGTCTTGTTGAAGAAAACGAACGTTTGTCTGTAGTTTTCATTTGTTTTTTTATTGTTTATTTATTTATCTTTTTAACATTCCTTGTGTTGGTCAAACAGTCTCTTTTAAGTTGTCATTTGAGATAAGAGCTATATTCCCTTTTTTTTCTCCGGTCAGTTCAGCAGTTTATTTGTGTTTATATTTAAAGACATTTTTATGATATGTTTAACGTTCTTTTTATAGATACAAGTATTTAAGCAAATGCTCTGTTTTATAATAAACAGTATATTGTGGCGGGGCTAAAGGGCGGCGCGCTCTAATATATACTGTTTATTATAAAACAGAGCATTTGCTTAAATACTTGTATCTATAAAAAGAACGTTAAACATATCATAAAAATGTCTTTAAATAAATTGTCGGACCTTGTCCAATTCAAAATATATACATATATATATATATATATATATATATATATATATATATATATATATATATATATATATACATATATATATATATATATAGATAGATAGATAGATAGATACATAGATAGATATGATACGGTGCTCTTAGTAGGACGAGAAATATTCAGACTTTGAAATTACAGATTGAATCTACGGACTGTCAATTATTAATCAGACCTTTCAAAGTTTACACAAAATATTGTGCTTTGGGAACTTTTGCAGTAAACATAATTTTGGGTGTAAATACGTAACATTTATGAGGATAATATACGGATATCTTTCTTTTGGGGTTTACAAATTGTACACTTTTCAATTATTAACGTTAACAACGAACTATTTTAAATTACAAAATTGTACTTAGATTAAATGAAAATTACAATATAATACATATTACTTATAATACATTCTTTTTTTACGTTAGTTTTTGACCGTACCGGTACACTTGTAAATAAATAAGTATATTTAAAAATGCCATTTCATATGTATTTAGGCATGACATTTTTGACGGGTACTATACTAGTAAATAATATTGTGCACAACATTAACCATTTGTTTTACAAGCATGTTACTTTTGAAAATCCTACCGGAAATTGTAGCTCGTTTGAATCTATTTATGAAGGCAGCGAAATTCCGGAAATATGAGTCATTTATTTTATTTTTATTTGTTTTGTTTTTAATAAAAATGGCTGATAACGTCTGCTCTTTCGTAATGCTGTTCATAGCGTTTTGGTTTTGCCAGCACGACAACTAAATGGTGTTAACAATGAAAATATAAATAGGAGGTTAAAGAATTCAGATAAAAATAACAAGTTCTAAATGAATTATTTGTTTTATTAATACTTTCGTCGATGTACCAATAAAAAAAATAACAATAATACAGCTTTTTTTAAAAAAATAAATCAACGAAGTCATTGCTCATGAATATTCATTGCATTCTCATGAATATTCTCATGAATATTCTCATGAATATTAATCGGGATTAGCTTTGTGAAGGTACCTTTCCAGATTCGCGATATCTAAGCATTAAAACGAATTTTTAAAAATGGAAAATCTTTCTTGAAGCTTTTATTTTTGTTTTAAATGCAAGCTAATAGATTCAATTTAATATTTACAATAAGCAATATACTTTGCTATATTTCAAAACTAATTCAAATTGACTTGAAAGAGCTGTTTTTTTTTCTTTTTCTTTTTTCTAAACAAACTGATTTTCACGCCATTTAGCTCCCGTTTATCGCAGGGTAATTCTCTTTATTAACATTTTTTTCAAAAAATCAAATATAATTTTGACACTTTCTTTGAAGAATATTAGCGGAGTTACCTATATATATATATATATATATATATATATATATATATATATATATATATATATATATATATATATATATATAAACTTTAAATTTCAAGTGCAAAATAGGTAACTCCACCAATTTGCTAAAAAGAGAGCATACAATGATAAAAAAAATGCTCCAAACTTAATAAAAACAAAGTTTTATCGTCAAAATCTTTATATCTCTATCTGTGTGTGTAACGAATGCACGCCCGCAATTTTCGACGGATTTGCACCAAAATTTATATGCACATGCTCCAAGTTAGCGGGAAGGCCAAGACCGACTTTTCATTTCCCAACTCCCATCGATAGTTGAAATAATTGATTTTTCTTGCTTCTACGGCAGTTTTCATGTAGTTTGCGGCCATTTTCTACTGGCCAGAGTGAGAGCCTATAGCTGGTTGCCACGAATAGGTAGGAAGATTATATTGGCCAGCGTGAGAGCCAACAACTGACTGACACGAATGTTAGCTAGCATGCTAGCATGCAAAAAAAATCGATAGCTGCATTCGTCACAAGTGGGAAAAATTTAAATCTGCATGGCACTTTACTCCAATTGGCTCATTCGCTTGCTTATACTCAACGTTGATTCTGATTCCGCAGAACTGGGTTGGGTGTGAAAAAATATTTGTTGTTAACATTCTTTTTTCATTCGGTTTTTCCAGTTACGAGTCCTTTTTTAAAGCTGATCGTTTTGTGTTCATTTTGTTTAGTTCTTTTTTCGTAACAGATTTATGTTTAGTATAGAGCTTAGAAAAAATTCGTAGTGTAAGAAGTAAGGCCTGTAGCAACATCAGCACGGCAAAGGGCACTCCTTTAAAAGCAAGGAAGGGCAAAGATATGTTAAGTCAAGTGATAGCGATTGCTGTATGAGTCGTACGATTTTTGAATCAAGCACGGGCAACGCCGGCCCATGCTGCTAGTTTTTATTAAGAGGAAAGACCAAAGGATTTTTTTTATCTTTTATAGTATTTTTTAATCCTTTTTAAAACAGTCGACATTTTGGTGAAAAATCTTGTTTTTTCTTCGTCAGCGGGTGGGGTGGACTATAAAATTAGCATAGTAAATTTTAGTGTTTTTCCGGTCAAAGACGCCGCGTTGATTTGAAAATTGTTGCAAAAATCAAATAATGGTCGCGTTTTAATGAAACTTTCAGGACTAATTCCCAAATGATTGAAATTATTTTTCATTTTATTTCTTTTTTCCATGTAATCTTGGCAAAATTAAGTAAGTGGGATGCAACACATGTAAAAAAAATAAAAAATAAAAGAGTCCAATTTCGCTCTGCCTGTTTCTTGTTGTTTGGCTATGCCAAGGCCAACGAGCGTAAATAGACAGAGTGAGGTTCACCCTGTACAAGTCCCGGGGGTCAATCGAGTTAAAGGGTTACAAAGTAATAGGCACAGTTTATGTGGATAGGAGTAGAAGATAAGGGTTAATGCTAGCCTTGAACGGGTTAAGATTGTAGTGATCGGGGAAATATATTCTTGGGAGTCGGTTCCACAGAGCAGTGGCTCGCGGGAAGAAGCTGTTCGAGTGGAACTTACATCTTGCCAATGGAATGCGTAATATGGCCGAATGGTTAGACCTGGCGGACGACTTTCCACGGAAGTAGCGACAGAACAGTGAGAGGCTTGTCACATCGCGCCTGTGAGAGAGAAGTTGCAAGGTGTAAAATAATTTGCCACCCACAAGGACGCGAAGTCGCTTTTGGATTCTATCGAGACTGGAAAACGAGGGCTGGACAGCTCCTACCCAAATATGATAGCAGTACACCATTTTTAGGAGTTAGGTAGTTACTTGAGCCGTAGAAGGAACTGGCCATTTTCCCTGCATCTTTACGCGCACACACACACACAGACACACACAAACACACACACATATATATATGTGTGTGTGTGTGCGTGTGTGTGTCTGTATGTATCCTCATATAGAAATTATAAATGCCTTTGTGAAAAGAAATCAGTGACTGACTGTAATGATTTGATACTGTTTATATTGATCCGTAAGAACTGTTTACAGCCACAAGCCTGTTGACAAGACTATTTTCGAAAGGTTTATGAGTCATAGCTTCTAAGGCGTCCAGAAGTGAGTGATCCTTTTTTTTTTCCTGGTTGGAAAGGGAGTAAAGAAGCCATCATAATTCTTTGTAGAATTGAGAAACGGCAAAAGATGACATCACGCTGGCAATTCATTTCTGCCCTTTTAAATCGAATAGTTATCATGTGCGTAAATATACAGACACTTATGGATTTATTTTAACAAACAAGATCCGACATGTCTCTCATGTACACACACTCAACTCCCACCATATATATATATATATATATATATATATATATATATATATATATATATATATATAAAGGTTAATGGTCAGAGTTGAATCAGACCAGGGAACAGTAGTATTACAAAGTGCTCAATACACGTATGAAAAAAATATAAGTAAAAAAAAAATACATGTAGAGCTTTGAAATTAAAAAATTAGGATGTCAATTAAAATACACGACCACAGTTTCGACCAAACGGTCTCTTCGGGCGATACTTTTAAAATGACCACTTCAACGCTTTATTTTAAAAAGAAAAACACAAAGAATGCTACATAATTATCTTTAAACAAATAACAGGCGTATGACGATTGAAAGGCAGGACATTCGTGTAAAGGGAAGGGAAGGGGAAAGGGACAATTTTACATTTACCGGCCTGAATGTTCGAGAAATTTCGTTGGAAACATGCGTTCTCCGACAGAAATCGGACCTATATTCCAACAGAGAAACCGTCATTTGATCTGACGTGCTATACCATTTAGCTACAGAGAAGCGTCCGGTTTGCAAAGTCCAAGTTAATGTTTATAAACACACAATCTTCGTCGATTTTTCTCGATCGATTACATCGGCTTACGAAACGTATCTTAACGTAAACAATGACAAGATATAATGAAACGGTTTAAGTAGGAAAATTATTTAATATATTTTCTGTTTATACGTTATTTTTGCAGATACAATTTTTATTTAAGTAAATGACCTGTTTTTAATTAAACAATATTAATTACATTTACCGGCCTAAATGTTCGAGAAATTCCGTAAAAAATATGCGTTATCGGAACAGTTCGGAAAAAGGAACAAGACATCAAGATATCCATATCTGGAATGAAAACTATCTACATCGTGGCTATAAACCTGTATAGGCTGTTTGAAAGAAAAGTGGTTTTAATGTCGCGACAGTACTCACGGTGAAAGATCTTTTCAATTTTGAGTAACTTAAACTATAGCATATATCAGATGTGGCCAAACTGCGGCTCGTGAGCCATATGCGGTTCTTTGACCTTTAATACGTGTCCCGTGGCTATAAACCTGTATAAGCTGTTTGAAATAAAAGTGGTTTTAATGTCGGAACAGTACTCATGGTTGAAAGATCTTTTCGATTTCGAGTAATTTAAACTATGGCATATATCAGGTGTGCCCAAACTGCGGCTCGCGAGCCTCATGCGGCTCTTTGACCTTTAATATACGGCTCGTGTAGATATGTTGACTGAGCTCCTTTTTTTTATCACATTTAATATAAAAGAGAAATAAGAAAAATTTCAGTCTTTATAATTATTTTCTATATTATGATTTGAAACCCCGTAAGTTTAATATTGTTAGTTAATAAAAATATTTAGGTATTTAAATCCTAATTTTAATGCTAGATCTGAGTGAAGCATTGTTCATTAGTGCTGAGGGAAGGAATGGTGAGAGGCAGAAGAAATTTCCGGTCAGTAAAGGGAATATCAGAAGAGTGAGGTCATGTTGAGGGGATTCAGGGTAACACACGATCATTATCTACATTAATGCAGTTGAACACAAAACGTTGAATTGTGCAGATCTAGTTGATGCATTCCGGATACAAGTTTTGTTTAATAGAGTCTGAAAATTTTGTGAAGGAATGTGGTCTCTTCAAATCGTAAGAAATGAAAATATGAAGATGAAAAGAGAGATTTTAAGCCAAAGTGTAAGAAAGTTTTGGCATTCACCGTTAAAGGAGGTAAACCTTTGTGCTTTATCTGCCATGTGTCACATGTGTAAATTTTGTTCATGTCTTACGGCTCTCAAACATCCGAACTTTATCGTATAATAGGGCTCTTACATTAAGCAAGTTTGGCCACTCCTCTTCTATGGTATGGGAATAAAATAATAAAAGTTTGGCTGTGGAAAATGTACGCCTTTTGTTAACAACAGGATCCGAGTCCACATGTCTACATTTCTGAACAAAGAAAAGTACTACATACTGACCGGTTAGAGAGATTCGCTTCGCGTTAAGGTAGAGTGTGTATATTTGTGTGTAAATATATGAGAGAGAGAGAGAGAGTCTAAGCATGGTCGAAGGAAAAAGAGAAGAGTAAGTTCCTTTTTATAAAACATAGGTTTTTTAATACATCCATCAGTGGTGGATGATCTCGCGATTAAAGCACTTTCTATACATTTTCGTCTTAATAAATTACTATCCCTTTTAATTATAGAATTTTTTTAATCAAATTATGGACAAATTCATTGCGATGAGCAAATAATTTGTTGAGCGTGTTGTATTGTAAAAGACCCCTTTTGCGTTCATATCATCATTTCTTTAAAATAGTTGAAGTTTATCCTACCTGTTCATAGTGGTAATTATTACAGGTGTAAAAGTAATTACCACCTTCAAGTTTTAGCCTATTATTATTTTGTTTAGTAGATAATATATTGTGATTCAAATCGCTGGTAGTCTCCATTCTCCTATATGGAAGTGAAACGTGGACATTGTTGTCAGAAACAGAGATATGGACACCAGCGTTTGAGAAGAAATCCATGAGAAAACTAATTAGAATCTTCTGCTGGAAACACAAACCAATGCGTCTGGCGCAATAGGGTGAAAAGTTTTTCGGACCACAAGGAATCATTTCTCGACACAGTCAAATAGAGAAAAATGGCTTGGTTTAGTCACGTTACAAAGCACTACGTCCTATGAAAGACTATCATGTAACGCACCGTTGAAGGTGGACGTAGGAGAGGATGCCAATGAAAAAGTGGTTGGAAAATGTCAAAAAATGATCAAGTAAGACTCCAGCAGAATAACTGATGGCTGTTGTTGATAGACCGTTGTAGAGGAGATTTAATATGCATTCTGCATTAGGAGCTGTCAAAGAGGAAAAAAAGCGGGGTTTAGACGGGTTACAAGCAAACATCTTATGCAAGGCCATCATGCACGGCACAGTTGAAGTTGGACGTACGAGAGGAAGCTAACGCAAAAAATAATTGGACAATGTCAAAAAATGGTGAAGTATGACTGTAGCAGAATTACTGATGACTGCTGTTGATAGGTTGTTGTGGAGGAGATTTAATATAGATTCTGATTTTGGACGGCGCCTGTCAAACGGAGAAAAATGACGTGGTTAGACAGGTTACAAGTCACGACATACTGTGCAAGAGCATCATAAAAGGAACCGTTGAAGGAGGATGTAAAAGAGGAAACCAATGCAAAATCTGTTTGGAAAATATCCAAAAATGGTCAAGTATGACTGTAGCAGAATTACTGAAGGCTACTGTTGATAGACCGTTGTGGAGGAGATTCAATATGGCTACTGCATTCGCAATATCGTAGTTTAGGCACGTTACAAGGCACGGCATACTGTGCAAGTTCACCATGAAAGGAACCGTGGCAGGAGAATGTAAAAGAGGACCCCCAATGAAAAAACTGTTCAAAAATGGTCAAGTATGACTGTAGAAGAATAACTCATTACTGCTTTTGATACACCCTTGTCGGGGAGATTCAATATGCCATCTGCATTCGGATCATTGATACCTCGTCAAACGGAGAAAAATATCGTGGTTTAGGCAGGTAATACCGTGCAAGAGCATCATAAAAGGAATCGTTGAAGGAGAATGTAAAAGAGAACACCGAAGCAAAATCTGATTGGAAAATGTCCACAAATGGTCAAGTATGACTGTAGCAGATTTACTGATGGCTACTGTTGATAGGGCGTTGTGGAAGTGATTCAATATGCCTTCTGCATTCGCATCATCGCTACGTCGTCAAACGGAGAAAAATATCGTGGTTTAGGCAGGTTAAAAGTCACGACATAATGTGCAAGTTCATCATGAAAGCAACTGTTGAAGAAGAATGTAAAAGAGGATCCCAATGCAAAAACTGTTTCGAAAATGTCAAACAATGGTCAAATGTGACTGTATCAGAATAACTGATGGCTGCTCTTAATAGACCGTTGTGGAGGAGATTCAATATGGCTTCTGCATTCGGATCCACGCTACCTTGTCAAACGGAGAAAATATGTGATTTAGACATGTTACAAGGCACGACATACTGTGCAAGAGTATCATGAAAGTAACCGCTGTAGGAAAATTTAAAAGAGGATCCCAATACAAAAACTGTTTGGAAAATCTCAAAGAATGGTCAAGTATGACTGTAGCAGATTTACTGGTGGCTGCTGTTGATAGGCCGTTGTGCAGGAGATTCAATATGGCTACTGCATTCGGATCGCACCCCTGTGAAACTGGATAAAATGGCATTATTTACACACGTTATATGGCACGGCATCCTGCGTAAGTTCATCATGCAAGGCACAAATTGAATGTGGACGTAAGAGTGGACGCCATCGCAAAAAAATATCAACCAATGTTCAAGTATGTCTGTACCAGAATTAATGATAGCTGCTCTTGAAAGACCGTTTTGGAAGATTTTCAATATGGCTTCTGCATGCGAATTTCCCTCTAAGATCACTCACGTCATGGGGAGGAGGAGGAGGAGGAGGAGGATGGCATTTTTATTTGTTGTGGAATGTTCCACTTTTCTATTTTTAAATATTTTACAAGCCTTTCGTTTCGCGTTGAATCTTTAATAATTAGGGCGTTGGAGGATTTTAAAAGCATTTTCAATGTATTTCTCCTCATAAATATTGTAGACGAGAAATTCTGAATTCGTTTTGCCAACAAGATTAATGCAGACGATAGATATTAGCTTATTGACCAGGTGCTTATACAGATTTTCAGCACCTGGATGCGTTTCTTTTTTGGAGAAGAAGTTGATAGCAAATTCTCCATATAGAGAGTGGAATTATCTAAGACTGTACAAATTTTCTAACAGGATTTTGCAAAACTCAAAGAAATGGGATTCCGACCATATTGTAGCACTTTCTTATTACTCTTAACAAGAGAAGGGAGTTACATATTCTGACGCCTGCGTAACATTAGTTGGGTGAATTGTGCTATGTTTGCCTTTGCCAACACTTATTTGTGTGAACTTTGATGTTAACGTGACTATAGGTTACATTGTAGCATTGTGAGGAGGGAGTTAAAAATCAAGCTAATTGATGTAAAAGTCGCCATTTTTGTCTTAAAATTTCTTAAAAATCAATGATGCTTGAAGAATGGATCGGCTGAAATGTAGTGAAGCAATAAATATACAAAGATTTCAATGTCTGAATAATATTTGTCAGTTTTAATCGATGCTCAGGCATTTTTTTCTTTTCCTTTCTTTCAAGGATATTTGTGGCTTCAATTTTTTCTTTTTTGTCAAGAAATGTGGGTCTCCATTTTTTTTCCTTTCTTTCAAAGATATTTGGGTCTTTATTTATTTCTCTTCCTTTATTTCAAGGATATTTTGGGCATAATTTTGTTTCTTTTTTTTTTGTCAAGGATGTATTAGCCTTCATATTTTTTTCTTTTTGTCAAAGATATTTAGGGTTTCAATTTTGTCGTTTTTGTCATAGATATTGTTTTCATTTTTTAATTATTTTGTCAAGGATATTTGGAGCTTAAATTTTTATTTTTTTCAAGGATATTTAGGGTTTCATTTTTTCTTCTTTGCCAAGGATATTTAGTGATGCATTTTTTCTTTTGCTTTTTTATCAATGATATTTGGGGCTTCAGTTTTTCTATTCTCTATTTGCCTATTTGGGGCTTCAATTTTTCTATTCTTTTTTTGTCAAGGATATTTGGGGCTTCATTAATTTTGTATTCATTGTTGTCAAGATTATTTGGGGCTTCATTTCTCCTATTCTTTTTTTGACAAGGATATTTAGGGCTTCATTTTTTTTCTATTCTTTTTTTGTCAAGGATATTTGGGACTTCACTTTTTTCTATTCCTTTTTTGTCAACATTATTTAGGGCTTCCTATTTTATTCCATTTTTGTCAAGGATATTTGGGTCTTTATTTTTTTCTATTCTTTTTGTCAAGGATATTTGGGCTTAATCTTTTTCTATTCTTCATTGTCAAGATTATTTAGGGCTACATTTTTTCTATTCTTTTTTGTGAAGGATATTTGGGGCTTAATTTTTTTCTATTCATTTTTGTGAAGATTATTTGGGGCTTCGTTTTTTTCTATTCTTTTTTGTCAAGGATATTTGGGGCTTGGTTTTTTTTTAAGATTTTGTCAATGATATTTGGGGCTTTATTTTTCTATTCTTTTTGTCAAGGATATTTGGGGCTCATTTTTTCTATTAATTTTTGTCAAGGATATTTGGGGCTTAATTTTTTTCTATTCATTTTTGTCAGGATTATTTAGGGCTTCATGTCTTCTATTCTTTTTTGACAAGATTATTTGGGGCTTCATTTTTTCTATTCTTTTTTTGTCAATGATATTTGAGGCTTTATTTTTACTTTTTTTGTCAAGGATATTTGGGGCTTCGTTTTTTTAATTATTTTTTGTCAATGATATTTGGGGCTTCATTTTTTCTATTCCTTTCTTGTCAAGGACATTTCGGGCTTCATTTTTTTCTATTCTTTTTTGTCAAGGATATTTGGGGCTTTATTTTTTAATTCTTTTTTGTCAAGGATATTTGGGGCTTTATTTTTTAATTCTTTTTTGTCAGTGATATTTGGGACTTTATTTTTACTATTTTTTTTTTGTCAAGGATATTTGGGGCTTCGTTTTTTTAATTATTTTTTGTCAATGATATTTGAGGCTTCATTTTTTCTATTTTCTATTCTTTTTTGTCAAGGACATTTGGGGCTTTATTTTTTAATTCTTTTTTGCCAAGGATTGTTTCGATTTCTTTACTTCTTTTCCTTTATTTTTTCAATGAGATTTGGGGCTTTATATATTTCTTTTCCTTTTTTTGTTAAGTGTAGTGAAGTCTTCTTTTATTTGTTTCCTTTATTTTTGTCAAGTATATTTGACGCTTAATTTTTTGTTTCACTTTTTTGTCAAGGATATTTCAGGCTTTATTTTTCCAGGACCCTTTGAATTACATTTTTCAAATATATTTGCATTGTTTTTCCCTCGGATCTTAGCCTACACTTACCAAGAATTTTTAAACAATTTTGGATGTTTAACAATGAATCATTGGAATTCCTTTTTGGGACATTTCTCAATATAGTTTGGGATTTCTTTTTTGTTCCTTTTATGATGATTCTTGGGACATTTTTTAACGATATTTGGAATTTCTTTTTTGCAGTAATTTTGAGAATTTCTTTTTTGCAGAGATTTTGGGAACTTCTTTTTTGTAGGGATTTTGATAACTTCTTTCCTGCAGATATTTTTGGAACTTCTTTTTTTGAAATTCTTTGGGATTCTGTTTTTGGATTTTTTTTGGTAAGGATCTTAGTAACTTCTTTTTTACATGAGATTTTGAACGTTTTCTCCGTGATATTTTTCAATTTTTACATGGATTTTGGGGAATATTTTTGCAAGGATCTTTGGTATTTTTTCCAGGTGGTTTCGCATTTGTTTCTTGATAAGAGTTTCGGTATTTCTTTTTTGCGTAGATCTTTAGAACTTCTTTTTTGCAAGATTTTTTTTTTGCGTTTTCTTTTTTCGAGATCTTTGGAATTTCTTATTTTGGCAAGAATCTTAGTAACTCCATTTTTCCATAAGTTTTTAACGCTTTTACTAGGATTTTGTACATTTTTACAAGGATCTTTGGGATATTGTGGAATTTCTTTTTTTCCCAGGATATTTCGTATTTCTTTCTTGATAAGATCTTCGGAATTTCTTTTTTGCAAATATCTTTAGAACATCTTTTTTCAAGTTTTTGCATGTTCTTTTTTCGGGATCTTTGGAATTATTTTTTATTGTTAAAGAACTTTGTAACTACATTATTCCCATAAGTTTTAGAATGCTTTTGCAAGGACTTTTGTAATTTTTTACAAGGAGCTTTGGGTAATTATTTACAAGTGTATATGTCTTTTTCCAAGGAGAATTTACACTTCTTTCGCGAAAGGATCTTTGGAATTTGTTTTTTGTGAAGATTTTTAGAAATTCTCCTTTTACAAAGACTTTTGGAGCATCTCTTTTTCAATGTTCTTTGGGGTTTGTTTTTTACACAATCTTTGAGATTTGGTTTTTGCGAGCATATGTGGAATCTCTTTTTTGCCGCATGGTTTTTCTGAAATCTTTTGGAAAGTCCTTTGGGATATTTCGGCAACGATCTTAGAAACTTTGTTATTCCCAGGATAACTGAAAATTCTTTTTGGCAAAAATCTCTTTATATGCGGAGATCTTCGGAACTTTCTTTTACTAGGGTCATTTGACGTTCTACTTTGCAAGGACCTTTGCACGTTTTTTTGCAAAGATTTCTAGAACTTCTGTTTTTTGCAAGGGCAGTTGGAACTGTTCCAAATTCCGCGAATATTGACAGAAACAATAGTAATCTTCATATTCCACAATAACATCCTGATATTAATCCAACTGTTCGCTTTCTTTTAATTTCCTTCTGTAGTCTACAGGTTGAACATTATTAATCCGGTACTCAATATTCCGGCAACGTCGATGGTTCGTAATGGCGATTTGCCTTAAGCGGCCATTACTTTGTAGCAGCTGGTGACATGAAAAGTCTATAAGTGCTGACAAGATATTATCAGTACTTCCTTCAATTAATTCTGTAATAAACGAACATCATTTTATTAAAGACATTTTATTAAAGGAAATCATTTTATTAAAGCCATTTTATTAAAGGACATTATTTTATTAAAGGACATCATTTTATTCAAGACATTTATTAAAGGGCATCATTTTATTAAAGACATTAAAGGACATTATTTGAATAAAAAACATAATTTATTAAAGACATTAAAAGACATCATTTTATTAAAGATATTAAAGTACATTATTTGAATAAAAGACATCATTTATTAAAGACATTTTATTAAAGGACATCATTTTATTAAAGTCATTAAAGGACATTATTTGAATAAAAGACAATTTATTAAAGACATTTTATTAAAGGACATCATTTTATTAAAGTCATTAAAAGACATTTTTAGAATAAAAGACATCATTTATTAAAGACATTTTATTAAAGGACATCATTTTATTAAAGTCATTAAAGGACATTATTTGAATAAAAGACAATTTATTAAAGACATTTTATTAAAGGACATCATTTTATTAAAGTCATTAAAGGACATTTTTAGAATAAAAGACATCATTTATTAAAGACATTTTATTAAAGGACATCATTTTATTAAAGTCATTAAAGGACATTTTTAGAATAAAAGACAATTTATTAAAGACATTTTATTAAAGGACATCATTTTATTAAAGTCATTAAAGGACATTTTTAGAATAAAAGACATCATTTATTAAAGACATTTTATTAAAGGACATCATTTTATTAAAGACATTTTATTAAAGGACATTTTTATTAAAGACATTTTATTAGGAGTATTTCGTAGTCTATTGTATTTAAACGACTCTAAATTTGCAAATAGTTTTAAATCAATGTTAAGGAATATTATGGTGCTTATTTTACTTTATTTTATTTTATTTTTAATTTTATTTTTGTGTGTACATGAAAATAAATATACTCTATGTTCGTGGACAATTATTTAAATTTAGTGAATACATCCATTTAAAGTTAACCTTTTTAGAATCGGGCTAAACGATAAAATGTGTTAGTAGGGTTGAGTTTAAGTTCCCCCCGCCAAAAACAAAAGCACAAACGGCAAATATTTAAACGATACAATACTTAGGGAAGGGATTAAACTTAGGAATATTAAGATGACCTCCTCGTTTATCTATTGAAACTGCTATCCACCAAAAGAAAAGAAGCAAGTCCCCACCGCGGGCCATTTCGCAGCAGTTCGCGCAGCGGATTGGTTGTACAAACATCCAGTCGGATGTGCTGAATACGTGGTCTTTCTTCGTCTAATTCTTTTAAAAGGCCAGAGTAGTTGTCAGCGTTTCACTGTGAGGGGGGATCAGGGATTGATCTCCCCTCATTGGGTCGATTTGGTGATGTTGAAAGACCCGAAACTCCCTGATGAACCAAGTCAAAACATCACTGACGACCCCCTCGGGCGTATTTTTGAATTATTCATTAAAGGACATCATTTTATGAAATAAATTATTATATATGAAATGAATTTATATTAATATTAATAAAAAGAATGAAAGTATTTGTTTGTTTTGTTTGCTTAATAGTACACTGCTTACCAAATTATTATCGAGATAACTTTTTTTTCTAATATTTCAAAAACCGTCCAATCAATTCACACAAAGTTTTCACACAATGTTGGCAACACTGACCTGCGCAATTACTGAAATTTTCGTACTGATCTGCGCAATGTAAACAAACTGGCGCCATATTTGTTATCAGCACGGTGTCGGAGAGCGAAAATTTCTATGAAAATTTCTCGGACATTCAGGCCGGTAAATATATATATATATATATATATATATATATATATATATATATATATATATATATATATATATACATGCACTTTCCTCAGCGGTAGAACAACTCGGATTTTCATGCAGAATGTATTTTATTAACACCAGTACTAAATCTACGATATATATATATATATATATATATATATATATATATATATATATATATATATATATATATATATATATATGGGGGGTATAGAGATATTTATGTATATATATATATAGAGAGAGAGAGTGAGTCAGAGAGAAAGAGTACAACATCTGCGTACTTGTCAAACAATAAAATTTCGGAATTAAATGACCCATAAGGTGTTGATTTACCATTAAACAAACCAAAAAAATAAACAAAAAATAAACAGAGAATCAATCCACAAGTCTTTGATATAATGCCCGGGCTACGCCGGGTAGCCGGGCTGGTAATGTATAAGTGATAAAAGCTGATGGCATTTCTGATAAACATGCTTAGCAATAATTAATGTTTGATTAACAGCAAATCATGTTCTCTGAGAGACACGAATAAATATTGCAGCAAATTGAATCACGACTGTTGATCAAATATTGATTATCTGTTCGTCTGTCTTTTTTCATTATCTCTTTAAAGAACACAGTCCCCGTTCCATTTAGTGGTAGCTTTTTCTTTCATTTGCCTCTCTCTGACCAAGGGATCAAACAACAGAATGTATTATTGATTCTATGTTTAAATTAGGGGTCTCCGACGTTTTTTGGAGGTGGGGTGGGGGGCTAAATCATTTTCATCTTGACACACCCTGTTTTTCTTTTGTTTGTTTTTTCTTTTCTTTTTAACAGGATCAGAAGTTTATCCTTATTTCCTCTTTTGGATTGGGTTTCTAGTTCCTTATAAAGTTGTCGGAGTTAGCTCCTCCTCAGTTCCTTAATCCTTCAACGAGGGTCTCTCTCCCCTGAGTATAAATACTGGCTGACCCTTCTCTCTCTCTCTCTCTCTCTCTCTCTCTCTCTCTCTCTCTCTCTCTCTCTCTCTCTCTCTTTTTCGACTGAAGCCTTGAGCCGCAACCTCGCGCGGAGGCGAGGTAAAACTTTCTCTTTTTCACTTAGGCCAATACGTGACATCTCACAGATACAGCGTTTCCCATATTCTGGGAACACACTAAGAACAATACACGTACGTACGGACACTCAACACAACACACACACATAACTTCTCCATACAAACACTATGTAACTTTTCATGTCTGTGTATTAATATATTTGTTTACCCATAATATATATTTGTTTACCCATGTATATCGGTCTTGTTTGTTTTCTTTTGTCTTCTTTGGACTTAATTAAAGTCCAACATTCTCATGTAGCTGGACCGGCCAGCAGGAAAGCTTAACCTTCTGATATCTCTTCACATCTTCACCCGCACGGTCCTCCACAAAGTCTTCTTATTCTCTTTCACTCCCAGTAACTCCTTGCGTCTTAGTGGCTTTGCTTGGGTGAACTGTTTTTAAAAAAATTATTAATCACTGAGAGGTTCGCTTGAACATTTTTTATATAACTCTGTTAATTAAATGCTCTGTTTATAATAAAGAGTATTAACTATATTTACCGGTCTGACAGGTAGAAAATATGTATCCTCCGACAGGAATTGAACCTGTATCCTACAAGTGCAGGATACAGGTTTTCTAGGAAATTTCTCAGACATTCAGGCCGGTAAATGTAGTTAATACTGTTTATTAATAACAGGGCATTTACTTAAATAATTGTATCTATAAAAATGACGTATAACCAGGAAATTAAAATATTGTCGGACTTAGATCATTTCATAATATAACTCTGTTAAAGCCGGAAAGTTAGGAGTGGGAAAAATACGACCATGTGTCACATTTTACCTCTAATTTTTTAGGGGAGGGGTGATTTTCATTCTCTTTCACTCCTCTTGCGTCTTAGGGGCATTATCTCCTTGATTGGTGTGATTTGATTACTTCGAACGTCTCCGCCTAAACTCTGAAATTTTATTAATATTAAGAATATTATTCACTCAGTATAAGGCTCAAGAACCACTGAAAGTAGAGAGTAACTGAATAAAGTTGTTGTATGGACATAAGAGGCAGAAGTATGTACAGACTATGAGGATATGTAGGACAGATTAAGGGTGACACTAAACGTGAAGAGATTAATATTTTAGAGATCGGGAAAGCATCTTCTCGGGAGTCTATTCCACAAAGTGCGATTTTGGTGAAAAAATAAAAATGTCTGAGTGGAACTTCCATCTTAATGGAATACGAAGGGAAATGAGGATGACTAGACCCTGTGGACGTGGCATGGTGAGTCCTAGGTCTGAACTGGTGGGACCCAGGAATACAGCTCATTTTCATGGAAATAGCGATAGAGTGGCGACAGACTTGGAAAGTTTCGCCTGTGGAGGGGAAAAATGATGTACGGTTGAAATCTCAGGTCTTTTCGACAGAAACAGAGATTTATACCTTGTTTCCTCTACAGGATTGGATTTCCGGTTCCCGCTAACGTCTACTTCAACATTATACTTCTAACGTCTGCGCCTAAACTCTGAAATTTTATTTACTATTTATTTATTTTTTCTCTTCAATAGGAGCAGATAGGTTCGCCTATTGCCCGGTTCACACTCCTTCCTGGTCTTTTAAACAGGAATAGATGTTTATCCTTTGTTTTCTTTTTCGGATTGGGCTTCCGGTTATTTCTAAAAAAAAAATTTTCATTCTCTTTCACTCGCAGTATCCGCTTGTGTCTTAGTGGCGTTATCGCCTTACTAGAGGTGAATTGAATAAACAAAAATTAACCACTTCATGATATCCTTGACACCTTATCGACCCCCAAGACATGAAAATCCTTTTCCTTTTTCCTTCATTATCGTTTCTCGATAAGATTCATTTTTAGCTTTACGTTTACTTGCTTTCCCGATAATTAATTCGAAAATTTAAATGCAACGCCAATCGCCATCTACTTTCTTGAATCCCGTTCACCTTTTGTCCTTTCCTCAATCCTCCCTAGAGTCAGTCTTCTCTCTCACTTTCACTCCCTGTAAGCCCCCTGCGTACTAGTGGCATCCCCGCCTTGCTTGGGGTGAAATGATTAAAATAATAATGATAATGACAAATTAGATGAGAAATGGCACTGCCACCAGTCAACCAAAGTGATTGAAAACGAACAGATCAAGATCTTGTGGGATTTCAGTATCCAAAAAAGGGAGTCCTTGAGGACGCCAAACCAGACTTAAAAAAAAAGAAAAAAAAAAAAAGAAAAAGAAAATGGCATTTCATCGACGTGTCTCTTCTTGATGTCCATAATGTCACGGTCAAATATATTGATAAACTTGCTCAATAAATACACTGACCTTGGGATGGAAGTTGCTAGAATATGTTGGCGTTTCCCTACTATCATTAAAGCATTGGGGTCTGTACCTCCTATACACTGAAAACATCGAAATAAAGACTACTGACTACTATCGCTTCAGAAGTCTTCGTTGCTTGGCTGTGCAAATATTCTGCGAAAGTTGATATCTGTTTGAGGTTGCATGACTTCATGAAGAACATCCATAATGGAAGATCGCCGGTTGAAAAAAAAAAATAATAATAATAATAATAATAATAATAATATGGGAACATCAACAATCCCTGTTGTAGTTGGAGCCTTAGGATTGGTTGGAAAAGATTCCAGTAGACTAACTGAAGGGATCCCTGGAAGTCCATGCCTCAAAGAGATACAAAAAATTATTCTGACAAGTACAGCCCACACTTTACGAAGGGCTTTATCTATGTAATAATTTTTTTTTTCAGTGGAAAGTGTCATGATACCATTTCTAAACTTAGGTCCCTGGGCGGGACCCGGAAAGAAATGTGTAAACGGCAGATATCAAAGGAAATAATAATAATAATAATAATAATAATAATAATAATAATAATCAAACGAGTTTCAAATGAGTGAAGAAATACAAGTAATGCACAATACACCAACTGAAGCTGAAAAATACTGAAAAAGAAAGCAAATGCAAATGCAACCGACCAAATACAGAAACGATGGCAAGATAAACCGCTTCACGGTCAATACTCTGCCCGTACCAAACAAACTGATATAGACAAACCCCGTACCCATCAGTGGCTACGTAGTGCAGGGTTAAAAGCTGAAACCGAAGGTTTTATTCTTGCTGCACAGGACCAATGCTTGATAACTAGAAATGATCAAGCACATATACTGAAAAATTGTGTTAGCCCAAAATGCAGATTCTGTGATAAATATCCAGAAACAATTGACCGCCTTGTATCAGGTTGTATGGTATTGGCACCCACTGAATTTAAAATCCGGCATGACAGAGTGGGCCAATATCTGCACTGGAAAATCTGCAACTTCTACGGGAAGGAAACTGCAAGAAATTGGTATGAACACCACCCAGACCCGGTTACGGAGATAGGACATGTTGCAATTTTATGGGACTTTCCTATACACACAGACAGAACAATCAAAGCTAATCGTCCAGACATCGTTATTAGAGACCGCAAAAACAAAAAATGCCTTCATATTGACATGGCATTCCCTGTAGACTGCAATGTATTTTTGAAGATCTTCAAAAAGCTATCAAAATACAAGGACCTTGAAATCGAAATGTCAAAAATGTGGCACATGGGGACATCAACATTTCTAGTTGTAGTTGGAGCCCTCGGATTTATTGGAAAAGATACCAATAGACACATTAAAGGGATTCCTGATAGCCCAAGCCTTAAAGAAACACAAAAAGGTGTCTCATGAGTACAGCCCACACCTTACCTTTTATCTCTGTAAAATATGTGTGATTTTTTTTTTTTTTTAATTGCTCAGCGGAAAATGTCATGATGACATTTCTGACCTTAGGTCTCTGGTCGGGACCCGGAAAGATATGAATACACACCAGAAACAATAATAATAATAATAATAATAATAATAATGATGATGATGATGATGATGATGATGATGATGATGATGATGATAATAATATAACAACAACAACAACAACAACAACAAATGCAGGAACTGCGGGAAATATGATGAAACTGTCGACCATATTATCTCAGGATGTCCGGAACTGGCAGAAAATGAATATACCCAGAGACATAACAAGGTAGCGACACATGTGCACCGGAAAATATGCAAGAAACACAAAATCGAAACCATTGAGAGATGGTATGACCACCACACCAGACACAGTTACCCAAAATAACGATGTAACTATCCTCTGAAACATGCCAATACAAACTGACAGGGAAATAAAAGCCAACAGACCTGATATTATCATAAAAGACAAGAAATTCAGGAAGTGTATGCTTATTGACATAGCAGTACCATCTGAGAGAAACACCTCCATAAAAATTATCGAGAAATTGTTCAAATACAAGGACCTGGAGATCGAGATTAATGAAGACTGAGACTGTACCAGTAGTAATAGGAGCTCCGGGCCTCTTGATAAAAAGGAATGGACAATTTTACTAACAGTGTCCCTGGTAACATCAACATAGACGTTGCCCAGAAGATCGCCCTACTAGGAACAGCCCATAGACTAAGAAAAGTGCTATCAGTAAAATGACAAATCTCCTATAGGGCCTAAGGACCATAGTTTGGACCCTGCTCTACAAGTTACAAAACAGGAAACATAACATACACAAATAATAATAATAATAATAATAATAATAATAATAATAATAATAATAAAACGAAATAAACAGGATGTGGGGAATGTAGACTGAGACTGTACCAAAATTAATCGTAGTTAATCGTGAGAAAAGGAATGGACAATTTTACCAAGAATGTCCCTAGTAACATCAACATAGACGTTGACCAGAAGATCGCCCTACTAGGGACATCCCATAGACTAAGAAAAGTGCTGTCAATTAAATGAAAATTCTTCTAAAGAGTCTAAGGACCATAGTTTGGACCCGGCTCTACAGGATAGAGAGCAGGAAACACAACATACGCAAATAATAATAATAATAATAATTGACAAAATAAGTGCCACCTTATTGATATGGCAGTCCCTGCAGACTGCAATGTATCTTTGACGATATTCGAAAAGCTGTCAAAATACAAGGACCTTGAAATAGAAATAGAAATAGAAAAAAAATGTAGCACATGAGGACATCAACAATCCCTGTTGTAGTTGGAGCCTTCGGATTGATTGAAAAAAAAGGTTCCGATAGACTCATTGAAGGGATTCCTGGTAGCATAAAAAGTAATACAAAAAGAAGTACAAAATATCAATATACAAAATAATGCCTGAACGAAAAACTGTGTACACACAAGTAATGAGGCCATTTCTGACCTTAGATCTCTAGTTGGGACCCGGAAAGATATGGGTATACAACAGAAATCAAAAGAACAAATAATAATAATAATAATAATAATAAATTTTATATATTTTTTTTAAATTGAGTGAAAATGTCATGTTGCCTCCACTTTTTACCATCGTTGACTGCGTGCAAGTAAGTTTTCTAGGATATATCCTAGAAAAACTTACTTTTATGCAGTGTTGTCAGACTCAGTGGCATATCTCGAGTGTAGCAATTGAATTTGCTGCCTCCCGACCCCCGCACAAAATACATATTGCACAGTGACTCACTCTTAAAGTTAAAAAACTAGTTTGTGAACAATTATAATATTACTTTCACAGACTCAAATATAGTATGCTTTAAATACGCAACAAACGTACTTAAACTTTATCCGTAAAAGTTAAAAAGCAAAAATGACATATCAGGAAAAAGTGTCAAAAATTAGGAGCATCTTTATTTTTTAAATGAAAATGACGGCGTATAAGACGCACGCCAATTTCAGCAGGGCAAATCAAGAAAAAAATTAGTAATTAATAAAATTAGTCAACCTACATATGGCATATAAGAGGCAGGGGGAATTTTAAATGTAAAAAAAAAAAAACGTGTGCCTTATATACCGTCAAATACGGTACAAGTTTCTACAAAGTAACTTTTCTTGCTTTTTAGTTGGCAGATTCTTCAGTGACATCGTCACAAGATATCTCATCTGTCAAATCTATCTACTATAGAAAGTAAATAAACCAATATAAACGCCATGGTTTAATTTTCTTGAAATCGAAAAGTTCCTTCAACTGTGAGGATTTATTTATTTATTTATTTATTTCTACAAAGAAACTTTTCTGGCTTATTGGTTGGTAAATTCTTCAATGGCATCGTCAAAAACGATTTCATGTCAATTATCGCTCTATAGACAGTAGATATGCGAATATATATGCCAGGGGTGGCCAAACTTGTTTAATGTAAAAAAAAAACATACGATAAACATCAGTTGTTTGAGAGCCGAAACACATGAACAAAATTTACACATACGTTTTTGTTACATACACATTTTGTTACAAATTTTTTATAGAAATATTAAGGAATACATGAGTGCAATAATATTTATTCATGCATGCAGTTTTTTAAACTGTTAATTTGTATTGGTTTCCATAATCACAAAATACAAATATATATACAGTGTAACCCGGATATAAGAGACCCGGATATAAGAGAAACTCGGATATAAGATAGATTTTATCTGGTCCAAAATTAGAGCCTGTGTTAATGTATATATAGTGTAACCGGGATATAAGAGAGTTGTCGGGACCGGAGAAGAAGTCTCTTATATCCGGGTTTCTCTTATATCCGGGTTTGGTCTATTTTGTTTAAGTAAGTATGGCTCTAATTTGGGACCAGAGAAAATCGCTCTTATATCCGGGTTTCTCTTATATCCGGGTTACACCGTATAATAGACCAAACCCGGATATAAGAGAAACTCGGATATAAGAGACTTCTTCCCCGGTCCCGACAACTCTCTTATATCCGGGTTACACTGTATATATATATATATATATATATATATATATATATATCCCAAATGTTTTCAAAATCTTGACTGATGATTGTTTTAACGATATTGAGCGTATTTTAATACGGTAACGAACCACGGGAAGTTTTAAGAAAAAAGTGCGAATTTGTATTTCAGTAACATTGAAATAAACCTGTACATGACACGAGTGCAGTCCCCTTCATCCCCTGACATTCCTCAGTAACACTTGCTGACCGGAAATTTCTTTAATCTCACTTCCTTCCACCATTCCTTCCTTCAACACTAAAGAACAATCCCTCACTCAGATCTAGCATTAAAATTAGGATTTAATTTCTTAAATATTTTTGCTAACCATGAACATTAAACTTACGTTGTAATCCAATGAAGTCTCAATTCATACCCAGTAAATAATTATAAAGCTTGGATTTTTTTTTCTTTTTATATTAATTGTGATGAAAAAAAGGAATTCAGTCAACATATTTCCACAAGCCGCATATTAAGGGTCAAAGAGCCGCATGTGGCTCGTGAGCCGCGGCTTGGCCACGCCGATATATACCATAGTTTAAGTTACTCGAAATTGAAAAGATCTTTCAACCGTGAGTACTGTCCCGACATTAAAACCACTTTTCTTTCAAACAGCCTATACAGGTTTATAGCTACGGGCCGTATATTAAAGGTCAAAGAACCGCATGTGGCTCACGAGCCGCGGTTTGGCCACACCTGATATATGCCAAAGTTTAAGTTACTCAAAATCGAAAAGATCCACATTCAACCCACATTAAAATCACTTTTATTTCAAACAGCCCATACAAGCTTATAGCCTACAGCAGACACAAAAGTACCGTCTTCATAAAAGTGCCGCCCGGAGCGGACCACCCCCTCTAGGTACGCCACTGGTTAGATTGGATAACCTCTGAAAGCCTAGCGTTACTAAATTTTGAATGTTACTACTTGAGACTTTTTGGGTTACTTTTAAAAATAACTTCGGCTGCTATTAATAAAGTTCAAATTTTCGTTACCCACTTTCATTACATCAAAACAGAAAACTGTGTTCGAGATTTATATGAAGTAAAGGGTTAAAAAGTGCAAGCTTTCCGTGCAAAGATTCTTTTGTTTGTGCATTGTTTGGTCACTGTTTTCCTTTGAGTGACTCACGTGTTCTGAAACTAAGATTACAAGGTTTGTTCAATTGATTTTTCCTGTTTATAAACATTGTCGAATTCCTAGATAAAAAAAAAATCTCTAGGGAGATTTGTGAATACAATTCAACAGAAGTACCAAGCGAATTCTTTTCAAGTGACGATTCCGCTATCTATAAACAAATATTAGATAGCAATGGCAAAGGAGGAAATCCTGTCTACAAGATTGTCTGGAACAGCTTTCTCAACATGACAAGCATTCTTATAGCTACAGACTTGTATTTACCGTGTCATCTCAGGACATGGACGATCGTCGCTTTCCAGAATTTCTTATCCTTTGGAAATTATGGAGAGCCATGATCGCCTACTCCATGAAGAGACACAGCATATAAAAGAAGTGAATGGATAACAGAGTAAGGACAAAGATGAGTGGTAAAAAGACAAAAGTTACTTAAAACAATAATAGACAGGAAATTGTGGAGAGCCATGATCGCCTACTCCATGAAGTGACACGGCATATAAAAGAAGTGGTTGGATATCAGGACAAGGAGAAAGATCGATAGTAAAGGGTATAATGTTACTTAGTGCAATAATAGACAGGAAGTTGTGGAGAGCCACGTCCTGAAGGGATATGGCATATAAAAGAAGTGAGTTGGATAGCAGAGAAAGAAGAAAATGAATGTTAAAGTGTCAAGTATTACTTCGAGCAATAATAGACAGGAAGTTGTGGAGAGCCATGAGTACCCACGTCCTGAAGGGACATGGCATATAAAAAGTGAATGAATTGCAGGGCAAAGATAAAATGTATGTTAAAAAGTTAAATGTTACTTAGAGCAATAACAGACTGGAAGTTGTGGAGAGCCATGTTTACCTATGCCCTGAAGTGGATGGATAGGCAGACAAGGAGAAAAATGTTACTGACGGCAGTAATAAATAGATAGTTGTGGAGAGCCGTGATCTTCCACAGCCTGAAGGAGACGATTTATGAAGTGAATGGTTATCAGAACAAGGACAACGATGGTGAAAAGTTACTTAGAGCAATAATAGACAGGAAGTTGTGGAGAGCCATGATCGCTCATGTACTGTAGGAAGCCGGTACATAAAATAAGTGAATGGACAGTAGAGAAAGAACAAAATAAACGGTAAAAGGTTACTTAGAGCAATAATAGAGAGGATGCTGTGGAGAACTATGATCGATCAGGTCCCGAAAGGAGGCGGCACATAAAATATGTGAATGGATAGTAGTGCAAGGACAAAATCGAAGTTAAAAGGTTAAGCAGGAAGTTGTGGAGAGTCATGATTGCCCACGTCATGAAAGGACATATAAAATCAGTGAATGGATAACAGAGCGAAGAGAAAATGGATGGTGAAAGGTTAAAAGTTACATCGAGCAAACAAAAAATAGGTAGTTGTGGAGAGCTATGATAATCCACGACCTGAATGGACACGGCACATAAAAGAATTGAATGGATAGCAGAGAAAAAAAAACAAAATGGATGGTAAGAGGTCAATAGTTACTTAGAGTAAAAAAAAAATAGGTAGTTGTGGAGAGCCATGGTCACCCATGTCCTGAAGGGACACGGCACATAAAAGAAGAAAATGACTGGAAAATTATATTCTTTAAAGTTGCAAGTAAATACTTAGAGGTTTTGTGAGAAAATCGATCATTTCGGGTTTGTAGGAAAGAATGCAGATTGTAGTGCATAGCTGTGTATTTTTACTTCCTCTGCACCGTTATTGAAGGGGAGATAATATAATGAGACAGATAAGGAAAGAGATGGACAAGATCCAACGCAAACAGACTTTGAAGTACCACTTCAAACGAAATCACAGAAGCGTGGATGATGTGACCGCAGGCTACATTGATATGCGCTGCGAATCATTTGGTGGAGGGCCGAATACTTTTTCGAGAACTTCTGACAAAGACTTAAATAGCAACAAAGTGCATTTCTTTTCACCGGGAGAATCCTGCACGTTATGCCTGGTATAGAATGTGTCTGTAACACGAAGGAGCCTTGGGACAGCGAAAGATGCCTTCCAAAAGCTAAGCAAAGTATTAGGAAGCAAAAAAAAAATTTTCGTTAGAAACAAAGAAATAAGTGCTGAACTGTTACGTAATATCAGTCCTCCTATATAGCAGTGAATGGTGGACAATCTCCTCACAGATGAAGAAGAGACTTGAAGCAACAGAAACAAAGAAAAGAGTACTGAACTGTTACGTAATATCAGTCCTCCTATATGGCAGTGGATGCTGGACAATCTCCTCGCAGATGAAGAGACTTGAAGCAACAGAAACAAAGAAAAGAGAACTGAACTATTACGTAATATCAGTCCTCCTATATGGCAGTGAATATCGAACAATCTCCTCACCGATGAAGAGAAATGGAGCAACAAAAATTTGGTCCTACAGGAGCATGCTAGGAATACTAAGGAACGAGCATGTAAACAACGACAAAAAACCTTTAGAGAAAATATAAACAAAATGGACACTTCTACTTAACATCAGTAAAAGACAATTGAAATTTCTAGAGCAAATAATTGGGAAAGAAGGCTTGAAAAATGTGATACTCACAGGAAAGATTGAAGGCTAGAATGACAGCGGGAAACAACAAAGAGTTTGAATAAATTGATGGTGGAACAAGGATTAAGTAGAGATAACAAAAAGCCAATATTTATTAAGCGCTACAAAGGACAGGACATTGATTATTTCATTTTCTACGGCTTATCAACCCTTTACAGGTTATTTAAAGCCAGAAAATATTTTTAGAGTGTAAGAATTTTTTTTTAGGTTATAATGATTTAGTGATACATGTCTTACTAATTAACCCATAGCTGGGGGTGAAGACGTGGATTCCTACTTTTCCCAAAGGTATTTGCACGTAAGTGAATATAACGAACCCGACTGGAATTAGAACTCTGCTCTCCGATTAACAATTCCAAGCCATTATCTATTACATCACCGCACATCCCAGCTTACAGCACCAAGCGTTCATCTATCGATGCATTGACCAGGCTAGACATTGCTTAACTTCCATGACCGTACGAGAACCGGTGTTTCAACGCTATGTGGCCGTAAGCTGTTATAGGACATTGTAGAGATGCATGATCGTCAACGTCCTGAAGGGACATGGCACAAAGAAAGAAAGAAGAAGAAGAAGAAGAAGAAGAAGAAGAAGAAGAAGAAGAATGTGTAGCGGCTTGAAATGAGAAATCGGTGATCCAAGTTCGAATCCTAATCGGGTTCATTGCTTTCGCGCAAATACTCTTGGGAAAGGTATGAATATATCATTTCTCCCCACCAGCTATAGGTTAAATAGTAGGACAGACTTGGATCTTCAGTCGGACATATTTACATCACCAAGCGGCCGAGGTAAGAAGATCTCTTTAAGAATCGGGTTCATTTTATTAACAGATATATTTAAAAAGAGAAGAATCAAATTATTATCGTTGTATTCAGGCGATCTCCACAACTTCCTCTCTTTTGTTGCACTACATGACTCTTATCTCTTAATTATCCTTTTCTCCTGTTCTTGCCAGTCATTCACTCACGCGCGTTAAGTAGGTTACCCGCAGTTTGCCCTGCTTCGCTTTCCCTTGTAATGAAGAGGGTGTGTCAGAAAAATGATAACACGAGACTTGAGCATTTCATATTTTACATTCTATTCAACTCAGCCAATTACTCCCATTCAATGTGGGTGAGCTCCCCACCCCACCCCCACTCCAAAAGTTCGAAACGCGGAACTTTACATTCTCGATCTACGGTATGCGAGTGATTGCCCCAACCCCGCCTCTTCTTTGGAGCGATCGTTAAATATTGCTTAGACTGGAATTACCGTATATGCCGGCGCCCAAGGCGACCGTTAAACATATCCTCGCCCAAATAGGGAACCGTCTTATACTCTAGATATAAAATGTGAACCAAAAATCCTGTGGTTAATGTTGTTAGCATGGGAGATTTTTGACGGTAGGCTAACCCCTTCCTTGGTAACTATCAACACAAATATTTTTAACTGAAACAACTTCTCATTATAATAAAATAATAAAGGCGTAGTGTAATAAAAGTACTCTTACCTTATATAATATGTAGTTTGCATGTATATATATATATATATATATATATACACACACAACGCCTGGACATGAGAATTAAACAGCACGTTCCTACCAAAATCAGGAACCACACTTTGCCGTTGAATGGACTCGTCCCAAACACCTACGGGTCCGCCATATGTGAGCACCTATTAAAGAGCAGATTTTGTGCAGCTAATTTTAGTGTTGACCGGTTCACCGTGTTGTCCCGGTCAAACTCGTTATTTCACCTTAAGGTGCTGGAGGCACTTTACATCGGGTCCCGCAAGCCTTCCTTGTGCAAACGTGAGTGTTTGTTGGGGCTCGCTGTCATTTGCCTCTAGCTCCTTTTGCTCATAATTGTTGTTTTTTCCCCCTCCTACTCCACATTTCCTTTTCATTGTACATTTTCTGAGTGTTTTTAATTTAAATTAAATCTCCCGTCGTAAGCCTGATGAGCGGGAGCGAAACCGGTTGCTTCGCCCGTTTTTAATATGTCTAGTAATATCAAGCTTCATACGTTTATTGCTGTGATAAAATTTTGTACCTTCAAAAATATCTTTAAATATATATACATATATATATATATATATTGTCATCCACAGACAGACTGTTTCGCTGTTTCACAGCTCATCAGTGTGCATCAAAACGGAATTGAAACTGATTTGGTATCAGTCGGAGATTTTATCCCTAAGCCATTGGCGCACGGCAGGGATGAAGGTGAATTTAGACGTATTTATTTTTAGACAAACACGCCAGTCACCGGAGAACTCGATTCGACTTTATGAAGAATTAATTTATCGAGTCTAGGAGAATCCTCAACAGAATGCAGAAAGCACTGGACGGTCGTTCCGTCCTATTTTTAGGACTCATCAGCAGTGCGCATCCGCTACCGAGATTCGAACTCGGACTGTTACGATATATATATATATATATATATATATATATATATATATATATATATATATATATTAATTATGTGGTGCACGCTCCAAAAGTATTCTTACAGTTAACAATATCACATTATCTAAAAACACTTCTTTCGGATTACACTTTATCTTTCGATGTCCTGTTATTACCTGGATGTAAAAAACTTACCTAATTCCATAACTGAGGATGATCGTATGAAACGATTGAAAGCTAGCAGTAAAAAAAGACCTGATAAAACCGGAATTTATAAACAAGGATCATACCATTCATTAACGGATTCGAGGTTAATGTATTTTATTATTAAAAATTGTTTGCTAGAGTGATTCTTGCCATTTATATCATTAACTTCATTATCTGCTTTTCGTATGAATGATTCGCGTGATATATATATATATATATATATATATATATATATATATATATATATATATATATAGAACAAGTGAAAAGTTGTAAATTTTAAAAAATGAATGTTTTTTTGTGAAAGTATTTATTTATATTTTTATATATATATATATATTTGATATTTCAGATCGATCCCGATCTTTCATCAGAAATAACTCTTTTTAGAAGTTTGTTTACAAGTAGCGTCCGTCGCGAGATGTGGACGTCGCGTGATATGGAATGCAACTGTGTTGGAATATTTTTAACGTAAATCTAACTGTAATTATATATATATATATATATATATATATATATATATATATATATATATATATATATAATATATATATATATATATACTGTCTCTGTAAAAAGGAAGTCTATGCTTACTGAATTTATTTAGTAAATTCAATACAATACATTTTAAAAGTACATTTTTTTTTGTGGTGGGAATCGTCTTGTATGTCGAATATAGTCCGACACCTATATTTTAACTTGAAAATTTGGGGATCGTCTTATACACCCAGTCGCATTGTATATCAGCATATAATATATGAATCTCGGCTGTACCCGAATATATTTTTTCAATAAATTTTGGCTTAAAACAAGACCCAAGGGTGTTACTGAATAATATTTTTCTATATACCATATATGTCAGCATGCAAGGCGATCTTTTAACCTTAAAAAGCCCCCCACACAAAAATAGGGGGCAATCCAAGCATAAAATGTGAATATTAATTCCTGTGGTTTATGTTAAGTTGTTAGCATGGGATATTTTTGATGGCAGTCTAACCCCTGCCTTGGTAACTATCGACACAAATATTTTCTACTTAAACAACTTAATGAACATTATTATAACAAAATAAGGCACGGTGGAGTAATGGATAATGGCCCGGACTGAGAAATCGGAGAGCCGAGTTCGAATTCGAGGATACATACCTTTCCCAAGGGTATTAGCACGTAAATGCTAATGCTCTTGGGTAAAGGTATGAATCTTCTTCTCCCCCAGCTATGGGTAAATAGTAGGACAAACCGTGTTTTATAGCCTTGGATGGCAACTAGTCTACCGCAGAAATAAATGGCAACCTACTGCGGGGGAAAAAATCTGCCTCGTCAGTCATGTATCGAAAGATACATGATCGCCTAAGCGTGTGGCACATAACTGACTCATAAAAAAAGTGTAGTGTAATTAAAGTACTCTAAAAATAATTTAAAGTATTTATTTTATATTTGCTTTTAAACAAATAAATTGATTTTTTAATAGGTTGTAGATTTGTAAAATGAGACTAAACCTGTTAAATGTTTGACTACATAAAAATAAAATAGATTGGGAAATAAAATGTTTTTTTTTTTAAAATAAAATAGGTTGAAAAAAGATGGTAAAAGGTTAAAAGTTACTTAGTGCAATAATAAACAATGCGTTAAACAGTCGGACAGACTAGGATTAATTTATTCAACAGCCAAATATTAGCCTTTATATACCGCCATTTTTTTTAAAATGGTGTCATTAGTGTGTTTATAGTTACAGATCGTGTTATCATTACCGGGTAACGTTAAGTGGACCGGGTAGATTATGGTAGGGGTAAGGGTAAGTGTACATTGAGGTAATTAACTGACAATATTTCGCCTCCTTTTTTCGATGAATTTGAACAAAAACACAACTGGTCGTGTGTCTCATCAAGCTGTTTAAATATCGCATCCAAGAACGGAGGGACGAGTGGATAGCGAGGAAAAGTCATTCTGGCTACCGTAGCCTCCCGAAGACACAGTACCCACTCAAGAGGTATTGTACAGGGTGTCCCTAAAGTCTGGACACAGAGGAATTCTCATTAACTATATTTTTTTCGCCTACACAGATTAAACACGGTTTTGTCGGAAGAAGAAAGAATTGACTTCTTTTTCTGGGGTATGTTAAAGGAGAAGGTGTACTCAATGAAAATCACAGATGCAACACACTTGATTAAACGCTTAAAGAGTGAATGTCCTAAAATTGGTGGCAATGTGTAAATATTGCATCGAGTTCACGTGACTCTTGCAAAGCGCATCAACCTTTACATCACAAATGATGGAAATCATATTGAAGATGTTATTTGTTAATATTCCAGTTCAAGAAAATGTTGTCGAAAATTTAATTTTCTTGAAAACATGTGTTGTAACCCAGAAGGGGTTGCTGAATGAGGAATAACCAAAATGGAGGTTGAAAATGAAGTGGTAATCTTTATAACATCAACAAAATACAATACTCGCCAGCGGCGCAACTAGGTAAACCACTGCTAGTGGTTGACTACTTAGACAGCATATTACCCCCACTTACAATAGTGTTCAACGTATTTATGAGGATTGGGACATACCCATTAGCGTTCATAGGTACGGTATATAACATTTTTAGGGACACCTCGTAGATTGTGGTAGTTAATTGACAATATTTTCCCACCGTTTTTTCATTAGAATTTGACTGAAAAGAATGTATATGCTTACTGAATTTATTTAATAAAAACATTTTAAAATACGATTTAGTCTTGTACCGCTAATATAGCCCGAAACCTACATTTTAACTTAAAAATTTGAGGTTGTCTTATTCGCCCAGTCGCCTTGAAAGCCAATATATACGGTACTGCCATCTGCCCAATCGTTTTATTTTTGTTTGTTTGTTTTTTTCTCACGCGCGCACATATCAAGCACAGCCTTATTCACAGGTTTTCACCTCTCGGGGTCACCACTGACAACGGGAGGATCGTTGACCTCCTTACCTTTCAGCTGTAGTGGAGGATCATCTCAGAACCACTCTACACCAGAAAATGCCAAACAGAAAAACAATGGAGTGAGTGTCGGATTTACATATGAGCTGCAGCCAAGGGGCCAAGGAGACTGTTTTTTTTTCCTATAATATCTGTGTACAATCAAACCTCGATTCACGAATTTAATTCGTTCCTGAAGGCCGTTCGTAACCCGAAATATTCGTAAATCGAAACTATTTTTCCAATAGAAATCAATGTAGAAAAAAAATCACACTACAATAAAATTGGAAAAGAAAAGTACGATACACGAATGTATACAACACGGCAGTCGACTCTGTTCGAGTTAACTCCGTTTGGTTCGGCAATGTTGTTCGAGAACCGAAATTTTGTTCGATAACCGAAGCATTTTCATCTCGAATATTCTCTTCGAAAACCGATTTGGTCGACATGTGAGACGTTCGAGAACCGGGGTTGCCCTGTATTTGATTTCTTACTGTGACACAAGCCATTATAAAGTGATACAATACATTATTTATAATTACTAACTTGACTATTTGAAGTTGACAATTTTAACAATAAATATATAATTTTTTTTTTCAGCTGTTGTGATCTAGGTTGACAAGTCAGAATTTCCCTTCTCTACCATCTTTATCTTTTTTAGGATGCTTTTTTCTTTTTTTTTTAAATCGTGATCACCCTAAGCAAGGCAGTAGAGCCACCGAGATGCAAGGGTTAACTAAGGAGGAAGAACAGGGGAAGAATAACCAGAAGGACAAACTTTTGCAGATTAAAGTTGGTTGGAAAGCATGGAGTTGGGAGGGAGTTCCACAAGCGAGAAGCGCGAGAGAATAAACTGTTGGCACAGATTTACGGTTTAATCATGGTTTTGTCGAAAGAAGAAAGAATTGACTGAATGTGTGTCTCAACAAGCCGTTTAAAGATCGCATATTCAAGAAAAACATTACAGATGTAACACACTTGATTGAATGCATAAAGAATAGACATGGGCCCGGTTTACATGAACGTCAAAAGGGTAGACATGGGTCCAGTAGGGTAGACATGGGTCCGGTTTACACTAGAGTTCAAAAGGTTAGACATAGGACTGGTTTACATGAGAGTCAAAAAAAAGTCCATGTGGAGTTATTGTATCGAGTTCCACTGGAAAGTGATGAGACCTCGTCGCCAGTTTCGTACTGCGCTTAGATTCGAAGAGTCTAGGTATCATAGCAAAGAGCTCTTCCGTCCAGTTGCCATGAAGGTATTTATAGAAAAGGCAAAAGTGAAGGCAACAGAATATTCGAGATGAAAATAAAAGAAGTTCCACAAGCGAGAAATGCAAGAAAAGTAAATGTTAGCGTAGAATTTACGGTTACATCTAGCCAACTCAACTATAAATTGACAAAATCTCTATACCAGTCAAGTACTGTGCTTAAATTCAAAAAGTCTAGTTACCACAGGAAAGAGCTCATTTGAAAAATTACCATGAAAATACTTATAGAAAAGACACAGGGAGGCAACCTTACGGCGGTGGGAAAGTGACTGAAACCGAGCCGCCAGATCAGGACCAATAATATTGCTGATCCTTCTTTGGATTTTATCAAGGAACACAAGGTAAATAGCAGGGGCACTGGACCATATGTGACAATAATATTCAGATATGTATGAATGGTAGCCTTATAAATATGCAAGGTTCTGGAGAGGAAAGTGTAAAGACTTTCTTAATAGTCAACGTAGCCATGGGTTCAATGTCTTTCTACTTCATGTCAGCTGAAACGTTAGCCTGAGAAGGCACAACTTTCCTGTAGGTTAGCATCTGCCATGCATGAGGGAAAGAGTAGATTAGTTTGGGATATGTTAACAAGCCATTCTTTGCCCCAGTTAACAACAGATTGAAGGTTGTTTTGGACATAAGCTGCCAATTTGACCTTATCGAGTCTTACTATCAAAATGGTTGTATCATCTGCGTTGATACCAAGTTGAGAGCTAATGCCATCGGGAAGGCCATTAATGAAAATAAAAAAACAAGGTAGGACTAAGGATAGGACTCCTGTACATTACTGCTTTATTTGTTAGTGAATTTGAATCCTAGAATTTCATTTTAATACTGACCCTTCATTCTAGATAACATTTCTCTCAGGTGTAAAGTTCAGATAAAAAAATACCATGAAGTTGCTAATGAAATAAATTGGACGAGTTCCAAAATCATTAAAAATTTTAGTTGAAGTGTTTCAAGTTTTACACCAAAAAAAATCATCTAAAAATATTTTTTTTTATATAGACATGGGGTCAAACATACGAAATAAAGGGGCACCCAAATTCTAATATCCCAACAGCCTCTTAAGGCTCAAATCCGGCGCTGAATATAGAAAAGAACAGGTTCATATTCCAAGACCGTAAGAAGACAAGGCAATTGACTGTGACAAATAGTTTCACGTGCAAATCGCTCCGCATACCTATGTCTACTTTTTTGACTGTAGTTTAAATCGGACCCATGACTAACTTTTTGAATTTTATGTGAACCGGACCAATGTCTACCCTTTTGCCTCTCATGCAAACCGGGCCTCTGTCTACATTTTTGACTACTTTAAAACGGAACTGTTTACCTTTTTGACTACTATAAACCGGAACTATGTCTACCTTTTTTACTTATGGTGTAAACCGGACTTACGTCTACCTTCCTGATTCGAGTAAAAAACTGGACCCATGTGACGGGTCGCGTGGGGGGTAAAAACTCAAGTTGGTATGAGGGAGTCATAAAGAACTCGCATTGGATTGTAGGGGGCACGACCATAATAAGGTTGAGAAACACTGGGTCAATGTATGCTGAATGTTTCCTGTAACTGTTTATTTTGAACGGTTCTTTTATAGTATTTATTTCTATATTAGGTCTTTGAGAATGCGGCCGACCGATCCACCAACCTTCCCAGTATAAATCCATTAGTCTCCTCAGTATCATCAGTAAGCCTTTTGAGACCTTAATCAACAAGAAGGTCGTCGAACACGTGTATAGGAACAATTCCTTGTGTGACGAGCAGTATGGGTTTCAATCAGCCCGATCCACTGCTGATTTCATAACACGATTACACACTAAATTAGTTAGGCCATTGACAACACACTCACCACAAGAGCATAGCATTAGATATCTCGAAGGCTTTCGACAAGGTGTGGCACAAAAGTTTGCTACACAAGCTCTCCAGCTATGAAATCACTGGAAGGATATTCTCTACTATAAAATCCTTCCTATCAAGTAGATCCCTGAAGGTAGTTATTAACGGCCAGTCCTCTGAGGCCCTGGGGGTCAACGCAGGCGTCCCCCAAGGATCACTTCTCGGACCAACCCTCTTTCTGATTTACATAAATGATCTTACGAAAGAATATACTTCGATCATTTGTAAATATCTATGTCGATGACATGCCGATATACGGGCGCACGTCTAAAACTCTTGACGATCAGAAATTGGCAGCTGACCTCTCTGCCGATCAATGCCTCTAAAACCAAACTGGTTACATTCCATCACCGCCGATCAGACCCCGAACTACCGCCAGTCCCGATGGACGGGTGTCCTCTCGGGGAGACCCCGTGTCTTGAGAGGATATTGAGCCTAAAACTCACAACTAACCTCAAGTGGAACTCTTATATACGTTCTATCGCTAAAGATGTAGGTAAAATGGTCGGCTCCCAGTGCGGCTCCAGTAAATACCTGACTCCTCATGCTATCCT
>OZ038517.1:52949287-52959287 GCA_964036315.1 Acanthosepion esculentum | reverse complement strand
ATATATGATTCGGGAGGCATGGTAGAGTAATGGATAAGTGGCTAGGATTGAAGAATTGGAGAGCCGTGTTCAAATTCCAGTCAGATCCATTCACTTACGTGCTAATACCCTTGAGAAAGGTATGAATCTTCTTCCTTCAGATATCTGGGGGTGAAGAAGAGTTCTATAGCCTTGGATGGCAACTGGTCTACCACAGAAAGAAATGGCAACCTACTGCGGGAAAAATTCTGCCTCGTCAGTCATGTATCGAAAGATACATGATCGCCTAAGCGTGTATCACGCATGGCACATAACTGACTGATGATTCCTGATAGGGAATACGAGAAGTCTAAATCAAATTTAATGTCAGTCAGGAACCATTCTACAAAGAAGAGTTGATCGGTAGTGATGCCAATATGTACTGGCTACATCCGAAGTAAGGCTTTCACTTGTCACTGCAAACAGAATTGATCTAGAAGGTCCCCTCACAGTAACCAAGTGTCGAATGTGACCTGAAAGGATGTCGGTGGTTGTGCTGGCATATAAACAGGAAATCAACACAGCTGAACTTAGGACACACATGACAACTGGATGATAAGTGTTGCATATTGATATTATTTTTACGGCTAGGACATGCCATGCCCCGATACACCAGGTGCAATCAACCCAATTTCTTTTGTATTCCTTTGATAAGAAGTTCCACTCAGCTTCTTTCCAAGAAGTGTTACTTTATGGAATAGACACCAAGGAGGATGCTTCCTGATCACAAAAAACTTAACCTCATCAAGTCTAGAGTAAAATTCTATAACCTTTGGGAACTTAGACAAGGTGTAATACTTAGCTAGTTTGTCTCGCTAGATCAATTACGACTGAGTAGTGAGTTCAATCCTCACTGCGGGCTCCAAACTTACGGCCTTGTGCCACATCTAAGTTACGCTTAGAAAGTCATTAGGGCACCTCATCACGGTGTAATGGTTAGCAAGCTAGTCTTGCTAGATCAATTACGACTGCGTATTGAGTTTAATCCTGATATTTTAGGCATTGTACCACATCTAAGCTACGCTTAGAAAGTCACTAGGATACCTCATCATGGTTAGCAAGCTTGTCTTACTAGATCAATTACGACTGCGTATTGAGTTTAATCCTGATATTTTAGGCATTGTACCACATCTAAGCTACGCTTAGAAAGTCACTGGGATACCTCATCATGGTTAGCAAGCTTGTCTTACTAGATCAATTACGACTGCGTATTGAGTTTAATCCTGATATTTTAGGCATTGTACCACATCTAAGCTACGCTTAGAAAGTCACTAGGATACCTCATCATGGTTAGCAAACTTGTCTTGCTAGATCAATTACGACTGAGTAGAGAGTTTGATCCTCACTGGGTGCTTCATATATTCAGCCTTGTGCCACATCTAAGCTATGCTTAGACCATCCCTTTAGGCACTTTGATGTGATGTAATGTTTAGTAACCTTGTCTCGCTAAATCAATTACAACTTAGTGCATTCTTGCCTCACTGGTTGCTCCAAACTTATGGCCTTGTGCCACATCTAAGCTATGCTTAGAAAATCATTAGGGCACTGAGACATGTTGTAATGTTTAGCAAGTTTGTTCCACTAGATCAATGATGACTGAGTAGTGAGTTCAATGTTCATTGGTGCTCAATGTTTTTGGCCCTGTGCCAGAAGTAAGCCACACTTAGAAAATCACCATATCTTTAGAACCTTAAGTATATATATATATATATATATATATATATATATATATATATATATTAGTCCATTATAAAATAAAATAATGTAATAAAAAGTGATGTATTAGCAGCTTGACCTCCTCTAGTTTCTAATGAGATATTTGTTTATTGGCACAGAGTAATGATTGATTTAATTTTTAATGCCTTATTAAATATCTTTGTGGGTTATTTAAAGCCAAAACACATTTTGGATTGTAAGAATAAGTTCTTTTTTATGGCTTATCAACCCTTTAGAGGTTATTTAAAGCCAAAACACATTTTGGATTGTAGGACATTGTTTACATTACCCTATGTTGCCAAGCAGTCTCCCATCTAAGTATTGACCATGCTTGATATCGCTTAACTTTGGTGACCAAAAAGGAATTGGCGTTTTCAGCATAGTTTGACTGGAAACACGATTTGAGTCGTTATTCCTTATGGTGGCATTAATTAATACCTTTCGTTCCCTTGTGAACATGCAACCGACAAGACTTTCATGTCAACATTAATGAAAATAGAGACGCAACAACATGTTTTTTTTTTTGCTGAGAGTGGGATCTGCGTTATGTTTACACCCGGTTCATCATATCACAACCCCAAGATATTTGTTCAATCAGTGAAAAGTTGAGAGAGGGACCGGTGCTACCCTAGGTCTTATATTACAAACCTAAGAAATTATTTTTTTATGTTTTTTTACAAAAGCTGAAATTATTCCTGAAAATAAAAAAGTTATAACAGCCCCACACCCACCAAATAAAGCCTGAGATGGAATTGAAGGAAAAGTACAATTTTATTACATTTAAAAAAAATTAAAATTTAAAAAAAAAAAAATTAAAAAAAGTTCAAAAAAGGAAAAGTCAAAACTTTCCTTTTTTTCCCCCATTTTTAAAAGATTTTTTTTAATAATTTTTTCGTTATAAATATTGCATGATGGATAATGACTTTAAGTGATATGCTCTTCCACTACACAGAGGTGTAGCCATAGCAACAGTAAAAGAAAAGCTTACCTACACTCTGTTATGAAAGATACAAATGAAAAAAATAAACACAGTTATCATGAAAATAATTGCAGACAAGTACATTTCCTGCTAAACCCACTCGCAATAAAAAAACGTTTTGGAGTTAAAAATTAAATAATTTTGTTAGAATAACCAAAAACACAAAAAACAAATACTAGTGTCCATAGTAAAATAAACAAAAAAAAACAAAACATTATTTACATTATTCGGACTGTTATCCTCATCTTTGTTGCTATATTCATAATGTTTCAGCCATTGTATGCTCCAAGTTTCTTCAGGTGATTAGAATTTCGAACCCAACCCTTTATTTTGTCCACTGGGGTAGATTGTTCTAGTTCCACATGACATTCCCTTTCCGGATGTCTCAGTTATTTTCCTTTAATTCAACTCTCCAAGTTTTGGTTCACCACTGCTGTGGCCTGCTATTGGACTCACAACTCTATGGATCTAGTCACTGGATCTAACCAGCGTCTTTATCCACTGGACCGTGTGTCCTTGAGGAATCAAAACATGGATAGTTGAGTTAAAGGGAAAAATAGCCGAGACATTCGAAAGAGGCATGGCACGTGGAACTAGAACAGTCTACCCCGGTGGACGTAATAAAGGGTTTGGTTTGAAATAACAATCATCTGAAGAAGTCTGGAGTGTACAACGGCCGAAATGTTGTGAATATGGCAATGAAGATGAGGATAACAGTCTGACTAATGTAAATAATCATAATACCTCATCTCAGAGATACAGACAGAAAAAAAAAAACAGTTTGGTAAGGTGAAAAATTTTAAAGTTTGGTAGCCAGTCGCAACTGATATGAAAAAAAAAATTCTTTGAAATAAAACTGCATAATTGTAAAAATCCTTTGACTGTGCCTTTAATTGTATCAACAGATTTCATGTTAGCTGTATGCGTTTTTTAGTTTGTTTTTCTCTTCTCTAATTCTGGGATTGGCTATGATCATTTCAGGAACTATTCTAACAACTGATCACATTTTTTGTTTTTTCTTATCCTAACAGTTTGGCTGATCCCTTCTTCAGCCTTCCTCAAATGCACAATTCACATAATGGAAGAGAGAAACTAGAACCCCCCCCCCCGACCCCAACTCCCTGATCAATTTTCTCTTTTTACCATTGAAGAAAAGTGGGGAAAAGAAAAAAAGAAAAAAGTTGCAAACATAGTAATTGGACCAACACATTACTTCACAGTAATTTAGATGACATGGGAAATTCCATCAGTCAAAACAGTGGGGCGAGAAAACAAAATGAAAGAAAAAAAAGCAAAAAAGAGATTAGTCGTTCAAAGTATTCTTGGAATGCATCAGTTTCGTCTTTAACAGGCAACCTCATAGTTTCTTTTGTTTTGTTTACCCCCAGAAAATTGTGTCACTGTAAAATAGAAAACTATTTCTGTTAACTGGTTATTTACAGTAACACAAGGTCGCAATTATAAAAGAATGGTTATTAAAATAATCATCCTACAATGTTACCTCCATAGTTATGTAAAAAACGTTTGCCGTGGATAAATAAAATATTTCAAAAGGGAAATTAAAGTAAAAGTAAGAAATACTATAAAGCGAATTAAAAATCCAATTAGTAAGAATTTGATTAAAGAAGAAATGGAAAAAGATGATCCAAGCCCTGGCATACCCCCCCCCCCCCCAAAAAAAATTTCATACCTCAGAGAAAGTTTTATTGCATATTTTAATACAACCCGATGACTTATTAAGTCAATCTGCTTAAAATACATTTTCAGCATTAGATGACGCAGTGGGTTGATAAACTGTAAAAAAAGAACTAAACAAACTATTACTGCAAATAGTGACACCCCCCCACCCCAACAACAAAAATCAATTGTACATTTTTCATTAAATTACTCAACAGGATCAATAGCTTAAATACAGATATTGTCTTCTGCTGGAAACCAAGCCTAATGATGGAGCTGATTCTGCAACAAGAAATGCATCTACTATAAACACATCAGGCCCCTTAAATATCAAAATCCCATATACAGACCTGAAACCAACAAACAATAATTATATTAGAGAAGAGTGGCAGAACCTATGGATCTCCTACCGAAACAAAATTTAACCAACTATAGGAGAATGGCATCAGAAAGGCCAAACTAAAAGAGAAGAAGTGATTATGTCCAGGTTCCATACTGGACATACTACCATAACGCATTCGTATATCCTAAAAAAGGAAGATCCTCCGGTACGTGTGGCATGGCCAAAGTCATTCACCATAAAACACATAATGACAAACTGTAGCAATTTTAATTCAATTTCCTTAAAATACTACCAAACAAGAAACTTAAAATAATTTTTTCAAAATACTAATCCACTTTACATATTCCAGTTTGTAAGAGAAATTATTTTAAACTTTTCTCAAAAATATAATTTTAAAAAAATATAGCCATAACTATCAGCAGTTTTATTACTGAAAAAAAAACTATTTGACTTTTTAATTAGAAGATTTTATTTTGGAGAAAGATTAAATTTTGGCGTTAAATGGCCCACTGGGTTGATATGCTGTAAAACAAACAAAACAAACGCTAGAACATGAAGAGAAATTTCGTTAAGTGTCACCAAACATTTACCTTACTTCAAAAGTCTTGATTTTTTCAGAAGTCAGAAAACCTATACGCTCATAAGGGCAAAATTCTAAAAATAGACATACTGTATACTAATAAGTGATGAATACAAGAGGTGTGTCTTTTAGTTTTTGAGAGGGGGGGATATTGTTTTTTATTAATATGCAATAGATGGGGAGGAGTCTAAATAAAGTGGGCAGGGCGCTAGAAAATCATTTGAAAAGCAAAGATTTTAGTCTTTGCATAAAGATTTACACTATTTTCATCATTTGGACTGTTGTCCTCATCTATATTGCCAGATTCATGATGTTTCGGCCACTGTACACCCCAACCTTCTTCAGGCTGGAATTTTAAACCAAACCATTTATTTAGTCCATGACGGCAGATTGTTCTAATTCCACATGCCATGCCTGTTTTGGATATCTCAGTTTTCAGATAATTCCCTTTAGTAACTCAAGTTTTTATTCACCTTTACTATAGCCGGGTATTGAACTCACAACTCTTTGGGTCAAGTCATTTTTTGGATTACTTCAACCAATGCTTTTACCCACTGGGCCATGTGAATATGTCAATAAAGATGAAGAGAACAATCCAAAAGATGCAAATAGTTTAATAGTTACAATACCTCATCTGTGATATATAGACAGATTTTAAATAAAGAGTCGTCTTTTTTCTTCTTTTTATTTTTAAAAAATAAAGAAAAGAAATCCATCAAAGAATGGGACACAGCATTTGCAGGGAGAATAAAAAAGAACATTGGAATGTTCTTTTGTTTTTAAACAATGCAGTTATCGTTCCCTCTATTTGGTGCCTCAGAATACCATTGGAAAGAAAATTTATTCAGAATTAATCATTTGTTTGGAAGTTTTCTTGCATCCTTGCCATTTCCTGATTCCTGTTCTTTTATTGTCCTTTCTCCTCACTAAAGTTTTCTCATTCTATTTCATTCCCAGTAACCACTTGCATCCTAGTAGGTTCATTTCCTTGTTTTGGGTGGAAAAAAGAAAAGAAAAGTGTTTCAAAATGTTCTGGGTTTGAAATATCTTCAATTAAGTGGACCCCATTAGACATAAAACATGTTCAAACTTTCCTAATCTCAAAAACAACGGCTTTTTCTCCAATAAAATATAAAAATGTAATAATGAATGCTTTTTTTTTGGTAGAAGCTTTTAATATAGCATTTAAGAAAAGGATATATTGTAACATGTTTATATTTTATTGCTCTTTATTTCAAAGAAAAAGAAAAAGAAGAAGAAATAAAAACGAAAAAGTAAAAAAAGAAAAAGAAGAAAAAGAAGAAGAAAAGTAAAGAAGAAAAAATAAAAGAAAAAGAAAAAGAAGAAAAAAGAAAAAGAAAGAAAAAAGAAAAAGAAGAAAAAGAAAAGAAGAAAAAAGAAAAGAAAAATAAAAGAAAAAAAAAAGAAGAAAAAGTGAAAAAGAAAAATAAAAAGAAGAAAAAGGACAAAAGAAAAAAAAAGAAAAAGAAAAGAGAAGAAAAAAGAAGAAAAAGAAAAGAAGAAAAGAAAAAGAAGAAAAGAAGAAAAAGTGAAAAAGAAAAGAAAAAGAAAGAAGAAAAAGAAAAAAAAGAAAAAGAAAAGAAGAAAGGTAAAGAAGAAAAAAGAAAAAGAAGAAAAAGTGAAAAAGGAAAGAAAAAGAAAGAAGAAAAAGGAGAAAAGAAAAAGAAAAAAGAAGAAGAAAAAAGAAGAAAAAGAAAGTTTTTTGATATGAGGAATTTTTCAAAGTTTCTAAAATATTGACTCACATTCAAAAAAAGAAGTCATGTCTATCACATCTTCATCTCTAACAAGGTTCACATACACAAAGATATCTCAAAACAAGTACATTTTGCGACCCCGTTCCTTAATAGATGACTAATCTGCAATAAATTTCCCTAATTTCTGTCCAATTTGTGATGCCCAATTTTCTGCCATTTTGAAAAACTGGAATTTTCAGAGCAAGCTGACAACTTGATGACCTGGACCAAAATATTTCTTGATCTTGGACGGTCACATCAGAACACTCAATAAAAATTTCCTCTGGCCTATGACATTTTTATGATACTTTATGTCAGAGTCTGGACTAAGAGTGAAAAAATAAAAAATATAAATAAAAATGAAATATACCTATTGCCCTGAACAGAACAAATTTTCCCTATAAAGTATATCGCCCCCTCCCCAAATGTTCGTGTTACTGGAACTCTTTGCTTTATGTTGAACTCAGTGTTTTTGTAAAATGAAGTACAGTGTAACCCGGATATAAGAGAAACCCTGATATAAGAGAGCTTTTCTCTGGTCCCAAATTAGAGCCTGTGTTAATGTATATATAATAGACCAAACCCGGATATAAGAGACTTCTTCTCTGGCCCCGACAACTCTCTTATATCCGGGTTACACTGTAGTAGTGTATTGGTAAGACCACTGACAGTAAGGCAGGTTGCACGACCATGACTACTACCATTCATGCCTTCATATTTGAAATGGTTTAAAAAACCAAAAAAAAACCCACAAATTACATATACCCAGGTTAACCCATCAACTTCTGTTGACAATTATTTTGGTTATTGTACTTCTAGTTTTAATTTCCATTTTGTTGCCCAAGAGCCACTCAAGGTAGATGGGTAATGGATTGTTGCATTAGTGGTAAGAGTAAAGAAGTGTAGTGGTCGGGAAAGCATCCTCCTAAGATTCTGTTCCACAAAGCAACAGTTCTTGGGAAGAAGCTATCTGGGTGGAACTTGCTCCTTACTAAAGGAATGCAAAGGGAATGAGGATGCTTCACCTCAATGTATGGTGGGTCGGGGCTTAGCGAGGAGGGTTAGAGTTGGGAGAACTAAGGAAGATATTTCGTTTGAAGATTTTCCATAGAAATAGAGTCATGAGAGGCTTGCAACCTTTAGTCTGTGGGGAAATGGGTTGTATAGTGGAAAATAATTTGTCAGCCACAAGGCTGAGAGAAGGCTTCTGGACTCTTCAAGACTAGAAAATAGAAGACTGAGTGCATCTACATCTTTGCGAGTCAGAATCTCTGATACGCTACTCCTAACAAATCTGCACAGAAGGTATTTAATCTGATGGGGATGATTTCAAATCTGTTCTTCCATCTTTGGAATGACAAAGCAATTGATTATTGAGAAAAAGCTATGCCAATATCTTTGTGAAAACTAACCAGGTTGAGATCACTTATCTTAAGAATAAAAATTTGTTACCTCCAAACATGGCAGATATATATCTCATCTTTATTTTTTATTTAACTTGCAATAAACATTATTCCATTATTTGGACTATTGTCCTCATCTTTGTCGCCATGTTTATCATGTTTCGGCCGTTGTACGCTCAGGCCTTCTTCAGGTGGTTGGAATGTCAAACTGAACTCTTTATTTCGCTCACTGGGGTAGACTGTTCTAGTTCCACATGCCATGTCGAATCTCCTGTTAATTCCCCTCTCCAAGTTCTCCACTGCCTTAATCAGGTATTGAACTCACACTTTTTGGGTCCTGTCACTGGATCTAACTAATGCCTTAATCCACTGTGCCATGTGTCCTTGACGACATCTGTGTATGAATTTCTGGGTATTATAAACCTAATGTCTTCAGCTCATTTTTTACCAGTGCTCATATTGCAATTTTTTGCTATTATCATTGCATGATTTTTACTAAAGCTCATATTGGAATTTTTGTTGTTATTATCGCTTTTCTTTAGTACTCCTTATTACTGGTTCCCATATTGTATTCATTTCTATGCTTGGTTGGCTCAGGAGATTTTTGTGGCCTAGCATATGTGCTGATTCCTGAAGTTTACGAATTTTCCAATGTTGTTCTTTGTCTATGATCTCAACCTGATCGCACAGAGGACGGCGATCTCCCTTTTCTCCCCATATGTGGTCAACCATGTCTAATTTTTCCACTTCCCCTCATGTTACATAATACCTCATCTCAGACATATAGACAGAAACATTATTCCTTCTAAAGAAGGAAAACCCAGATCTTCACTTTTGATGCTGTAATGTGCGGCTTGGGGAAAATGAAAGGCACATATCAGAAAGATGTATCTAAAGGTTGGGAAGTTGGATTCGGCATTACATTATAATTTTGAAATCTACTACCCCCCCCCCAAAAAAAACCTGACTTTTCCAAATAAAATATTTTTTTTTAAGTTTTTAAGTATTTTCTAAACCATTTTATTTGGCAAGGTTCCCCCATGCTCAAGATATTTTAAATATTTATTTTTTAAAACAAATGGGATAAAAGAAATGTTTTCTTTAACTCTCTGGAAAATTAAACTTACTGCTGCAATTAGTAGACTGCTTGTTCTGTTAATTGGTTTTGGTGTTGAGAAAAAATAAAAAGTGGTTGTGAGGTCGGTTTGCAAAAAAAAAAAAAAAAATTAGATTAAAAAACTTGTTAACACATTGACTGCCAATCATGAGTTATCTCATGCCAACTACAAATTATCTCATGCTTGGTATTTTCTGATACATTTCCATCTGCAAGCACCAACGAGTTTATTTGCAATGATACATTTAGTGTGTAAACAACACTAAGACATCAGCTGAAGTTATAAGTCAACTTATAACAATGTTTTATTGCCTAAGTTGGCCATTATAAAGTTGGTGTTTGAAGTAAGATTTTGTAATTGACCTCCAAGGGTCAATGTCTCAAATAATTTTTCTTTTTTTTACAAACAA
>OZ038517.1:52919287-52944287 GCA_964036315.1 Acanthosepion esculentum | reverse complement strand
TAGTTTTGTCTACTGGCCTGAATATTTAAGACATCTTATTAAAGGAAATAAATAAAAAAATGTAGTGTTTAATAAATGAACACACCATCTACTCAAAATAGGTATCCACTAAAAATAACATTTAAATAATATATATATATATATGTGAAGAAATATAGTCTTAAAGTGTGCTATATTTATGGGATAAAGTGCTCAATATCAGAGATAGAGCGTGTGTAAATATAAAAGTGAACATAGAAGTCAACACTTAGAGGCGACAGGCCCAATGATTGCATCTAGCATGAAACAGACTGTCACCTCTAAGTGTTGACTTCTATGTTCACTTTTATATATATATATATATATATATATATATATATATATATATATATTTAGGCAGCAATCCTTCTTTCATGCACATTTCATTGAAAACGACAGACAAGGTGCTTTTATTTAGCTTTTTATACAATTTCTCATGCGATCTAATAATTTCTTTTTCAGATGATAAATTATATAAAAACTGTCCGAATGTTCTTGTCTGTTGTTTTCAATGAAATGTGCATATAAATATGCGTGCATGTGTGTGAGCGAGAGATCCATATATATATGATCAATATATGCTAATTAAATAATGTTATTAGCATAAAAAAAATTATCATAAGGTTTTTTTCCCCTGAATTTCTGTTTAGGATTGGGTTTCTGGTTCCTTCTGAAGTATCCTTAGTCTCTTTCACTCTCAGTATCCCCTTGCATCTTAGTAGCATTATCACCTTGCTTGGGGTGAATTGATTAAAAAAAAAAAAAAGAGAGAGAGCTGGCGCTGTTCATCGTTACCAGCTGACCCGTCCTAACTAAATATACCTCGACACACTGCTGTCATTTATCAGCTAGAAACTACAGTAGAAAGAGATTTCACTGAAAGAAAGTACTGTTAATGGTAAAACACTAAACTTATAAAACATAACATTAAAGCCACAGAGAAATATATCTATCATACAAAGTAGCTAAAGAATGAATGAAAGGTGAAGGGGTCGATGTGTTTACCGTGTGATTTTTCTCCTCATGTTCATTTGTAGTGCTTGTTTGCTTTTTATATACAGTAATGTTTTCTGCTATAGCTGAAGTGATCTTGCAATATACTGATAGTATGATTTAGACATTACATTACATTAAAAACCTCTTTCCTGGATACACCCAGATAAAAAGCAGGTGCATTTAATAGGCTTGTGTGACATTTACACTCTCAAATATAGTATTTAAAATATACCAATTTATATGAAGGACCGCTTTGAATGTAATCCCTCCTATTTCCATGGTAACTATGACAAATACAATTGTGACACAATGGGACCCAGCCATGATTAGAACACCTACAATGTCAAGTGGGATCAAATGATTTTATTCTGTGATAAGAAGGGCCTGGTGTTTTTCGACCAGCCATAAGGAAAAAGGAAATAGAAAGTAAATAAATGAAAACTTTCAGGATAAAGTGCCACTTGGCTGGAAGGTAGGAAGTTTCAGTGGTAGACATATATAGGCAGAGTCAAATTTACAATTTGTAGAGGGTGGCGAGATGATAGCCACTTATAAGCAAGCTGTTGCTGGGGTAACAAGTGAGACAGTTAAAGCAAAAGTCACTGGCTGAAGGGAAGATCTGGTCCATTAGTCTGCTGAGAGAGAAGATAGAAGTAGCAGGAAATGTCTAAAGTATCTTCTATCCAATGCCCCTCCACAGACCATACCAAGTGAATCCATCAATAAATAAATGTATCAGAAACAGAATTCATATTTGCATTTCTTGCCAGCATATTGGCTTCATCTTTCATTCCCTTAGAATGCACACTCATAACCAGAATGCAAATCAATGCACATTCATATCCAGAATGCAAATCAAATGTAGAGTGCCTTTTTTTTCAATCAGTGAAAAACTGTGTACAGGCCCTGATGATATGTTTACACAGGGAGCTCAATAACACTTTTGGATAGAGAAGTTTTTCAGCTATAAAACACGAGTCACCACCATTGGTTATACGAGGGTCATTCAATAAATAAGGTGAATTTTTCGGTATAAGGACTTCTAATACAGATAGCTTACTTTTTTTTTTCAACGTAGTCTCCCAGCACTGTCACACACTTTTCCCATCTGTATTTACTGTCCCCCTGCCACGAGGGATAGATGTGGCACAAGTAGGCTCGGCCAAAAAATGCCCGTAGATCCCGTATAAATGGGATCGGGTTGGTCAACCACACCGAATGAGACTCTGCCCTTCAGCGGAGCCTTGTCCGGGTTCCTCTCTGCTCAGAGGCAGAGTTCGACCGTCTAACAGAGAAGACATCGCCGTCTACTCTGTTGCAGGATTATGGACAGACGAAACCAACACAGATGTTTGGACATAATTCTAGAAATCATGTGTGAAGTAATGATGGTGATGCCTTCAAAAAGACAAAAAAAAAACAGTATTAACAGCAAAATTTGGTAGTGGCAGCATCACGGTTTGCGGATGTACAAGGGTCATTCAATAAATAAGGTGAATTTTTCGGTATAAGGACTTCTAATACAGATAAAAGCCTACTTTTTTTTTATTCTTCAACGTAGTCTCCCAGCACTGTCACACACTTTTCCCATCTGTGCACAAGCTTCCGTATTCCCTCAGCGTAAAAATATTTGGACTGATGTCTCAGCCAGTCGCTGACAACACTTTAGACTTCATCGCCACTTTTAAACTTCGTGCCTCTCGTGAACGCTTTCAAGGGACCAAACAGGTGAAAGTCTGAAGGGGCAAGGTCTGGGCTGTAAGGGCGATGAGGGAGCAGTTCCCAGCCCAGCTTGTTGATAGTCTGCACCGTTTGGGCAGCTGTGTGAGGCCTTGCGTTTTCATGATGAAAGATGACTCCTTCTGACTGATGACCCCTGCGTTTGTCCCAACAGATAAGCTCAAAGTCCTTGCAATGTCATCCACTGTCACCCTTCTGTCAGACTGAATGAGGTCATTGACTGATTCGATCACCTCAGGAGACCTCACTTCTGTAGGCCTCCCAGGCCTGTCTTCATCCTCAACACTGCTCCGTCCTTCTTTAAACAATTTAGCCCACTTGTAGACATTTTTTTGGCTGAAACATGTGGCACCATACACAGTTGACATTCTCCTATGAATTTCAACTGGTTTGCACCCTTCAGCAAACAAAAACTTGATAACTGACCGCTGTTCAATCCTGGTCGGCCATCTTTGTTAATCACCAAAACTCTTAAAGTTTTTTTTTAATCTGCAAAAGAAATTAAATCCATATGAAAAAGAAGTAAAACGAAAAAAGAAAATAAAAAAGAGTAAGCTTCTATCTGTATTAGAAGTCCTTATACCAAAACATTTGCCTTATTTATTGATTGACCCTCGTAAATCTTTGTTATGGTAATTTACCCATGCATGCATGGACTCTCCCAGCTATAAATAAGAGCAGGTACTGCCTTCTAGAGGGGGAAGTTTCCAGCAGTCAGCTCTGACAGTCGGACCGAACATTCTTGCTGTAACACTCACGTTTGTATATGTTTGTATTACTGTTTCTGTTAATATATTTGTTTAACTCAATTCCTCTCTTTGTGTCTTTATTTCTGGCCCTAACAAGGCCACAACAATTTTTGACAGCTGTGCAGGAATATGGCTTGTCATACACATCAATGAAATGCATTTCCCATCAATTAACTCTGCTCACATCCACTGTTTGGTTTCAGAAAATCATCAATAAGTAAAATTTTTACATATGGAGGAATTTAATGATACACCCCTGCTTCATATGCACTTTTGTGTCAGACATCATTTTACCTATAACAAATTTAAAAAAATATATGGGTTGTTGGGTGGAAGGTACAACCTCTGCCTCCATACTACCAACATCCACTTCTGATACTGTAGGCCAATTTAATAAATGAGGAGGCATTATATTAGGCGCAAGAGCAACCTTCATAGTAGTATCTCACATTTATAGGGTTCGCAACCATTTTTGCATCATCACCCACTTTCCCACCTGTATAGTAAATATTCAAAAGCATACCAAAATTGTTTGGTAAAAGTTTGTTACTAGTTCATAAACTGACTTTATGATGTAGTAAAAAGAAAAAAAAATACCAAAGGGAGATAACAAATAATGCTTACTTTGCTGCTGCTGCTGCTACTAATGTATTAAAGCATAAATGAAAGCAAATTTGATCATTGAAAACTATAGAAAGGGTGTTCCAAAAACTTGGACTGATTTTAAATGTGTATTAAGTTTAAGCGTCTAATGATTTTTTTCTTTTTCTTTCAAATTTAACAACTTAAGTCTTTGGCAATTTCAACCCTGGAAAGATTAACAATCAAACAACATGTTAAAGGACAGCACCACATGCCGCACAGCCAATGCAACAATGACTTTATTGAATGAGAAGTTCCAAGGTCGCATCATCTCTTAAAACAGCAAAGTCAATTGGCCACCACGATTGTGGGACTTGACGCCTTTAGATTTCTTCCTTTGGGGTCATCTCAAAAGTAAGATCTATGCCAACAAGCCAACAACAGTTCAACAGTTGAAGGATGATATAATAAGGCATATTGGGGAGATCGAAGAGCAACTATGCAGAGACATCATTAAAAATTTTGACTGAATAGAGGTGTGCCACCGAAGCCTTGGCAGACATTTGGGCGATATTATTTTTCACACATAATTGCCATGACTTAAATAACAGGATCCAATAGAGAAATAAATAAATTTTCACCAATAACACTGATTTATTTACTGCTGATTTTGATCCCTCTTAATGAAACACCCTTATATATGATCCCTCTTAATGAAACACCCTTCATATATAATTTAGTTTTAGTTGGCCTTCTGTTATCTGATTTATATCTGGAAAAAAATTTTTTATTTCATCTAAAGAACTATTTCAATGTTAATGGCCCTTCTCAAGACTATAGAAAATAGCAAAAATATTCTTTTTTTTGTGAGGATATTTACATTATCGAGGAATGTGACCCAGTTATCCCCATTTAGGCTTTTTTTTTTTAATTCTTTGCATATTTTTTTGTTGTTGGGGTAACATGTTGAAATAGCTTTTTAATACTCAAAATCCGATATCGCCCACTATTTTCTGTTCACTTGTTCATCACCCACTGGTGGGCAATATCACCCAGGTAGGGAAATCCTGATTTAAACTATCATACAGAATTAGAAAAAACAAAAAAATCTAAACATCTGAAATTTGGAAGCAATTAAAAATGTTCCCTCTGGAAATAAGTTATGAATTCATTATTTTATAATTTGAGATGTAAAATTCAATATTTATCACACAAATAAAATATTACTTTCAAGTCATTCAGGAGAATCTTGTTTTACTGATCATATTTTAATTGATTTGTTTTCTTATGGTTTATCAACCCTTTTACAAGTTATTTAAAGCCAGAAAATATTTTTAGATTGTAAGAATTTTTTTGGAGATAATAATTGACTGATACAAGTCCTACTAATTAACCCATAGCTGGGAGGAAAATAGGTGGATTCATACCTTTCCCAAATTATTTGTGCATAAGTGAATAACAAACCTGACTGTAATGGCAAATCAGAGAGCTGATTTCCAATTCAGAGCCATTATCCATTACACTTCAACAATCCAAGGGTACAACACAAGATATTCCTAAGTGGCCAAACTGGGTGCTGACCAGGCTTGACATTGCTTAACTTCAGTGATCATATGAGAACTGGTGTTTCAACATATTATGGCTATAAGCCATACCAAACACACATCCAACTTTACAGCACCTGGTATCCCCAAGGTACTGTCCAGGCTCGATGTTGCTTAACTTCAGTGATCGTCCAAGAACTGGAGTTTTAATGTGATATGGCTGTGATCTATACCACCCACACATCTAAGCATACACTACCTGGTATTCCACAATGGTCACCATCTAGGTACTGTCCAAGCTTGATGTTGCTTAACTTCAGTGATTGTCCGAGAACCAGTGTTTTGACATGATATGGCTGTAAGCCCTGCTGATTATAGAAACTAATGTTTCTCCTAATTTTTTTTTTTTATGGCCAGTTACCTAACTGAAAAAACTGGGTTTGGGGGTGGCAAGTGAAGAATTGAGGATTTTCCAGAAGTTTTAACTTGGATACGATCACTGACATTCGTTATTTAGAGAAAAAGGATTTAATATTTGCTGTACTGATTTTTATTTTACGTTATTTAGTTAAAAAATTTGAAAGTTGGAATGAATGCCCTATGGGTGGACAATCTGGAATTTGGGTGAGAGGAGGAAAATGCAATTCCCAAAATTTTCAAATGTATTCAAGCATTTAATTCCTTTATAGCCATCATCAAATTGGCACAGAGAGTAAAAAAAAAATAAAAATTTTACGACAACTTTTTGGGTCTAGTCACTGGATTTAACCAATATCTTTATCCCCTTGGCCATTTGTCCTTGAGTTCAATGCCAGTCAACAGCAGTGGTGAACCCACAAACTTGGAGAACTGAGCTAAAGGGAAATAACTGAGACATATGGAAGAGGCATGGCCCGTGGAAGTGGAATAATCTGCCCTGGTGGAAAAATAAAGAGTTTAGTTTGAAATAACAATCACCTGAAGATGGCAGGTGCATCCAATGGCTAAAAACATTGTGAATATGACAATGACGATAAGGATAACAATCTGAATAATCTAAATAATCATAATACCTCATCTCAGACTTATAGTCCAGTAGCTGTTATTGCTCTTTCAGATACTGCCCTTTGATCTCAGCCCTATGTACAGTGAGTTAAGTAAAGCATAACTCAATTGGCACTGGTTGTTTGGTCACTGAAGGCCGAATGCTTCCTTATTAGGGAATGGGTGATATTACCATCTTGCGGACAGATACTCCCTTTTGATCTCAGCCCTATGAATAGCGAGTAAAGAAAAGCATAACTCAAGTAGCACTGGCTATTCGATCAATGAAGGCTGAGTGTTTCTTCATTAGGGATCGGTTAATATTATCATTATATTAGCAACACCTAGAATGGTGAACCTGCAGCCCTATTCTTTATGGAGGTGATTTGAAATAAAATAATCATGTAAAAATACATTATGTTTGCAAGGTAAAAAATATCTCGGTTCCATATTTACAAAATATTAGTTGGGCAGTATTTTTATTTTGCAGTTGTCATTATTTGAAACTAAAGTTTTTGCATAGCCTTTGTTTTTGTGCACAGACATGGACCCTAGATGGAAATTATATATTGCCCTATCAAATCTAAGAAATCAGAAAAGAAAGACAAAATACTTTGCTGTATTTCAAATTGATTTAAATTGATTGGAATATTTTTTTTATTATCAGTAAAATTGCTAAAATCGTCCATATTGACAAATCTGTCAACATAATAAAATTCTCCTTATTAAAAATCTTTTAAAAATTAAATATATTTTCTGAAATGTTATATGAGAAAATTAGCTGATTTAAAATTTAATTAATCTGAATTGAAACAAATATTACTTACTCTTAGTTTAAAATATTGCAGAAAAGCATTTTTCAATACCAAGGTGGGTGTTTTTACAAAGTGTTGGCAAATTTATCGACAACCTGATATTTGTTTGGGAAATTTATCTAAGGAAGAGATATTGGATACAAAATTTGCAGACAAATAAAATGTAAACACCATTTATATATATATCTATATATATAAACTATCCTTAATCTTAACAACAGTAAAAATATTCTAAGCATTCTAATATTTTATTGTATTTTCGGTATTTTAGTTTTATATAAGATTACCAATAAATTATAACTTTACTGTAGTTATCACTCTTATTTTCATATAACGGTATGTATGGATGTCCATGTTTTGCACAAAAAAATTCAAAATTCCTTTTAAAATACTGCTTTTCCATTTATGATTAATAAGTACAGTTTTTATTTAATAAGAATCACTTGGCCCCAACAAATTAATACAAAGATTTAAAAGTCTATACAATATTCTTATTAAAATAAAATAATTAACAGATCGCGACATTTATCAGAGAGATGAAATTTAAATTTTTATTATTGCATTATTCCAAAATGTTAACACATCAGCAGATAGCTATTAATGTCAACAATTGAGCACAAATAGTTATTAATTTTAAAAAAATTAGTAATTAATGTACAATTTTAAATTTATTAATTAATAAAATTAGAAGAGTCAGAATCGATTTTGTATCTGAATTTTCGTAAGAATCTTTGTGTAGTTCTTAAGTTTGCTTTAAAATCTTTTCATCAAAATTAAGATAGCCACAACCTAGAAGAAAAAGCATAACGTCCTTCGCGACAGTCCTTGTTTTTGATAATCTTCTATCTCTAACAAAAGAGCATATTTCAAATATTGCATCATGTGTTATTATTCCTTTTATACCAGGCCTTCTCCATGGAATGCTAACATATTAAATGTTAAAAAATAACCATAAATATGTAAAAAATGCGTATATTTGTGCTATGTAATAATGCTTATTACCTAAAGAATAATAATACTGAATAATTTAATTATAAACATTAAAGTATATAAAGTAATCACATCTCCCTAATAGCTGTTGTGATCTGTTAAATAGTACAAAAAGGTTTAGAATGAATAAAATATGTTGCCATTCTTAAAACAACACGCTGGCATAAAAAAAGACAACTTTTCACCAATAAGGCGATATGTCTACGATTTTTAATTATATATCCTCAAAAATTTAAATGCGATGTTACTCGTTATCTTGTGTCTTCTTAATTCCTGTTCTTTGTTCTCTCTCATTAATATTTTAATTTCTCTCCTATTTTCTCACACGCAGTAACCCCCTTGTGGCTTTATTGCCTTAGTTGATTAAAAAAAAAAAAGAATTCCTAAATCTTGCATTGCATTTAATCCTTTAATAGATTATTCGCAGTAAAAGCCTTTTTTAAAAATGTTTAACAAAAAAAGTATTTTGGTATTCTCTTCGATTTTAGAGTAAGAATAAGTTTGTACTGAACTTCTTACATCTGGCAGTACCAATTTCCGAGGAACAATGTCAATGTCCAGGGGAAGTTTTAGCTATTAATAAGCCAAATTTTCTTTTATCGCTGTTATAAAATGGAAACCAAAACTATTCGCTTGAGAAGATTTCAGCTATATATATATATATATATATATATATATATATATAATTTTGACTAAAATATTGACCCGGAAGATGAACAATGATGTTCGAAAGCGCTAGGTCATCGTATGGACAATACATATTTCGAAACTATTTTCAAATAAAAAGTCTCATTAGAGAATATGAGAAAATTCAAAAGAAAATATGTAAGACTATGTTGTCTTTAACATTCAACACTACATGTTTGAAATATATATATATATATATATATATATATATATATATTTTTTTTTTTTTTTTTTCTATATGCATGATTTTGGACAAATTAAATATATAGACTGCAGAGATTTTCAGGAATTTTTTTTTATTCCTATCTTTCATCCTCTTAAATCATAAAACAAAAATATACTCCAATATGAAACATTGGTTAGGGAAAAAAAAACAGTCTAAGTAATAATATATGATAAAAATATAGTTTTAAGGTATGCTATATTTATAGGCTAAAAATGCTCAATACCCAGAATAAGTGTGGACACACTCCAAATATTGTATGGCAAGTCTATTTCACACTTGAAAGCAATCTTCAGGCCATAATATATATATATATATATACATATATTGTTTTAAAAACATTCAATTTAATATTACTAGACATAATGAAAAATAAAAGAGGAAAAACAACTGGTTTCGCCCCTGCTCTTTAGGTTTTTTTTAATCGGGAGTGTGCAAAGTAAAAGATAACAAATTTAAAATTGTGAATGATTAATTGATGAGAGGACAATAAAAGGGGTAGGACACCAGAGACTAATCATAGCAAGACCAAGCAAACAACCACACTGTTTGCACAGAGAAGGTTTGCAAGACCTTATATATATATATATATATATATTATATATATATATAGACATTCCAGTACTTTTAGATGAGAAATTCAGTGTGAATGAGATAAAACGGTAAACCTTTCAGCACTGAATTCAACAGCATACTTTCTGTTTTTAATAAGGTGTTCACAAATTGAGGAACCATAGGTATATGGATAAGTTCATTTTGATCAAGACTATGGTTCTTGATTTTACTTGGTACGTAATGTTTAATTCTTGCATCCAGTCATTGAGTAGTCCTCCCTATGTAGCTGACTCCGCAACCCCATTTATATTTATAAATAACAGAATTTACTTGATGAGGACGGAGAATGTCCTTCCAACTGAAGGATGGTACCTGAGGAAAAAAAGTGGAAACAAAAGAAAGAACTAGAAACATCCGAACAGAGCAAAATAAATCGTCCAGTGCCTTAAGTTTTTAGTCCAAAGAAAAAAACCCAAGTGAGTAATAAAGCTAAAGTGCTCAATATGCTAAGTAGAGCAGGGATATATATATATATATATATATATATATATATATATATATATAAACACACACACACACAACTCTTGATCCTGAATTCTGGGAATCCACCTTTTAACCAGGCATGCTTTACTATTTGGCTACAGCTGTCGCTAGAGCAAAGATATCTCACTCACATATATGCTAAAATATGGTTTTACAGTACGCTATATTTATAGGGGTAAAAGTGCTCCCTATCCAGGATAGAGTGTATGTAAATATAAGCAGTGTGGACACAGAGGTCAACACTGAATGGTGACAGTTTCATTGTCCACAAATTGTATCATCGTACCAATAGGTATGAAATAATCACACCTTGATACAAAAAAATTTAAAAAATAAGAAAGTGCTCAATGTTTGAAATAAACAGAGCAATCTGAGATCAAATTTAAAATTCTATGACAACGTATGTGTTTTCAGATCTTCTGGCTGCAATCATTAGGATGCATACATCCTGAAATTTGCAGCCTGATAATCCAAAAGGTGAAAATGTACTAGCTAGCAAGTTTCCATACAGTTTATATATATATATATATATATATATATATATATATATATATATATATATATATAGGCATGTGGCCAAGACTTCCTGATGTTATCAGACTGGAGGAGTTGATCATAGCGTGTGCCATTTTTAGAAAGTGCCTGAAAATGATACCATGGGTTAACCCAAGCCTCATGAGTGAAATTCGGTAGATGAAACCCTTGGGAGCCGTTAATAGCTCTGCCGGCATGAAGTTACAAGTCATCATAGCTGAGGGCTTGAGCATGTTGACCTTGTTCAAATTGTGGATCACGCTAGATAACATGATCTTTCCCAGGAACTGTAACTAAGGTCTGCTCAGCATAGTTGCAGTATAAACCACAGGTGGGCTCTGTGAGTGTTGAATAAACACAAATGCGCCTGAGCAAGCATCTGCAACAGGGATAGGATAGCCACCCTTGTAGACGAGTATCCTCGAATATGAGTGGCCAGCTATGTTATACATATATATAGTAAATGCAAAATAAATTCTGTGGAGGTATAATCCAAGTTGCTCTTAGAAATATAAAAATATTAAAATTTATCCACAAAACAAGAGCTCGATGTATTTTATTTATACAGAACAATATGAAAAACAATAAAAAAAAATTTCTTTTTACCTCATCTAGAGAATAGACTATTTCGGCAGCTGATAACAATGACCATCTGTCTTCTCAACTCAGACATGAAATGGAATTCACATCCCTAGAGTTGGAAGATGCAGGAAGTAAAATTTAACTGTACAGGAAGTAATATTGGAAAGTATTAACCTAAAATTTAAGATGCCAAAAATAACTAAATCAGAATTCACATTTTTCAATGTATAAGTTAGATGATAGGCAACAGATAGGGGTCAGGAAAGATAGTAAATATCTATCTCAAAAGGGAGAAATTGTATTAAATAACAACATCAGAGAATACTGACCCTATGAAGACTAATTGGGGGTATTAAAAATATATCAAGGTAACAAAAGGGTTAAAGGAAATAAAACTAGAGGAATATTCTAAGTAGAGGAAATTTTATAAATTATAATAATTATAGCATAAACAAAAGGAAGAGTTAGAGGAGATGGGAGCTGGGGAGCGATTTAGGGTAGCCAAAAAGACAAAAAAATATTTTATGGAAATTTGAATCTGTTTTTATGTCAACATTTGAAAATTAATTCGTTCCTCCGATTCAATAGTTGACTTTCATTATTGTATTTTATTACTTTAATTTTCTTCTAAGCATAAATTACACCTACCTCTAAAACTGTTCAGATTTTTAGCAGAACCTATAATTTTCCAAACTATTTGTGGGTTTAAATTTTTGTCCTTTAATATGCAAAATTTTTTTTGAAAGAGCTGCTTGGTGTTTAAGTTTAGGGTCAGAGAATGAATGCATAAGAGTATAAAACCTTTGTTTTCAATCCCCCACAGAAATTCCAATGTGAACTTTTTTATTCTCCATATTTTCTTTAGGGGAAATATATATAGCAACTATAAACTAATTTCTTAAAGAGTACTACTAGTTTTGCAGTGAGTGTAAAAGATAAAATTTAGAAACGTGAGATTTACGCTGCAGATTTTGTTTAAAATTGAATCAATCAAGTTTGGAATGAGCATATTCTCTTTTAGAGGAGAGACAGAAGTACATGGGAGAAAGAGAGCCAACAGCTTTATTTTTTTAAAAAGAAGACTTCTAGAGACTTGGCTGAGATGAAAATGTTAAGTTTAATTAAAAGCAACAAATTTGAAAATACTGTTAGGTGGGTGAGGACACACAGAGTGTCCACAATTGCACTGTCAAAACTAACATTGCATACAAAGAAATTAGAAAACATGAAAAAAAATAGAATCAAGCTAAACATGTAAGAATTCTTTGCAGAACATGAATACAAATTGAATAGGATTTTACACACAAATCCCACCATGAGGTGTCTTTAAGGCAAAATATTACTGCATTAAGGACGGTTGAGAAAGTGACATTAGCAAATATAAGACAAAAGAATAAAACCCTGGGCGTTGGCAGGGGAGGTCAGGAGGAAAAAGGTCTGTCTACCATCCCAAAAGGTTGTTTTTGCATTTGTGTTTATTTATACTTACATTCAATGAAAGCAAATGGGGAAGATTTTTACATAACCCCCAATTTTTTATTGTCAGATAAAAAAAAAAATTAAAAAAAAAAAAAAAAAAAAAGGGCTGTATTATTTGCTGGTGCTTGTGTAACAGGGTAGCCGACGCCCAGGAACATAAGATTAGTATGTCTATATTATTTGTTGATAGAAGGCATTCTGCAGAAACTAGATTGTTTATTACAACTACAGTGTTTCAAAAGTCATGCTCACTACTAATTTGTTCCTCAATGCAATGGCCGGAAAATGAGATTAACAAAAAAAAAAAAAAAAAAAAAAAAAATAGAATAACAAAATGGAGTTTAGCATTTGTCTATTAGATACAAAGTGCGATTACACACCACTTGTTGGATGAAATAATTTCACTGTGAAAAATCAGAAAATTCATTTATCCCCAATGGTGCACGAGTTTTCATTTCACCCTAGATAAAGCCGAAACTGCATGTCTGTGTAATGCAAACAACGACGATATAAAGGGGAGCGTGGTGGCAGGAACAACCAGACGTTTTAAGTACTTTTTTTTAACCCTTCATCAGCAGATGTTCATATTGTCGGCTCAGTTCTGATGAATGACACAGACAAGAGGCCTTCTAGAGAAAAGCTAACACACACATTCCAAAACACGGACTTAAGAATGACAATTACAGAACATCTGTTATATTGGCACTACTGACAAAAAAAATGAAATAAAGTATAACTGTAAGAGACAGAAAAAACTGATATTATTTGGCAAGATTTTAAACTGACCCCCCCAGTAATGAACCAGTTCACTGTTTATAATACAATATAAATTAAATATCCCACCCAGAGAAATAAAAAATGAACATAAAACAAAAAAATATACGAGTAGATACTTGGGTCAGGCCACCCTATGGATGCTTCAGGTATTATGTAACCCAGTGCTATTTGCTCCCTGGTCGGCTAAACTTGTTCTTATATTAGGCTTTTCAGGTGGTTAGATGGCCTGGTAGTATTAAAACAAGTCCTGTCAAAGGGCAGATGAACCCTGTTGTAGGGTCGACAGTCATCTAGCAAAATGGAATAGACTGGGCTCCATAGCTGTGCAAGCATCAGTGGTGACACGGAATTGCTAGGCAGAGGGTTCTCCTGATAGGATCAACGGCCATGTGTCTATGAAGGCAGCGAGCCTTTGAGGTGGAGGACATTGGCTAAGGTTTAACCTGGAGAGAGATGGGCTCTGTCAGGTCTGCTTGCCCGAGACACAAGAAATGCATGAATAAATACGTCTTGACCATACTAGGTCATGGGACTGATGAGGACGACGAAAGAAAATACTACCTATGTCCAGTAATAGTTGTTACACTTGTATAATTGTTCCCCCCCAACACACACACGCACTAGACGTAACACTTATTACAGGACAGAGGCAGGGTTGGAAGTCATGGATTTTAAAAAGGGGGGTGCCCTCTATCCTTTTATACCCCATATTTTATTTTGCTATAAAATTATCAACTGAGTGAAAAGTGTTTTTTTTTTTTTTTTCATTTCTGAGTTTGTATTTTATTTGCATTACAAGACAACACCGTGACAAAAACCATTTACTAAGGTGTAAATCAGTATTGGTAAAAATACTTTCTAGGCCTAATCTAATCTAGAGTGAAGTGATTAGCAAGGATCATATAGTAGCATTGGCTTGCAAAATACCTTACCAACCATTGTTTGCTGGCTGGGAGCTATAAATAATGAAATCTCAACATCATGATACCAAGACAGTAGAGAATCAATTACACATTTAATAATTTACAAAAAACTGTTTCTCCAATGAAAAAAAAAAAAAAAAAAAAAAAAAAAAAAAGAGACTGTAGTGACTGGAAACGTGTACGAGTTGTGTTAAAGACTGTTTGTTTTTTGTGTTTTTTGCTTTTCTTTTCTGGGGATTAAGTGACATATCACAATTATTATTATTATTATTATTATTTTTTTTTTTTTAAATGAACAGTTTAGAAATAATTTGATTTGCTCCGAGTTAAAAGGAAAAAAAGATGTCCCATAAGGTTTTTTTTTCTGTTTTTTGAACTGTGAAGATTTCAGAGATAGGGGCTTCCAAGTAAAAATGAACAACATGACAAAAATAAAATAAAAATAAGGCAATAAAGGAAATGAATCAAATTAAAAATTGTCAAGTATATGAGAGATTTATAGAGATGTATGTGTATATATATATATAAATAAAGAGAGAGAGAGAAATTATATATATATATATAAATAAAGAGAGAGAGAGAAATTATATATATATATATATAAATAAAGAGAGAGAGAGAGAAACGATATATATATATATATATATAAATAAAGAGAGAGAGAGAGAGAGAAACGATATATATATATATATATATATATATATAAATAAAGAGAGAGAGAGAAATGAGAGATATATATATATATATATATAAATAAAGAGAGAGAGAGAAATGAGAGAGATATATATATATATAAATAAAGAGAGAGAGAGAAATGATATATATATATATAGAGAGAGAGTGAGAGAGAAAAAAAGACATATATATATAGAGAGAGAGAGAGAGAGAAAGAAAAAGACATATATATATATATATATATATATATATATATATATATATATATATATATATATATATAGAGAGAGAGAGAGAGAGAGAGAGAGAGAGAGATATACAGGGTGTATCAAAAATACTTTTACAAATTTTTGGGACATGTTTCTCACACCAAAACGAGGAAAAAAGCCCATATGAACATATGTCCGCAAATCCTTAGTTTTTGGTTTATTAAGTTTAAAGTAAGACATGATTTTTACATACTGCCGTACAAATGATAATGGACACAAGGATGCATGGCTGTGTCCAATTTGCATTTCCAGACTGAAGGCAGCCGAGTCATCGAAAAACTTTGGCTGCTATTTCTTGTCATGTTGCTGAGACAGAATTCGTGGCACCAGAAATTATAGATTGTGGATCTTGGATTGTACATTTAACTGTGTCTACCGTCTATTAACTAAAAAACAAAGGATTGTGAACATATGTTTATATGGACTTTTGTGTTTGAGGAACCCATTCACAAAGTTTGTAAATGTATTTTTTGATACACCATATATATATATATATATATATATATATATATATATATATATATATATATATCTCAATTATGTAGTGCGTATTCAATTTATGTAACGTAAATCATTCAAACGAAAAACAAATACTGAAGCTAATTATATGGCAAGAATCACTCTCGCAAACAATATTTAATAATAAAATACAATCAACTTCAAATCCGTTAAGTTGATTGTATTTTATTATTAAATATTGTTTGCGAGAGTGATTCTTGCCGTATAATTAGCTTCAGTATTTGTTTTTCGTTTGAATGATTTACATTACATATATATATATACATTATATATATATATATATATATATATACATACATACATACACACACATATATATCTCTATATCTCTCTCTCTCTATATATATATATACACACACATATATATCTATCTCTCTCTCTCTATATATATATATATACACACACACATACATCTTTCTCTCTCTCTATATATATATATATACACACACATACATCTTTCTCTCTCTCTCTATATATATATACACACACACACATCTTTATATGCACATCTCTCACTCTCTTTCTCTCTCTCTCTATATATATATACACACACACACATATCTCTCTCTCATTTTATATATATATATAGAGAGAGAGAGAGAGAGAGAGAGAGAGAGAGAGAGAGAGAGAGAGAGAGAGAGAGAGAGAGAGAGAGAGAGAGAGAGAGAGAGAGAGAGAGAGAGAGAGAGAGAGAGAAAGAAAAAAAAAAAATGAAAGAAAGATAGAAAAGTCTGCTCTTTCCAGTGATAAGCACACCACCAAAATAGGCACTCTGTATATATACACAATAAAATAATTTCAGGAGTGTAGAATTTAGCTTTCTAAATTTACTGGAGAAAAAAAAAAATTAATTGATTGTTTGATTTGTTTTTTTTTAAGGTTAATTAAAGCCAGAAAACATTTTTGGATTGTAAGAATTTGGTGGAGATAAATAAAGATTTACTGATACAACTCCTACTAATTAACCCATAGTTGTGTGAGGGAGGAGAGATGGATTCATGCCTTCCCCAAGTGTATATGCACATAAGTGAATGTAATGAATCCAACTGGAATTGGGACTTGGCTTTCCGATCTCTAATTCTGACCTGTTATCTATTATACCACTTACACAGCCAAGCTTACAGCACCTGGTATTCCCAAGTGATCACCCATCTAGGTACTGACCAGGTTTGACATTGCTTAACTTTGGTGATCTTATGAGAATCAGTGTTTTGTAAGACCCTCAAAATTATGGAGAGTATAGAATTTTATTATAGTTTTAGAAACACACCTATTTAGAATATATATATATATATATATATATATATATATATATATATATATATGTATGTGTGTGTGTGTGTGTGTGTGATTAGATTTTAACTAATGATTAGAGTTAAAGAGAAATAACCGAGACATCCTGAAGAGGCATGGCACGTGGAACTAGAACAATCTACCCCCCACCCCACCTCACCCAGTGGACGAAATAAAGGGTCTGGTCCAAAATTCTAATCACCTGAAGAAGACTGGAGCATACCACTGCCGAAACGTTGTGAATATGGCAATGGATATGAGGATAACAGTCCGAATAAAGTAAATAATCATAAATACGTCATCTCAGAGACGTAGACAGAGACTGATTTTAAAGTTAAAAAATAAATAAATAAAAAGAGTTAAGTGGAGAATGGTAACTGGTGTTATCCTTTTTTTGTTTTCTTTTTTCTCAAAAGACGAAATTCCACTAACCTCTTGCTACTCCGTTGCTGTTTTGACAAGTGACATTTCTTAGTTCTACCAATTCAGACCTTCCCGGCTAAAACCTGCAAAGCCATGTACACTGAGACAAATCACCCTGATTCCCTTTGTATTCGATTAGTAAGGAGGAAGATCCATTGAGACAACTTATTCTCAAGAAATGCTACTTTGTGAAACAGAGACTCGAGAGCACGCTACGTGGAGAGTTTCCAGGAAAACAGAGAAACAGTAGTCACATTCCATGCCGCATCTCACCAGATGTTTTTTCAACATTTTCATTTTAGTTTTATTATAGTTACATTTTTCGATTACACGTTAAAAGTAATTACTATACAACTAATGAATGCGATATAATGAACTGCAAAACAGTGAACTGAAATACATATGACAACACCGCCATGATCATCTGGCACTTGACTGTGTGTGAACCACACCTCGGAATACCAAAGGGTCATTTTCATGGACATATATTTCTAAATAGGCCTTTATAAAATTTGCCTGACTGTGGTTAAATGGAATAGCTATGTGGACTTTGGCCAAAATTTAAAAAATTAGCATTTAGTTGGTTAGATTCATAATCTAACTGCTTAGCAGATTTTCAAATTTCACTATGTCTGTAACAATACAGCTGCCTGTGTGGCTAGTATGTAGAATCAGAAGAAGTAACACAAATATGGTACCATTCCTTGGCAGACAGAGAAGAATTGTTACGTCAATGATGAATGGCTTTAGAAAGAATAGGAAATCATGTCCTCGTGTTTAGTATAAATAGTCTCAAAATGACCCTGAAATAGGACATACCTTTTAAAAAAAAAAAAAAAAAAAAAATAGTCCTTTGGTTGGTTGGTTGGTTTTGCTTCATAGCATATCAACACCTCTATGGGTTATCTAATGCCAAAATCTAAATATTTTGAATACAATCATATGCCTTCAACTACAGATAAAATGTATTGTTTGTCATTTTACCATAAATAGATACTGTTGTTAATTTTCTTTACAGAAAAATTTATCATTATTTTTATACTTTCATAATGTTTTGCCTTTGTTTGGGGGTTCACCATTTGTCCATAGCTGGGAACCTAACAGGCGATACCACCTCAGGTCAGGGTTGAGCTGGGAACAGCAATTAAGAGATAGTTTCACACTCCTCAAAAAACTCTAATCTCCCAATCAAAGACCTTGCTGTCGCTCCTTTGGTGTGAAGACTGGAGTGAACTCTTCAAGGTGCAAGGCCTCAGCAATGGTATATGGAGGCCATGTTCTTCCCAGACTATATGGTCACCCCCCCACCTCTCGATTGTACCAACAAGATCTAAAGGAATACAGATTAAAAAAAATATTACCTGCTTAAATAGCCTATCAAACGGGAATTACTTTGAAAAGATTTTCTTTTAAGACGCTAATTAGAATTTGTTCTTTGCTTTTCTCTTGAGAGCTGAGGTTTAATAAGAGTCGATAAATTCCAAGATGGCCTCTGGTTGGATGAAAACTGATGTCTACACTCCTTAAAAAAAAAAGAGCAAAGAAAGAAAGAAACTAAGTATAAGTAAGAAACTAAGTATAAGTAAGAAAGTAAAAAGAAAGAAAGAAAGAAAGAAACTAAGTATAAGTAAGAAAGTAAAGAAAGAAAGAAAGAAAGAAACTAAGTATAAGTAAGAAAGTAAAGAAAGAAACTAAGTATAAGTAAGAAAGTAAAAAAAAGAAAGAAAGTGATATCGTTTCACTGGCACATTGGCTATAGAAAAAGGAACTTATATTTAGTGACATAAAGAGAGATAGATAATATCAACAACAATGTGACTGTTAGGTAGGGACGGTGAAGAAGGAGAAACTAGTTTCTACCTGATGGTAATTAGAAAATACCAAGCAAATGCAATAATATGGCAGTAGAACATTGGATAGACGGTGAACAATTGGAAAGATACAGTCTTGCCAATCGGCATAATTGCCTTCCTCCACACAATGGCAATTAGGCACCGTGTGTTTGTTCAATCTTCTCTCGGTATCCGAATTATCCAAATATCAAGATTATTATTAGTTGGGTAATCTCAATGACTAAATCGCAAGAATAAAAAAATAAAAAACCCTGGGTGACCAATGATTGGAGAAAACAAGATTCCCTGACTTTTTCCGTGATTTCAAAGACCCCCCCCCCCAACCTATTTTTTTTTCACTGTGTCAATCACCTCAAAATATTTGTTGACGTACATTGATTTAGAGGACTTTATTTGAGTTTGCTGTCTGGGAACTGACAATAGCTTTCAGTTCATGTAGAAATATCTGACTGACATATAAAGACAGACAATCATATAAATATATATATAGACACATAAACAATATATATATATATATGTGTAAAACATAGGCATAATGACAGACAAACTAACAAACAATATCATCTATATATGATGTTGTTTGTCTGTGGGTCCTATATCTGAGTGTGTCTGTTAGTCAGAAGTGCTCACTGTTTTTAGCCCCTGCATCCCAAATTGAATTATCAATTTATTTGATAATTGCCAATGTACTGACAATTTCACATTTTCTATATATACAAATGTAAAAAATTCTCAGAATTAATCTGTAGTAAAAGACAATATGCATAAAGGAAAAGAGACAATAGGGAAACTGTAGTTTTAGCCAACACATTTTGTCCAATGTGGATTTTTTTCATTTTTTGCCTTTGATATATATATATATATATATATATATATATATATATATATATATATATATATATATATATATATATTGTGTGTATTTAGGCAGCATTTTTTCATTAATACATGTTTCATTAAATAATATAGATAAGTATTGTCTATATATTTTATGTAAGTTTTTTTCATATAGTCTGATAATCTTAATAACATTATCATTAAACAATGTATCAATATTGTGATTTTCTTTCATTGTTTAATGATAATGTTATTAAGATTATCAGACTATATGAAAAAAACTTACATAAAATATATAGACAATACTTATCTATATTATTTAATGAAACATGTATTAATATATATATGAAAAAGTGGAAAATATTTCCCTGACAGGTTTTGTCCTTTAGGACTTCACTGGACTAAGTTTATGTAAAGGATGAAATGTGTCACAATTTGTCATACTTCTTTCCCCTAAAATTGTTGATATATTAAAAATTTATTGTTTTCCAATATTTTTTTTTTTTTTTCGCTCTCCCGTCGAACTCGACGTATGAGGGTCAGACAGATCAGTTCCCAGAAACTGAAAGCCCGACAGCCACACAGGATTTGATTATAGTGGTGAAGGCTTTGTGCAGGGCCATCCACACATTTTGGAGGGACGAATACAGGGACCTGGTGCAACGGATGCCACAAGGTCCCCAAACGACCCTCCGCAGGTTTTGAATTCAGAGTTGTCCTTCTCCTAGACCAGTTGCCATCCAAGGCTATAGAACCCAGTCTGTCCTGCTATTTACCCATATATGGTGCAGTTTTAAAAAGTGCTGTTTTCAGCGCCCCTGCCCAAATGAACCAAACTGCATTAGCAATTTGATAATTACCAATACACCGCCCACTTCACAGCATGCTTGTATATATTTTCAAAATATGAGGATTACAATATAGATTGATAATAATTAGAATTTGATCCGGTAAAAAAAAAAAAAATATTATACGGTCCTTAACAACAAGAAATTCCCAACTTCGACGTTAGCAGGAACTTCACAATTTTTCTATGATTTCCAGTTTTCCTTGACCATTGGTCACCCTGTAACACAGACTAATAATGAAAAATACTGCACCAAACAATAATTTATGAGGATAAGGAACAGTTTCCTCACAGAATACTAATACCAACTTTATTATTCCCTAAAATAAATCCAAGGAAATCACCCTGAGTAATGAGAATACAAATACAATTAAATCATATGTAAGTATATACCTTTGAACAATGTCAAGGTATAGAATGTTAAAAGAGAAAGGACAAAAAAGAAACACAGGCAACATTGGTAAAAATCAAAAGAAACTCTTTTTTTGGGAGGGATTTGTTAAGAGACAGTAAAAGTAAAATGGTTGGCCATGTTGTAAAAAAAAAAGAAAAGTTCTGGAAATGTATACAGAAAACTGCAGTAAAGATTCCTTTACATTTGCTGATTATATACAGAACTGTTTAATTCTGAAATAATTTTGTATGTTCTTTTGACATCAGCAGTTTGTGTTTTGCTTGAAGAAATAATTGATATTTGTGCTGAGGCTTTTTATGCTGGTAATCTTTCCCCACCTCATATTCTTGAAGTTTATTTAATTGAGCTTATCAAATTTGCCACTATGTTAGTTGAGTCCAGCTTCGATAATATGTTCAGACAGAATGATGGGATTGCTATGGGTAGGCCCTGTAATTGCTAACATTCTTGTGGCTTTTCATTAACAAACGTGGTTTGCTCATATTAGGCAACACAACAACTATTTTTGTAACCTTTTGTGTTTTATAGCAGGTTGGGGTTATAGGTTTTCCATGAAGCATTATGGGTTGCATCCAGCTCTTCATTTTACTTGTGAAGAGGAGAATAATGGTGTTCTGCCCTTTTTGGATGATTCGATGTTTATTAATTAGGTTAACTGGAAACCCACTTTTACCAGGTTGTCTACCAGTTGGAACTTGTTTTGTCTAAAACAGTGCAAGATTAACCTTTTTAAAATTTCAGTCCATTGTGCACTAATGACTTGCTCAAAGACTAAAATAGATTCATAGATTCAGAAACAGAATTTTTATTTCTTTTTTAAGAAGGTCTTACATGACAATAGCTATCCTTTGGATGTGGTGCAATTTTTATGAAAACAAGGAACAGTTTCCTCACAGAATACTAATACCAACTTTGTAATTCCCTAAAATAAATCCAAGGAAATTCCCTGAGTAATGAGGATAAAGTATACAATTAAGTCATATGCAAGTATACAGCTTTGGAAAATGTCAAGGTATAGAATGGTAAACAAAAAGGACAAAAAAAAAGAAAAAAAGAAACACAGACAACATGGCAGAAATGAAACTCTTTTCTCAGGGGGATTTGTTAACAGACAAGACCAAAAGAAACATTATATAAGCCTATGTGAAGAGAGCTTAAAATAAAGTGACATAAAATAGGAAGTTTTATATTCAATCTGTTGCAGTAAAGAAAATTTTAAAATGTCTTTATTAATATCTGTTAAACTAGAGGTGCTTATTTAAGTAAAAAGAATGTTTGAAAATTCCCCCTTCTTAAAAAATTTGAAACCAAGCACAAAGCATTGTAAATGTGTTATGAAAGTGCCATTTTCATGATAAACCTGAAGATTCCAAGACTGGAATTTCATTTTAACCTTTAGCACTCTGCATTATTAATATTAATTCTCTTACCACTGCATTCTTTTTCAAGGCCTCACTGCAGTATCCCTATTGTTAATTTCACTCAAAGTTTTTTTTCTGTTGCTATAGCAGGATATGCCAACACCATTATGAAATTCAAATTCAGTGGCAGGATAAACTTTTTGTACAGCAAATGAATTCACATACACAGTGATAAAGGTTAATTTGAGAACGGCACATTTATAAAGTGACAGTTTCATTATAAAACTGGAAGATTCTATGATGGAAATTTTGTTTCAATTAGAAAATGGCACATTTATAAAGCTCCAACATTTTGTTTTCTTGCATAATACACAGTATCAAATTTAATCTTTATTAGAAGAACAAAAACATTCTACACTTTGATCCTAATTAAAAAAACTACATGACAATTGTTGAGAATAAAGTGACCATTTAAATGTTGTTATAGGCTACGATTGGAATGTGATCTTCAAATTCTAGAGAAGGGAATATAGATATCCAATTAAAATAAAAGATAATGAAACAGTAGCAGCCAAATTAACAGATTTAAAATTAGTACAATGTAACTTAATCAATATTACAACCAAATTACATTAAGGCCTAAATGCTACTCCTTTTGCTTAAAGAGGGAGGGCTTCAAAGAGTTAATATATATTGTTTCCAATACTTTCAAGCAAAAGTTCAAGAGAGCCAGATTCAGAACTGAGAACATGTCTTTATTATAGCACCATTGATAGTCATGTAACAAATGATTAGCAGCTGCAGACCCGGATGGTTTGACACACCTAAGCAAATTATTAAATTGACCTTTATGATTACAAGCTGGCATATATTAACTTATTCTCATTTTCAACCTCTGGCTAGTATATGCCAGCTAGTATTTGTAAAGGGCAATTAAAAAATTTGCATGTGTTAATACATCCAGGTTTGAAATAGCTGAACATCTGTTACATAACCATCAGTGGGCTGTGTTGTATCAAAGAAATGTTCTCAGTTTTGAGTTGAGCACATTCAGACTTTCACTTGAAAGTACTGAAGGCAATATATATTAAGTCCTTACAGCCCTGTCTTTGTAAACAAAATGAATGGCATTTGGGTTTGACTGTTGATTATGTCTTGCTGTACTAATTCTAAAACTACTAATTTCCCTTGCTAGATATTTTCCAAACTTTAATATAAAATAGTAGTAGCCTCTTGGAATTAAACAATCTGTTCATTTTCAGATATAAATGGTGTTCCAATAACTTGGACCAATTTGAAACTTAATCCACATTTAAAATTGGTCCAAGTTATTGGAACACCCTTGATGGTACATTTGACAGTGTAATAAAGTGGGGATTATCTAAAAGGATGCTCTGAAAGTAATGCCTCCTATTTCTTTCAATGGAAACTATAACAAATGCATGGAGCATAATAGAGTAAGTTTTTAACCTGTAACAATTAATTTTTTCTTTAAATACGCATTATTCACTGCCTGTGCTCACCTCCACTGTTTGGTTTCCATAAACGTTCGGTAAGTGTCGATGAATGTTAAATAAGCGCAAGTTTTTGAATTTGGAGGCATTCAGTGATATTTCTCTATTTCTTGTACACTTTCATGCCAGCTGCCATTTTGCCAGATTGTGCCTTATTTTTTTTTTTTTTTATCTCAGGGACTAAATTGAGATGATGGTTATTAGCAAGGTTTGACCTCTACTGCCATACTACAA